>NW_024121421.1:4557485-5156944 GCF_016745375.1 Pimephales promelas
GGGGTGGCGTTGGCTACATAAGCTAACTGCCCTGTTTGGTATGATTGGGAGTGAGGTGCTATTTATCATTGCCATATAGCCTCATATAGCTTCTGGAACGGCCTCTTTATAGAGGATGGCTGTACATGGTGGTGGGCCATTAATTGCCCTGCTAGGAGCGGGACGCTAGCAATGCATTGCAAGTTTCAGAAGGAAGAACCAGGCTAAGTGCTTTTGCTGTTCCTTTATCATATTCTACACAGAGTCCACTTCAAAGGTCAGCAGATGTTTTAGTCGGTGACATTAATGTTTCTGAAAAGAATTGGTTGCATGGGATCTTCATTTCTATTAATATATACAGTATATTAAAAGGACATGTCTGCTTCAATACACATGAGAAAGTCCACTTTGCTCCAAGTCTCTTTTTACTGGTTTAAAAATTGGATCAGATCATTATTTCTGCCAGAAAGCTGTATAGTATGACAAGTGGTGGTCGCTAGACTATTTTGAGTATTTTGACTCCAGGTAAATTTATGCTCTGATTAAAGAAAATACAAAGAAAATAATGAATACTGCTGATATGATTTAAGCTGCAGTCACAATAGCAAACTTTTGGTGACATGTTGCATTCAGACAGGTCAGTTTTCAATAGATCTTGTGTCACAGCTCACACAGAAGACCCATTTAAACTAGGGGTGGGGGGTCTTTAGACACCTCACGATCCGATCCAAATTGTGCTTATGAAAATCACAATCTGATTCTAAATCGATTCTTAATCTACATTTTTTTTTATTAATTTTTTGACAGCCGCAGGTCTAATTGGCTGCACTCACTTATACACAGATCAGTTTAAACTGTAACACTTTACAATAAGGTTCGTTAGTTAACATTAGTTAACTACATTAGTTAATATGAACTAATAATGAATAGCACATATACAGCATTTGTTAATCTTTGTTAATGTTATTTTCAACATTTACTAATACTTGATTAAAATCTTGTTAACATTAGTTAATGCACCGTGAACTAACATGAACAAACAACGAAAAGCTGTATTTTCATGAACTAACATTAACAAAGATGAACAAATGTATTGCTCATGGTTAGTGCATGTTAGTAAATACATTAACTAATGAACCTTATTGTAAAGTGTTACCGTTTAAACAATACATTTGTTATCCTGTTCTTAAGAGAGAACTGAGTTAAAACATAACTGTTTACATTCATTTCACATTAGAAAAACATTTGGGGATGTTTTTTAAATGTACGGGATGTACATTTAATCACTTACACTGAGTCATACAGGCGTATGCTGAAAACGCCCATAAGAATCATGTACAGTGAAGTCTGCAATTCAACGATGAAACCTAAGGCATGATTAGTTGTTCAGTGGTTTTGTGTGTGTTTGTGTTGTATCTATAGCACACAAGTGCCAGTTCGCATTTTTTGCAGGAAAAAAAAATAAAAAAGTAAGCTCAAGCCAAGGTTTCGAATCGTTCAAGATAGAATTGTGATATTTAGGGAAATCCATTCCCCAATTCACATGAACCAACTGAAACTAGCAGCTAAAATCTCTAACGTGTCGTCTCTTCTCTCCCACAGCTGTTTCGACGTGTGGCAGCTGCCCTTCCAGGAATGGAGAGCATGCAGGAGACAAGCAAAGAAGGCAGTATCCTTTCAGTGAGCTCAAAACAAAAACAATTCAACAATTCAGAACGAATTTCTGTAATCAGGTTACTCTGCTGCATTCTACTTAACATTCAATCCGAAGAACTGATTGGCTTTGTTTCAGTACTATAATATATGACCTCTAGGGCAATGTTTCCCTACTCTTTTTGTTTTATGTACTCCCACAACCCAAACCAGAAACCTGTTACTTTCATTCTACTTTTTAGTTACTTATATTCATTAATATTATCAAAGTCACTTAAAAACAATCTAGATTTTGGGTGAAAAATAGACCAAAATAGCACATACTGTATATATATATATATATATATATATATATATATATACATATATATACAGTATATATATATATATATATATATGAAAAGAAATTGATAAAACCTGACACTTTTTTAGTTTTTGTTTACTTGAAAAGCGACTGAAAAATCTTATTATTATTCTTAAAAGTCTGTTTTATAGACTTAAATTAGTTTTGGGTTGCATAGTTTTGTGTATGATTTTTGAGGATCGAGGAGTGTCAAAACCCATTTGCCCATTTACATTTGTCTAGTTCGGCTGTTTCTACCATGACAGATAGATTTGCACAGAAATATTTGCCTCTGACATCAACAAAATATGTCTTACCCAATTAAAAGTTAATCTACCAATTTTTTCTTGTCTAACTACAAACAAAGTTACAGTTATTTGAATTTTGTTAATTGTATTAGGCATCCGAAAATATTGCGGAAATTGCGGAAACACTGGGATGTTAGTCTCATCCGAATTGGTACATGAAATCACAGACGTTGAATGATAAGAATTGTAACTCAAACATTGTTTAAAGAACTTGTCCCTTCTGAATATGTCCTTTTTTGCAAAGTATTTAAAGGAGTAGTTCACTTTTAAAAAAACTTTTGCTGATCATTTTCTCACCCCCATGTCATCCAAGATGTCCATGTCTTTCTTTCTTCAGTCGAAAAGAAATTAAGGTTTTTGATGAAAACATCAAAAATGTAGGTATTTACGACGGTAACATTACATACAAGAACTCCACAGCGACTCTAGGGGTCACTGTTTGACAAAAACGGAATTCCTGCATAGTGTGCCTTTAAAGGAGTATAATGGACTTCAATGGGAACCAAACGGTTCAAGGTCCAAAAGACAGTTTCAGTGCAAAATGTTCAAAGGACTTTAAATGATTTCAGACAATGAATAAGGGTCTTATCAAGCGAAACGATCGCTCATTTAAAAAAAAAAAAAGTTTAAGTTTTATAAGCTCAAATGGTCACCTTGCTCTGTTCTGTTATCCGCGTTCGTGACTCTCCTGTTCGAACTCGTTTATCAAAATGAATGAATCTTTTTTCGTGTCATTTGGTTCATTCAACGAACGAAATGAACAAATTGACACGGGAAAAGATACGTTCATTTTGATGAACGAGTTCGAACAGGAGAGTCACGATCGTTTCGCTTGATAAGACCCTTGTTCATTGTCTGGAATCATTTAAAGCCCTTTGAACAGTTTGCACTGAAACTGTCTTTTGGACCTTGAACCGTTTGGTTCCCATTGAAGTCCATTATACTCCTTTAAAGGCACACTATGCAGGAATTCCGTTTTTGTCAAACAGTGACCCCTAGAGTCGCTGTGGAGTTCTTGTATGTAATGTTACCGTCGTAAATACCACTCATGCAGAGCGTCTCTGTCATAGACTGGTCTCTGTAGTCACAACCTAATACCCCTTTATAGCTGTTCTATTAGGTACAAATCTTTCATAGTGTGCATTTTTTGCATTAAATAAGAGATCTAGCGCTAAAATGTGTGTGAGCGCTCGTGTCCTCTGCTTTTAGTGTCATGGATACATAGTGTCTCTTGTGGCGGCATGCACGCAGTCTTCACTCGGACTTGCACTCGGCGCTCCTCTCAGTCTTTAATAGTCCAGGTTGCTGTGATCTCATGTGAGTGACAGGTTGTCCTACCCTCGAACCAGTAAATGCGTCATCAGAGAAGAGATGTTGTTGAAAGAGGGAGGGGAAGTTATTTTGATTAAAGATTACGAGGACACACCAGTTAAAAAAATAATGATGTGCACGGATGAATCATTAATAATCAACACTCGAAAATTCCATTGAGAAAAAAATATTTGTCCATTCTTTCATTCTTCCATGATTTCATGGTAACTTTAATGCGCATAGTTTTGGTAATAGCTTTTGAGAACAAGG
Source organism: Pimephales promelas (assembly GCF_016745375.1). The sequence continues at coordinate 4,561,350 of NW_024121421.1, forward strand.
GCATGTAATACAACCTGTCCATGTTGACGTCTACCTAGTTTGTATAGCTTCTACGTGAAAATACTGAGTTTGATGGGCTCTACCAACCCGATCTCATGACCAAATCGTACGAATTCGATGAATGATTAAAAAGTGGCTAATTCGTAACAATTCATACGACCTCACTCGTACAAATTAGTACGATTTTTCTAAATCGTACATATTTTACGAATTGGCCAATTCGTATAATTCGTAACAAATGACCTACCCCTTACCCCGCCCCTAAACCTACCCATCACGTGGGTTTAGACTAATCGTACGAATTCATACGAGTGAGGTTGTACGAATTAGTACGAATTAGCCACTTTCGAATTGGTCGTGAGATAGCGTAGGATCTACAGCATTTGACATCAATAGCAAAATATTGTTGGTGTCGTCACCTTCCTTGATAAAAGTTGATATTAGAAAGTTCCAGTGTAATGTAAGTATCTAGTGGTCATTGTAGAACAGCTGTTCATAAGCATAATGCTGTAGTTTCTGAGTGATCCAATAGAACTGTATACGCTGATTTCACGCAGCCGCCATTTTGAAATGGCTCCGGTGGAAGGAAACCGGAAATGTCGCCATTAATCATAGGAGAGTCGCGAATTCGATTGCGTATTGTTGTGTTTAATGTAGAAATTAGTTTTTCTAAAAATGTACATACATTTCTTTCATACTTTAGACTATATCCGTCCTTCGGATGAGACGTTAAACCGAGGTCCTGACTCTCTGTGGTCATTAAAAAATCCCAGGATGTCTTTCGAAAGAGTAGGGGTGTAACCCCGGCATCCTGGCCAAATTTGCCCAGTGGCCTCTGTCCATCATGGCCTCCTAATCATCCCCATATATATACCAATTGGCTTCATCACTGTCTCCTCTCCACCAGTAAGCTGGTGTGTGGTGAGCGTTCTGGCGCACTATGGCAGCCGTCGCATCATCCAGGTGGATGCTGCACACTGGTGGGTTGAGGAGATTCCCCTTTATGTAAAGCGCTTTGAGTGCCGAGAAAAGCGCTATATAAATGTAATGAATTAATGAATTATTATATAAAGCGAAATTTATAATTTTTTTAATATATTTTTTAATATATATTTAGAACATAAAAAAGAAGCAGAAACGAACTATATACATATCCAACCCGGTCTCACCCCAAGACGTCATATAACTGACGTTTTGGGACGTCTTTTGACCATACGTCAATATTCGCCTTTTTAGGGCCCCCTTAAACGTCGGTAGATGAGGTTATGGGATCCTAACTCTACCCCATACCTAAACCTAACCCTAAACCTAGCCCGTCACCTAACTGACGTTAAAGGTAAAGCGTCAGTTGTATGACGGCCCGGGACCGCCATCTACCGACGTTTAAGGGGCCCTAAAAAGGCGGATATTGACGTATGGTCAAAAAACGTCCCAAGACGTCAGTTATATGACTTTTTGGGATGAGACTGTGTTAACATATCCTATATTGGATATTAACATCCAATAGTTTAAATCGCAGCAGCAGCTTCAGGTTGGTAGTCCAAGGCATTGTTGTCTATGTATCTGTAGTCCAAGGCATTGTATTGTCTACCGGAGCCTCGCTTTCGATTTCAAAATGGCGGCTGCGTGAAATCAGCATATTGCAGCTGTTAGTTGATAGTAGTTATAGTAGTTGCAGCTGTCAGTTATAGTAGCTGTCAGTTATGATCGTAGGCTTATATTCATTTTTTTTGCCTCTTTTCCTTTTTTTTGACAGTGGAAGTCTCATTTACAGAGGTTAGGTTTTGGTGGGTAATATACTTCTTGATTTTCATCATTCATGTAATTTCCACCATGAAATTCAAACATTGGCCTTGCTTCACTCTGAGGCCAATTTATTTTACTCTCATTACATTTTCTGCCACATGCAGTCACTTATTAGTGGCAGCAGAAAGTCTATTGCTATGGTAACAAAAACATTTTTCACTTCATGTGTGAATAGGTTGGCAGCAGAATAGGATCAATTTTATATCCAGTAAGTTGACAAAGTGTCCTCTTTCTGTTTGTTTTGTGTGACTGGTCTGCTCTCTGCATAGTGCACTAGTGCGCACGTGTGTAGGCTATGTTTGCATGTGTGCAGTCATAATAGCACAGGGAGGCATTGGATTGGATTGGAGTAATGGTACTTTTGATAATTTCATAAATACAGCTGTGTTAAAATTTAAAGAGAATGTTACAGGTTGAAAGGTGATTTGATCATCTGGCCTGAGAGTAGCCTATGCAATATGCAAACCCCTCACTCCTAAACAAGGCCAGTTGGTTTCCTGCAGTTATAACTTTGTTTTTGTCAAAGCTCTAAAACTTGTAACTGGAACGATTCACTTTCAGGACATGTTAAAATTAAGTTCAAATTAATCTGGTGCATCATCCCAACAGCATATCATTTTTGTGTGTGTGTGTGTGTGTGTGTGTGTGTGTGTGTGTGTGTGTGTGTGGTGTGTGTGTGGTGTGTGTGTGTGTGTGTGTGTGTGTGTGTGTGTGTGTGTGTGTGTGTGTGTGTGTGTGTGTGTGTGTGTGTGTGTGTGTGTATTTCCTATAAAAACCCTGCAATATACAACAACAAAAAATAATTGTCCATTTTGATTTCATAGTGACATTAAACATTATGAAATCTATGTAGCCTACTCACTTTGCTTTCACAAAACATTAATTTGTATGCGTGAAACATAGGCTTGTGACAGATTTAGTGAAATTAATTAAAAATATAATTTTACAAGGACACTATTTACCAAACTACACACACACACACACACACACACACACACACACACACACACATATATCACACTACTCACCACTTCGACATTTGTTCATGAATTCAAACGAGTCCATTACATTTGAGAGAGATGGTCGCAGCCATGAGCAGCTGGTGTGACTGAACAAGCATAAAAGCCCCGCAAAAATTTATTATAATTTCATGTTCCCATCTCTCAGGGACACCAGTTAACATTAATTTGAATGAGATTATGTTTTATGTTGGCAAGGAAAGAGACTTCGCAAAAATAGGCTATGAGCTTTGTTTTGGATTTTCGAAAATGACCACTAGATGGCACCCGTTCTCTTTTTCTTGATGGACTTCAGTTAAAAAAAAAATAAAATAAAAAAAGCGTGGAAATAAGTGCTGTCAAAATAGCTATTATCTGCTAAAATTGCGTAACATAACTAAGAAAAAATCGTTTTTCCTATGCATGAAGCCCTTTGTACACAGGAGATGCCGTTTGTCAAACATATCCTATACTGCAGCATTTATGGCTGCAATTTCTCCTAATACCTGGAGGGATCAGTAGTGAGGCATATTTTAAGTTACACACACACAAAAAAAAATGCATTAAAAAGAAATATAATCTCCTGTCATTTTATATGGTTGGATTATTTTCCCCCTCATTTACATTTATGTTTGATGTAAATTTTATAATAAATAAAGTTTTTATTCCTTAACAGCATTCTCCAGTGATCGACATTAAAATGGACAGACCACAGGAACCTCCAACTACTGAGGGCGGCTGTTCCTGTTAATAGCTCACATCTTATTTACAGCATCATCTACACCACATGCTTGTTGTGTTGCTTCCTCTTGGTTAGCTTCCAGTTGTGTTTTCAGATTGGATATTTGGCCTTCCCATCTGACTTTTACTCACTGGTTGAAATCAGTGTTATATTAGTTTCAATTGTAAAATAGTATACTTTAGTAACAAAATTGCCAAAAATCCTAAAAATTCGAAAAGTAAAGGGCAAAAATCAACAAAAATGTCGACTATGTCTAACATGTATACTTTTTGAAAATGTAGAGACGTAGGTTTTTTTCTTTGTTTTGTATTTTTGTACACAAGGATGAGCACTAAATCAGATGCAGACAACAAATTCTATAATTTTGCCATAAAAAGCTGGATTAGGGCAAAGAGTTCAAAAGCAAGAGAGAAATTCAAACAACAAATAACCCAGAAAATATGGCAAACATGCATGTTAGCTATTTTTAAAGTATCGTCTCAATCTTGCTGGCTACTGTCCACAAGATTATGTGAATTCATACTTTTTTTGTGACAACGCAATTCATCAAATCAACTTGTTTTGATTTTTTTTTTTTTTTTTTCTGTGACGCATAACTTAAAATTTTAAGTTTCAGGGCAAGTTTTTGTCTGTGTTTTTGTGATAATTTGTCATTGCAGATCCCCTGAAATCTTTCCACATTCTGTGTGATTTCCCCCACAAAATCTTTATGTACAGTTTATGTTTTAATTGCACAGTTTATTGAATGTTTACTGCATTGTTTTCAATATAATTTCCTGCTCTCAATGAAAGCAAACAGCTTGCAAACAAACTGATAACAAGGAAGGATCCTTTCTCCTGAAGAATGTTTCTCTTAGGACATTCATAGCGTATTGCAGGTAGTCGGAAGAACGTGACAGAAGAGCAAATCATGCACAACTAAACTTGGTTTATTCTAACACAGTCTCATCCCAAAAAGTCATATAACTGACATCTTGGGACGTATTTTGACCATACGTCAATATCCGCCTTTTTAGGGCCCCCTTAATCGTCGGTAGATGGTGATCACGGGCCGTCATACAACTGACGCTTTACCTTTAACGTCAGTTAGGTGACGGGTTAGGTTTAGGGTTAGGTTTAGGTCTGGGGTAGAGTTAGGATCCCATAACCTCATCTACCGACATTTAAGGGGGCCCTAAAAAGGCGAATATTGACGTATGATCATAAGACGTCCCAAAACGTCAGTTATATGACGTCTTGGGATGAGACCGGGTTGTTTATTCATGTTTAATTGATTGGAATAATTTGTTTGCACGCTAGAAATTTCCTCGCTGATTGATTAAACAGTCCAATTGTATTGTAAATATATCAGCTGTCACTTTCAAACTGGCTTTAATATTAGAAATGCAAAGATGGGACGTTCCTCCAAAAATAACTATAGTTCACTTTTAAAAATTAGCATTATGCAGCATTATAGTGTTTGCCTTGTGTAGGAACCCACTCATGTCTACAGCTGCTCTTTGGGCCAGTAAAGTGTAGTGCACTGACCAGGAGGAGACACATTGTGTAGTAGGCTATATATACATTTATTTGAAATGTATTTCATGTGAATCCTTAATGCACTTTTTCAAGAAAGAAAGATGTAAATGTTTCAAAATTGCTGTCAAATGTCTGTCTTTGAAACCACTTTAGAGTTCAAACTGTAGCGTAAATCTCTCGAGGGTCACCACTGTACAGATAAATTTGTAAAGTTGCTTCACATACCGCCAGATACAAGTCATGTCTAGCTATTTGTACCGTAGAAGAATACGAGTATGAGCAAACGACAAAAAGTGTCAGAAAGCAAGTGAAATGTTAAAATGACGTTTATCCTATTCAACCCAGCAGCTTTTAGTTGGAGTACGGTGAACTACTACTAGTGTAATTGACTGACTCATTCAGCACTGACTCATAAAATCCTTTGCTTTCTGTTTATGGATACTTTGGAAATTTAAAGGGAAAATCCGATTTGTCTGTGCCAACGCCTTCTCAGGTGCAGAAGGACGTCACTTAACGTAAGCTGAATGGGGCTATTTATTGGTTGTTGTTAAAAGACTTTTGAAGTTTTGTTTACATTTTTTTTCTTCACTTCTGAGAGGAAGTTCTCATGAACTGAATAGGGTGCAAATACGCCCCCTGGATGGAATCATATCATAAGTGTACCTGTATTTTCAGTAGTAATTGTGATCGACACAACGCTACATCAGCCTTGGGTGAATGTTTGTGCGTGAGTTGAGTTATGCTTTTAAGGGTGCAACCATTCCCTGTGTATATGTTTTAGCTCAGTGGAGCAAGCCTGATTGATTCAGAGCTAGCTTTACCATTCACACTGTATAGAAATCTAGCATGTTGGTCCAAATCAGTAAAATCAATAAAAGTGTCTTATTACCAAAAAAAAAGTGAATATTGACCATTTCTTTTCTTTTTTTCCCCCCATATACTTCTCTCAATTAAAAACATATAACAACACACCAAAGAAATATTTTTCCATATTATAATGTTTAAAAAAAAGCCTTATTAATTTGTCAATATACTGTAGGAATGACTTCAGAAATTCCTTCATAAAGGATTATGTGACACTGAAGACTGGAGTAATGGCTGATGAAAATCCAGCTTTGCCATCACAGAAATAAGTTACATTTTTAAATATATTAAAATAAAATAAAAACGGTTATTTTGAATTGTAATAATACTTTATAATATTTACATTATTTTATATGAATTAAATTTATTATAAAACATTGTTTATAGTTGTTTTTTATCCAGTATGACTCTTTTTAAATGTACTGTACAAAAAAAAAAAAAACAATGAAATATAACATAAATCATTTATGGGAAGTTAACGTTTATTAAGATCTTCTCAAGAAGTTGTAAACATGGAAATTAGCCTTAAGTTAGAACTGCTAAATTAAGCAATGACATCTTAATTTGGAAAGCTTTGCAAGACTTGTTAAAACATGTCGAAGCTTAAGCCACCGTTTCTGTGAAAACAGGATTTCATGGGTGTAGTGAAACTATTTACACTCTTTACTGAAACTGTGAGTAAATTTTTTTTGCTTGACATCATATCAGCTGTCACAGCGTCAAATTAGCAGTTATCTGTTTGACCTATATATAATATGAGGCCTGTAAAGCAGCAACAAACTGGTGAGTTACGTGCCTGCGTTTACTGCAAGTATTAATGCACAGATCTTATCTTTTGACTATAACTGAGTTTTTAAAATCAAATGTCCCTACCCTTAATCAGTAATCCCAGCTTTACTGGTCGCTTTATTATATTGCTTTACTAAAATGATTCTATAATTCACTTTAAGACTGGAGAAACTGGAAGAACTTGAAGAAAGGGGTTACTCTCTGAGAAAACAAAGGAAATTAACATTTTGTTTTCTCTTGCTATATTACCATCCCCATTCGAGACAGGATCACACTTGAATTGATCACCTCCCAATTTACACATCATTCCCTTCACCCAAACAACTATGTTTAATATGAACAAATATCATTCAGTATTATACATGTTTGGTATCATTTGAAATGTCTCAGTGCGACTGGTACTAAGGTATCATTTTCACATGACGTTAAGTAAACCAAAAAGGTAATACATTGTGGACAGTTTAGAGATTTGTGTGCCCTCATGTAAATCAACTTCTGTCCCCAGTAAGTCTGAGACGGATTCCCTTTGAAAAGAGGTTTTTGCCTGGGTCTGAGTATTTAGGAAGATGTTGAAGGAGGCTCGTGGCGATTTGTAACTCAAATTAGCCCCTGATGCGGAGTGTATGCAGGCACTCCGCATCATATTTTATAATGTCAGGTTTGCATCTTTTCTCTTTATTCCAGAGCATTTGATGCTTTGTATTTATTATCTTTAAATTGATTATGAAATTGGCATGATACATTTACCTGACATTTGTTACATTGTTACATTTGATTTTATTCCGACTGACTTTGAAATTGTTTTCCCAAGTAAATGGATTCGTATGTTACCGCAAGTTTTGCATCAGGTTAGTGATGGCTAATATTTGGCACTAATTCAAGTGTACATGTTTTGCAAAGCCAAGAAGTAAATTTCCATTTAGGTCAGCAAAAGTGCTGCTTGACCAAAAGGTGCTGCTTGACAAAAGTGCAGAAAATGTGATGCTTTGAGTGCGTCTTACCTTTTTAAATGTAATGTTACCTTAGATAAGTGTACGTGGGAAACCACGGCCAATCAAAAGCTATTATAAGACCAAGGGGGTAATCCATCTGCCGGAAGTTGAAGCCTCGCGGGAGCCGCCATTGTAGCAGAACTTCACTTGCTGTTAGCATTCCATTGACTCCCAGTCATTTTGGTGTCACTTTGACAGCGAATAACTTTACATCGGAGGCATCCAAAGACTTTTATTTCTAAAGAAACGTATGTATAAACAATGTATAAAATTATCCATTACCATGTATCTTATGGCCCTGTAGAAGCAGTTTATAGCCGCGTTTCCACCGCAATTACCAGGAACTATTTGTCCCAGGAACTTTTTTCACAGGAACTTTTTTTCCCCAGACCGCTTGCTTACTGCGTTTAGCGTACTAAAGTACCGGTCTGAGGCGGGAAGTAGCCTATGTTAAACTGCGTGCGACTGCTCTTCCTAGCCTGCGCGTTTGTTTTGAGTTTTGTATGGAGGAGATTCAAGCTTTGCTGCTTTTGTGTGCGATTGGTTTACTAACGAGGTAATTAACAAAACGGCAGAAAAGAGACGAGCACCCAAAGCGTATTCAGAAAGCTCGTAATGCTAGATATAAAAGTAGACGCTTTTTATCAGCGGACATGTGACATGGATAGGACGAACGCGCGCCATCGGGCAGAAAGAATAGCGTGGTAACTAAGAACCAATCAGCATTGTTCAGCGCACAAGTCCCACCCCGAAAGTTCCTGAACTCTGAAAAAGTACCACCGCGCCAGCAGGGACTTTCTGGGGGGGAGATTTTTACCCGGAACTTCATTTAGACCCTGGTTCCTGCGGTAACACACCGAGTACCACCCCAAAGTTGCTAGTTCCTGGTGGCGGAAGTAAATGTTCAATACGATTTCTCCATTGACATTTGGGATATAAGCCATAAAAACGTAACCATACATGGTAGACTTAAAACCAGCTACGGCTGTACTAAGCGATTGTATATGCTCATATAAACGCCAAAAGTTCATGGGGCACTAACCTTGTTTTAAGATAAATCCCTTTTATTCGCAATGTATTGGATAAGTACTTCACTACCCACAATCCTGAACAATCCCACAATCCCACAGTGATGCATCTGATTGATGGAAGTCGTGTCACGTGTCTGAAACCCCGCGAAGGCGCGTGAAGACTGAAGATCGCATAATGACGTAGGCTAAGTTCATTGGTCGCACCTCAGAGACGACCCCGCGCCATTGGATGTGCACAACACAGCCTATGAGCGAGCCAGATGCTCAATGTTTTAGTATGTGCATAAGCTTCAGTAAATCGAGGAAAAGCAGTTTCCCTGCACATTCACTATATAAAATTCACTGGAGGAAAAAGTTCACGTGGCCGTCGTCAGATTTGGAAGTCACTCAAAAGGCTCTTTCACGGTGGCTTCAGTCGACTTTAGTGAGGCGCGGGGGTTTATGGGAGGAGTAGTTCCTTTGCTCGGAAATGAAAATATGTACACAGGCTTGTACCCTTGACTTTTTTTGGATTTTCTCTTCGTTTTTTCACTCGAAATGATATGTTGTATGCTTATGAGTTCAGCCTTAGCTTGTTATCCTCAGACTCTCTTATACTCTTTAGATATGGATTTTACAAAATGTCAATGGGAGAAATGAATGGGAAATTTACTTCTGGCACCAACGCTCTCTCTGGCTATGGGCGGGACTGTGATGCTCTATTAGCTTTTAACAGGCTTCAATTTTCTCTGTTGAAATCAACAGGGTCGCTGTGTCCATTTAGACCTTATGCACCAGAGAAACGTGGGCGCCGTCATCTTTCGAATATTGTCTTTGAACTTCCGTTTTTTCGGTCGCTCTGTATATTTTTTATGGCATCGCTGTCAAGGAGTGAAGTGGATTTACTAATTGTAGAGTACACAAAAGTTATCATGAGCATTGTAAAGCGGGAATTTTTTTACGAGCAGTTCATTCATACCTACGCAAGATCGCTGTGAAAATACAGACCGAAAGTCAAAAGACAACGAGCGCAGCGCTGAAAAGGGGCAGGGCTACATAAGGTCTATAAGACAAGTAAAGTTGGTTGACTTAGGCCTATCAGTGGTGGCCATTATACCTCTACTGAAGTAAATGTGTTACTTTACTTTCAAGTGTATGCAATCACGGGGGCTATACCAAAGTATCTTTGATTGTGTAAGCGTGAATGTGACCGATATCAGGCATAATAGCAATTACCTCTGTTTAGTGACTGAAGCTGGCGAGATTGTGATCATGAGACCCATATATTAAACAAGGCGTGAGGACCTCTGAGCGACATAGCTTCCTACTATGAACGTGTAAAATATAAGTAAAAAGTTTAATAGAACAATCAAATGTAGCTGCCTATTGCTAAGCTATTATATAATTGACAAATAACCAATTGGCAATCTAACTTAAATTCGAGGTTGTGATAAAATGGAGTCAGATAAAAGCTTAAATGGAATTAAATTACTTTGCCACTCGGAAAGACAGTAACACGCAGAGACCTTCACCCGTCTTATCAGAAACCCCCACTTGGACCGATACGGGCTTACATTCACTTTAGGTGGCCATGACTTATGAGGGAGATGCTGAAGGAGGCTTGTGGCGATTTGTAACTCAAATTAGCCCGTGATGCGGAGTGTATGCAGCCAGGCACTCCTTATCATGTATTTTATAATGTAAGGTTCGCATCTTCTCAGTGGCAAGTTAAAAGCTCTCATGAATGTTTGCAGCTCAAAATCTGACTGAATGGATATAGAAAATAAATGTAATGATGTTGGCCATTTAAACTTAATATTTTTATTCTTCTGAGACTAAATTTTCAAACTGCTACTCCTTCCAGAGCTTTAATGCTATACAAGCAAAAAAAAAAAAAAACTCACCACAGACCTTGGGCCTGTTCTGAAGTTTGCTATATCTTTTCTAACTGATCAGACTTTGTTTTTGTGGCAGTATAAACATGGCCAACCATAAAGGCTAACAGATTTCTGTAGAATCTGTTTGTTGTGGAATGTGATAACATTTCCTTTTTTTATGGCTTTGAGTTATCTTCTTAAGCTTCCAATGAAAAGGCTGTCTATCATATTATCAACTTCCATTTACGTTTTTCAAGACTAAATCTGTGAGAAAAAGAAAGACAAGATGATACAAGTTTATCTCAGAAAAAACACACACAAGTGTGTATATAATGGCACAAGACACATTATATAATTCTTTCAGAAATCTTTCAGATGACAGATGTTTATTGAAAAGCATGAATAATCTGTTTACACGGTTGAGTGATTTCTTTTTTGTTTTTGGTCCGTTGCAAACTCACTACAGTGAAATATTGCCATATGTCAAACACTATGGACAATACTTTTGCAACCAGCTTGTTTCTGTTGTTAAAGATGAAAAGCATTATTTAAATATATTTAATGCGTATTTAATGCGCATACCCAATGATCTCAATCAGCTTCACCCAAAGCCCTTTCATATCTTTAAATCAGTTTGTTAAATAAAACTTTGACCAAAACCATACAAAAAATTAGTTTCTTTAAAAAATAAAATAGAATATACTGTTTCCGTTTAGTTTTCCGTAACTATCACGGTGTGGGTTTTTAACGCATTCTCATCCCAAAGCGCCATATACAACGCTTTTGCAAAAGCGTAAATATCCAACGCACATGGCACCCCACGTCTAATGAGACGCTTCGGTTATGGTTAAGTTTAGGTATGGTGTAGGGTAAGGGTTAGACCACTAGGGGGCGCCTTCTGCCCAAATATATCTGCGTCTCATTTGACGTTAAAGGGTGCCATGTGCGTTGAGAACGGGCTCGGGTTTTCTGTCTTGTTTCTTTTTCTTGTCTGTCATGTGATTTCCTGTTTGCCACGTGGTCCTGCCATGTGTCTTGTCATTTGTTAATTGTCAGGTCATTGTTCACAGGTGTTCCTTGTCTTGTAATTAGTCAGTGTATAAACCCTATTGTTTGCCCTGTGTCTAGTAGGCTATTGCATGTAACCAGTGAATGTTTCCTTTCATTCTTCTAGTTTCCAGTTTATAGCTTTTGTTTTATGTTTGATCTTATTTTTATTATCAAAGTTGCATTTGAGTTTGCTACGTCTTGCCTCTGGTGGAATCAATTCATAACAGTAACTAAAACTGAAATAAAAATGAATAAAAACTATAAAGACTTTTTTAAAGTAATTAATTAATTTAAATTAATATTAATTTGTTAATAAAAACTACAAGTGCAACCTCAATTATACTAAAATAACACTGTTTGAATATGTCCTTTATCACATTTATCATATTTTTTAGGCAATCTAAACAAAAAGATTTTAGAAAAATACAAAAAATACAAAAAATTTGTAACGTTTATTGAATTTAATTTGATTGCTGTTTCATTTTTGTTTACCTTTTTAAAGACTAGCAACAGACCATATTGTTATTATTTTTTTGAAAGTACAATGACAATATAAAAGCTTATTCTTTATCTTAGGAAAAAAATAAGAGGTGGTTGATTATGATTTCAGATTTATATCTTTAGTGTGCAATGTTGCTGTTTGAGCATAAACAACATCTGCAAAGTTACAACTCAAAGACAAGTTCAAAGCAAAAATGAGATATTTTCTTTTACAGAAATCGCTACAACAACGGACTGATAGAGACTACACGAGCTTCCTCCCTGGATAGTGACATCATGAACCCTAAAATGTACAATAGCACTGCACTCTGTAGTCTGTAGCCATTTTACAACAGTTCCCACAGGAGCGAGATTCCCATAAGAAATTTTACCATGGTATTTTTGTCAGACTTTACATAGGCCTACACACTCTTGGGGACATCAGAAATATATTTTACATCTCGTAAAAAGAGGAATTATACCATCCCTTTAAGATTTATCTCATAAATTGGTCTTTATATTAAAAAAAGGATGTTAAGAAGGGAGTCCCTAAATGTGGTGTCCTTGGTATCAAAACGTTTGAAGCCCCTTGTTGTAGCTAGTCATGTAAAAAAAAAAAAGTCAGAGAGAAAGAGACCAACAACATTTAGCAATCAAGATGTTTAATTTACAATAAGTAATAAATTATATAAATAACAAAATATCTTTAGGGGATCAGAATCTTTTGACAAGATGCCATCTGCTCCAAACGTCCCGTTTCGCATCTGGGACCCTACCCCTCTCGGGACAGCTGAAACAAATCCGGCCTCAGCAGCTGGGATGGATTAAGGATGGAATATCTAATGAGAAGTTCCCCTCAGATGGAGGAGCGGGATGCAGGCTTCTGGCTATTCAAGTGGAAAATGCAGTCGGAGAAGCACATGGAGGGGATTGTGTTTGTTTAAACGACCTTTTCCATTGCTCCAGCTTTCTCAGTACATCAGGCGTAATTGACACATGGCAAACACTTTTAAAGACAGCAAAAAAACAGACGGCAAAACGTCTATTGTTAATCCACTGTCTCTTCTGCTTTTCAGAATATCTCTTCTGATGAAATCCTTCGCCATGACATCATTTCTCTGTGTTGAAAGACAAAGCTAAAATCAGTAAAACTAAAAAAGGTTAACATGTTTTCTTTATTGCTTTACTTTTGATGAATCAAGCTGCCGCAATAATGTGTAAAAAATATTCACCCAGAAATGAACGTCCTGTAATCATTTACTCTCCTGAATATCATTCCTTTTTTTATTTTCTGATTTTGACTGAAATGACTGAATTTTCATTTGTGGGTGAATGAATTAGATATAAAATGCAAAATGACTTTGACATTTTTGAACTGGTGTCATTCATTACAGTAGACGGACGACTCACACATTGCAGGTGGGAACAATCCTCTCTTCAGGATGTCTCGAAAAAATCATTCTTTTCAGGAAAGATGGGAGTCGGAGTTTAGGTCTGTATTGTTTCGGCACTGGACTAAAAACCAGAGACAAGAGGAAGAAGGTATGAATAGGAACACTGATGCATTCAAGACTTACTTTTTTGTCACAACAGAGTTATGCAACACAAGATTTAAAAACAAAATGCTCTACTAACAAGACCAAATGTAACAACGGATGTGCGTTTTCTGCAGGTTTTCTGGCTACTTATAAACAGAATCATGTGAGGTTGCTTATTTAAAAGGCTCACTTTACTCTGTAAATTAATTTCAGCATCTGGTTGCATGTTACACATTAGTCACCAGTCACTATACTTGAAGGGTCAATGAAGTAAAAGAAAGAAAAAGACTTAGTTTAAAATGCATAAAATACATTTACATTTAATGACTCTCAAAATTTAATCAAATAAAAATGAATAACATATTTTCTTTATAACTCGAATGTATTTGAGTGTTTCTGAAAGTTTTAGAATGTATTTTTCAATACAAATTTCATTATGTTTTTGGGGAGAACCTGACATTTTTCAAGTGAGCCTGAACTAACGGTCAAATAATCTGATATTTTAAGAGAAGTATTGATATAATTTATATAATTATTATACATGTTGATATAATACCTGTTTGTATCACAGGAGGACCTTTTTCCAAATATTAATAATATTTTGTTATATTTATATCTTTTAATATTTTATTATTAACTGCTTTTTTCTCATAAGGAATAATAACAGCTTTTGCCGTTCAACCAAAAATGAAAATTCTGTCATCATTTACTCTCCCTCAAGTTGTTCCAAACATGTATGAATGTCTTTCGTCTGCTCAACAAAACAGAAAATATTTTGAAGAATATGTTTTTTCCATAGTATAGAAAAAATACTGTGGAAGTCAATGGGGCCCTTCTTTTGAAGAAGAAAATAAGTCCATACCGGTTTGGAACAACTTGAAGGCGAGTAAATGATGACAGAATTTTCATTTTTCTTGGTGAATTACTGTCATCATCATCATCAGGATCAGTTTTTACTTAATGCCCCAATGAATACATTTAATTCAGAAATTAAAAACACACTCATCACAGAAGTCACTCAAGTCACTGTATCAATAGATCATGTTGTCACTCACCATTCAGCCTGCGATGAGGGCAGAACCTGTATATTAGAGTTTTTCTCCTCTTCCTCCTTTTCCTGCTTTCTCTCGTTCTCCTCCTCCTCCTGTTCAGCAGAAATGTTGTCCCACAGTTGGCTATTGACAAAAAGAGCCTTCTGCAAGCTGAGCCCACAGTCCAGACAGGTCACCTGACGACAGAGGGGACAGCGAATGGTGCGCAGGCCGCTGTAATGCAGCCCCATAGTCTCCAGACAGGGGGTGCAGAATGTGTGGTTACAGTGGAGAGTTCTGGGAACACGGTCGGTGCGAGAGTAACGCAGGTAACAGACCCCACATTCCTGATCCTCAAACAGCACCATGGCGGAAATACAACTTTTATACAGTTGCTGATATAATGTTTTTGTAGTTCTGTCTTCTGGACAGTGTTTAGTACTCTGAAAAAAAAAAGAAAAAGATGAAACTTTTAGGTGTACCTCGTGCATATGGACATAACTGTTGTGTAAAGGCAGCGTTCACCCAAAAATTACTTTCTTGAAACTTAAAAGAGGATATTTTTAAAATGTCTCTGTGTTGTTTCGATCCAAAGTTGGTCTAAAGTTGTTAGGATATCACTATGTTCTCAAAAATATCTTCTTTTGTATTCCTCATTAGAAAAAAAAAAAAGCATATAGATTTGGAATGATATGTGTAAACAGTGACAGAATTTTCATATTTGGGTTAAACCTTTAATAAAAAAAAGTTTAAATCTTGAAGCAGATGGCAAAGCCAGCACTGACAACCAACCAAGCATTCATCCTTATAGTATTCAACTCTAATGCTGCAGACCACCTGTTCGTCTAGAATATTATATTATATTTAATTTGACCTCTGAGTGTTGACCTCTGACCTAATGCAGACAATAGGCCTATACTGCATGAAAAAGAATGGTGACAAGATCTCTGGTTTCTGCAGCCAAGAACCTCTATATTTAAGTTCACCAGAATATTCCATAACAGTGCTCTTACATAATATTACATGTTAAGTTTTGCTCCCTTGTTAGTGATGGTCAAAGATTATATGAGATACATCTTTAGTCAAACTGTAACTTGACTTTTATGTCAAACCATTTGAACAGTATGCTCTTTGTTTATTGAAACAGCACACTGCAAACATCACTAAATTAATGAATGTTTATGTCCTTTTCCAGTGAAAATATCTAAACAACCAACAAATGTAATATACATGACAAACAATAGTTAGAATTAAGCTTATATCTCACAAACCGTTAGATTAAGATAAACACTTTTCAATCTTGTTGGAAGAAAAATATCAAACTCAAGTTGTGTTTTTTTGTTTTGTTTAAGTCTTAATATCGTATGCAGTTTTGTTTAAAAAGTACATTTATTTAGTTTTAAGTATGTTTGGATATATTTTACTGGAAAAGAAGACAAAATACTGATTAAGAGACTTTAATCAGAGACTATAATATCTTAAAATATGCCAATGGCATTGTTTTTACCTCAAGATGACCACCAGTAATGTTTTTTTCTCCTAAGGCATGTTTATAAAAACTATACTAACTAACTAAAGTCTACTCATGACTTATTCTAAGCCCTATCTCTGAAAACAGGCTTAAGATAGCTTGTCATGTAAATTAATATTAAAATGATTTTTAGTCTATTCAATGACACACACACACACAAAAAAAATGTAAATCAACCTTAGTTTAAGAAAGAAACGAAGAAATCAAGAAATATACTTACAGAACAGTGACTAGTAGTTCAGCCTAATTCAGTTATCTGTATAGACTGTTGCAGCTCTTTGTCTGAAGATTAACTCGTCTGAGTGAGAAATAGTGAGTGTGTGAATAACAGCAAACTGGCTCTGCTGTCAGTGTGAATAACCGCGGCGTGCTTTAAGGAGGCTGTGGAGTCGTGGGGGTGGTTATATCTGCCTTTCTCCTCCCCCATTGGCAATTCTAGCATGTGTTTCTAGCTAATAACCTCTGGGTTATTTGGGATTTCAGAGTAGCTCACCTCAGTTTACTTACGGGAAAAGTCAAGAAATACTGTAGACCTAAGTTCAGAAATTCCATTCTTAAAGATGTCATAACTTGACATGAAAAAACTTTTTAGGAGAGAAGGAAAAAACCCTGAAGGGGAACTGTCATCAGTGACAAATATTGAAATGCAATCTATAAAAATATAATAATTTGAATGTAATGATTATAATATTTGTAAATGGATAATTAAAAAATATAGTCAACTATCAAATAATGGGTTATCAAATGGCTTAATTTCCAAAAACCGTTTAAGGGATACAAGTTAATATCCTTCAATAGCATGTCAGTCAAGATTTGAGGGACTTTCGAGGGTTCATATCAGCAGAGTGCTGGATAGGAAAAGAGAAGAAAAAGGGGAAAAAAATACTGATCAGTATGTTTGATGTTATCGGTAGGCTATAGTGTCTTAAACTTAGAAAGGAGGTCATATTATTTATAAATTATAATAGATTAGGTCTATTCTGAAATGATAGATTTGTAAAGTATCTTTCTTATCTTAATGTGTTGACAATGACATCAACATCAACGATATCAACAATGATATCAGTATGTACATTACTATTGTTAAATGTTATTATAAAACTTTATCAAAAAAAGTCTCTTCATATAGCCTAACAAATTACAAAACGTGGGCTCGTCCGGGATTTGAACCCGGGACCTCTCGCACCCAAAGCGAGAATCATACCCCTAGACCAACGAGCCGCTTACAGAATCCTCCGCACTATTAGTAAATGAATCATTATGTAAAATTAACTAACTACATAATTCTCATGATGCTGTGAGTAAATAGTTCTTATTAACCAATCTTTGACCTTGAGTGCAATTATTGTTCGTTTTCTGCATAAAGGCCCTTTCACACCGGACGCGTAACGGAAAAGCGAAACGAAAAAGCGAATAGTTCGCCTGAGTCTAGGCGAACACGCGTCGGTCTGTGTTTACGTACTCTTTACGTTGTACGTACATCCCGTCATGCATAACATATCGTAATTTTCCATTGTATCTATGTATTTTATCACTAATCACAAAAAAACATTGGGCTCGTCCGGGATTTGAACCCGGGACCTCTCGCACCCGAAGCGAGAATCATACCCCTAGACCAACGAGCCACGTGCATCATACAGTGCAACCTGAGAGACTATAAACTTTAAATTCCACCACCATGTACGGAAGTCACTATAACTTTAGTGTTGTTTCTGTACTTAAACTATGCAAATACAATGTCATCAACTGAGCGACATCAAAACAATAATTAACGAATCTTATTATCCACGTTCAATATTGAAATACTGTAATATAATTGTTTAGCACATTTTACATTGTAGAACATGCATAATTCTATTGAGCTCATTTATTAATTGACATTAATTACATAAATCACAGGAAAAATTCGCATACTTAGTGTCCATTACTAATTAGCTAACTACTTACCAAAACACTCATTTGTAAACACTTTTTGTAAACACTCATGTGCGGTATTATAAAGTGTGAAGTGTTTTCATTTTGTTGAAACTAGTCACTTAGGTTATGCAGTAGTCGGTAGGTGAACTAATGTTTTGAAGCTCTCTCGTATTCTCTGCTAAAGCTTACTGATGCTGCTTCTCTGAACATGGGAGAATAAATTACCCACAGTCCTTTACGATAATGTCGAGTGTTTATACAGCTGCTAGTCTTGTGCCTGTCACCGTAGTCGTGAAAAGATTGATATTCTGTTGTGTTTATCTTTAGATTCAAATTGAGACCACAAATATATTGGGTTGCAAGCAAATGACTCATCATGGTTTATGAGGGCGCAAAAACTCATAAAAATCATTATTGTGCCTTTCTTGCGAGTCGACAACCAAATAAGCCTACAATCTCTTATGAGTTCTAAAGTACAGAGTACTTAGAGAGAAAGACACTATTAAATATTGGTATAAAACGACTCATGATTTTGCCAAATAAGAAAAAAAAAAAATGCATTGATAAATCGTAATGAAAGGAAATCGAAATTATGAAAGGTTATGAAGTAAAAGTTCAAAATGGCACTAAATAATTAATTCAATTTAATTTCATTATGAGATATAAAAATGAAATTATGAGTTTTAAGTCAAATTTATGTCTTATGTCTGCGTCATAATTTCGGTTTAGTATGTCGTTTATTTCAACGTTTCATCTCATAAACATAAAATATAAAATCGACTTTTATAATTATTAATTATTATTTCCAAAAGCATGATTCCCCCACTATGTGTTGGAAACCAAATGGGCTTCCGTTTCCGATGGGTTTCCATAGTACTGCACACGTGACACACAGTGCGGAAGCATAGGGAGAGTGGCTGACTTCTGTTCGCTTGTTGTGATGTTCTTGGTTGTTGTTCGCTTTCAACTGTTGCGTTTCTGTCACCCCTACAACCCCAGTTGACAAACATGATGTCAAGTGTCCCTGGAGTTGTAAGTGAGATTTGTAATTTCGAAATATAAACGTTAACAATAACTTTATCTTGAGTTCAAAGGTCGTGGAGTACGTTCATTTTCTCGGCAAACTGACAAGTAACGTTAGACAATGCGCGAACTTGTTCTCCACGCTAACAGGCTAATTTTAGCCAAGTAGTTATTTGGGTAACTTACTAACATAATAGTACATTAATAAGACCCAGTGTGCAAGCCAGTTATCAGCTTGATTTTATCACTTTATATAACTTTAGTTAGTTGTTCAGCTTTCAATAATAGCTCAGCATGTACCTCTTTATAATTGGAAGACCACTGGCTCATTCATCTATTTATTTGTTAACATTTGTTTATTTGATACCAGTGATATACTGTTTTATCTGATTCCCGAAAGCCTGAAATCACAATATGTCAGAATAGTTCATTCTACTTCAGCACACATATTATATAGATGGCATTTGTAGTATAGTTGCCCTTGGTAACTAATGCAAATACACTACTAGATGTGATATTGTGATGTACACACCAATGATCTCTCTTTTCTCTTGCATGCATGCAGTCCAGATTTTGATCATGTAATAACTATGTACATGGAAGGTCACTGAGAAATAATGGAGGAATTTCTGAGCACGCTCCGTGATCATGATGTCAGGTAAGGGGGATAATTCAAATTTTGCTCAATCTTCATTTATATATATATATATATATATATATATATATAAAAAAATGCTGACTTAAATGCTGTGTTATGCATTTCTATCTATTTAGGAATACAGAATTCACTATTGTTTACATGCTGTTTGTCTCCTCTTCATCTCCTCAGCTCTGTCCTGTCATCTTGTGAGCCAGAATTACAGGAGTTGATGCGGCAGATTGACATCATGGTGGGGCACAAGCGGCGTGAGTGGGAAGCTGAGGTTCAAACCATGGAGCTGCGACTGCAGAATACACAGGAGGAACTCAAGTCAGCCAGGGCTCTGCTCGACAAGAGGAGCTCAGAGGTACTATATCACACCTTGATCACCTGGCTATGGTCATATTTAAGTTTGGAGTTTGAGGCTATTGTGTTACACCAAACAAAGAATGTCCACATTTTTTTATTGTTCAATCAATGTATGAATTGATCATTAATGAAGCACAATTATTTTTCCCTATGTTCAGTTAAAGAGCACCTATCATGGATTTTTGAAAATGACTGTTCATGTAGCTCTAAGGGAATGAAAACATCCAGCAAAGATTTATATCTGAAAGTGCACCGTATATAAAGTTATTGTCTTTCAAAAGTGAGAGTCGACTCTGAGTCTATGAAATGAATTGTTTTTGTTCGTCACATCGTGACGTAGAGAGGTCATGGCCGCTCCCAACAACTGCACGCGCAGACTTGAAGTGACGTCTAGAACACATTCAAATACTTCAGCTGTATCGCATCATGTCGAGAAGACGCTGTGTTCTACATTGCAAAGACAGTTCAGCCACTTGCTTCCATTGTCCAGGGATGAGCATGTAAAGAATCAGTGGTCAGAGTTCATATTTGCAACAGTATAGAGAGCCTAAGTCCTGCCCCTCCTCTTCCGGCTCATGGGACCTTATTTCGGAAAAAATATGTATGGTAGTCAATGGCGAGAGACAACTTATCTTTTTATTCCGTCTGAACTGTGCCCTCAATTACACATATGATGTTTGTCAATTTAAAAGATAATTCTGAAAGTCAAAAATGTCACCGTTTGTCATAAAACAGGAGAGTAACTTTTAGTTTTATGTGAAAATCGCTCAATGAACTACATCTCCCGGGCTGCGAATCAACAAACAAGGTCCGCTGCTTGTGTGTGTGCAGTCTGGTACAAAACACTCAGGCATGACGGCATAACATTATGATTATAACGTAAGACTATAGAAACAATGACAGACATTAGCCTCAGTAAAGTTACCTTCATTCATTGAGAGAAAATGTGCACCTTTGGGGGTTGTAGTCTTTGTAATTACGTATTTCTTATACCTTATACCTTAACGGTTTCGCATAAAACGGCGACTTTCTTTACTTTAAAATGTATCTTTTAAATTGACAAACATCATATGTGCAATTCAGGGCACAATTCAAACGAGATCAAAATATTTGTTGTCTCTCACCATTGACTACCATACAATATTTTTCCGAAATAAGGTCCCATGGTGGTCGACCGGAAAGGGAGGGACTTAGGCTCTCTATAGCCTGAACCTTGTGTTCTCATCATTTTAATGACGAATCATTCGCAAGCCGGTTGTTCATGGATCAGGTTCGTCCTCCTCCGAATCACAATCTGTAAGTAATATTAATAATGTTTGCTGTTATGTTTTCTGTAGCATGCACAATATAGTTATATTGTGTTGTGTGTGTTGTGTTGTGAACTGAAGCTGCCAGTATCCCAATATGGCGCTGATATCTTGGAACTTGAGTCTGCACAGTAGCAATTTTGGGACCAGCCATGCGCAGTAGTGAGGAGGAAGTAAAGCCGCGAAATCAAGGCCTCGCCCTCACTCTCACAGAATCAATCGCAAGCACACACTCGGGCACTTTAAAAAAAAAAAAGAATTATAGAAATTTATATAGTAAATTTAAAGCTCCAATCTCCTCAGTCCTCAGAAGATCCGGAAAAAAAAGTCTGTTGGTGCTTCAGTGACTACTTTTTTTTATTTTATTTTTATTTTTATTTTTTTATTTTTTTGGCTTTCTTTTTTTTATTGCAGAAAGGTAACATACAGACAATAACAGAACATAAACAACCAAAACAAAAATAAATACATAAATAAATAATAGAGCATAGTTCACATTCAATTTTAACATATAAGAGTATTACAAAACACCAGGGGTATTGAAGAGTGCATCATAGCATTGTAAATATTTCACAGATTTTTCATTTTTTAACAATCTTAGCAAAATTTCACATACATAAACAAAAATTCCTTAATTCATCTCCTATGTTAAATTTATTTTGGTATGACTTTGATTCCTACATTGCTTCAGTGACTACTTCGCTCAGAGAACCTGTCAATCATGACATCACACCACTGCATCAAATAAATGACTAAAAACTAACTTATTTTAAAAGCAAACTCTTGAAATTACATCAGAGTGATAAAAACTATCATTAATGACAGAAATAGTCTTGGGAAAAATGATATTTGATGTGTTCAGTTGGTCTCGCGTGCTGTTGAATAACATGGGGAGGCGGGGTTTATGATCTATACTAGGACCGTCCACCGGGGTGCGATCGAGACGTATATAGGGCATCTAGTAACATTACATAGACATATACACTAGACCTCACCTTGGATACGGCAGTTCATTAGAACGAATGCGTCAATAGAGCCGCCATCTTGAAACAGGGGAGCCCCTCCGCTTTAATGCATCAGCGTCAATGTAGTAGACACAGGTCTAACGCAAATAAAATCACCATAAATCATCATGAATGCGAATTTTCTTGTTTTTTTGGTTTGTTCCAACGGTCAGACATGTATTTATCATTGATTCCAGAAAGAAAAAAAAATGTAATTTTTTTTTTTAAAACATTCTTCCTAGTTCAGATTTCATCCGTGAACTTCATACGCTGCACAAAAGTCCGCCACCATCAATGAATTCGAAGTAAAGGCAGAGATAGCAGCGTTACCTAGCTACTTCCTATGACAAGACCCCTGTTCCAAGATGGCGGCGGTTTTGACGCATGCTTAGAACCCCCAGGTGATGTCTAGTGTATGGTAACATTATTGGTCACTCACTCATGGTTTACCACTACACCTGGGGTAAAATTTTGTGTTGCCACCCTGTGGTGATTTTATGAGACTACATGATTTGTACATTTGATGTAACGGGCCACATGTTGTATATTTTAACTGATAAGCTGCAGGCCGTTTGAAATCCATCCCTGGGCCGAGATTGGCCCGCGGCATCTGATCGATTTTTGTAGGCAACATTGCCCACAAGATATCCCACAATCCTCTGTTCGATTCCATGACAGTTTTAAAAAAATTAAAATGCCATTTTAATAATACGCTTTTGACCTACCTTTGCCATGTTTGATGTCGTTTGTAGTATGGTATTAAACATTTGCTTAGTTACTCACCAAAGCTCTCTCTAGTTTGTTGTAGATCAACTGTTCATTGGCTGATTTGTGATTAGTACTATACTTTATGAGACACAGTATGTTCCAGACTGCATTCAACACAATGAAACAAAAAATTTGGCCACAAGTTATTCGTAAGGACTAAGTTGGTTTTGTTTTACTCTTTCAATGGTGAGATCTCTTTGTAAATATTGTGGCTCAGCAAAATCACATACGTCATTTGCTCTGCCTTCACCCCTGGCAGATGCTTAGGGTGAGAGAGGTGATGATGTCCCTGCTGGAGCTCCAGGATGGTGGTTTCCAAATGTTGAAGTTGGTAGTGGAAAAGGGAATACAGCAGGTGATCTGCATGAAGGCGTGGGTCTCCCTGCATGACTGGACTAGACCAAACTCTGTGCTTTTGTTTGAGCATTAACTATGTGACCTATTAGTTAGATCAGGAGTGTTAACAAAGCTACGTTGATTGTTGTTTTGATTGGCTCTAAACTTCTATGTTGCTTTAAGTTTCTCTGATCAGAAATCATCATGATCATGACACCACTACTGTAATATTGTGAGTAATATAGGCCAAGGCAGTATTCTGTTATGTTTCTGTTATATTTTTAAAGGTATTTCATTCATAATTTAGTTTTGTTAGATCAGCTAGACATGACGCATCATATCAGTATAACTGACTTAATGAATTAGATTTAAAGTGTACTGTAGATACATGCATCTAATGTTGCTTTAAATAAAATATAATATTATATGATCTATTATGAAATCATGTTGAAAATCTGTGCTTCAATATCTAATGTTAAACTAAACAAAGAGTTTCAAAATCTGAAATAAAAAAAACTGTAAAAAGACAAATAAGTAAAGTTGTGACAGAGAGTTCTGCTGTCATTGCAAAAATTAGACGGCAAATACTACAGGAAGTTCTTATTATTTTTTTAATTAAATTTGAATAAATCTAAAATTGATATGCTGATAATATAATTTGCAATGAAAATGTTTCATTTCAGAGAAAAAAAAGCATTTTGACTAGTGGTCTCAGACCCCAGCATCATGTACATCTGTGTTGACTGCATTGTTGTGCATTATATGCTATAAAAAAAAGTGAATGGCCATCTTTCATTGTAAGAAGATCACACTCCACTAGGTGTCATGTTTGAGCTGCAGTTCACACAGGCTCTGACAAGCATGATCTTATGTTCTTCAGATCAAGGTGCTCGGGAAACAGCTAGATGAGATGCAAGCTGGAAAACAAGAGCTGGTTGTGAAGTATGAAGAACATCTGCAGCATGTAAAAGATGAGGTAAGATCAGCATTTATTTTAGCCATAGTAGTGGTGGTACATATTATTGTTACACACACAGTATTTTACTCAAACATGCGGTATGACCTGATTCTACAAAACATTTCTTTTTTTTAACAATAACTCCTTTCAACAGTTGTCTAAATTGAAACGAAGCTATGAAAAGCTACAGCGTAAACATCTGAAGGAGACTCGAGACGGAGCTCTGAGCAGAGAGGAGGACAGGACTGAGATGTCCCTCCTCAATAGAAAAATGGAGGTACAGAGACTGGCTAAATATAAAGTGGACTTCATTGTTTGTATCAGAATAATTTAATAGTTTTAGTTCAATAATTATTTTTTTATTTATTTTTTTAATGTAGGAGTTTCGTCTGCGTTCAGCAGAATGGGAACAGCAGAGAATGCAGTATCAAAGACAAGTGACCTCACTGGAGGAACAAAGAAAGAATCTGGCTGAACAGTTTTCCCTCATTCAGGTGGACTTTATTTCAAAGCTAACTTTTATACCAGGTTTGACAATTGAGTCAAGCATGACATTTTTGAGGTTTCTGGTACAAGAACCCACAAATTAGCTCTGAGCTCAACACTGTTAGGATTGTTTAATAGTACGGGTGGTTGGCTTCCAGGGGTTGCGTTAAGATGGTTTTTCTCATAACTTCATGGAAGATGTGGCATTTTGGACCCCCTGCTTTTCTATGCTTCTTGTAGAAGTACAGTGTCGCTTATCATTATGCTGAAGATACATTACTATATTACTTTCCTTCCAGGTTTAATGTTTATTGTTCCAGTAATAATTTCTTGTCTTGAGGGAGTTAAATTTCCTAAAGCTTAAAAATGATTAAAAAGTGAGGTCATTGCATTTGGTTCTTTGTTGTATATTTCTGGCATTGAAAACCAGTGAAGTACTTTAACCTTGCACCTTAGAGGTAAAAACTTGGGTATCATCTTTGATTTTTTTTGTTTTTTCATCTCAGGTCCATTGCCAAATTAAAACAGTTCCTCTCACAGAAGGATTTGGATATAATGATTCTTATTATTACATCCCGGCTGGATTATTGTAAAGCCTTGTATATGGGTTTGTTGTCTATTTCACGTCTGCAATTCGTGCAAAATTCAGCATTAGACCATTTTCCGAGTACCAGGATATATACGTATCAACCCCGTTCTTGCTTGCCTACTTGGCCTTCAGTTAATTAGAGAGCTAAATGTAAGTTTCTGCTATATGTTTATAAGGTCTTGCAAGCCACACAGTACATTGCTGATCTCCTTGAATCACACTTTATATCTAAGTCTCTTCCTTTATCAAATCAGTTACTTCTCTCTGTTCTCCATTCCTGCTTGAAAACCAATGGTGATCGGGCATTTGTAGTTGTGTATGCACTTCCATTTTATGTTAGGTCCTCTTCTTCATTGGCCATATTTAAATCTACAAAAAAAAAGGGTTTTGTAATGTTTTACTTGTTTATTTTATTTGTAACACTTTGCTAATATTGTTTAATTCTGGTATTACATTTTTCTTAACTGTACTAGACTTTGGTACAACTTTTGTTGTTTTAAAATGTGCTTTATAAATAAACTTGAATTTATTATTAAATATGTGTCAAATTTTGGGTGTCTCAGTCTCAGGGTGTAGGTCGGTCGCAGGAGCAGGGGGAACTCCAGCGGTTGCGCTCTCAGCTGCAGAGGGCTCAGGGCACCCTACATACACAAGAACTGGAACTGGAGAGACTTCGGCTGCTACAGGATGAGCTGGGAGACTCCATCAAGGAACAGCAGGTCAGCTGCCCCGCTGCAGCCCACATACGGGGACAGGTAGATGCAGATCCACAAGTAAAGTAGAGCTAGAAATGGTGTCTTGAGTGTTGTACATAGTGTAGTACGTACTACTTGAGAATCAAGAGAAAAAGTAGGTATATGCCTTCATCTTCTATATCCCCCTGGGGAGTTCCTGCTTAAGACCTTAAAGGGTTAATGAAAGGTCTGGCATGGTGTATGCACCGTCATGTTGTTCCAAATCCAATAAGATTTTTGTTTATTTCCAGAACGCATAAAGATATTTTTTAATATTCTTAAAGGGTTAGTTCACCCAAAAATGAAAATTAAGTCATTAATTACTCACCCCCATGCTGTACCAACCCCGTAAGACCTTCGTTCGTCTTCGGAACACAAATGAAGATATTTTTGATTAAATTTGAGAGCTGTATAACTACCACATTGGCTCCTAAAGGACTGCCTCTTGACGGCCCAGAAAGTCAATGAAGAAAATGTTTAAATATCCCAAGTGACTACCGTGGCTCAACTATATGTTTATCAAGCGACGTGAATACTTTTTGTGCGAAAAAACAAACAAAAATAACGAGTTTATTCGACTATTTCTTTTCTTCCTTGTAGGCCAGAACGAAAATTCCTTAGATTTCCACGACGCATGCGCGAGATTTGCGATCTGCTTACACCAGCTTAGAACGCAATTCTCGCGCATGCGTCGTGGAAATCGATAAGGAAGTCTCGTTCTGGCCTACAAGGAAGAAAAGAAATAGTCGAATAAACTCGTTATTTTTGTTTGTTTTTTCGCACAAAAAGTATTCGCGTCGCTTGATAAACATATAGTTGAGCCACGGTAGTCACTTGGGATATTTAAACATTTTCTTCATTGACTTTCTGGGCCGTCAAGAGGCAGTCCTTTAGGAGCCAATGTGGTAGTTATACAGCTCTCAAATTTAATCAAAAATATCTTCATTTGTGTTCCGAAGACGAACGAAGGTCTTACGGGGTTGGTACAGCATGGGGGTGAGTAATTAATGACTTAATTTTCATTTTTGGGTGAACTAACCCTTTAACATTATAATTTTTGTCCTTCCATTAAGAGTCCATGAAACGAAAATTTTCAAGCTTCAAAAAGTATATAAAGGCATTGTAAATTAGAGACACTTCTGAAGAGACACAAATGCTTTATTTGATGAACAGATTTAAATTAGGCTTTTATCCACATAGGAACATTGATCAATGTACATACAAAAAGCACTTCAAATATGGTCAAATAAAGCTTAAACGTGCTTGTTTGATGCACAAGAACCAATGAGGCCCAAAATTGGTTCTTGTCCAAACCTCAAGCCCAAATTAAATCTGTTCATCATGTAAAGCAATCATATATGTTTATAAGACTTGGATTAAACTGCTCTATTAATATGGATTACTTTTTTTTACTCTCTGTATTAGGGCTGCACGTTTTCAAGTTTTTCATTAACCGTTAACCGAGGCCCTTATCGGTTAATACTCGGTTAACCATGTGCGCCGCAACCTCGAGATGAGTTAATTTTTTAACACCTTTAATAACTGGTTGGACCCCATTTGAAACGAAATTAATTTATAGAAATAAAACGCAGTGGTGAGTTCAGAGCAGTTAAAGTAGGCGCGTTTCCATCCCCCTTCAAACTAAAATTGCCAATTGAAAATACGCACATGGCAACACGTCTATTTCGCAAAAAACTCTGTGTCCGCAAATAATAATAATCATCATCATTATTGTAACATTTTATTAGGCTGCATATGTAGACGACGCTTTTATCCAAAAAAGCAACAAAGCACAAATAAACACAATATTTTGACGCATATCCAGTGTGTGTGCTTAGTGTGGAGGCTGCGAGACGCCCATGTGAACACTTGCAGTTTCATTGCAGTTCTTTCAGTGGAAACAACTTAAAATACTCTTTCATTTCTGGTCATACAGAAAATAATAATACATTATTCGCAAATACATTTATTTGCGTAAACTCACTATAATAAAAAAACGTTGTGCTTAACAAACAGGCGCGTTTCATGATCTCCGTGAACTGGAGCGCGAGAACTGAAACAGCCACCACATTCGAATTTGTTCGTTTTAAATTGCACATTTAAAGCTTAAATGTCCAATTTAAAACGAACAAATTCGAATCGAAAGACAATATCTTCTGACTATGTAATTATGTAGCCTAGCTAATTATGTATTTCTCTCTAAAGGTGCATCCGGGGATGGAGATTTGTTTTTAGCAGAAACTGATTTAGAAAACAATAGTTTATTAATAAACAATTAACACCTCGTTATTTTATATTATTTTATTATCAGACACATTTATTATATCTTATAAATCATCTATAAATCCCCTTTCTGTAGGCTGTGGTTACGGCTCTTCTCATTCAGCACTGCGGGGGAAATATAATTTCCAGTTTTTAATTTGGCCTCAGAAAACCAGTAAAAAACCAGTTTTTTTTTCATATTCATTTGTCAAATATTTTAAATGTTTAAAGGGGCAAAAAAATCAAACAAATATCTGAAAATTCGTCGATATATAGCCTATATATTTTTGCGCAGCACGTAGTCCTACAGTTCAAATGAACATTTTGGTGTTAAACTCTGCGTTTTACAAAATACAATAATGTCTAGTGCGGTGGCTGTGATATACCAACGTCCGTTGCCATTGGAATGGCTTATCGCGAAAGGAAAAAAAAAATGTTTTAGTCGCATAACACCGTTAATAGAAACGCTGTCATTTCACAATATTTTTTTATCGACAATCAAAAAACCCGCAAAAGTTTTGTGCAAATATGTATTGACGCCACTTAACCGAGCAAAAAGGTTTCACTCGGTTATGCAATTTTAAACGGTTAATCGGTTAACCGGTTAACCATGGACACCCCTACTCTGTATGAACCTTTTGAAGCTTGAAAAATGTCTTTCATTTTTAATGATTTTTCATGAATCTGATTGGGTTCTTTAGTTCAGCTCACTTATTCAATGTTTCATTCTCAGCAGTTATCAGGTAACGGTATCAGTGGGTAAATTAAAATTTTGGGTTGTTTCACACATGACTTCAGTTATATAGTGCACACATTTTATGGATAAATTCTCTGATAGTTTTTTGGTGCTTTTCTTTTCAAATTTTGAAAGCTCGGAGTCAAAGCACATCATTCCACCATAACCTGAAGGCTGCATTAAATGATGTTTTAATAGCTGCTGCATCACTATTATTGTAAAGTGTACAAGAAAAGTGGTGAATGTGGTTTTAAATCAAATATGTTATAAGAATAGAAATAATAGTAAAGCTATTCTCTGCAGGTTTTGAGTGAAGAGCGAGAGGAGCTGAAGGCCACACTGAATGCTCAGGATCAGTTTGTACGTACCACAGGAGTCCAGCAGCAGCAGTTACGCCGGGAAGTGTCCCGACTCAACCAAACTCTGCAAGCAAAAGAGCAAGTCATAAGGTAAGTTATCATAATCATTTCAATGTTCCATGGTCATTTAACAACAGTCTATATTGTTACTTGCTAGGTATCAAGCTCAGTATGCAACCATGATTTACAAACCACTTATCTTTTTGTTTAGGTCTTTAGAGGAATGTTTAGCATCACACGGTTCGTCTCCAAGCTTTGCCTCCCTTAGACAAGATCTAGAGAAAGCCACAGCCAAGCTGAACAGTTCCCAGGCCTGTGAGAGTCACTTAAAAACTGAGGTTATCAAACTCCGAGACAAGTGAGATGTTTTCTTCAAGAGAATATACAACAGCGGTTGTGTAACTAATAATTAAAAGCTCATTCTGGAATATAAACCTTGAACTTCATTTTGTTTTGTCAGGTTGGAGAGCATGCGAAAGCATAAAGCAGAGATGAGCAGACGAGAAAATGAGTGGAAACAAATGGAAGAGGAACACGCTCGCTGTTCAGCCGAAATCAAACGTGTATGAGCAACACAGTTTTTACAGATTTTTATGTATTATCAGTGTGTGGTTAGGCAGCTTTATTTATTTTAACACACTGGGCTGTCTCATTCACAACGAGAGAAAGGATTGTGAAAGATTTATTAATGTGTACAAATTGCTGACAAACATATGTTGATAACTCTTTATGCCTGTAGTTGCGTGAAGAGATTGAGAGGGCCGAACAGACTCGTTGTGGGGAGTTGGAGGGAATGAGAAAGGAGGTGTCTCAGTTAACCAGTGAACTTCATCAGCGTGACATCACCATTGCCACACTCACTGGCTCCGCCTCTAGTATTGAGCGACAGCTACGGGCAGAAGTAGAAAGAGCAGAGCGTCGGGCATCAGAACTCAAGGTCCACAAAAACCTGCTATTCATGACCCTATATTAATAGACCTGTTGAGAATTACTAGTTTATTAAATCATGCATAAACTGATTGTGTCCTCATGTTGGTTTTTGTAGGTGACACAGGTCCAGCTTGAAACTCTAAAGCTTGAGAATCAGCATCTGAATGATCTTCTAGAGAGAGTCGAGTCAAGATCACCTAAGGTTTCCATCCTTTGCTCAGTAAACCTTCATTTTAACTTAAGTGTTCACGTTTAAGTAATGTTTTGGACTTTATTAAAGGTGCATCAACACTATTGATACTTGAAATCCGTTGTTCTGCCCCCAATCATACTGAACATGCTATGCAACACAGGTAACGACTAACAGCTGGTGTATCAGACAGCTTGCGCAAGTGTGGATGAATTGGCTGTGAATCAAACAACAATAGTATTTCTTGGTTCTGTGAAACATAGCAAAACCAATGTTACTCATGTATCGAGCAGAAAGAAAGCAACCTCGGCATCCTTTTTCAGGCCTTCCCGCTCTCTAATGTCTCTACAGACTTTTCCAATAGTGAAATAGTTTTCATTATTATTATTCAGCACGATGCAGTTACCGTAAGTGCTCACGAAAGAGATGAGTTTTCAGCTGTTTCTTGAAAATTGACAGAGATTCGATTGGGAAGATCATTCCACCAGCAAGCAACAGTGAACAAAAACGTTTTTGAGAGTGATTTTGTGCCTCTCTGTGATGGTACCTTACAACTGGTATTTGAATTTCTGATGCAATGCAGATTATTTATTTCTGTTTTGCATCCTTTCAATTTTTCATGTCATTGTTGTTCATTCATTTTCATTTTCTCTTTGTTTCTGTCTTAGAGGGGTAATGGAGAACTGGCAAGTCTTAGAGACAGCTACGTGTCATCTCTGAACAGTTTAGAGGAGGAGAACAGGCAGCTGAGGCTGGAAATGACTGAGCTACGAGCTCGCATGGAGGCCAACAACCAGACCTGGCAGGACAAGTATGAGAGAGCGTTACTACAAAATCAGAACAAGAACCATTCACACAATGCCCAAAACAGGTACAAAGTACTTCCAAATAAAAATGTTCTCTCATCTAAACTCATACAGTCTGAGAATTACATGTCTAAGACCGCTTTGAAAATTTGGGAGGAACAGAAATTTTTAAGGTTTTAAAGAGAAATATTTATGAATCATCAAATTAGCAAAAATGTGACATTGACCATATGGTAGGGATGGGCAAATGAACGAAGCCTCATGATGCACTGAGGCTTTCCCCTGAATGATTTCCCCTGAATCAAAGCATCAAGAGTGCTGAAAACAGTGCCATCTTGTGGCAGGTCAAATTTATAGCAGCCATGTTTATGAGAAGCTGAGTGTGCAGCGCCATTGTTTTATCCATTAAGCACAAATAATAGCCTGAACACTGAATGTTCAGTTTTCTTATAATATAATTCACATATTAAAGTGTGGCAATAAAATAAATGTAACAATTATATTTGACTAAATATAAAAGTACCGTCACAGTTGCTTGATGCAAGTAAATGTTGGTCTAATGATTTTATGGTTTTATTTTATGGTCAGAATATTTGATCATGTAACATAGGCTATATATATATATATATATATATATATATAAATGTTAGTAAATGGACTTAAACTTTTAAACTTCCGACACGCAAAGTGAAGCATTCACATGACTGGAAAGAAATTGAGGCTTCATTTCTCATTGATCTCGTGTTTCACTACTATATATCACTACTATATAGACTCTTTGTATAAAAAGTCAGATTTCCTTGGTTCATTTGATAGGAACAAGTATGCTGTCATACAAACATACAAATTGGGGTCGGTAAGACTTTTGCTGCCTCCCAATTCGCCTACTTATACTATGCCCTAAAAGTATGTACTCTCTTTTTTTTTTTTTTTTTTTTTTTTGTGAAAAAAGTACATACTTTTGAGTGTGTAGCAAAAGTAGACAAGCTTTGGGACATCTTTAACGGATAGATCTGTCGTGTGCATCCTATCACCGCAAACTGCCCTGTCAATCATCTTGTCACAGTTAAAATCCTCCATTCAATAATAAAGATCCTCCACTCGTTTCAGAGAGAAATGTAGTAGCACGTTCATCTGCCATGCAGAGACTCTCATCATGTGTTTGCAATTTGAATGTAATTATCTATTTAAAAGTTAATGGCTAAATGTGTCTTTACAAAATTTCACCATGCTGCTGCAGATGCAATATAATGTAGCCAACATTGAATAAATACATTTTCGTTTTTTCACTCGTGTTTGTAGTTCTATTTGAATCCTTGTCCAACGTGCGATGGGTTGTGGGCAATATTAGCCAACAGAGTGTGCATCGATCTGCACTTTGGATTCTGACCGGAAATAGTAGACCATCCGGGTATCTTTGGAGCACTCATTTCAACATACTACGATTTGGATCGTACTAATTCTATTTTGGAAATACTATTTAGGACGGATAGCATATGAATTGGGGCGCAGCATTATTTTAAAAATACAGTGAAACAGCTAAAAAAAAATGTTTTCTATTCAATATATTTTAAAAAGTAAGTTATTCCTGTGATGGCAAAGTTACTTTTTCAGCAGCCATTACTGCAGTAATCCGTGTCTCATGATCCTTCAGAAGTATTTCTAATATTCTGATTTGGTGTCCAAGAAACCTTTCTTCTTATAATTACCTTATATATTAAAAAGGGTTTAAATAGAAACATGTTTGTAACATAAATGTCCTTGCTGAATAAGAGTATGTATTTCTTTATAGTGTAAAACGCTAGTTAATATTAAGCAAGTCTGTAATGTGCTGTCATAGATTTGATGAGGATGTACAGCGCAGACACCAGGAGGAGCTGCAGGCCATGGAGACTCGGATGCAGGAAAGAGCCTCGCAATATGAGGACCAAATACAGACTCTCCTCAAACAGCTTGAGAACCTGGCACGAACTTCCCCTCATCACTCCTATGGCCAATCACAAGAGACCAGGATGGCTGTGTCTCCAGTCCACTCGTCTGCGTCATCTGCCTCATCCTCATCTTCGACTCGTAAAGCTCATAGGATGGCAGCTCTGCTCAGTGCGGCAGTTAATGGAGAAGACGCTCAAGCTTCCAGCTCGGTAGACAACTTTCTGCCTTTGGTCAGTAATAGAGATATGGGTCAGTGACATGATGCTAATTTGTTTGTCCCCATCTCTTAATTTATTCAAAAAGATATAAAAAAAAATTCTACATTAAAATTCATTTAGTATGATTTTTGGGGGATAATGTAAAAAATGTCAGGGTGATGCAATGGGTGTTTGTGTACAGTCTTATTTGACACTGACCCATGTACACAAATTAGAGCCAGACCGATATATCGGCAGGCCGATATTCCAAAATATCGGTATCGGCAGTTATAATGGCCGATAAATGAATATTTCAAAAATAAAATAAAAACGGAAGAAACATGCTTGAACCATGTCATGAGTGTTGGAGTTGTGTTGTTTGTCCACCAGAGGGCACTCTACACCGTCACCGTCCCTGTTGACAAAACTCGTTGAGTTGGTCACGAGACATACATTGCTTGAATAACAATTAAAAGAACATCCCCATCAGTTCTCTTAACTCAAATAAGCATGACAAAAATTGACTATCATGTCCAGTTTTGCTGCTGTTAAATAAGCCGAGAGGTGAAGCGGAATTAGCTAGTAATAATTATGTTACGTTGTTACAGTGTCAGTTACAGTTACAGTTATCACTGTGAAGCTGCTTTGATACAATCTGTATTGTGAAAAGCGCTATATAAATAAATGTGACTTGACTTGACTTGACAGTGTAGTTGACTGACTGTCCTTTTAACTTTTGACAATGTGACTGAAGTATTTCTTTAATAGTGCGTGACTGTTATAGCAATGAGACGTATCATCTCTCCTTGTCCTGTTATATTGAAAATGTATTACAATTTGCAGTATGACGTTATCCATTGCTAAATTATGGCTCATCATAGACTAGCTAACCACAAAGCTAGCTAATGACACTATCATCAGTCTGTTCTGTTATGACAATAACAAAATGCATTATCATATTATTTTAGTTAAAACTCAAAATACTACAAAAAACTACAAATAACTAATGTCAGGGAAATCTGTTAATTTTTTGTTGCGTGTTTCTTAAAAAAAAAAAAAAAAAATATTGACTAATATATCGAAATATAGGATTTTAAAACCAACAAATATTTGTATCAGTATCGGCCTTCAAAATCCTTTATCGATCGGGCTCTAACACAAATCTGAAATCTTTTTCTGTCACCCCTCTTTACATTGTCCTAAGACAAGCCAACTGTGTAATACTGTGACACTGCACAACATCCTTAACGGTCAGTTCCTCCCTCTTCCTCCAGGACTCCACTGTATCTCCAAATGGCTCAGTGACCAAACGGTTTCTAGAGGAGGAAGCGCTGCGGTCTCAAGAGCTGCTTCAGAAACTTGAAGGTCACATTCAGAGCATGGAGCAGGAAAACGCCAACACCGTCTGCAAATACCTGGGCAAGGACAGCAGCCCTCAAAACGACCACTAAATCCTAAGTGCCTCGACATGTACTTGCGGAGATATATACAGGTCATGAAGACATCTTCACATGGCCATTTTTATTTGAGAGGTATAATAGGTTTTGGCAGCTTGTTGAGATTCATAGTTGCTGCGAGATGATTGGACAAGACCCTTGTTACACCAGGGCAGCTCTACAAAAAAATGCCACCAAAAGCAGTGCCAAAACTTTTGTCCAAAAAAGTGCTGAATACCTCCAAGTTTATTGCACTAGTGAAGGAAAGACCATGTGCATGCTCCCTTTTTCACTGTACCTTGACCTTTCAAATGGCCCATTGCATCTACCGTCGTCATCTATTTGAGCACTTTAGACATATCTGTACTGTTTTTGCTGTGCCTTTTCCTTTCTTTATTATATAATCAATATTTATATACAGTATCTTTTTTGTAAACCTAACTGACATGATTGTGACGAACGTATGTTTTAAGGGTTGAATTAAAAGAGATTGTTTTCATAGCCATGTTTGTTATGGGAGTGGATGAGGTTGTGTGAATGGTTTTATTTCTTCGTCATTTTGTGTTTCAAGCAAAAGGCTGTTTGGACATGTGATGGGATCAGATACATTCCCTGGGGTCGTATCCTTTGGCGGTGTTGCACAGCGGAGATATGAAGTTGACGTCAAACACACAAGCTTTCTCTCAAGTCTCCACCAATGTTAAGTGGCCTATAACAGACCGCTGTAATGATTTAGTAAAGTTTCACCCCAAGAATGCACAGACTATTCCAGGCCTGACAGTTTACAGCACACACACACACACGTTCGACATGAGAACGCACATGGAATGTTAATGTCATCCTCCTGCACACATGGAAATAGCTAAAGGCTGTTATTTAGCACAGAGGGGAAAGACTTATATTTTACCAACGGAATGATCCTGAGTGGGAGACGTGCTCCCTCACTTTTTAAAAAATGGGGGGAATAGGAATATTCTAAAATCTAATTTGCTTTGGAATGTCTCTCTCTCTCTCTATCCCCCTCTCCTTCTCTCCTTCTTCCCTTCCTTAGCTTACCAAGTGCTGGAAATATGTTTTGCCGGGCTCCGGTCCAGCAGTTTTGCGATCGGAATTCCATAACCTTGGTTACCAGGCCTGCAAAGCTCAACAAACAGCGCTGAGGAATTTGGCAGTGTGGAAGTTTACTCTTTTGCTTGCAGAGGAAAAGCATTTTTTTATTTGCATGGATCTTATGAATCTTGAGGCCCTGGACAAAGTCAAGGGCGAACTGAGATTAATCAACACTTGACTTGCTTGACTGGTTGAACAGAGACCAAGAATGTATCTGATAATTTTGTTTCGAAACTTTTACTTTAAAAGGTCAAAACTTTCAGAATGTAATACTTTTTTTTTTAAATTACTTTTTGCATAATAGACTTTTTGACCATGTAATATATGGAATTCAGCCATAAAACCCTTGTAAAGTGAGACTAGCTTCAAACCTAAAGACAAAAATTCAGTCATTATCTGTAACTATGAACTTTTTTGGGTTCTGTGGAAAACAAAAAAACATATATTTAAAATAAAAACCCCTAAATGTTTTTTTCATACAGTTATTGTCTGTGAGGTTTACTGTTGTTTAGACCACTGATATTCTGCAGTTCAATTAGGTTTGGAACGTAAGGAGGGTGATTCAATGATGACAATTTTAATTTGTTGTTTGAACTCCTGCTGGACCTCAAACGTTAGGAATGTGCGAAAAGTTCACCTCGTTTGAGATCGCGCGAGCGAACGTAATCTTAATTTTTTATATAGGTTGCGGCATCCAGGAAAAGCACAAGTGCCATTTACATCTTACCTCTCTGTTGTAAACACAGCATCAGCTCACGTGTGTTGCTCAACGTCATTAGGCGACAGGAAGCTCGTGCTCAAGCCTGCCATGATTGTGTTCAGGACGTTTTTCCTAGGCTGTGGATTACAGGTAATATTGTTCAGTTTCTTCAACAGACCGATTGTTTCGCTTCATAAGACCTCAATGTATCGTCAGGAGCCACATGTTTTGATTTTATTATTTTATTTTGCCTGTAATATGTTTATGTTTTTGTTCTGTTTTGTTTTTAACTCTTGAAGTGACGGCACTTGATACATGATGAATTACCAAGGACCACGGTTTAGCAAAACATCTTTACAATCCTACTGAAAAAAAAAAATCACCTACATCTTGGATGGCCAATGGTGAGTAAATTTAAAATATATTACCTTTACAACCCAAATAGATGGCGCAAGCACGATTCGCAATGTATTTACATTAATTCTATCCACAAGTTTCCTACGCCCCATGAGGCCTTGCGTCAAAAGTGGGCGCGACTTCCGGTTGGAAGTAAACAAAGCACGATTTGACATGCTTGACACTCGTTCATTCAACAGTTGACAGTCATTCAAGTTATAGCGATCCAAACTAGCTAACGATGTGGGAACACAACCTCAACGAAATTAAAAAAGGTGAAATAACAGTACCTTTACCCTCCACAGTAGTTGATTGGGAGTATTATAATAACATTATTAATAATCAATACTCAAGGCATGGTGACAGACAGTTGTGCGAGCTGACAAACAATTAAAATAAAAAAATACACACTTAGTCATTGTGCTTTGGAGTTTATTCAAAATTATAAATGAATGTGCTACTTGAATACATTAACTGGCACATTTGGTATTCTGTCAACACAGGCTTTGATCCTGAGTTTAGGTGCAACATAGAGAACAGCCAAACACATGCTGATAAAAGTTTATAGAATATTAAGAATTTAAACAAATGTACACAGGAAGATTTGTCATCTTTTGGGAGGTGATGGAAACTACAGTCGTTGGCAGGAACACTCTGATTTCGTTTTCAGCTTATGTTCAAAACAATCACGTTTAAACCACTGAACTAGTTTAGTCCGGTTACATACAACCGCGAACAGCACATGTTGTCCATGAGCTCCGTAACGACATCTCTCATAAAGATTTGCGTCTTTAAATAGTAAAATAATTCTCCGAAAAACAGCTAGCCTCTTCGCTAACTAACACACAAAATACCATTGGAATGCTACTTCCGCCGCCTCACCGGAAGTTTCACCCACTTTATTTTTTACAGGAGCGCCCCTCGGAAACTTGTGGATAACATTTGTAATGAGTTTTTTTTTACAGTTATAATGGTAACACTTTATTTTACAGCGTTGTTGTTATACGTTAGCTTACTTGCATAATAATAAAAATTGTGCATAATTATATGCAATTTGCCCAGCCTAAAGCAAAATCTAACCTGAATCCAGTTACTCAGTACTTTTTTGTAATTACTCTGTAACAACGACACTTAAAAAAAAGCGTAATCTGTAAAAAATAATATTAAATTGTATTTTGAAACTCAGTTTTACAACAGACCCCCAAAACCTCCCACCCTCAGGTAGGGTATTATACTATTCAGTAGCTCCTTTTGGTGTTCCTTTGGCTTTCTCAAAGTAATACTTTAAAGTGGTCCAATTATACTTTTCCCCCCCACTTTTTCTGCTTTAGTTAGTGTGTAATGTTGCTGTTTGAGCATACATATATATATATATATATATATATATTTTTTTTTTTTTTTGCAAGGTTACTATGCTCCACTCCAAAGGGATATATTTCATTTAACAGAAGCCCCTTTTCAACAACTACTACAACGAACAGCTCGTTTAACTTTGCACTAACAACATTTTCCAGATCTGATGAAGTCACATTGTTACTCATTTAAATAATGAAGTTATTCACAGAAGTTACGCCAAAAAGGGAACGAGGCCTGGTTGAGCTGCATAAGAGATGACAGTGTTGTTGCTATGTTAAAGAGATACTGTTTTTTCCACAATGTTTTCAAAAATATTTGCTTGACCTTCCTAAGACTGATGAACTTGGTTAAAATCGATTCGAATCGAATCGATCGATTACTGTTTGTATTACCATAGTTTTCTGACAAATATCACAATTAAATGATGGCTAACATTGTCAGGATCTGAATCAGGCTCGAATTGTTTTGAAATACCATACCAACTTTATTTGTAATGCACATTTAAAAACAACAAAATAAATAACTTTAATATTTATACTAGAGAAGAACTACAGTTTTGAGGGGACTGGGGAGGGACATTTCCGAAAAACTTGTTTAGCGCTGCCACAACACATTGGGCCAGCTAATCAATCACAGCACATTTCGTATTTCGGAAGGAGGGGCTTCATCGAAATTGGCGTGTTTGAGTCAGACTGAGAAGAGA
The DNA here is from genome assembly GCF_016745375.1 of Pimephales promelas. Next base: position 4,600,820 of record NW_024121421.1, read on the forward strand.
GGTGCTGTAATAATGTAAAATATGTAAAAATAATGCGTTCTCTGAACAATCAAGCATGAAAACATATTCTAGTACACCCCAATCAATAACATCAAAATCAAGACTTCATAAAAAGGCACAATAGGACCCCTTTAAAACTAGCATTTATAGCCCATCAGGCCTGTTATGGATTAATCTCTTTCATTCTTTAGCACGAGACCATAATGGCCCTGATCCAGATTGAAGAGGCTGTTTCAGTTGTAATTCATGGCACCAGGTGACTAGTGGTTGAATCCACTTCTTTAACAAGAAAACTAACATTTTCCATCAAGCTCTTCCAAAATAATACTCCCCGTCATGTTGTTTCAAAACCTTTATGACATTATTTCTTCTGCAGAACACAAAAAAAGATATTTTAATCTAGAGAATGTTCTTGCTTGTACAATGAAACCCACTGGGGTCCAAAACATCACTACTTATTGAGTTCCATTCTAAAAACACACACACACACACACACACACACACGTCTTCTTCTGGGTAGTCCATTGTCGTCTGATGAATACTCCTCCTATAATTTTTGGGTTCTTTGATCACTGTATAGTCCGATGCGGGATGCACACGGTCTTTTCCAGACAGGCCTTATAAAAGTTTCTCCTGATTGTCTTAAGGGGGCAGAAACAAGCATGGCCTAGTTTCTCTGGTGTCTTTTAGTCAGGCGATGTTCAGTTCTCCTGTCTTCATAACTTTGAACTCCATTCTGATAAAGTTACTACCAGAGCTTGCGATTTACTGCACTAGGGGCTTTATCACACACTTCTTAAGAAAGCCTTTTAGATAAAGTACATTATCTTATGTGGACGGCGACTTGGCAGCATTCTCACACACAACATGACCAAGCCATCTAAGTTGGTAGAGCATTAAGGTTGCTTAATACTCCAACAGTTTCAGGATCTCAATATGTGGCACTCGATCTTGCCATGTCACTTTGAATGCGCTGCAGGCATCTAATGTGGAAAGATTCCAACATTTTCAGATGTCGAGCATAGATGGTCCATGTTTCACAACCATAGAGGAGGGTGATGAGGCAGATTGCCCGATAAACAGCAATCTTTGTGTGTTGATGTAAGTTAGTATTGCTGAACACTCTTGTCCTCAGTCTCCCGAATAAAGATGTAGCCTGTTTGATCCTGTGTTGAATATCTTACACACTACACACACACACACACACACGCACACTCACAGAGAGATATTTTTGCAGTTTTTGAATTCCACAGATGTTTGAAAAGACATGAGAGTAAATACATTTTTGGCTGAACTATCCCTTTAACAGCAGCATATTCCACCAACCATTATTAATCATGGTTACTAAGAACAGTTTGCATGAAACATGCTTTGTTGAGCAATGAGACAACGATGTCATGAATGTTCCAACCAATTGCATGTTCTCCTAAGCTATTGGATCAGTTGAAGCCATGTGCCCCCAGAGGCAGAAGTACCAAACATGACCTGACCCTCAGCAAGAAAATGTTCCACTACATAGCTTCCAATAGACAAACATGTAGGTGTAATCATAGGCTTGTAAAACTGCAGAGGTGATGTCAATGCTGGCCTTTACACTGCACATATCAATGCCAGACAATCTTTAATATAAGAAGTGGAGCTGAAGCAAACAGACAAACAACACAGTTCATGTGCTTGCAGCATCTCCACTTTAAGTGTTTAGAACCATGACGTCTTTATATCATTCCTGAATGTAGCTTGCTTGCATATCTGAGCTTCTAATGTGACTAACAGGTGTATGCGTTATATCTTTATACATGCACCACATTCCGTACATTTAGTGTAATAAATAGCTTCTTTAAAAGAGTGAAATTCCATTTCTGACACCACAGGATTTAATTTTGCTTTGTAACTGAAGACGTAAAAAAGGATCAGAGCTACCTGATACTGAGTTCAGACTCAGAGTCTCCACTCACTATGTATAAATGCAAGAGAATATATTTATTAACTGTAAGGTCATTCCGTGTCAACTTAACCAGATGTCCCCGGCTAAAAATGATTTAATTTGATTTCTTTCTGGTGACAGAAATACTTTATATTTATTAGAAGCCAAAATATGAAATGTCATATGTTGGACTCTCTTTTGCTTTCAGAACTGCCTTTAATTATTTTTTGGCTTAGATTCAACAAGTTGCTGGAAATATTCCTCAGAGATTTTGGCCCATATTGACATGATGGCATTAGCCAGTTGCTGCAGATTTGTCGGCTGTAAATCTCCCGTTCCACCACATCACAAAGTTGCTCTATTGGATTGAGATCCAGTGAATGTGGAAGCCATTTAACTCATTGTCATGTTTAAGAAACCAGTTTGAGATGATCTGAGCTTTGCGACATGGTGCATTATCCTGCTGAAAGTAGCCATCAGAGGATGGCACACGGTGGTCATAAAGAGATGGATATGGTCAGCAACAATACTCAGGTAGGCTTTGGCATTAAAACAATGCTCTGTTGGTACTAAGGGACCCAAAGTGTGCGGAAAAAAAAAAATCCCCAATATTATTAAGGGGATAGTTCACTTTGAAATTAATTTTTGATATGTTTTAGCTTACCTCAAGGGCATGTAAGTGTCAAGATGTAGGTGTCTTTGTTTTCACTTTTCAATTGTGATATTTTTAGGTCAAACCGTTCTTGTCTGTCAGTCATATAATGGAGATTTATGGGGTCCACCCTGGGTTCACCTCAAAGAGCGTGCACAGAGAAGTCCAAATTAAACATGATTTAATGACTCGTAAATGTAAGTACGCATTGATGGCCTAAGACACGAAACTAGCGTTTTTTTGTGAGTAAACAAACAGTATTTATATAGTTTTTACCTCTTGTAACCACAGCCACGTCCAAGTGATCTGAAGGCACGGCGCTTCGGTCTGAAGGAAGTGATGTCTTGCGTGGTTGCGGAAAAAAAATCGACGTTGTCTGTTGTTATATCGAAATCGTCTTCCATTGCAATTTCCTGTATATCCGGGACTTTCCGACGCTTGCTGGCGCTTGCGCAGACAGAAGCGCCCTCGCCCTCAGTGTATTTGGATGTGACTGTAATTACAAGAGGTAAAAACGATATGAGGTCTTAGGCCATCAATGTGTACTTACATTTACGAGTCATTAAATCATGTTTAATTTTGACTCCTCTGTGCATGCTCTTTGAGGTGGACCCATGGGTGGACCCAATAGACTTCCATTATATGACTGACAGACAAGATCGGTTTGACCTAAAAATGTCAAAATTGAAAATACTGTGGAAACAAAGACACCTACATCTTGGATGCCCTTGAGATGGGCTAAACATATCAAAAAATCATTTCAAAGTGAACTATCCCTTTAAACCACCAGCAGCAGCCTGAAATGTTGAGAGTTGATTTTTTTAAGTAGAAAGACTGAAATGTATTCTAATCTTTTTTTTTCTTATTTCGAAAAATATAAACTGTGTGTTATACACTGTACACTTTAAACATAAATAAAGATTATTAGAGTATGCTTTGCTAGAAAATCCTATTTTAGTCTTTCTACTTAAAAAAAATTAACGTTTAATCCAATGTGTTTCTTGCTATTTCTTTGTAATTGTTTGTGAAGTTGATCTTCCTCATAAAATACAACTGCATGAATAGAATATGACCCAGTTCACCGTCCCTTGTTTGCTTTTATTCTTGGAAATATCCTTCCTGTAAAAAATGACTTGCAAAGGTAGGATTCTTTCTTCCTTTCTCTTTTCAGGAAGCATCTGTTGCATTGCTGTTCTAGATAGCTTGCATTCCTTGACGAGATAAGAGGAGTAAGAGACACTTTCCCACGTTTGCTGTTGCTGACCATACAGTGCTTACGCCTTTATCTCACATTCCAGAGCCTGGCGAAACCTCCGGGGGGCAGCGTGCCTCACTTCCAGCCCACAGTCTGTGTGTTTGTGTACATGATTGTGTATGGAGGAGCTCATTGTTCATCTCTGTCATGAAAGTGAGTAAAGGCCTGGCTGGCAAGACCTCACATTAAACTGCTCCAAACGCCCTCAGGATTCTCCGAATGTCTCGCAGACAGACGTGGGCTGGGTTTTATCAGAATGATTCAATGTGTGAGGAACAATGCCAAGGATCCTCTGAACAAACAGCTTGCCTATGAGCACCTCCATTCAAGGATTAATGCGCCATGGTCAATTCATTCTAGACTAGTCTCCTTTGCCCTGAATATAGCAATATTTGCCTTATCAGTTTGTCCATGGGGAAGTTATTCAGCACTGACTGCTCGCTCTTATCTAGGTTCAGTGTGTAACAGAGATATTGAATTCTTTTTGCATTTCACAAAGCAGTCAATGGACAACGCAATCAACCATTTTAGCCATGTTTAAAACATGTCTATTTAGCATTCATTCATGGAAAAGAGCCAGTTCCTGTTTTGGTCCTGATATGGTGCCACTCTGAGGTGCCGTCTCAACCTGACAGGCCGCCACTGTCTCATATAGCAGCCAGATGGAAACGTTCATGCGATTGGTCACCTATCTGATCTAAATTCAGTGGAAACAGGCTGTGGCGTGACTATCTGTATAGCAATGTGTGAGGTAGAAAGAAACTGGGTTATTTTGGTGCCTGCACATAACGAATTATGGCAATGGGACTGGGACTGTGTGGGGCCGAGGCATCATGCAGCTTTATATGTAAAGGTTTATTCGTTGTTGTTTTTTTAGGAGAAGGAGGCACCAGTAAAAGTCTTATTTTTCTTTTGTCACCATTAAATTAAAATTGCCAATTCTTTTTTTTCATGGGATATTGATGTATTTGTTATAAATGTTTTTTACCATGCACATCAAATTCATGTGCTCTCATAATTTTTTAATAAAAATAATATCCCCTCTTTGCAACGACACTCTGATGACGTGTTTGCTGGCAACATGGCATTGTGACTTTTGCGTAAACATACGCCACTTTCAAGTCAAGTGGCGTGTTATGTATACGCATTTTCGTGTATGCGTGTATTTTTACGCCGTTAGATGTCCGAGTGATTCCGTGTGTATATACACGCCGTTAAATCTGGGGAGCGATATTTTTTTTTTTTCTGGATGGTAGGGGAAGACTCATAAATGGTATTAACCCCAGTGACGGGTAGGTTTAGGGACGGGGTTGGGGTAGGTCATAGATTTACAGCAAATATACAGTAATGTAACGTTAAGTCAACAGCGTTCATAAACACGCCGAAAAGCGATTATGCGTGTTGATAGCACGCCAAAAATGAAAATACGAATTGGCGCGCCATTTCATGAGAACAGTCTGTTACTGACGTGATGGCTGGACAACTTGTCACTATCTGATTGCTGCAATAGTAAAACATGATGAACAAACTCAAGTCCCGTCCTACGTATTTATTTATACAGTGGGGGGAACTGTTTTTGATACACTGCCGATTTTGCAGGTTTTGCATCCAAAGCATGTAGAAGTCTGTAATTTGTATCAGGTACTCTTTAACTGCGAGTGACAGAATCTAAAACAAAAATCCAGAAAATCACATTGTATGATTTTTGAGTAATTCATTTGCATTTTATTGCATGACATACGTATTTGATATATCAGAAAAAAGATCATACGTTTCCAGTAGTTCTTGATCAGGTTTGCACGCACTGCACTGCAGGAGGGATTTTGGCCCACTCCTCCATACAATCCTTCTCCAGGTCCTTCAGGTTTCGGAGCTTTCGCTGGGCAATGCAGACTTTCAACTCGCTCCAAAGATTTTCTGTTGGGTTCAGGTCTGCACTGACTAGGCCACTTCAGGACCTTGAGACGCAGAGTGCACATGCTGCTGTTTTGAAGCATGCGATCATCTGAGAAAAATAATTTTTTTTACGTAAATCTGACCTTTAAATTAAATGAAAATTAAATCCTAAAACTCTTGGGCTTTTTTTTAACAAATTAGTCTTATTATATTTTTTTGATGAGTGCTGCAAACTACAAACACTCATGTTACAATATTACTCACTGCTCCTAATGTATGTGCACCAACTTGGATGGGTTGGTTAAACGTTGAAGACGAGTTGCCATACTTGGCCTTCACTTCACTTGTCAGAAATAATAACACCATGCTCTAATTTTATCGCAGGATATTTACTTCCCTCCCTTCTGTCTTTAGGTAGGACTATGTGTAGTGTAACCACTAGTATTATGTAATCCTAAATTGTGTCATAGCCTCTTTGAGCCCTAATGAGGGCGGCCATTTGTCGTAATTAGATTGGGTTGCCCTTTATGCGCAGCATTCAATCTCTGCTTTGCCCATCTCTCCACCTCTAAGAACTTATGTAATAGAATGGACACACACCCCAGGGTGTGTATGCATCCATTTTGGGTGTAATTCTGTTGTGTTGGTATAGCAATAGACTTGAATTTGTGTGTACATCTATGTCCTTCTGTGTGTGTCATTTGCCCCATTTAGGAATGACAAAAGCAGAAGATGAGGATTAGAACACCTTCATTTGTGAATCAATGGCAGCTCTTGGGCCTGAGGTGAAGAAAGTCATTCATATTCAAACCCTTTCATAACTGTTGTCTTTCCAGGAAGAAATCAAGCTGAAAAGTTTCAGCCTGTTATTTAGCTTTATTGAGTTTAGGTAATATTTTGGTAAATGGTTTAACTGTAAAGTCCAAGAATAAGAGTTTTCAGACCTGTACATTATTTGCTTTGGTTCAAAACAGGGTCTTAAAAGTTACAATATTGCATGTTCTTGGTTCGGTTTGCTTTTACAAAGCGTAGTGTAGCAAAATTTGTCAACGCAAGTCACATGCGAGCAAATATTCACATTTTCACTCGTAGGCGATCTCGGACTGATTATTTTGGTGAGGGTCTGAGCACTATTTCTGGTGTCATTTATGTATATATTAACTAACCAAACAAAGGGAGAGGGATAAGAATCCTCTTTAAAGAAATAGTTTACGCAATGGTTTTTCGCACTTGAAATAGCTGGGTCATTCTAAACATCAGGTAAATGGAATACTGTTTTTTTTTTTTCTTTTAATATTTCACATTGGACTTTACCTGGGGTTAAAAATTAATCCTGGCTATTCATAAGCTAATGTTTCACACTGTACATCTCTACACCTTGGGCTAACGTGCATATTTGCAGTGTCGGTGTCATTGAGTGGATGAACATTTCAAGCGACCCGTTTAACTAAATGCCCTACCTAGCATTGCACATCCTCCTATTATTTGTACCTGTATCTGCAAACCTTTCCTGAATAGACTTTTGGACTATAAATATAAGAATAAAACTCTTTTTTACTCCAATTAACATGTTTTCTTTCGCCATTTGACATTTCCCCTCAAACACTAAAATCAATGTATATACAATGCAATGTGTTTCCGTGACTTTCCAAAGCATGTGTATAATACGGAGTATGTTATTGTCTGTTGCTAAGCATTTATCCATAATATTCTGTGATAAATGTAACAGTAAACATTTTTCTAAATATCTCTGTTAGTGCTTCTTAAAACAAAGAAATACACTATGGGTATGGAACGTAATGAGAGCGAGTAAATATTGACAGACGTTTCACTTTTGGGTGAACTATCACTTAGTGTGTGTGTTTGTTTATGTTGATGCTGATGTTTATGATTGTGACACCGCAAAAGCTAACAACCTTGAAGCGATTTTTTTATCTTTTGCATATCAGTGTATTGCACTGTTTTTCTTCACAGCTTTTTCCTGTAGAGAATTCAACTCCACTCTTTTATCGACATACATTATTATGCAGTAGCAGCTTAGTGCTTCTTATCTGGACCTGCCAACATGCTGACATTCCTTTCAGCTGTTGATTGTGCTGGATTCTCGTTTGCTGTTTTCCTAGAACTGAAGAGGTGGAGGGGAAGTGTGATTGTGTTTAAGGAATGCGAAATGTGCAGGGAGAGGGTGTGCCAACTTTGGAGGGTCAAAGCCGAGGCTCATTGTACATACGGGAGTCTGATTTCTTTATGTGCTCTTGCTGTACTGACGATAGAGTCTTTCAGGAGGGATTGCCTGTTTACATTCTTACTTGGAGGATTGACGCAAACTCAGAAAATATTTTGGTTTTGAAGGCCCCTTAGAAATGTGTTGAGGGGTGTTTTGAGAATTTGTGGATTTGCCTCAGTGTGTGAGAAAATGACTGCTCTCGATTTGTTCTTATTTGGGCCTGTGGTGTAGACTTGACTCCACAAGGCAGTCAGACTAGCGATTTCTATCCTCATGCTAACTTGCTTTCTTAGTTTATGCGAGACCAGGGCCGGTTGCCACAATTCCTCCAAATAAAATTTGATGAAGTGTCAAGTTGGGGGTAAATTGTAAAAAAAAAAATATTTTCTTTACCTTTTACAGTTTTGCTCTTTCATGAATTGTTTTGCATGTTTTACTTCAGACTGCAGGCAAAAGTGAACCAAATCAATATGTTTTTCTCATAATGTCTCCAATTTGGTTTCCCAAAACAGTGTGAACAGCACAAACCACATGGAATCTGATCTTTTAATTCTGATTTGGGCCACTTTCATATGTGTTCCTAAATCAGGTACAGGTCTGATTATTTATTTGGACTATATTGTTTGGCAGTGCACTCTTAGAAAAAAAGGGTTCATTCGGGTTCTATATATGAAGCATATAGGGTTCTTTACTCAACTCCAAAGAACTTTTTAAATAGGCTAACTAAGGTTCTATAATGACAAGAAAGACCCCTTTTGGCACAAAGGTTCTTTATAAGCTATTATTCATTTATATATAGATTAGTCTGCAACATTTTGTAGTTGTAATTCAATTATTGTATATTAAACTATTGTTGTAACTTAATATCACATTTTAATCATGCTGATTTTTGGAGGAGAAAAACTGAAATTGCACTCTTCGTGTGATATTGATTAACTACATGAAATGATATAAATATATACATTTTCTAACCCCCATATCTTGAATTTTGTGATTATTCACATGCATTCACAAATACATTTTAGGGTCTTGATGTTTGTCAATAATATGAAATAATTAATCCAGAAAGGACAAAACAAATGATAATGAATGCACCTCATCAAATGTTACATATAGAACCTTTTTTCCTGGTTACATAGAACCCTAAAGTGTTCTTCTTATGATTTATTCTGTATAGAACCTTTTATGGGTTCCAAATACGTAGCGCTTATAGAACCTTTATATAGAACCTTTTCTTCTAAGAGTGTGCGACCTCACACCAACACAAATTACATTTGATCCAATTTTCGCATTCGATTTTGCCTGTTAAAGGTGCTGTATGCGATTTTTAGCGGAATGCAACAAGAGCGCTCGTGCTCGTGTGCTGCTAGATCTCAAAAGCGAGCAGTCATTACCGGCCACATGGAGACTTTCAACGCAACGGCGAAATAATCACATAACATGCTGGAAACTAATGTAAACTCCCACTGCAGGTACAATAATAGCCTACTTTTATCAGCTTGACGTTGAACTAATGCTCTGTGCTCGTACCATGATAATGTTACAATAAACTGCATTTAGCCGGCATGTGATGCTATATAGCATAAGCCATTTCACTAACTATTTTCGTGTATCTTTCACAATCAGCAATGTCAACATAGGTGAATGTATAATATGATAACGAAAACGGTTAGTGAACTTAACTGAACAGTTTCAGTGTATCAGTAAGATCGTAGGAAGTAACATTACTGTACTGAACGTGTCTGGAAATGGGTATTATAAACAAAATGATAGTAGTGGGATGAGTGGCGTTAGTCAGTAGATCTAGTAAATAAAATAAGTTACATCCTAAAGCACCGACTTTTTGTTATCGTGGAACATTCTTTTGTATTCATGTCATGTTTCATGTAGTTTGCTATTTCACTAGACTTTACTATGTTGATCCGCTTTTTCGTCCGGAGTCGATCAGATTCACGTTTTGCCTGACGAGCTTGGGCAGATAAAACTTTTTTGTTTTTATATTTATGTGGAGTTTGTGTTGGAGTCTGTGTTGTGCTGGAGGCAGGACGTTTTGGGCTGTTATCAGACTCCATGTCGTCAGCTGAAGTGCCGTTTGTCGCATGGTTGACTGTATAGAGACTGGATAGAGACATGGTTGACTGGATAGAGAGGCTCGGGAGCGCGCATGCACATCACATCTGATGGATTTCACAGGAAATCCGACCCGGAGATCTCACTTATAAATATGAATATTGGCCTTCAGAGGTAATAGCAAAACCCGAAAAGTGGATCATTGCAATGTGTGATTACAACCCCTTCAAACACAGGCAATAAAAAAAGGATTAATTTTATAAAAAAAAAAGTTACATATAGGACCTTTAAGACAAATGCATGAATTAGTTAACTGGTTTTCTTTACAGTGCAATGCTTTAAAACACCTCTCCATAAAAAAAATCTGTTTCATCACATGTGAATTTTCTTGTCAGTCTGAACAGATGCATTAACAGCCATTTCATTTTCGACCCAAATGTTTGTCTTGGTATCTGAATAGTCATGTAATCGAAATTCAATCTACTTTTGTATCACTCTTGATCAACATTGACATTCGTTCAAAATTCTACAGTGGTTGAAGTCACTCCAAATATTTTACATACCAGTAGTTCTTTCGCCACTCATTGAATATGGAAGACAGCTGCGAAGGTAGTCAGTGGTGGTGGGACAGTAAGATGTTAGAATTCTTAAGTGAAGCCATTCGCGTCACAATCCCTCCACTTGACTCTAGCAGGTTCCAGTGCATCAGCTATTTACCCAGCCAACATTATGATGCGATGGTGCTCATTTTAGTTCAACAATTCAAAGTCATCATGTTGTGAGGATACTGGTGTAAACTAACTTTCAATCAAAACTCAAATTGCAGAGTCATTTTTGTTAATATAGTCATTCTTTTGTTATACAATCCGACTATTCTCCTTTTAATTCCCATAAATAGTGTTGTTACAGTAACACAAGAAGTTGAACAAGCACATTATAATGATATTTATTTAAGGTGTCTCCCACGTTGGAGGGTTACTTCCTTAATGGTATAGGATATTCAGAACAGAGTGAGCCTATAATCATAATTTAATCAGCCCTTTTGCCCAGTATTTTATTGTTGTCACACCTGGTTTATGGTCAATCACTGTTGCAGCAGCTATTTTAAAAAATGAATTAGAGAGGATACTGTGCTACTGCTGAATTGAAATGAATTGCAAAATCTGTATACGCATAATATTTTGGATACTTTGAAAATACTTTCAGCTAGTAATAAGCTCCATTTCACAGATTGTATACAATAGTTAACTATACAGTCTACAGAATTCCCACTATAATATAATACAGCAGAACTGCGTATGTTGAGAATTTGTGTAATGTAAAGTAGCAATAAAAATAGTACACATAAACAAGTAATATTAACAAACATATAAGATTTGTTGGTAACACTTTATAACAATAGTTAACTATACAGTCTACAGAATTCCCACTATAATATAGGCAGAAAATGAAAAAAAAAAAGATGTGTGCGAGCGAGATCCATTGGTCTACCGATGGGTAAACAAACCAAGAATGTTGCCTATTACAATGAATCTGGCAAAGCATATCGGCCCTCAGATCTGAATCGATGCTCCTCATTAATTACACCGTTATGATGGAAAACAGGTCAGGGGTGACAGAAGGAGAGGGGGTCCATTCAGGGGGTCACATGCACTCTTATCTCATCCATCTAAAAGCAGGAAATGATAACACTGCCTCTGTGGATCCACAGGGAGAAATGGAGGCATTTGTGGAATCCAGCATGACAGCAGGAGGCCATACAATAGGAGTGAAAATGTTAATGTGTGCTTGCAGGCATAGAGCAAAGCCTGTGAACTCCTACTGAGTTAATGGGCAATCAGATTCTCTTCTGTTCAGCCTCGTTTGATCTTTTATAATGCAACAACAGATGGGCTCATTTGAATTTATGCAGTGTTTTTCATGCCATCTTGAAACTTGTATCCGTATACCATTCACAGTTTTGAAATTCAGAGAGCTCATTGTAAAATAGCAGCGGGGTGAAGCACATTCCTTTGAGGAGACGGAGATGTGTTTTTCATCATATTTGAGGCCCTTCTCCAAAGTTGCCTCATTCCTGACATGTTTTGTTCTCTCTGTCTTTCTGTCTTCCTGTCTTCTTCTTAATGTTTAATTGTAGTGTGTTTCGCTGGAATGACGAAAACCATATTGCCAAAGCATTTGCAGCAGAACTGCGTATGTTGAGAATTTGTGTAATGTAAAGTAGCAATAAAAATAGTACACATAAACAAGTAATATTAACAAACATATAAGATTTGTTGGTAACACTTTATAATAACTGCACACTATTAATCATTTGTTAAGCATGAGTAAACAGTTAATTCATCATTTATAAAGCATTAATAGACATTAGTAAGCAGTTTAAAGCTATAAATGTTTTTTTTTTCTTGATTTATAAGCATATCTATAATGCGTATAATAATTGTATTTTCATCCTTTGTTAATGATCAATTGTTAAGTGATACAGAACATAGAAATATTTAACAGACTTTAAATCTCCTTTATAAATGCTTTACAAGGCATGAATAGTCCTTACAGTTAACTGGCATTGCGAAATGCTTTATAACTACCCAAATTAACCCTGAATTACAGCATAAATACATGTTAATAAAGCATTTATTAACACACTGTGTAACCATCACAAGTCCCGCCCCTTCCGCTCACCCCGCTGGACCTCTAGGTTGAAAAATCGTCAATGCAAGTGAATGAGAGAAAATAATTATTTTTTAATCCCGTTGTCTGTGAATTTTTTATATAATTTTTCATGTAAAGAATGCTACAATTTAGCAGGTAGAATTTTCATAAGGTTAGACTTTGTGTGAGAGCACTTTGTGGACTACAACTCTGACGTGTTTGATATACATCACCCCCACTAGCACACGGATCCCGCTAAACAAACCATTGTTTGAATGGTGACATTTGGGTACAAAACTAATTCCTTAGATTATTGCATCGTGATTTGTGGAGGGAAAATGTGTTATGCGGCGACGTCACATATGCCACGTGTAGTCTTTCTCGTTATGTCTATTCCACAACTGCTAGCCAAAGAATCATACAATATACTGTCAAACTCGCTACATGAGAAATTATATCAAAAATTCACAGACAACATATGTTCACATTCATGGCACAATTCAAACGGGATCAGAAAATAATTATTTTCTCTCATTCACTTGCATTGACGCTTTTTCAACCTAGAGGTCCACTTGGAGTTTTACGGATGGGCGGGACTTACCAGCTCTACATGTCTGAATAATAAGATGAATGATTGTACATTTAAATAGTTTATTAATCATTTACTTACACGTTCTAAGTAATCTTATGGACCACTGACAACTCTTAAATAACTGGCTTATAAAAAAATGCAATTCTTCATTTAGAAATGATAAATTGATCATTAATAAAGGATGAAAATACAATTATTAAATAAATTATAGATATATTTTTAAATCAAGAAGAAAGCATTAATAGCTGTATTTATAAACTGCTTATTAATGTCTATTAATGCTTTATGAATGATGAATTAACTGTTTACTCATGCTTAACTAATGATTATTAGCGTGTAGTTATTATAAAGTGTTACCGATTTGTTCGTTTCTGAAAGAACTATATTCACCAAGACTGCATTTACATTGGTCAAAAATAGAGTAAAACAGATAAGATGGGATGGTACTGATAGTCGATGGAATGCAAAAAAGAAAAGACAGCAACAGAAGATCAGTGAATAGCTCTGTTTCAAAATATTACTGTTTTTACTTTATTTTTGATATTTAGGGGGAAAAAACAGTAATATCAATATTACAATATTGTTTTTTAGGGCTGTCAAACGATTAATCGTGATTAATCGCATCCAAAATAAAAGTCTGTGTTTACAAAATATATGTGGGTGCACTGTGTATAATTATTTTATATATATAAATAAAAATGAATAAATAAATGTATATAGATGTGTGTGTATATATATATATATATATATATATATATTTATATATATATATAAATATAAATATTTTAGATATAATATTTTTTTCTTAATTATACATGCCTGTGTGTATTTATATAAATATACAAAATAATTATAGTGCACCCACATATATTATGTAAACACAAACTTTTATTTTGGATGCGATTAATCGCGATTAATCGTTTGACAGCCCTAATTTATATATAATGTTTCAAAAGGCACTTTATATTTCCACAGTGGAAAACTGTTATGTTATGCTACTCATTCTTTGATGAATAGAGTAGTTCAAAAGAAGACCTTTTGAAAGTTTTTACTGTCATTTTTGATTAATTGAATTAAAAATATATATCACTGACCTCAAACATTTGAACAGTAGTGTATAAAATACAAAGTAACTACAATCTAAGAATAAACTTAAAAAAATAGTGATTTACTAAACTACTTGTGAACAACTAATTATTAAAAAAAAAAAAAAAAGACTAAAAATAGTGATAATGAGTTTAAGTTTAGTGATGAAGACTTTCTGGTGTATGATGAGCAGGTGTGAGGCCGGTCTTATCTCGTATGCTCTCATCCATGTCCTGAGAAAGCTCCGGGTCTGTGCATGACATTAACTGCTCCATTGCACGTCTGGCGAGGGCTATCAGCAGGTCAAATGTCCCTCCCATCCTTAATGATCAGCACACACATACAATAGGAGGATGTAACAGGTCCTGCCCTACCATGGGTCCTCTTACAGTACATTTGTGTGTGTGTGTGTGTGTTTCTTCATTCCGATCATCACTGACCACCCATCTGCGCTGTCTCTCTGGTATGTCATCTTTAGCTGCACTGGCAGCGTGGTGAGTTGGGTCAGTCGGAGCATTCCCGTGGTCAGTAGTAAGATGTTTGTTCAGTTGGCTCCATATGTTTTCTCAGGCTGTAACCTATGGCTATGCGGGTCAAAGACTCATCAGGAAAAAGGAGAGACTGCCAAACTAAAGTAGCATTGCAATACTCAATACAAAATCAATACTTAAAATCTAAATAATTTATCATCAAGCAATATCTTTTTTTATTTGTATAAATTTGATTGCCCATTCTGGCCATGTTTGTGGGCATAATTTATAAAAAAAAATAATAACAAAAAATTAATATAATATTAATATATTTAAAATATATTTTATTTTATTTACTTTTATTTATAAATGTGTAAATGTGTGTGTGTGTAGATTATATATATATATATATATATATATATATATATAAACATTTTCCTCCTATTTCACATTTCTCCTATTTCGACGTTTTTGAAATTTCAGTATTATTATTGTTTCATTGGTGTATGCAGTAGCATGCCGATGAATATTTGTTGATTTTTAAATCAAATTTTATCATCTAGTATTGTTTTTTATTATTATTATTAAATGTGATTGCTCATGTTCTGTTCAGTTTTTTTGTGGACAGATTTTATTTTATTTTAAATATGTATTCTTATTTTCATTTATTAATTCAAATGTATTTTTTTAAACCTTGGCTTTCTCTCTCTCTCTCTCTCTCTCTCTCTCTCTCTCCTCCCCCCTTAATTTACTCTTTATTTATTTCACCTTATGATTTTTTTAAATGTCAATATCCTTATATCTGCTTGTGTAGTGTATATCTGCAGAATTTACTTGATTAACTAATATAAAAAGACTGAATTTGAGATACTACTAGAAAAATACATGATCACTATATGATGCAATATGATCTTACACCATGTTTATTGACATGCTATCTTTCATATCTCAGTGAGTTCACACGTGGAAAGGAATGTTGATTACATAAAGATGCTCACCTGACAAATGTTCTGCATGCTGCTATATGCCCTAGAGCAGAAGCCAGTAAACAAGCAGTCTTCTTGTCTACAACTACAGACTTCCCTGTTTAGCTCTGTGATGCATCCCTGGAATGTTGGGAAATACAGAAATAGTCACTATAAAAATAGTGTTAGGAAAATGAGATATAATCTAAGAGGTCTCTCTCTCTCACACAC
Organism: Pimephales promelas; assembly: GCF_016745375.1. Next base: position 4,616,840 of record NW_024121421.1, read on the forward strand.
ACACTCTTACATTCACACTCTAACTGAGAAAAACAGAGCAATGTCAGCTCCATTCTTGTATCAGTTTACATACTAGCTAAAGTTAAAGAGCAACAGATAGGTGCCAAGACAAGAATGTGGAAATTCAGGTTTGGATGAAGGTAGTCCAGAAAGCGGGAGAAATAGAGATCTTCTTGTTAGCAAGAATTATCACCTCTATACTTACAAAGAGTTCTTTGGAACTGTTTTTGTATTTTTTTTTTTTTTTGGCTGTTTGTTTGTAAATTATATATGTATATATATATATATATATATATATATATATATGTGTGTGTGTGTATATATATATATATATATATTTTTTTTTTATTATTCAGCCAGGATGCAATAAATACAAAGCAAAATTACATTGTTACAAATAAATTACATATTTCAAATAAATGGTGTTCTTTTGACGTTTAAAAAAAATCCCCCAAAAAGTATCACGGTTTCCACGAAAATATTAAGCAGCACAACGGTTTTCAACATTGATAATAAAAACAAATGTTTCTTTAACATTAAATCGGCATCAGACTGGAGTAGTGGCTGCGGAAAATACTGCTTTTTACAGGATTAAATTACATTTTAAAATGAATTACAATAGAAAACGTTTATATTTAATTAGAGTAAGATTTCACATTATTACTGTTTTTACTGCAGCCTCTGTGTGAGCATAAGAGACTCCTTTAAAAACATTACAAAATGTTGCTGAACTTTGAACAGTAGAGAATAAAAAAAAAATGTTACATAGGAATTTTGTCATTTGATCCACAGAAGATCATAACATTTCATCATAAAACATAAATCTAATTATTTTCAGGTTAATTTACCCCAGATCTTTAATGTGGCCTCAGACCTTTGGGCATACTGTATAGTGGATGAAAGCTTTTCAGCGTGCTGGAATGAACATGACTTTCTGATTCCAACTCGTGTTTCTCTCACAGTGTCTGTTCTTTCTTTCCCACACATTTCCTCCCGCTCTCTTTGTGTGTTTGGCAGTACATTGTTCTGAATGGCAGTAGGAGTGAGCTGTGGTCTCAGGTAACTGACTGGAAGTGAAGGCCTCGTTGAGTCTTTCCATGGCTGCTGTATTTTTTACGCTCATTCATTACGCTCCTTCTCTTATTCCCCTTTTTGGCTTTATGTGGTTTTGGCTGGGCTAGTTTAACACAGCCTCTGGGTATGGAGCCCCATTTCCTCTTGCCCAGTCAAATGGTAATTACACTCTTTAATGTTAAAAGGTGAGTCGGCTTTCGTACTTCAACTATTGTGATGTGCTTATAATGGAAGGAAGTAAAGGAGGGCTGTTAAATGCGTCTCATGTTACCCTTGGATGGGTGTTAAGTATGTCATGTATTGTCATATTTATGCCAGTGTCATAATATGGAATGAAGTTGGATGACTAGGATTTTGCAATCCGAATATTCAAAACAGTTACTCAACCCACAGTGACACACAATCATTTTTCTTGCATTAATGTTGTATATGAATCACACTTAATTTGAGCATACAATTTTGCAAAACTGTATATTTTTTATGCTTTTTTTAAGAGTTGTGGACCCTCCTCCTCCTCTTCCATGTGAGGTTCCAGGCACGTACATTGTTGCCCCCCTCCCCATGTCCTCTTTTTAAAAGGCGTCTGCTTCACTTCCAGTGACACGGTTTCAGCGTTCAGGCTCTGTGTGTTAAATGTGTGTATAGCCGGAAGCACTCGCTCCAGACGCCAGGCTGGAAAATAGCAGGAATTGCATTTTAAAATCCCAGGAAACATCCGTAATTTCTGCCTGCATTCCTTTGCAGTTGACTGAGCGCTCTCTGCCCAAGCACCTCCCATCAGGAAGTGCCTGACAATGGGAGCAGAGTGCCAGAAACAGGCAGACAGACAGGCAGGACAGAGCTGGGGGCAGCCAGGGGTATCCAAAGTCCATTCCCCTTGCCCTCCTACCCTAATTAAACAAACCAATGCTTGTATAACACAAGCAATGGTGGTTATTTACAGGCGATACCTTGTCTTTACAAATATATATTTTAATTTACAGAATAATTTACAGTAGTGGTCCCAGACTTTTTGAACCATTTGTTTATAGAAAATGCATTCTCTCCAACATTAAAAAAAAACTAAAAACTAATTAACAGATAATGAGGCGTCTACATGGAAAATAAGCTATTTTTTATATTAAAACTACTCAAAGCATTCTTTTCTCTCACATTCTGCTTAGCCTATTTGTTTTTCGTTTGTCTTTTTAATGAACTGTTAAAGTCATTCCTTAAACACTCAATACACTCCCATTCAAGAATATGGGGTCAGTAAGATTTTTTTCTAATTGGAATTTTTTCTTTTTAATTGAGAGAGAGAAAATTATACATTTATACACAATTCAGTTTGAAAGTGACACTAAAGATATTTCTAATGTTACAACATATTTCTATTTCAAATTAATGCTGTTCTTTTTAACTCTTTATTTTAAAGTATCCTGAAAAAAAAAACGTTTCATGTATCCACAAAAATATTAAGCAGTACTGCATCGTTGATAATAAGAAATGTTTCTTGAGCACAAAATCAGCAAATTAGAATATAATAATAATTTCTGAAGGAACATGTGACACTATAGACTGTAATTGGCTGCTGAAAAGACATTGGGTATAATGATGAATGAAACTGCCTGTTTAAACAAGAAACTTATTTGAACTTCAGTAAATAAATAAAAAATTGGACCAACATAGGAACATTTTGTTTGACAAATGTAAAAGTTACACATACTGGGAGATTCACTTCATGTTGCCCCAAAACTAATTTATTACTGATTTATTTTAATGAGCTGAATTAAAATATGTGTAAAAAAAAAACATTCTTCAATTAAATTAATGGTAATGGCAACTTATCACATTCATTTGGAGGGGTTTAGTCTAATTCTAAAGTGTCCATGTGTATTTTTTATTGTCTAATAGCATGAACAGTCAATCTGTTGTTTACGTATGGCTTTATATTATTGGTTCATTATCATGTTGCAACATCTTTTGAGTTGAAGATCTTATACAGATGCCCATTATGCTGTACTGTTATTTGACACAGCTTAGAATTCATTGGCCCCTAAATGACTAAGCTAAGCAGCAATGCACTTCTTTGCTTTATGCAAGAGGTTTTGTTATTGTCATGTTGTGTTACTCTCTTGTTGTGCAAAAGATCAAACGTCTCAGTTTCCTATGTAATGGTGTCAGTTGAATGCATTTTTTAGTAGGCTACTCTGTTAGAGTGCTAAACATGGTTCTGTTCACACACAACAGAACTATCTTTCTAATAAAAAGAAAGTGCTGTAACATTGGTTTTGGATTTTGTTCATGTCTTGTATTTAGTTATTCATGTTCACAGTGTTAATTCAGTCATGTCTTGATTCCCTGTTTCGCTCATATGATCCTGTCATGTGCGTCCCCTGTTCTTCTGACTGGCTTGTTTCATGCGTCACGTTCTCTTTGGTTGTTTCATCAATTCTGTCTGTCATTGGTTTATCGTCTTAATTATTCATATCTGTATCTTGTTAGTCTTTAGACTGTGTTTATTTAGACTCTGTACTGTAAAAAGCACTATATATATATATATTCTCGACTTGACTTGACTAAGTGTGTGTGTGTGTGCGTATGTGTGTATATATACCGTTTCCATGTTTCCATTTTTTCTTGTCTTTGTTAACCTGCTGTTGGTGAGTCTTTGTTTCAATGTATGGTCAAGTTTATGTCAAGTCACTGTCTAGTTTATTTTGCTGTGTTAAATAAGCTGTGCATGGATTCAACTTTAAATTGCGTTTTGACTGTTACTGTTACAGTGCCACATTCCACATTATGTAACCAAACTGACTGAGTTTTCATGACTCGTATGTGAATTTTGAGGACAGTTTGACTTATATTTGCTTTATGAACTGGTGTTCTGTCACATCGGATCTATCTATTAATTATTTAATGACAACACTTGCTCATCTATCTATTTTAATCTTAAAAATTTAAAGGGTTAGTTCACCCAAAAATGAAAATTCTGTCAGTATTTACTCACCCTCATGTTGTTCTAACCCCGTAAGACCACTCCTGCATACTAGTCCATAGGCTTCTTGAGGAATTGAAATTTGCCGGCCTCGAAAAGTTAACTTAAAGACATCGTTAAAATAGTCCAAGTGACTACAGTGGCTCAATCTTAACTTTATCAAGCGATGAGAATACTTTTGTGCACAAAAACAAACAAAAATAACGACTTTATTTCAACTATTCATTTACTTCTCTATGGGCCTGTATCAGTTAACGTAGTGTGATAGCATATAGCTACGTCACACGTAGGCTCACTATTGGCCGACGCTGGTCATGTGTGTGATGCGTGTGACGTACAATAACAGAAGCTTACGCTGTTAAACTAATAACCTGACTCGATGCAGAGAGAGAAGTAAATGAATAGTTGAAATAAAGTCGTTATTTTTGTTGTTTTTGCGCACAAAAAGTATTCTCGTTGCTTGATAAACTTAAGATTGAGCCACTGTCGTCACTTTGACTATTTTAATGATGTCTTTAATAAATTTTTGAGGACGGCAAGTTTCAATTCCTCAAGAAGCCTATATGGACTAGTATGCAGGAGTGATCCAGCTCTCAGATTTCATCTAAAATATCTTAATTTGTGATGATGTTTCTGAAGATGAATGAAGGTCTTACGGGGTTGGAACAACATGAGGGTGAGTAAATACTGACAGAATTTTCATTTTTGGGTGAACTAACCCTTTAAACTCTAAACTGACCTTTACAGACTCTATAGATAAGTATTGTTTACTCTGAAAATATACATATTGGTATCATAAAATGAAAACATACAGATTCATACAATCAATACAGATCTGTTTTTATTTATTTATTTATTTTAAATAAGCATTTAGCATTTTTAAGGAAACAGCCTCTTTGAAGCCAAATTATGAAAAGAACTTCATCCGGCACTATATATGCAGACAAAGAAAGAAGCAGAAGGCGCCACAACAATCATGCTGCAACAATACTGTGAGATTCCACTCAGCAGCTGGACAGTGAGATACACAGCCCAGCCCTATCCCTTCAGTCCTGCTCTTCGCCACCTGGCCTATGCGTGTCTCTGTATGTGTGCGAGTCTTGTCACTAGGCATAGAAGGCTTAGAAGCATCCATCTGATTTCAATGGTTGACGAGACATCCCATGGATCCCCAGTCAAAATGGCCTAGAGAGACAACTTTATCAAAGCTGGTGGGGGAGGTTTCCAGACCATCTGCTCTTGTGTCCTGGTGCTGCACATGAGACCTGATCCGTTTAGATCGTTATCACATACTGAAAATGCTAAATGCTGTATCAGCAATGAACGTTGAGTTTACTATGACTTTAATATATGAGCTGAGCTCTGGGATTAATTAAATAACAGAAAGGGATCTGATTGAGAACTTGCTGAAGGTTTCTATCCTCACTGTATAAAAAAGCAAACATGTAAAAGGTAATATATATACCATTGGAAAGTTTGAGGTCAGTAAAAATGTTTTTGAAATAAATCTATTAAGTTAAAGAAGGCTGTTTATTTGGTCAAAAAATACAGTAAAAAAATTAGTATTGTGACATTTTATTACAGTTTAAAATAACTGCCATAATAACTGTTTATAATAATCTTCATCGGATTTTGTGCTGAAGGAACATTTCTTATTCAGTTTAAAGGGGTCATGAATTGACAAATCAAAATTTCCTTGATCTTGTTTTGACACGTCATAGTACTATTATACAAATCCTGTAAATTTCAAACTTCCTTATTAATCCAAAAATAGTTTTATTGAAACCAGGCTACAAAAATGAGTCGTTTCAGATTTTGTCACATTATTATGTCATAGTGTGACGAAAGATCAATGTCTACGTCATTGCCTCTTTAGCCCCGCCAACCCATTTCACACGTCATGATATAGACGGAAACAGGTTTACTCCAGCAAGAAAACGATAGATGTGCCTTTTACAAGACATTTTACAGTGCCATGTTGTGGAAAATAGTCTTTGCATTAGCATCCTTGTGATCCTAACACATCTAGAAAGTGTGGATGAATTTTATTTTTAACGGCGTTCCAGATTGTGTCGACAAGACAATGTTTGTTCGCTTCATTTTACTTCAGATTCGTTTTTCAAACAAGACAGTTCGAAGCAGACTGAAAATAAACGATTGATGCCGTGTCGACAGCGATGTGTGTGTGAGCAACAACACTGTAAAAAGTGATCAGTTGACTTAACTTATAAAAGTGAGGAAACCTGTTCACTTGCAATTATTAAGTAATTATAGTATATAAAAGTATATATAATACATAAATAATTGTCAAGTTCACACAATTGAATTTTTTTCAATTGCACATGAAGTTTTTTTTTCTTAATAATTTACTTAATAAGGCAATGGGTTTTTTCACTTTTTTTAGTCAACTCGACTGAATGTTTTCAGAATATGTCACTATTGCTTTGTCTGTTACAGATCGTTTGATTAGTATTGAGTATTTATCGCGCAGTCAAACTGAATAGTTCTGAATAGTTGTGATTTGCTGTTTTTTCCTTTGCTTCGGCATAGGGTTAATGGGGGATTCCAACGCTATCTCACGACCAATTCGCACAAATTCGTACGAGTGATTAAAAAGTGGCTAATTCGTACTAAATCATATACAAATTCGTACGATTTGTCTAAACCCACGTGATGGGTAGGTTTAGGGGCAGGTCATTCGTACGAATCATACGAATTGGCCAATCCGTAAAATATGTACGAATTAGCTAAAATCGTACTAATTCTTACAAGTGAGGTCGTACGAATTGTTACGAATTAGCCACCTCCGTATACGGAAGAAAACGCAAACAATGTTGATTTAAGCCATTTGCTGTAATCCTAAAAAAAACCTGAGTGAACGACATCTCATTGTCATCTCATCAACATTACAACACATTTGATTTTATTTAAAACACAATGTATATGTTTTTCGCTAAATAAGAATAGGACAAACGAATAGCGCAAGAATGACATTGCGACAAACAATGGTACGTTCAATTATCATCTAAAATTGTGGTAAAGTTTATTTGCCACAACTGAGACTTAGAAAGCAATACGTATAAATATTTGACATTGTATGTTATATATACTGTCAGTAGCTACATTTACATAGACACAATCGGATTGAAATCAATATGATTGATGAATCCGATCAAGGTGTTTACATGAATTATAACTAAAGTGATCGGGTTGATGTGCGCGTTTATATGTCACAAGATTCAAATCGGAATTGATTTTTTGACATGCGCACACTGCACGGATATGCACTGTTCATGCATAAGCATAACTATTAGTTCTGTATTTGTTTTAAACAACAGACTTTTTAATTTTTATCCGTCTCTGGTCATGATTTGGTGACGATGAGCATGAACCGTTTTGCCGTGCTGATTGTATTTATCACGCAGTAAAAGTCCGCGCCCAAAAGTTGTGTGTGGATGAGAATGTAAAACAAGCACTGTTGGGACGTTGTCCTGCTTCACTTCACAGACATGGAGTGAAATGAGAATTTTTTAACAAAGGAACATTCATTTGTATGACACTTTATTCAACAGGAAGAACAGCTCGTTCCGTGCGTCATACGTCATTACGCTATTTCAACGTCATTGCACATGCGCAGTCCTTTTAGTTTCGGCTTTCAATCCGATCAAGTGTTTAGATGTTTTCTCGCTCGGATTACAAAAAGAGTAAACCACCCCTTTCAATCCGATCGAAATTCTAGTCGGATTCTAGTTTACTTGGTTTTTTGTCCGATTGAGCCGTCAATCCGATTAAAAGGGTCCATGTAAACGCAGCTACTGTTGGCAAACAAGTATATAATTACAGCATTTGCTAACAAAGTGAAACATTATGCTTTAATGAGTGGTATCTGTAAGACTTTTTTTCTGAGAAAGAAAGTAATACTTTTAATTCAGCAAAGACACACACACATATATACATCCCCCTAAATAATATATGGGGTAGGTTAGGTTCACATCGTGGAAGACCTCAATAACAATTGCCCCTTATGATGGCTGAAAGACTCTCCTGATGTGAAGCTGAAACGCTATCCAGCCCAGACTATTTTACACCTGCTCTCGTCATAATAGCCGTGTGGAATGCGGGGAGAAAGTGAGAGAATACCTCTTATTCATAAAGCTGCTCTGAGGGGGGACAGGTGCTGTCAAGGGGGGAAACCTTTCAGCGTATGGGGGGACTGTTGGTAAACACATTAAGGGAGTTTGGAACAGAAGTGGCTGAGGTGATTGCTAAACCGTTTTTATCTATCATTACAATTGTATCATAGAAAATACATGTAACATTGCATTACAATGTTGATTTGGAAACTTTTTAATTCTTAAAACTTATTTTCACATATGATTTTCTAACTGGTGAAAACAGAGGGGAACGGCTTCAGTAATATTTGTCAAATGGAAAAAAGGAAAAAGGCATATTTTTACACATACATCCATGGTAGACTCCAAACATAAAACAGGACATGAAGTTAATAATGTTCTTGTCTGGTGCTTCTGTGGCCTGTTTATATCAATAAATTCAGGGTTTTTTTTTTACTTTCCGTGCACAAGTAGAAATTTAGAGAGTAACACGAGTGTTCCCCTGTATGTGTTTGTGTTTGAAAGGAAGCAGAGGGGGTTTGAAGAGTGAATGCTCTCTTCTCAGATGTGCCATATGGTGTTCGTGTGACAGGTGCATCTGCTATACTGAATTCCTCAGGCTTTGTTTACAGACAACAACAGCAAAATCAAACACAAATCTTATTTAACGTAATAAAGTAATAATATTAAAGTATATCATACTTTACAATATATATATATAAATGTTTACATATTTTAATTGATATCATATTAATTGATATGCTCCTTCGGTATCACTCTTAAAAGTAAAGGGGATTTTTGCAATAGAAGTAAAAAAAATTCTTAGTGTGAAGAATATTTCAATAATATGAAAAACCTTTTCCCACTATAAAGAACCTTTTGTGCAATGGAAATGTTCCATGGATTTTAAAGGTTCTTCATGCCTCCTTAAAATAATATTTTTTAAGAGCATGCAATAAAAAGTTAAAGAACATGTAAATTGCCCCATGTGTTTACAAAACAGCGCACGATGAGGGTTAAATATTATCAGCAAAAACAGTGAAGTGGAATCTGGTGCATGCTAAAGAGATCGTGTTTATGGTATAAACAAGCTTTGTTTTTCTTCTGAGTGCCATAAACAGGGGAATTGGGTCCAATAGAAAATTGGAATAGTTTTCCGCAACAGTGATATCATGGAATGTCTGACCGTCTGCGAGGCACAAGGGCAGATTTTCACATAGCTTTCTCTAACCCTTTTTATAAATTACTCCACTGTAACTAACAGTTGGTTTATTCATTTTTTTTATTATCTTTAGTGGTAAGCACAAATCGTCATTATCCAGGGGTTTACTTTGCTATTGCGTTTGTATTTATTATGTATTTATTATAAAATCAATACGAGAGCCAGACCGATATATCGGCCGGCCGAGATTATCAGCTGATATTAGGTATTTTCCAAACTATCGTATCGGCAGTTATAATGGCCGATTAATGAATATTTCAAAAATAAAATAAAAACGGATGAAACACATTTCAATCATCTCTCCTTGTCCTGTTATATTGAAATATGTTTTACAATTTTCAGTATAGACGTTATCTATTGCTAAATTATGGCTCATCATAGACTAGCTAACCACAAAGCTAATGCCACTATCATCAGTGGAAGACCGCTAACATTAACATTAATGAGCTTAGAAACCACAATGAACTTTTTCTGCCTAAATAAAGTAATGATTACTGTATTTATAACTAGCACATCTGTAGTTAGTCCCTGCATTGTAAAATGTAAGTTAGACTTGCGAGGAGTGAACATTTAGACATAGAGAAAAAGTATCAGACGTATCTTGTGCATGAAAGTTAGCTTTTCTTTTACACGTGTATGTGAAATCATACGACGCCAAGTGTGCGCTGCAGACTGTCGTTCTGTTATGGATTTAGAATCGCTAAATAGTAGGTTTTAGACAGGCAGCAACTGATGATTGAAAATGGTTTGCTGTAGCTTGATGGAAAGATTTTAAGAAGTGAATTTAAGTGCTTATAAGGCAATGTAGGGACTAATTATTATTTTATTTATCAGAACTTTAATATATTTTGATGTTCCTCTGTTCTGACAATAAAAGAAACAAGTTTCTTTTTAAAATGCTTTATCATATTATTTTAGTTAAAACTCATAAATAACTACAATTAACTATTTTAGGGAAATCTTTTAATGTTTTGTTGCGCGTTTCTGAAAAAAAAAAAAAATATATATATATATACATATATATATATATATATATATATCGGAATATCGGATTTTAAAACAAAAAAATATTGCTATCGGTATCGGCCTTCAAAATCCTTTATCGGTCGGGCTCTAGATTCTATATGTTAACATTAGTTGCAACAACTAACGTGACATAACAATGAACTGTGCTTTTGAAGGATTTATTAAACTTGGTTTATTTTAATTTCCACATGGTAATACATTTATTAATTTCAATTTGTTTAAAAGAAAAATAACCAACTAATCATGAAATAATAATGTACAATATAAATAATACATTTATAAACAAACATTGACCTAGATTAATACATTTTGTTGTTCATTGTTCATATACCTAATGTTATCAAAGGGGGGTTGACTGCTTTTTTTCTTTGCATGGTTCTGTTTATGGGATTCAATATAACATGTATTCGTTGGTTTTCTTTTTTAAAAAGTCTTATTTTTCATAAACTTCACCTTTATTGTAAGCTGCGCTATCCTCTGACCCTGAACGAGCGGTCGACTTCCTGAGTCTACCACTCCCTCAGAAACAGCCAGTGGGCTCAGATTGGTTAGTTTGGGCTGGTGTGTGGTGATTGGCTAAACTGTCGCTCACGTTGTCCGGATACTTCACGCCCATTATTACCTTTACGGGCGAAACGTGCCTGCGCTCAGATGTAAATAATGCTGTGAACTGCAGTATCATTTTGAGGGAGAATCAGACCGAGAAAGCGGCGATAAAGAGAGTCCAGCAGAACCTCACCACACATAGCTCTTACTAAACGTTTCTGAATGGTAATTTTCAAAAAATTTTAACTTTATACACGTTTGTGTAACACAATAGCATCTGACTGGCAACAATAACAACTGACTGGCTACTAATGTTACACAAACAGCGTTGGCAAGTTTACGGTCTTGATCAAATCGAAAATAACGTCATAAAGCATATATACATGAAAAATACGTTTACAACATTAGTACTTATACAAAATTCAGGTCCATAATGTTTGTACGCGTTTGTCGTAGTAGACACAAAATAGCATAACTAGTAGCCTAGTGGCTATAAAGCCAGCGCTGGCATTTGAAAAAAACTAAAACACAAGGCTACGTCTGGAATTATACATGCAAATACATTTAAAATGATGAAGTCTTAGCCTACTTACAGGTTGTGTCCCAACAACTGCTACCTCTGGTTTTAAAGTTGAAACTGCTTCATGTTTTAGTAACAGTTTCTTGTTGAATCCGGCATTGAATTCGTGGAGATTCTCGAAGCTGTCTTCTGTAAAATGCACAGCATGGAGAGCTAAATTACGATTGTCATTTTCAGGAACATAATCAAACATAAATTGTATCCATTGTTGACGAAGTACAGCGTCCGTGGGAAGCTCGAACACAGAAGACCTGACAGCTGGGTGAACACAACACACTCAGAAATATGCGCATGCCCTTTCCTGCATATTCCAGAGGGAGGGTTGATGCAAATGTATGAGTTAGTGACGTCTAAAACCCAGCTGTAGTCCCAATCGAGTCGTTTTTGTAGGCAATGTACTTCCTGATTTTTAAAAGACGATATCTCTGCTTACACTGAACTTTCAGCGCTGCAACTTTGCAGATACTCTTCATGCACCAAGAGCAACATTACACACCATTTAAAATGAAAAAAGTGAAATCGCAATCAAGCCCCCCTTTAAAGCTAACAAACTGAACTTTATTTAAAGTGTTCCCTATTAGAAAGCAGATTTTATAAGCAGGAGTGCAGCTTTTTTGGTTTGCTATTTTATTTTATTTTAATTTTTTTGCTGCTAATCCTACAAGCTGTCGACATCACTTTCCTCCTGACTGCTCTACTTACAATCTTCTTTTCTCTCAAACATGGTAGATGATGATGATGTTTTATTTTATTTTATTAGCATTAATGACACAGACAACAGCAGGAATATTAGGCTGCTGTCACTTTAAGGAATTGCTGAAGTGTGCAGTGAAATTTAAAATCATACAGTGATGTATGTGTGTGTGTGTGTGTGTGTGTGTGTGTACATGTCAGGTTTGTATTGTAGTCCAGTGCTTTAGGCACATGAACAGCCCTTTGTTCTTTGTGTGGACTCTGATGTGCTGGCCAAAGCTTTCATTGTGTTCTGTGAAGTAGAGAAGAAAATTGCAACCTGCCTTTGAAGGCCACTGTCAGTGAGACATTTGGAGCTCAAAGGAGCGGTCAAAGAGTAGACGTCACAAGCATGTGACAGCATCCTGGGCCTTGACCCCCACTATTACACTCAACGCACACCTGGATACCTAGAAAAGTGATTCTTTTCAATATATGTTGTGGAACATTTAGTCATCAAATACCAAATAGATTCATTCCCTGCAGAATCACCTGAAAGAAAGCTCTGTCACTCCAGTGATCGAGAGGAAGATTTAGATGACGCCCCGAGGGCTGAGACAAGAGCCCTCAGTATGCCTGGCCTCACCTGTCATAGATAATATTCCAATGGTCATGGACAGCTCCACTTTTTCAATAGTAATTTTAAGATGTGAGCAGCTGTCCTTTGCATGGGGTTATTTGAAAGGGGTTGAGGGGTCATTAATGGACTACTGGCCCTCAGGCCAGAATGGATTTGGTTAGGCAAATGAAAGGCCAAAAGGCTGGTTGAAATATGGCAGAGATGATGAGAGAGATAGAGATCACTGCCCCAGCAGCTGCCCTTTGACATTAGAAAGACCCAGGTCTATGTTTTGTTTTATATAGTAGCAAGATTGATCTTACTACCTCGCTGTTTTATCCGAAATCCCAGTTTAAGGGGATGCTTTGATTGAAATATTGTGATTTTATCAAGCCCATAAAACAGATATGCCTGATTCCAGCCTTACCGAAGAACCACCAGATCATCACCAATCCTCCACCAAATTTCACAGTGGGTTCCAGGCTTCTCCAGGTCTCTATTTAACTAATAGAGGACCAAGTGTTGGGCAAAGCTGAAAACTGAACTCATCAGAGAAGATCACAATCAGGCACACCCGTCTTTGTGAAGGATGCGTGACTCAAGCCACGTACAAGGTTATCCTGGAAGAAAATGAGCTTTCTTCTGTTCTGACAGTGTTTCCCAAATCAAAGGATTGTTTTTATCCCACAGGACAATGCTCCATGCAACACAGCCAGACTCTTTGGATGGAGGACAACCAGATCAAGACTCTGTCATGGCCAACCCAAACTCCAGACCTGAACCTCATTGAAAACCTCTGGAATGTGATCAAGAGGAAAGACACAATGTCACAATTGAATTTTTGTGGCAGGAGTGGCATAAAGTCACCCAACAGCAATGTGACCGACTGGTAGAGAGAATGCCTAGAAACATGAAAGCTGTGCTTGGAAACAAAGACTTTAGATATACAAAGATGGTGCACTCGTGTTACTATGAATGGAAGAAAGTGCAACGCCCCAATATGGCCGAATTAGTCATTTGCTGCGTCCCAATTCGCTTACTTATACTACGCCCTAAAAGTATGTACTTTTTTTGTGAGGAAAAAGTACATACTTTTGAGTGTGTAGCAAAAGAGTAGGCAAGCTTTGGGACATACTATCATGTGCATTCTGTCACCGTAAACTGCCCTGTCAATCATCTTGTCACAGTTAAAATCCTCCATTCTATCTAATTTTATATCCTACCGTTTCGGAGAGCACGTTCATCTGCCAGTTGTGGGTCTTTCATGCTCTCCTCATGTGTTTGCAATTTGAATATAATGATGCATTTAAAACGTAACGGCTAAACGTGTCTTTACAAAAGTTCACAACATTGAATAAATTCATTTTCGTCAGGTTAGATACTGATAATGAATCACTCAAAGCTCTTTATCTAAACCTCTCTACACAACCGCGGGGACTCGCGCGTCCTCCGTATCAACTACGTGTCTGTAGTTTTTTAACACTTTTTACTCGTGTTTGTAGTTCTAACCGAATCCTCGTCCAACGCGCAATGGTTTGTGGGCAATATCAGCCGTTAGAGTGTGCATCGATCTACACTTCGGATTCTGACCGTAAAAAGTAGACCATCCAGGTATCTTTGAAACACTCATTTCAACATACTACGATTTGGGACGTACTAATTCTATTTTCGAATACTATTTAGGACGGATAGTATGCGAATTGGGACGCAGGGTTTGTGTCACCAGTTTTGGAGACGTACGCTTAGGACTGCACATGCGCCTTGGCTGGTCTAGCCTGAATTTTTTTTTAAGGTTTTTAAATGGTATTTGAGCATAAGAAGCAACATTTATGAGATAGTGGTTGTCAGATTTCACTGATGATTTAAAATATGGGATTTAATCGTAAGTTTGGTGAACAGCTTTGGAGAACTTGATGTTTCCCTATTCAAAGAGATAGGAGCTGCACTTGCATGACTGAAATAGCTGCCAAATGGCCGCCGAGTGAAATGACTTGCCTGAAAGGAACTTTTTTTGGAAATCAGAGTTATTCCATATTGGTTATAAAATATTGATTCCTTAACTTTATTGAAATTAAAACATTAGTATTGTGTTGTTTGAAAATTAATATAAACTTGTTTGCATTATTCGAGATCTGAAAACATGGATTTTTTTCCTTCAAATAAATGATCTAAATGACAACATTTTTATTTGAAGTTTGAAATAAATGTTGCCAGTAGTTTACAGAAAAAAACACAAATGTTAATTGTACTTATACATATAATAGTAAATCCAGAGAAACTGCTACATTTTGCATATCTTTAAGAGATCTGTTGTTGTTTTTCTTTGACTGCTTCAGTTTGAGAAGAAACTTCTTTGTGAGTTTGTTTTATCCGTTATGAGAACAAAACTAAACAATCTTCTTATACTTACTTGTGGGTTGTGGGGTAAAGTACATAAGACAAAAAAAGGTTATAAAGTTTGTTTATAACACTGTTAAACTATTAGTTCAAACAAATGAGCTCACCTGTGAACCCCCTGCATCGCATGTTAGGCAAGTGCAGTTGGGTCAGTCTGTAAATACATTTATAGACATGTGTTTGTCATTGTCTGCAAATGTCTAATCAATTAAAAAAAAAGTTTTCTGTTTTTGAATTTTAGGTCAATCTGTTTAATATTTTAAAAATGAAAAACCCATGATCCTCATACTATTTGTTCAAAGTCTAAAAGCACACACATTTTTGAGCGGCACACACAGAGCTAACTTTGTCTTGTGTACATGCAGTAGCTCATGCGTGTAGACATGTTGTTTTTAAAGAAAAGGCTAATTAAGTTGAAAACCCCTCCTCAACCCTCTTTTCCCACCCATACTGGCCGCCACACTGGCCCCAATGCACATGCTAATGTGTGGAATGCGGCCATTTCCTCCCTCTCTTGGAAGACAAAGAGAATCAATGCAGAGACAGTCTTCCCCCCTCTCCTTATAACGTTATGTTCTCCTGAAAAAAATGCCTCTCTAGATATTACACATTCACCTTTATGATGGAACAAGCAATGCTATTTTTAAGACCTAATTGCATAATTAGAGAAGAAACTGTGATATAGCTTACATTAAAAGCCCACTGTAAAAATGCAATAGTTATTTGTTTTCTTATTATAAATGAAGAGTTCAGATGCTAAAGCCTCTAAGTGCCATTTGAAATTTTCTTCTAAAATGATCATTTTTATCAAGCTTGTTTAAGTTCAGTAATTTCACTTAAATGGCAATGATAATTACCAATTAATTGCCATTTAAGTGAAATTACTGAATTTAAATATACAAGCTTGATAAAAATGATTATTCTAGAAGAGAATTTCAAATGGCATTTAGAGGCTTTTGCATCTGAACTCTTCATATAGCAAAGCATTCTCATTTTATAGCTGCACCTATACAGGAGCTTGCAAAAGAATTCATTGGAGATTGATATCTGATAAGCTGAATGGGTGAAGCAAATAAAGATTACCTACAGTGTTTTTGTAACTGCCATTAACTATAGTTGTACTTATCTAAATAAAACATTTGTATGTGTTTGAATACTGACAAAAAAGGAACATGATATGATTGGAGTCCAAATGTCTGCTCAACAAGTGCAGGCTTGATTTCTACACACAGCTGCCACTCACAAAAGGCAGGGACTTTCTTACTTTCCAATGCGTCTTCTCCAGAGCAGGTGGTGTATTCAATACATAGTCGCAAAAATGATATTTAAGATTATGTGTTTTCAAAAATGTCATTCATTTCGTTTTAACATAAACTAATAAACAAACTATTTAAATTAATTTTGTCCGTCAAAAATTAAAAAGAAGACTGAGATGAAATATTACTAATAAAACAAATGTGTTATGCAAAATAGCTTTCTGAATCATTATTTAATATTTATATGTTCATGCTTTTTAGCAAACATTGATTAGTGCAAATTCTATAAATATACATTTTAAACATTATTTAAATAAAATCAAAGAAAAAATAAACGGTTATTGTTTAGTGAATAATGAGAAATGAGAGTAAATTGGGCACAGTTTTATTTTTTTTAAATCAGTACAGAAACCATTTTGTAATAATAGAGAGTAAAAGAAAGAAAAAGAAAAAAACACTCGAATGTGAGCTCTATTCAAACTAAATATCTCCAAAAACAATATTCATACATTAGGGAAACTTGAAATTTGCAATGTGTGACATTTCAATATAGTAAATGCACAACTCTATGTCATAGATTCAGAGTTTTGAATTAATTCTTCAAAAGTTGCCAATTGCACACAAACCGTACATATCTTTCTTTATCAGCAGATCTGTCATCTACAGCATTACGGCTTTATTCTTTATCCCGCTTTTTCATTGCCTGTAAATTTGTACACCAAAATAGGAGCTATGATTAATAAATGTGTCAGTTGTGTGTAAAGAGGGTTTGCGTTGTGTGATGGGGTCAGGCGTGTGTGTTTGTGAATAGAGTGTTTGTGTAAAGTGTGTAAGGGAGGTGTAGGGTATACGAGCAGATGGTAGACCTCTCCCCTGTAATGTCTGCTTGAGAGAGAACAATACGTCTCTCTTTCTGAGGCATGATTAAGGGGTGGAAGAGGATTGCTCTCCACGGACAGCTGGTTGGCAGCATGCCTCAAACACACATACAGACACCCCCTCCCCATCATCCACACAGACACACTCAGCAATTAACTGACACGGGCCACAGCTTAAATATTCACCAGCCCAGAGCAAACAAAAGACCTTCAAATCGATTCTCTAATGGCTCATGGTCTATATTTCACTTGTGCATTTGTCTTTTTGATTCTTTCTCCTGCTTTAGCACAGCCCCCACCTCAAAAAAAAAAAAAAAAAAAAAAAAAAAAAACACGCTCATGTATGACTTTCTTTCTTCCATGGAGCACAATAGGAGAATGAAATCCTCGGTCACAATTCACTTAAATTGCATATATATATATATATATATATATATATATATATATATTGCATCCAAAATAAAAGTTTGTGTTTATATGTGTGTGTGCAGTCTACAATTATTTTCTATGCATAAAATACATATGCATGCATGTATTTAAGAATTTATTTGCACGTAAATACTGTATATATATATATATATATATATATATATATATATATACATAATCTATATATACTGTATAATATACATATTTATATATTAATAACAGATTTTCTTAAATATATACATGCATATAATTAACCTGTGCAAAGATTAATTGTGATTAATCGCATCCAAAATAAAAGTTTGTGTTTACATATTGTGTGTGCTGTGTATAATTATTTTGTATATATAAATACACACAGTATTTATATATACAACATTATACACAGCACACACAAATATATTATGTAACACAAACACAAACTTTTATTTTGGATGCGATTAATCGCAATTAATCTTTGCACAGCCCAATATATATATATATATATATATATATAGACCATTTCACAAGATGTAAACAACACTGGTCCAGAAGCACTGTTTCAGTTTTTTAACACTACATTGGGATAAAATACAACCAACAGAACATTTAAAACTGAATCGAGTTAAACAAACATCTTTAAGATGTTTTCTTTACATGTAATAAAGAAAACAGTTACAAACTGTTTCTGGACAGTGCTGTTTACCCTATATATATATATATATATATATATATATATATATATATATATATATATATATATATATATATAGGTGAATTGTGACTGATGCTATCAGTCCCTACAATTCTGCCTAACATCTTTTGTGTTCCACAGAAGAAAGTCATACAGGTTGGATTAACATAAGGGTGAGTAAATAATATGGCTATCCCTTTGATGAACTATATTGTGAATGAGACTTCAAATCAGGCAAATATAACAATATAGGAAGTGAGTGCCGATTCCCCATGTTTTTTTTTTTTTTTTTCTTGTTTGTTTTTTGTGTAGGCTACATGAATTTACATGCAAGTCATGCATTTATGAGTAGGCTTAATTGAGCGCGCTGAAACTTCACAAGAACGTGTAGTAAAGCAAAACAACAAAGGGTACAGATCTCTGCTACTTTTACTACATTCCTCTCACCGTTAAAAACAAAAGCGCCTTCCAGAAGCAGGACAAATGCGCACGGGGCTGAGAGTGAATGCAGTTCCGCTGGTCGCGCGCACTGCCCGCCCCCCTTCAGCAGCGCGCTCCGCCTGGGTCGAACGGTTCTCCCTGCGATACCCGAGAGGGGGCGGGGCGAGCGACAAGCGGAACTGCTTTTGATCCCCGAGGGACTGCAGCCTTCGCATTCCGCGCATTCCAAAGGCCGTGAACAATCGGAGCTCGGTCATTTATTAGCAGAGCCCCTCCCCTCCTGATCTCAGTCTGCTGGAGGAGCTCTCCAGACGCGCACGCAAGTCAAATATACGCATGGAAATAAAAGCCGTACTCAAAGAATTTCCTTAAGGATTATATCGTCAAACAGATATATCGTCCGTGTTTTTTATTCGTAATGCTACTGTGATTTGGTGAGTTTTCAAGGAGTTTTAAAGTAGCTTGTTGTTGTTAATTTAAACTGAGTTTTATGTCACATCTTGCTTAGTTTCTTGCTGCTTTTGATACTGTGCGTGAACGATAGGGTTTTCTTTGTATGTTGTATTTGTTAATCCAACTGTTTTTACTTGAATTTGAATATTTTGGTGGAATAGACTATGTTGCATTGTGACTTAACTAGAAAAGAATGAGGAACTAGCTCTAACATTCATAATATCCTTTTGTTTCCATGCTCACTTTGGCATGTTTAAATGTATTGCTACAGTAGTGGTTGTAAAACAAAGGTGACCCACTGGATAGGAATTTGTGTTTGTAGCAGGAAATCATTTTCGCAACTTTGGAAAGTTATTTGATCCTACTCAATTTTAGTTCACTTCTAATTCTTATCAAGATTATAAACCTAAGAAGAAACCCAGTGCATGGTTGGTGTTGTAGGATGGTATTTTGGGTAAATGTGGTGTTGCTATGGGTAAAGCCAGTCAGCCTAGAAGCATGAGGAGTGAGGCACCACTCAGTGTTTGCTGTTGTAGAGTGTTGCAATATAAATGAGTAATTTTAATTCTTTTTTTTTTTTCAGGTTCACAGTTCAGAAAAGTCTCATAACACAATATCGTTTATTGTTGTCTGCAAAACATAGACTGAAATGAGAACAGCAGAGGATTCGTCAGGCACTGTGCTGCACCGACTGATTCAAGAGCAGCTCCGTTATGGGAACCCTACTGACCCTACTCTGTTGGCCATCCAGCAGCAGGCACTGCGTGGAGGCAGCAGTGGAGGAGGTGCAGGAAGCCCTCGTTCATCTCTGGAAAGCCTAACGCAAGAGGAATCACTTTCTCCCCAGTTGTCCACCCGACAGGAGCCCCAGGGCCAAGAGCACCAGGGGGACTACCAGCATTTAGAGAGTCCAGTCTGCCACCTCTATCAGCTCCACACAGAGGAGCTGCCAACTTATGAGGAAGCAAAAGCACACTCACAGTACCTGGCCTACCAGAGAGATCAGGTAGGGCTTCAGCACTGCAGCCTGGAGACCCCTGGAGTGGTTGGAGGAGCCGAGCAGGACGAGGGCATGTGGGACGTGAAGCGGGAGCATGCTCGCTCGCTCAGCGAACGCCTCTTGCAGCTCTCGTTGGAGAGGAACTATGCCCATGACAATATTCCCATGAGCTCATCGCATAGCTTCCCTCAGCTCTCCAATAGTCACTCTGGTCCTGTCGTGAATGAGAGGTTGATTCATGAGCCAGACCAACGCGGTCCACCCCCGGAGTACCCCTTTATGGTCCGATCCCCTGGATATATGCTTAGTCATTCACAGGAACATGGGCACTATTATAAAGAGCCCCCTCCTGCTTTCCACTCACAGCATCACAGGTATAATCAGCTAGTTTTTATCACTTTATATTACATATAGGTACATTGTGGGTGCACACTAATGGCTTATATTTATTTCTAACAGGTTATTTCCAACCCAATCGCAAGCGCCTCACCACAGCGCCCTGCCCATGTTGACCCCTGCTGGTCAGGATGTCATTGTTGGAGGATACAGCATCCCGGTGAAAAACTGCCAAATAGAGCAGCTTATTAAAGAGAACGAGAGACTGAAGGGAGAAGTTGAGAGCTACACCGAGAAGGCGACAAGGCTGCAGAAGGTAAGAGAGGACTCTTTGTTGCTTGTGGCTTCTAGAAACCTCCTAGAACTGTGATATTCTTGGTATTGTGCCACAGTTTGCCATAGATGCAAAGGAGACAGCTGTGGCCTTTGATTTCAGTCTCTGAAATGACCCTACAAAGAGTGTGGAACAAGAAATCATTGTGCCCTGGTATCTTCTAGCTGCTGCATTCTAAAGAGATTAGCCCTCTTGCAGTGTAGGAATGTGGGAAAGGGAGAGGATCACTAGAATTTCGACGTAATTTGAAAAGGACTCATTCCTAGTGACCGAGTGAAAATTCCCAGTAACTTAATTAGCATGTGAAACACTGAATTTACCCATGCCTGCAATGCCAAACATTTTTCTGTAATGTGATAATGTCATCACTGAAATACCAGAGTGTCAAGGCAAAACAAGGAGGGAGAAAACAAGCTTATGTTTGTTTTGCAAAGGATTATTGGGCATTGTGTATTTTGTGCAGTGTCATAACATAGATTGAATTTCAGTCCAGATTCATGCTTAGATTTGTTGTGATTCCAAGCGCTATCTTAAAAGTATGCCGTCCTAGAACAGTGGGTCATAAAGATCAAACTTTATCGCCGACAAAAGAGCGATAAATTGTAAATCAGAGAACTCTAAAGGGGGAGGCCTCTCTGGGATGTTCTGTAGCCCTCTTTGTTGGGATTCCAATGGGATGCCAATTGGAGCAGATGTCTTGGCTCATCTTAGTGTCCGAGAATGAAGAAGGGGCTTTGCGTAGCCCACAGCTGACAGACTGGGCTGCTAAGAGCAACAACCAGACCCCACAGCTGTGGTTTCCATGACTGAATGGCCCCTTTCACTTTCACTCTTTAACAAATCCCCACATGGCACCCAGGGTCCTGCTTGTAAATTTACCAAGTAGTTTTAAAGTATAAAACCTACAATTTATAGAAATCAGTTGTGTGATGTTGTGTGATTCATTTTTTTCTTTAAATGTACTCCTTCACAAGCTATTTTCTGGGTCACAAATGCCATGCAGGTGCATATAGTGTTAAGTATTGTTCCCGTCTCAGTGAATGGTATGCATTCAAAACACACATTTCCTTTGTTCCCTGCATTTACCTTTGGCATCCCGCCCTGTATGGAGATGAATGTGCAGACACCTGGGACTCATAAGTGTTCTTTCAGGAATGTTGATTCAATTCCCAGTCCCTGGAGAGCTCTGTGAGAGTGATTCACTTGTGGGCAAGCACCATGAAGAGCTCAGCCAAGCACATTCTTCCCCTTTTTCCCTTTCTCTTCTTTTTTTTGTCTATCTGTCATCCTTGTGCTTTGATATTTTGGTGTAAGAAAGAAAGGTTAAATTCACCCAAAAATGAAAATTGTCATATACTTAGCGTGATGTTGTTCTAAACAAGCATTACATCCATCCATCCGTCCCTCTGAACAGAAAAGAAGGCTCTTGGCATAATGTCCAATCTGCTCTTCCTTGCAGTGAGAGTAAATGGGGACTAGGAATTTAGGAATTTCTGTCTGTTAATAAATAACAGATATTAAAATGTCTTTCTCCTCTCTTTCAGCTCGAACAGGAGATTCAGAGGATATCGGAGGCATATGAGACTCTTATGAAGGGATCTGCTAAGAGAGAAGCCCTTGAGAAAACCATGAGAAACAAGCTTGAGAGTGAAATCAAGCGACTTCATGACTTCAACAGAGATCTCAGGGGTAATATATTTCACATAGCTGAGCTAATTGTCTTAAATATGAGCTACATGTTTAGGTATGAGGTGATAGATACTAATTGTTGACTTCCACATTAGACCGCCTGGAAACGTCTAATAAACAGAGAGCAGCCATGGAAGTTGAAGACAAGAGTCGGCATGCCTTCACCAAACTGGTTGAGCAAAGTAAGAATTCCCCTTTGCTCCTCTATAAATTATCCTTCTCCCAAATGTGTAGTCAAGCATGAAAGCAGCCCCAGCTGTTCCCATTGAGTTTTTCTGTTTATGCTGTAGGCATAATAATGCATTCCTCTTAACAATGCACTGCATGTTTATCATTGATGTGATTTCTGACATTTGGTTTGGTATATTGCTGGCTACACTGAAATGGGCCATAAAGCATAGCAAGACTTGTTTCTAAACATATTAAGTTGTTTTGGTACATGCTATAGTCTTTGTTTCAGAATGTTGTTTTTGGAATTTGACCCAACCATTATTAACACTAAGTAAATGTGACCTGGATTCCTAAAATATTTTCAGGTATTTTGGGATATTCCATCCTCCTGGAATGTTTCCCAACAGCCCCCACCATTATTTCAGCCTCTGAGGCCCTAAGCACCCTCTTCTGATGCCCTGTGCACTGGCTCTCCATTTTTGGGCATATTAGAACTAAAGAATTCAGAGCTGTGTTAGGGTAAACTGGATTTGTTTTGCTAATCCTAATAGGGATTGTTGTTCAGCATTTGATTTGTATGATCCCAAGAGTAGACGTATAAAGTGATCCTTCATATTTGCATAATAAAATTGGTTTACCCCAAAGGGGAAAATGTTTATGCAAAACACAAATTATGAATGTTTCCTTCTGAGCCAACACATAGCTCCATGTTAGCATGTCAAAGCCACGATTCGGCATCTCTGAAGGCTTAAAAATGTGCAGGTTATTATGCTTTATGACCTAGTGGAACATTTGCTTTACTTGTTTACTGCCTGCCTCAGAGGCATTCCAGAGATCCAGTTAGTACAAAGACATGCCTGTGTGCGTAAGTGGATAAGAGAAAATCTGCATTCCATTAAAAGGCATTTGCTTTGGGTTGTATAATCAGCGTAGAAGCTGAATAGAAGACTAATTGCTGTCTAATTTTTTTTTTTATCTCACAAGGCATTCAGAGTGACCCAAAAACAACTGAGCTGGGCTTTAGTATGTCCCTTTTCAGTATGCAAAGTCATCTTAGAGGGTTTGAGGAATCAGCTTCCCAAATGGGAATATAGTGAATCGCTTTTGTAATCTGGGAATTCTAAAGCAAGTCTGCAGCGTAGGTCAAAGGACACAGGGAAACTCGGCCACTCCCCTGCAAACCCAGACAGACATGTGTAAATCAAGCCTGCCTCTTTTGTTCCAGACTCTTGTGGGAAGCTTATCCCCTGAGAATTGGTTAGAATGAGACTACAGCCCAGGGAATGTTCTCGACACACCCCAGTCTTACAGCATGGTCATTCATTTTGTGGCCTGTGTAACAACTAAGCATGATGACTGAATAGCACTACTTGTACCCTTACCGTAGTAGTGGTACATGGTTCTCACAATGTCTGTTTTTTCTGTCCATAGATGAGGATCACCTTCGAGAGCGGGAACGTCTGGAAAAAGAGCTGCAGCATCTGCGGGGCTCAGGGGAAGAATGGAAGAGGCGGCGAGAAGCCTTGGAACAAGCGCTGATCTCCGCTCAGACACGAAATAGGCAGCTGGAAGAAGAGTTACGCAGGAAAAGAGCATACGTGGAAAAGGTGGAGAGGATGCAGAGTGCCCTAGCGCAATTGCAGGCAGCATGCGAGAAGAGGGAGGCGCTGGAGTTACGACTGAGGACAAGGCTGGAGCAGGAACTGAAGAGCCTGAGAGCGCAGCAGGTAAAAAAAGACAATATTTTGTTCACCCAGTTGGTGTGTGAGAATAAACGTCTTGGGATCGAAAAGTAAAACGTTTTCTCTTTCAGTGGCAGTCTCATGCCCAGCAAACGAGCCCTGGGTCCTACTCTGACCTTAACGCGTCCTCACTACACCAGCAACTGAGGGAGAGGGAGGAGCAGGTTCTGGCCCTGGAAGCTGACATCACTCGCTGGGAGCAAAAGTATCTTGAGGAGAGCACGATGCGTCAGTTCGCCATGGATGCCGCTGCAACTGCTGCAGCTCAGAGGTGAGTCAAAACAATAGACAACCTTTGTGTCAAAGATTGGAAATAGAAATAACTTGACATCATTTTTTACTCATGTATAACTGTAATGCTCTTTCCAGGGATACAACAATCATCAACCATTCACCCCGTCATTCACCCAATAGCAGCTTCAATGAGGACCTGCCGTCCCCCAACCACAGGCATCAGGAGATGGAAAACAGGTACGTCCACTATTATGCTCCTATCTGCAACTGGAAAGTCAGTCTATATTTGTTAGCAAAATTAAATATTTTGTTTCCTTTAGTGTCTATTTGCTTAAAGTAATTTGTTTTATCAGGATTCGAGCACTTTATGCTCAACTTTTGGAGAAGGATGCTATTATAAAGGTCATGCAGCAGCGGTCACGAAGAGAGCAAGGCCGACTTGAACCGCAAGGCCTACGACCTGCTCGATCTGTGCCCTCCATCAACACGGTTGCCACACCTAGTACCACCCGAACCAAAGGTGAGCATAGTAGCCTTAAGTCAGGGGTGTCAAATCTTGTTGCTGGATGGCCATCTTCCTGCAGAGTTTACCTTCAACCTGACAGTCTGCCCTTTCTAGTAATCTAAAGACCTTGATTAGCTGGGTTGTAGCTAAACTTTTCAGGATGTTGGGCCTCCAAGAGCAGGATTGGACTCCTTCCGTAGGCCAATGTGCCTGTGACCTACAGTATTTGAACCGAAAAAGACATATACTTTCAGTTGGACAACTGGCTGCTTCTTTACTTGGTGGCTATGTAACGTCGCCAAGGAAGAATGTGGCATCCGAAATAAAATGAGTGTGGCGACTAGCCAGTGTTCCTTAAATAGGTAACATCTCATGAAACGGAATGCATTTCAGTCTCCCTCTTTTCTAGAATAGATTCTCCAGAATAGTAAAGGGAGTTTACAGGATGGCAAATGTTTGCGTGGTGGCATGCATATGTTTGAACCAGTAATTAAACTGCTTCCTTTTCCGTCTGCGATTTCAGGGAAGAGCCTCTCAGATGACCAGACAGCAGCCGCGTCAATGCCTCCATTGCCCCTTCAGCTCTCCAAAACTCAGTGTCGAGACCGTAGCACCCAGTGTGAAGGGCCTTCAGATGAGGCCAACCCTAAAGCAGAACCTGTTGAAGCTATATCTGCTCTACAGCCTTACATTTCTGGTGCGTAAACTCGTGTGCATAAACCCATCCTCACTCATCTCACTTCTTTATTTGGTGTCTCTGGAACACTTTGATAAGATTTATTAGTTGACATGACAAATCGAATGTGTAGTATCAGGTGCTAAAAACAAACACTTAATGGTAGACCTTCTATAATGATGGTGCATACTTGCCCTTTTGAACCAAAGTTGTTAAAGAATAACCTGGGCACCATGTCAAAGCAACAGTTGGGGAATGAACTCAAACAAAACAGTCAAAGCTTTTTTGCTCTCCAGATACTAGCCAACAAAGCTGAAGATCTTACATTTCATTACAGATTCGACTTCTCTCAACACAACCCAGATGACCAGCGCTGTTGAAAATGACATGGTAGAGATCCTTATCTGAATTCTGAGACGAACAGTGTTCAGCTTGATGCTGCCTTCTGCTCTTACACACTGAATGTTCTCCTTGGGTCTCCGTCTGAGGTCCAATCATGTCAAGAGAAGGTGTGCTTGCTTTGAGAAGGAACTCCCCATTGAAGCCGGTCAGTGTTTGTATCAGGAAGTGAGAGGAACAGATGGTGGGAGTAACCTAAAACTGATCCTTGGTGAAGGAGAGCTGAGCTCTCTTGACAGTTCCTCCACACGTTAAATGAAAGTTTTTCATCTCGCCTGGTTACTCAACCTGGACTGTGAGATGTATGGTCTGAATGTGAGGTACTTGGACAGTACACTACATAGCTCCAAAAAGCTACCACAAGACTTATAAACGCATCGTATATGTTGATGTTCTTTTGTATTTATGATTATTGCTGCTGACTGTGTTTGAAGAGTGTTGTCAGAATGGAGTAATAGGAAGTAATCCCACTGTTGTGAAACATTTGTTTGTTTGTTTTTTACTTTCCTCAAAGGAACAACCAAGGGCAGTGTTCGTTCTTTTTTTCCGCTGTTTTTTTACCACTTAAGTATACCAACCCATGTAAGACTATATCCCACATTCCTAGATAAAATGCACAGACGAATATATCCCTAACTTTATATACTCCATGTATAGTAGATGTGCCATCGCAACTGCTTCGTCTTGAAATATCAAGAAAAGAATAGTTTGGATTGTTGGAGGCCAAATGGAGTTTGAACCGGGAGGCCTAGGATTAGACAATTTACAGGAATAGTTGGGTAATACCTTAACTAGCACTCCCTTTGACTAAATTATCCTTACAGTTGGCGTTCTTACTATAACTGACTGACAGTGGGCGCTTCTCACTTCCTGATTTAAGTGGCGGAATGGGAAGCCTCCTTTTGGGAACAGTGGAAGGGTACATACTCTTTTAGTGACACTTATGGTAAGTGTTACTTAGGAGGGACAGGAGCTGATGTTTCAGATGCCATATTATTATTATTTTGCACCCAGAATTGCAACCACCATACTTGCCACTCCCTCGCAGACAAGCTGGAGCTAATCTTCCCACATTCCTCTGTGGTGGAATGCCCCTGCTCAGAGGAAAAAAGCTATCTCCAGACTGACCCTTGGCCTTGCTCATAACGGTTGCCATTTAGACTACCATCCTCTTTTTGGATCTGTTTATTTTCGTAGTGCTGCAGTAGCTGGATCTACTGCAAGCATTTAAATTCTAGTTTTGATGTTGACTCAAAGGTTCTCTAATGTAGTGACTGTGACTTGCCTTGATTTGAGACATTTGTTCTCAACCAAGTCTACACTTGCATTGGTTTGTGGTGGGATAATGGTATAAACAGTTAAAATAACAAAAACAAACAGTCTTATCTATGTGGGTAATGTGTTAATTTAACCTTTTCTCACTTTTATTAAATGCTTATTTTCCTATTGTCTCCGATACGAAGCACTTGCTGGCCAATGCTTTGTATTGGGAGTCATGCTTGTTTTGTTCACTACTCGGACTGTTTACAGAAAGGACGGTTTTGAATTGAGAGAATTTAATATATTTTGTATATTATTTTACTTTTTGGTATTTAGTAATGTGATCATGCCAAAGATTTGCATTACAATTAAGTTATATAATAAAACTGAGCATTAGCTACGTGAAATGTAGATGCGCAGTTCAAACTGGTTGACCCATATTTGGATGTTGCCGTGAACTTCAAGAATGGGGAATTGTTTTGTATGTCATTAACATTTCAGTTATTTGAATAAAACTTTAATATATATCTTTACAAAGACTGTGTCTGCTGGTTTTTGTCTTGGCTGAGAAGGTGGGGGGGAAATGAAGTCTTAAACCATAGCGGACATTATAGACTGTAAGTGTACAATAAATTTACACTCAACCCCGAATTGCGCACTCGTTTTCATTCACTCCTTCAAGTGAACGGTATCAATGGATTAACGTAGGGAATAGTGATTGAGGGTTTAGGTTCGAATTTCAAGTTCAGCTCAAGACTTGAATTGGATGTGTATGAGAAGGGAGACATACAAAACGTGCAGTGGTGGGGGTCCTCACGACAGGTTTGAGAAGCACTGCTCTATAGAATAAATGCTTGTAGTATAAATTACATTTGGCTGTATACAGCTGTCATGTGGCTTACAGCTGCGTCGCTTCACTGCCATTCACAACTCCTCTCCTGTGGTCTGTTTTAGGCACTTCCGAATCTGGAAGTTAAAGGTCATATTGCTTATTTTTGCATGTTTTATGAATACAGACATTCTACTCTTTTCATGTACAGTTTTTTGCCTAATGATATAGTAGGGAAATAGGCATATTTGGAGGCAGGGTAGAGCGTTCAACTGCCTTAGGCAAATTAAACCTAACCAGACAAGGGTCTCAACAGTTTGGAATGCTTTGCAAGCCATATTGATTTAAAACTTTATAGCTCAACATTGAGAGGAATTTGCCCTCTGAGTAAAACATGTTAAAGCATTCCATTCCAAATGGGGAAGAAGAAAATGTCTGACATGTTAGGTTAAAAGGGGAATTAAAATGCTTCAGAGTTTAGGTCTAATCCTGATCAAACTCACCTGCCTGTACCTTTCTAGAGCTGTGTTTGAGATTGACCCCTATACCTTCATTCCTTATTCCCTAGCCTATTAGTCCACTAATAGTCCAGTGAAAGAGCGAATGAAAACAAGTGAGTGAATTCGGACACTAAGTGCGCCGGAAGGGCTGTCACTTTTGCATAGTTTTTGCTTGCTTTAATAATCATAATAAAAATTTGAAACCTTACAAACTTGTAGGTCCAGTAGTGATGAAAAGATTTATCTTGAATTCTGTCATGGAAACTAGCATAATGAATGGATTGATGGATAATTCACCTGCGTGCGTGCCATCTGGCTAGACGTGGGAATTCATTCAGCTCGACTCTCATAGTCACAGTGCATTATGGGTTTTTTCTAGCAGTTGAGTGTACATCAGTTGTACACTCATTAATGTGTTGCATTATGGAATTGAATGAGTGCACTCGATAAAGTCCACTATGGTTTCGGTCACCACAACAAATGACTGTCCCCTCAAATAGTGCCCCGTTTAAGGGTATAAGGAGATATTTCGGACACCGCCTAATCCAGAAGACTTTGATTAGCTTGGTTGGAGCTAAACTCTGCAAGACCTCATTTTTACTCATTTAGCTGACGCTTTTTTCCAAAGCGACTAAAAATTGCTGTCAGAGGTCGCATGCCTCTGGAGCAACTAGGGGTCAAAGGGATAGTTCACTTCGAAATTAATTTTTGATATGTTTTAGCTTACCTCAAGGGCATCCAAGATGTAGGTGTCTTTGTTTCCACAGTATTTTCAGTCAAACCGTTGTTGTCTATCAGTCATACACTGGAGGCTAAGGGGGTCCACCAAAAAGCATGCACAGAGAAGTCAAAATTAAACAAGATTTAATGACTCGTAAATGTAAGTACACATTGATGGCCTAAGACACGAAACGAGTGGTTTTTGTGAGAAAACGAACAGTATTTATATTGTTTTTACCTCGTGTAATCCAAGTGATCTGAATCAGTTGTGCAATGTCCAACTGAACCGAACTGGACCAGTTCAATGTTACGCCGGAAGTGATCGCTTGCGTGTGACGCCACTCAATATTTACACGGAGATTTCGGAAGTTTTACCTTTTACTAAACATATTTAGATGTGCCGAAATCGTCTTCCATTGCGGTTTCCCGTATATCTAAATATGTTTAGTGAAAGGTAAAACTTCAGAAATCTCTGTATAAACAAATAGTGATGTAGGCGCGCAAGCGATCACTTCCAGCACATGCACAGAGTGAAGCGCCCGTGCCGTCAGATCATTTTGTCATGGCTGTGATTACAAGAGGTAAAAACGATATAAATACTGTTCGTTTTCGCACACAAACCGCTCGTTTCGTGTCTTTGGCCATCAATGTGTACTTACATGTACGAGTCATTAAATCATGTTTAATTTAGACTTCTTTGTGCATGCTTTTTGAGGTGAACTGATTGAGGACCCCCTTCACCTCCAGTGTATGACTGACAGACAACAACGGTTTGACCAAAAACTGTCAAAATTGAAAATGCCGTGGAAACAAAGACACCTACATCTTGGATCCCCTTGAGGTAAGCTAAAACATATCAAAAATTAATTCTAAAGTGAACTATCCCTTTAAGTGTCTTGCTCAGGGACACATTGGTGTCTCACAGTGGATTCGAACCCGTATCTCTCACACCAAAGGCATGTGTCTTATCCATGCACCATCACCTCCAGATTTGAGGAACACTGCTCTAGAAGAGACAACATATTACTTGAGTCTTAAAAAAAAGATTCCTGTCGTATAGACAGGAATCTTATGAGGAAGTCTCACTTTTCACATTTAATATCATTGCTGTATAGGGTAAACAACCAGAGGGGATTTGTATTAGGTGCAAAACTATATAAAAAACGCCTGGTAGAATTTTACCTTCCCTGTAATGTCAGTGACATAAATCTCTTTAAGAATTTTGACTCCCAAGTTCTGTTCATCTGATGCATTTTTTAAATAGTTTTCTGAAGAATGCAGACAAATGATTCATGGTGTAAAAGCAGCCATTTTGGTATTCCAGTCTGCCAACTCAATACATTCGAGTTTCAAGATAAACTACCTGGTATTATTCATTAATATCATGATCTTCGCTCACAATCTGACCAAAATGAATATTTTTACCCATTAAAAGCTGTGAGACACCTAACCGTGTTAAATAAGTCCACTGAGAAGAGGACTGTGTGCTCTTCAGAGGGTTTCTGTTTACAGTATAAATATTTTGCCTCGCATGCCTCCCTCAGTAGGTGTGAGCTAGCATTCCATAAATGCTTTGCGAGATACCTGGCTGATGGGTTTACTTGTGACGGATCAGTGTGACTTTTCTCAGCTGCAAAAGTACAGACGCAAGGAATGCTCCAAATGGAATGTCCCTCTCATCAGGGGGCTCCAGTACACTTCAAGGTCAACCAATGGCCTGTTAGCAGTCACCTCCTTCCACCACCAGAGCCATCACTGTCCAAGTGCAACAGCAGGTTGCTGGGCTTATAAATCATTTGGATACCACTGTGCCTTCATATAATGTAAAGCATTTCTTGTCTCAGTCTTCTTCATTTCTGGTGTGCTGTCTAGGTGAGAGGTCAGATTGGTGGACTAAGAGCTTCAACATCTGTGCGCATACTAGGATCACACATTGCTCCATAGGGAATGTCATTCTTGGCTCTCTGCTAGTATTAGCAGGCTTCCCAGGCTCCCCAAAATTCAGCAGAATCATCTGGGACTGAGTCCATTCCAGAAACATCTGCAATTTAACATTGTAAAGCTTTCTTTTTTAGAACAGGACTGGTTGAAGGCATCAGTGGTTTCTTTAGATGAACATGTAGTGCTGTTTTGGTGTTTTATATCAGTCAAAACTTAAAGGGACAGTTCGCTCAAAAAAATAGTCATTCATTCACCCTCATGTCTTTCTAAAAACTGAATCTGATGACTTTTTTTCTTCTGTGGAGCATAAAAGAATGTATTTTGAGAAATGTGCCTTCTTCTCGAATATGCCAAATGCTTCTGTACAATAATACATTATGCGCCAGAGAAACATCTGGACATCTTGGTGCAGACATCTTTAGAATTTTGTCTTTAACCTTTGCGGTAATTTGTATATTTCTATGGCATCGATGTTGACTCAGCTGGTGAAGTGGATTTTTGTTAGAATAAACGAAAGTTGTCATGAGCATTGTAATATTTGAAGTGGACGTCATAACAAATATCATTCATAAATCCGTAAGATCTTACCTTCATGCTGTGGAATACAAACAGTAAGACAGAAAACAACAAGTGCAGCGCTGAAAAGGGGCGGGGCTACATAAGGCTTATGTAGCCCCGCCCCTTTTCAGCTTTGCCCTTGTTGTTGACTACCAGACTGTATTTTCATAGCGATCTTAGGTATGAATGAACTGCTCGTGAAAAAATTCCCGGTCGACATTTGTTAAGACATCTGCTTTACAATGCTCATGATAACTTTTGTTAACTCTACAATAAGTAAGTTCACTTCACCAGCTAATTACTCCTCAACAGCGATGTCATAGAAATATACAGTTCAAAGACAATATTCTAAAGATGACAGCGCCCACGTTTCTCTGGTGCATATGTCTATAAGCGAAAAACAGTATGTGAATTGAGGATTGTGTCTGAATTATTAGTATTCATAAAACAGGATAGGTGAAAAGTATCAGAATAACCTACATGATTCTGAAGCGCACATCTGATGGAGACTTTACGATCCCATTGAGCCATGGGGGGAGGA
The DNA here is from genome assembly GCF_016745375.1 of Pimephales promelas. The sequence continues at coordinate 4,649,627 of NW_024121421.1, forward strand.
TTTGTGAATGGCAGTGAAGCGACACAACTGATGCCGCGGGTCACATGACAATGACAACATGGCTGATGTAATTTGACAGAATTAAATTTATACTACCATACTATAAAGAACATACTTTTGTGAAGTAAGTTGTAACCAAATGTAGTACCTACAGTATGCAATTGTGGGTGTTTTTTGGTCCACACAATGGCAGTCAAAGGGCTCCAAAGTTGTGTTGTTTTCAAAATATCTACTTTTGTGTCCCGCAAAAGAAATAAATGCTTACAGTTTACCACTTCTCATGAATAAGCCATCTTGCAAATGTTTTACACTATAGTGTTCAGAAATGTTTTTCCAGTGATGCCCACACTGACTCAGCCAATGGAAAGCACATTATTATTATTGGGTCACATTATATTACTTGGTCAAGGACCTTAGTAACACATACAAATAATTCAAATAAGTCAAAATGTTGTGTTTTACACCAGTTTCCATGGTGATGCACTAAGATTTTAAAACCTCCAAGAGTGTGGATGGAGTGAATTTCCCTCATCGACTCTTTCCCCTTTTCCTTTCCAAAGAAGGTTATGGCTAATTTCAAGTTTGAAAATATACATTCTTTTTTGTCTTATACCTTTGGCAATTGACTTTATGCCCAGCTGCACTACTTCCTGAACTTCAGCCAGCTCCTTGTTTCCTGTCAGCCATTATTGGACAAATTGATTAATTCAGGTGTGCCTGACCTCAGTAGTCATGGCAACAATAATCAGACACACCTGAATTAATCAAGTTTGTCCAATAATGGCGAACAGGAAACAAGGAGCTGGCTGAAGTTCAGGAAGTAGTGCAGCTGGGCATAAAGCCAATTGTTTGAAGCCATCTGTATGGACTCTTAAAGGGACATTGTGTAGGAATTTCTCCCATCTAGCGGTGAAAATGTATTTTGCATTGAAACGAATTGTGCTCTCCAGCGCCTCGCTTTTTCAAATGCGCGTTGCATCCACGGTAGCCATTATGTACCAAAAAGCTATGACAGGATGTCTTCTAATAGCACTTCGTCGAGTGTTCCTTCAGGTTTGTTATTTCAAACAAACAGCAACTTGACACAACGAACAAATGAATGTTACAGTATGAAATACTGACTGTGAAAAACATGAAATATTGTAATGTAACCCAGCAGTAGAATGGAGCCTCTAGTGCATAAACTTGTGGGTACTAAAATTCACAATATTGTAGCAGGTAAAGGGTTACCGAAAAAAAAACATGTTGATTGTATATAGTTAAGTTAAATAAGTTGAACATTTAAACATAAGAGTTCATTAAAAATTAACTGCAAGGATTTATGTTGACGCTTCCCCTTTAAGAAAGTCACACTGAGCGCGTGCAGCTGCGCGCACCATTTTGTACAGCTACAGAGGAAGAGTGAACAGATTCATTTTGAGTTTAACTCAATATAGACTGTAAAAAATAGGTTTTAACTTGAGTAAAGTTGATATTTACACTGTTAATATCATTTAACACTCAAAAAAGGATAGATAGCCTACTGATACGTAGTCAACAACCTAAAGGGAATGCATTTGGGTGAATGACGATTGTTTGGTGAGTTTGGCTCATATTGTTTGATATGCTGTTTAATGGCTTTAAAGAGTTATCAGTTACACGAAAATACTATACTGTTTAACTGTTTATATCAACAAAAATTGAATGTACGCTGTCTATACTGAATGTTGTTTAAAATTTATTGTAAGATGTTGTGAGGACAAAATGCCGTTTCACGCCATTTTGTGTTGGGTGGTGGTAATATTATGCTTTGATTTAGTTTTTTGTTTTTCTGAGAGTTATTTGTATGTATGTATGGATGTTTTTATGACCTGTTATGTAGGTTTTATGTTCAAGAAAAAAAAAAACGGACAAAGACTCTTCCTTGGAGTGTGCGTGTGCATGACACGCCGTTTCTCCCAGTTCACACGACAACACATAACCAGCATTTTCAGAAATATCCACTTTGGCCGGAGTTTTTAAAAATAATCGTTTTCAGTGATAAAAACGGCGTTTAATATCTGCGGTTTCCCATCGTGTAAACGGGGCCTAAGATGGCGAGCCAACCCGGATTGTAACCCTCATCTCCTTTCGGTAACCAGGGGACCTGTTGCATCCCCTTTTAACACATTGACAGAGCATTAGGAGTGATTGTTGTATTTGGATCGGATTACTATCCTTTTCTCAATTTTTCTCAACTGGATTGGATCTGAGTCTTTTTCCATTGAACATTTTGAACTGTATTATAAAGAAAAGGAAGTACACAGCTTTATTGCACACAAACTGAACTTTATTGCATTTATTGCATGAACTGAAAAAAAGTGCATTACATATTCTGAAGTGAACTCAAACAAAGTTACATTACCAATTTTTCCATTTTAGTTAGTGGTTCATTGTTTGTTTGGTGTGATGTGTTGCTTTAAGTGCAACTAATTTGTTTTTCTTCTTTTACCTGTGGGGAAAAAAAGAGGTTAATATAAGAGGAAAAAGAAGTTGATTTATTCCTAATAATTAACAAATTGGGTTAATCACTCAGCTGGGCAGATTTGTGAAATTAAGTAATTTTACAAAATACATATAATTTAAGTATTGTTTCATTATACTCACCTCTTTGTTATTTTTTCCCCTTTTAATTTCTTTTTCATGTGATTCAAAACAACTGTCTATATTGCTGTGTTACAGTAAAGTATCTTTAACGCATTCAACGTATGGACTCTATCATGAGTTTTATGTTTTCCACCCCACTCCTTTAGAACCTAGAATTGATCCAATCCAGCGGCTTCAGTGTTGTATCTTAGGACTCTTAGGGTGTGTTACAGTAAGTTATAGCTTTTTTTATTTGTTAAATTCTCTGAAATACGTGCATTGTTAAATATCATCATCAACTTTTAACTATAAATGATTATCTGTCTACAAAATAAAGTAGACATGCAAACAATGAAAAAAATCTATCCACCTGGTTCCCGACATTAACTCGTTTTTTGTAATCTCCGGTCACGTTCACTTTTATGATCTATTTTGAACTTTTTTTTTGCCGGGGCAGTGACAAGCGCCTCTCACTGCTCTGCTCCTCCGCTTCTGCTGCTTTCATTTACGTTATGCTGGCTCTGAATTGAAATGCGCTGTGGAAACGCGTTGGCCTAGTACTTTTTGTCCCTCGCTGCTATTGAAGTTTTTCAAGATGGCGGAAATACATGGAAGCCTCCGTGGACCTACCCGTCCCATGTATATAAAGATAACACATTCTTCGTTTACGAGGATAAGTCAAATGGTAAAGGACTGCATTTATATAGCGCTTTCACAGACCCAATGGCCACCAAAGTGCTTTACATATTGCCTCACATTCACCCATTCACTCACTCATTCATACACCGACGGCGGTGTAATTAAAATAATTGGCAGAGGTATTTGTACCCTATTTGTACCCTATTGAGTACCATATTTATGAATCAAAATGTTGATTTAAAATAATAAAATGCATAAAGTACACATCGTCCCTTTAAATAAACCCACAGGCCCTAAATCATAAAACCATTACAATTATATAATCGAAACTAAGAGAGTGTAAAATTCATCTGTAGAAATGTCAAGAGATTAGACAACAAACAAACAAAAAGCCTTGAAACCAATTAGCTTCTTCAGACTAACCTGACAGCACAAAAGGGCTCCACAAATGGAGGGTGTGGAACTTGTGAGTCAGGATAATCTTTTCAGGCAGATGGACCTCTACTATCTGAAAACTGAGTGCTGAAGGTGGAGTAACAGGAAGTGCCGAAAGTATCATCTTCCTGTAGAGATCTGAATCTGACACCTAACATGTTTTGAGGTGGATTATTATGTTTTATGCAATGATCAGTTCAGATCTTATGAGTCAGGGTGAGGTGTATTAAGGTGAGGTAAGTCTCTGTGCAGTCAGTTGTGCTGTAAAAATGTTCATCAGGTTTAACAGACGTAAGTGAAATTACTCGGTCAAATTATGAAACTTTTAACAAAAAAGACAAACAATAAAATCCACATTGTCATATCATAGTATAGTCAAATAAGATTCATTTTGAGATGCATATTTCGATCATAGTGTCATGTCCACCACACCTCAATTCTTGTGTTTAAAAGTATTCTGTGACTGTGGTGACATTTTTAACATTTCTGAAATAAAATAGAAGACTCCAGTCTTTTGTCTTGCAAAGGCTAATTTTACTGTCTTTTTATGTATCATAAATACTCATCAATAAAAATATTTTCACACATTTCATAAACGGATAAAATTACAGCTTAATTGGAAATGGCGCACAATATTTTGCTCATTACTCAAATGACATTTACTTCGATTTTATCAGGATATCTATCTATCTATCTATCTATCTATCTATCTATCTATCTATCTATCTATCTATCTATCTATCTATCTATCTATCTATCTATCTATCTATCTATCTATCTATCTATCTATCATCTATCAATCAATCAATCAAGCAATGTTGTTTGGTGATTCCACATCTGAACATCAGTATCACACAATAAATACAGGAATTGTTAATTTCTTTCACCTTTTATTTAGGTTATTGATGTTTAAACTATTTTATGCATAATTTTTATAGTGAAAAACAAACATTTGGTTCTGGGCAAGAGTAAAACAATGAAATGTAAACATAAAAGACATAGCAAAAGTAGGCTAAATGATGAAGGCACCTTTAACTTTTTTATAGGCTGTTGGCTATGTTATAGGCTAGATCTCATTAAAGTTTTAATGAGATCTAGCCTATAACTAAAAGGAAAAAAATCATTTTTAAAATAAAAATCAACCCATGGGGCATAAAATAGTCTGACATTGAAGACACTATGTTTTATAGGAATTTGAATGGCACATCCAATCTGTATAATTATTTTACATGTATTTTTGAACAGGTAGGTTGATAAAGACAAAACTCGTAATGCAATTTCCAGTGTACAGAAAGCATCCTTTCCGGGGGCCTGTTTCAGAAAGGAGGTTAAGTGAAAACTATGAGTATGTTATCCCTGAAATGAGGGAAACTCTGGGTTTTCCGTTTCAGAAAGTGGGGTATATCAAACCCGAGAAAGCAGAGTAAGTCAAGCCCGTTTCTGAAAGAGAGGTAACTCATACTCAGAGTCATTTACCATGTGAACTTACTCTGTGAACCTAACCTGGTCGGGAGCAGGTTTTCTTCAGTAAACCCAGAGTTTCTTGCGGTCTCCTCCCCTTTTTTAAAGAGGAAGTGCTGTTTAAACACCAACAATAATACTAAAATGTATTTACACATTCTTTAAGCAATTATATTGTTTGTCCATGGTTTAATTGACTAAATCTGTTTTGCAGCACTTTGCCAAAAAATAAAAGGATTAAAACGTTTGCTAAACTTTTATTTGATTACCCCTGTTTTTGATAATATATTTCTATTAAATCATTAAAAAAATGGAATAAAAAAAAGTTAATAGAACTCAATTAATTTTTCAAACATAATTCAATAAGCTATTAATGATAATAAATAAGATGTTAATTTTATTCATAATCAATTATTGAAGTTAGTTGATTACTTATGTTTTATTGAACAAATGTTTAATTTATTTAACTGTCATTTTAACTGATGATAATAATAACCGTAATTTAAGACTGCAGTTTATATTAATAATAAACCGTGATATTTTCTGAGACGGTTCTCATACTGTGAAACTCTCCCCACATGGGGGAGTCCCCCACCCCACCCCACACAAGTTACTCAGCAACTTTTACTCATGTTTTAATTTAACTACTTTTTACTTAAGTATATTTTTAGACTTGTATTTTTACTTTTACTTAAGTAAAAATGTATCAAAGTAATAGTAGCCTACTTTAGGTTGAATAACATTCTTCCAGTTTCACTTCTGATATTATAACAGTAAGTTACTCTAAAATAGTTATGAATTATTAAAAACATATATGACATCTTCAACGGTGTAGTTAGATTAATGTAATAATTACTATCTCTAGAAAGTATTGGTCTAGGCTACATATTACTAAATCCTATATCAACCTCAACCACTTGATTAATACGGGGAGAGACAAGAAACTGCACTTTTAATGCTTTCAAATTAACAATATACAATTGCATGAATTATTCTTGAATTGATCAAATTGTATAGAGGGAGAAGGTTACATAAAAAATATACCTTTTAAAATGTATGTTAAATCCACTATTGTTGTATACTGAATTGGTCTATAGTATGCAGTAGCCTATTTAATGTAATCACATGCATCATATTTTATTTTAAATTACAGAAGAGTAATCCCTTTAATTAGATAACAATATTTAGATTACTTGGTAATTAATTACACCCAACACCTCTTTTTGACTGGCGCTGTTGCCATGGTGACTCATAATATCTGCGCTCCATTGATAATGGCTTTTTATAGTTGTGGTGCACGCGCTTAACTCAGAGTCAGTCAACTCAGAGTTGATTGAACTAACTCATTTCAGCTGCATGTTCTGTAACCGAAAACTCAGAGTTTCCCATCTCAGGGTAAGTCAACTCAGAGTTCAAGCTTTAACTCCGAGTTGGTTGAACCTCCTTATTGAAACGGGGCCCCAGATCACTTACGTAAGCTGGAAGTCTCGATGAGGCCAAATCTCACCATGACTCTTTTCTAAAGATAGCCTAATTATGATATGTTATTATGCCTCTAGCCTAGAGAACATCCATCGACTTGCATCAGGAGTTCCACGGGAAGGTCAGACATGCCTGACGGATGCCAGACTGATGAAGTGTTCAAATTACCTGGCAAAAGGGTCAAAGCATCTAGTTGCAGCATTGCAAATATGAATTAGTCATTGCAAAGTGTCTGCAACCTGTATTATTTTTCATGCAGTGTATTATGAAATGTTAAAATAGCAATCAGTTTTCAATGTTCTCATGTTTGTAAGGAAACTCTTCTGAATTCCATGCTTTCATTGAAACAAGTTCAGATACAGTTTGTTTTACCCCCATGTGATGATTTTTCCCAGTAACAGCATACCATGTTAACCCAGATAAGGTCCTTGCACTGCAATGCATGCTGGAATGTTCACTATGCTGTTTCACAAGAGCTCAATCCAGGTCAGACACTGACAGGTGAGGATGGACAGTGTCCACGTGCTCTCGCCTCATGTTTGAGAATGGCAGTGAGAGAATGTGGATAAAAATGGCGTTTTATAAGTGCCCTCTCATCTCAACCTTTGTGGTATACATTAAAGTGCATATGCATGTTGGCATGCGTTTTTTATGAGTCTTGTTACCAGTTCATGAACAGAAGAATCCAAGCACCCTGTTTTGGGGCCTGTCAAATGTGAATTGGTATAATTCTCCCCACTCCAAACAATTTAGGAAAATGTTTATTTTCATTTTCTATTTTTTTCTCCCCACTGCCGTGCTGCTGTCTTGATTCTGGTGGTCAAAACTGGCTGAAGTCAATAAGCGTAACATTGCTTTTGTGTGTGTGTGTGTGTGTGTGTGTGAAATGAATGTGCTATTTTTTTATTTAATATTTTGTATTTTGAGGAAATTTCATGATTTCAAACAATATTCACTGTTTATTTCCATATAGAAAAAATATAATAAATATATAAGAATTAACCCCTCTTATGCTATTTAAGTAATTCCGTAATTACAAAATAAAGCAAACATAGCAAATAAATAAATGATTCAAGTTCATTTGTTTGACACATCATTCAACGTAGAAAGCAGTGTTGTAGTCGAGACCACCTCACTCGAGTCCGAGTCGACACCGAGACCAGAGAGAGTCGAGTCCAAGTCAAGACCGAGTCCATAGAGAGTCGAGTCCGAGTCGAGTCTGAGACCAGAGACGGTCGAGTCCGAGTCGAGACCGAGACCAGTGAGGGTTGATTACCTAATTTACTTTTATTTACTTAGAGAAATCCTTTTTTTTTTTTTTTTTTACTGAATTTACTTAGTTTAAAAAATATGATCAGTTTAGGGTAAAAAGGCATAGTAGGTGGTGTTAAAAGTAATTTTATTACAATTTGTAATGCGCAGTTGCGCACTAGTTAAATCACCAATCACTGGGCGTGTCAATCAATTTAAAGAAATATTTTATTAACATACATTAATAATCATGAAAAATATTTTTAATTGAACTCGAGTGGACTTGGGAATAATTCCGAGTCCTAAAAAAAAAATGTTCGAGTACGAGTCAATTCTGAGTCTTAATGGACACGAGTCCATGACAAGACCAAGATCATTAAAATATGGTCTCGAGACCGAGTCCGAGACGAGTCCGTGTCTCGAGTACTACAACACTGGTAGAAAGTAAAAACACTTTTCTTCCAAAGTGTGCTTTACTTCTTACTGAAATAAATGAGAGCAATGTGCAATCTTATATTCTGCAACTTCTATAATTATGTGTCTCAGAACCATAAAACAAGCAGAATATCACATAAAACAGACTAAGGGTGATATAATTCCTTTTCTGCCATTGATTTTTAACCTATTCCCATTGTAAACATGAGGAAGACAGCTAGCGCTCAACAAAAAAGCTTCCCAAAGTCAGACACATTGTGTTTTCATCTCAGAGTTGTGGAAGTTTTAAACCTGTCACAAAATAAATTATTTTACTCTTGCATAAGGGAATTTGCATTAATGTGTAATGCATAACCTAACCAACTGTCCTGACCCCATGCGTGCACATTTAAGGTTGTGTTTTTTGCACTCTCCAGGCCTTTACCACAATTTATAAGTATTTATTGAATTCATTGCAATACCTTCAAAAACAGGGTAAAGGAAATCATGAATGTTTGAGTAGTGAGACAAGAGTTTTTATCTTTTTAACTGTCCTGGATCTTGTATTTCTGATATGCAGACAACTATTGCGCAAAAGACAATCATTAAGCAACAAACCAGTCGGAGCTTAGATAGTAGTTCATTCACAGATGCTTAAATACAGCCAGGAAAAGTTGAGCAAAAGAAATCTGCTGTCCATCACCTCCCTTTCATGGAAAAATCCAGAGATTACACAATGAGAAACAGAAGGTGAAGCATGTCGTGTGGCTTGGTTTAAATCACAGATCGCATCATTGTGCCCTTTACTTTAATGTCATGTTTCTTCATGGGGGACTTACCATGTAATAAATGCACATGAATAAAAGCGTCAACTAAAACACTGAATAGAATGTCGACTCAGTGACTTTGAAGATATAATTGTTTAGATTAAGAGAAGGAGATTCCATTAATCCAAATATAGACCCAAAACATGCGAGAAGCACTTTACTTGACAGATGGAAATAACCCCGCTCTCATCAGGAAAAACATTTTTGACTAGAGCACAGCAGTGGCTGTTGCCAAACATCTTGGGTATCCTGACGTAATGCTCCATATATGTGCTAGTAACATGAAGCTAAAGCCATGGGATTGTTGTTCATGCACTGAGACTTTTCAGGTCTAAAACAGTCTGTTGTACCTCCTAACCTGATCCTGGGCATTTGCTTATGCAGAATTGATCGCCTCTTTCTAAGGAGGATATAATAACATGACAATAACATGAGGCATTGCTTTAGCCTCAGACAAATATATCAAGATATTATTGCATGGACATTTGAGAAGGGATAACAACTTTTACTATACTGCAATTGTTGAGTGAAAATGTTCTTAGAACAACGTTCATGGAACGTCCTTGTGATGTTATTTGTTCTTAAATGATGTTCTCATAATGTTGAATATAAACGTTCTTATAACAGTGTTCATGGAACGTGCTTGTGATGCTATTTGTACTTGACTGATGTTCTTAATACAGTCTCATCCCAAGAAGTCATATAACTGACGTCTTGGGACGTCAACATCAGCCTTTTTAGGGTACCCTTAAACGTTGGTTACATGACGATCCCGGGCCGTCATACAACTGACGCTTTACCTTTAACGTCGGTTAGGTAACGGGTAGGTTTAGGCAACGGGGCTGGAATGCGTTGACGTCTTGGGATGAGAATTACAGTAAGAGTTCTTAGAACTATTGATCCTATTGAGAACGTTCTTAGAACAACATTCTCAGATACAAAAATATGTTCTAGAATTTTTTATAACATTCCCATCAAGGAAACGTTATCTCTGGATGTTTTATGAATGTTTCAATCATCCGGGGCTTTTTTTTTTAAGTATTAAAGAACGTTTTTTTCTTTGTTTATGTGACGTTAGAAGAACATTCCATTCTATAATTCTGAAAATGTTATGAAAACGTAATTATTTCAATGTTTTCTAAACGTTCAAAACATCCACTTTTTAAAAAATGTTTTAGGAACGTTTTGTCTAACTATTTAACTTTTAAAGAACGTTAGTATGGCAACGCTCTCTATAAGGTTATAAAAAAACTTGCAGGGAGCGGGATTTAAATGTAAAGGGAAAAATCTTGAAAGTTCTCTTTAGGTTATAAAAAAGAACCTAAAGAACGTTCCTGGAACGTTCTTATTTGGTTCCCAAAACAATAACCAAATTGGAACCATATGGGAGCATTAGGGGGAAAGTTCTGTGTTTGTTGGGTTCTTTGTTAGCTGGGATTGAACCTAATGCATTTCACTAATCAATCAGGACTTTGAATTTACATTCTGTAAAGGCAATTCTTCTAATTCTGAACTAAATTCTTTCACTCTCTTTCTATCACTCACAACTCTGCGACTGAACTCCATTCCATGCCATCTTTACACCAACCATCCAGCGTCTCCAGGCAACCATTAAACATTAATCCAGCTAACAAAAATAAGTTGTCAAAACGTTTTGCTAACATTCCCATTGGGTTAGGAAAACATTATTTCGTAATGTTTTTTAAACATTGAAAATGTCCAGTTTTTTTAATTGAGAAAGTTCCCTGCAGGTTATTTTTTTCATAACCCAAAGAAAACCTTCCCAGAATGTTCCCTGCAGGCTATTTTTAGGTTATATTTTACAGTATATTTTAAAGAGAGCTTTCCAGAACATTCCCTGCAAGTTATAGGTTTTTTACAACCAAAAGGGAGCATTCCCAAAACCTTCACTAACGTTCTTTAAAGGTTTTTGGTGTGTGGTGATGGCGCAGTGGATAAGACACATGCCTTTGGTGTGAGAGACCTGCCTCATTTATAAAACGTGCGTAGGATCCTTACTAAAAGTGTACGTGTGCCCGAAAACGCAAAAAAATATTCAGACTTATAAAACCGTTAGTACCGGAACCTGCACAAATTTCACTTTATAAATCCCAGTCAGCGGAAGAATGCGTGCACATGCGTCTCATCCCCGAAATAACCATATATGGAGATTACAACGCCTAGTTTTACTATGCATATCCTCATCTGCATATCATTTGCATATGATTATTCATCCACGTGATACCATGTTTAACGGTACAAGCAAGGGGGTAATCCATCGACCGGAAGTTGAAGCCTTGCAGGAGCTGCCATCTTTTGGGCAAAACTTCACTTGTGTTAGCATTCCCCATTCATTTTGGCGTCACTTTGACAACGAATAACTTTACATCTGAGGCGTTTGAAGACCCCATTTGTCCTTTATTTATTGCTAAAGAAACACGACAATGTATAAAATGCTCCATTACCTTGTAGCTTATGTTATGGCCCCGTAGAAGCAGTTTTAGTGAAAGTAGGCTAACGATTGTGTCATACCCACGCGACTCTCTGTCGCACAGTAGAGAGATTACCGTATGGACACGAGAAGAAGCTTGGAAACGTGGAGGCAAAATGACAAAATAATTAATCAGAATACCTAGCAAAATTGTCTCCTTCTCCTAGCTCATGGACAGCTCCTACTCACACTCTCCGCCTCTGCATGTTTCGGAAGGGAATGATTCAGATTTCTCATGCCACAGCACTAGAAGACAGACGGGTTACTCTCGTCACAACTACGTAGTCAAGTTCTGTTTGAGTCTGCGCATCAGGGACGGAAGTGCTAAAAAAATCGCCAAAAACGGGCTTCAATTGCCTCAATAGAGTTCCAATGAGATGGCTCTGTCCATTTCTTTACTGTCTATATGGGTACAAGACGTTAGTAAAATATGAAATATGGATGTGCCGTCACATTATAACAAACCTATATATATATATATATATATATATATATATATATATTTTAGCCAATCCTTGCCTTGTTTTTGAATAAATAAATCAAATAGCTAGCTCAGCATCGATGTCGCCAAACTGCTCCTTCTCCAATACGTTCGTACGCATGAGTCAGAGTTTGCGTGCAGGTGCGCAATTTTTTCGTCAAGTTTGTTTTTATAAATTACAACTTATGCGTCGGAAGTGGCGTAGGGGGGAGCGCGGGGCACAACGTAACGCTGGGCTAAACCCGAAGTAGATTTACACAAATTAACAAAGTCAAAAAGTGTTTCGTCCCATCATACAGGCACATGGTTTCTCTTACCATTGCTATGCTGATGACACCCAGATCTACCTCTCATTTCAACCAGATGATCCCACAGTAGCTGCACGTATCTCAAGCTGTCTGGCGGACATCTCGGCATGGATGAAGGAACATCACCTGCAGCTCAACCTGGCTAAGACTGAGCTTCTCGTCCTACCTGCCAATCCGTCTCTACAGCACAACTTCACTATCCAGCTAGATTCTTCCTCAATCACCCCATCAAGGTCAGTCAGAAAACTTGGAGTAATCTTTGATGACCAGCTGATCTTCTCAGACCATATTACAAAGACAGCTCGATCATGCAGGTTTGCATTGCACAACATCAGGAAGATCAGGCCTTTCCTAACTGAGCAGGCGACACAGCTTCTTGTCCAGGCCCTGGTTATGTCTAGGCTTGATTACCACAATGCTCTTCTGGCTGGATTTCAATCATGTGCAACTAAACCCCTAAACTATCCAGAATGCTGCTGCTCGTCTTGTCTTCAACGAGCCCAAAAGGGCCCACATCACTCCTCTGTTCATCTCTTTGCACTGGCTGCCACTCGCTGCTCGCATCAAGTTCAAGGCATTGACACTTGCTTACAGATCGACCACTGGCTCAGCTCCCTCTTACTTTCACTCGCTCCTACAAGTCTACCAGAAGCCTACGAACGATCAATGAGCGACGGCTTGTGGTACCATCACAAAGAGCCACAAAATCACTCTCTAGAATATTCTCATTCACAGTTCCATGCTGGTGGAACGATCTGCCTATCATCATCATCCGGAATGCAGAATCACAGACAGCTTTTAAAAGACAACTGAAAAATCATCTCTTCCGTGAGCACTTTATATATATATATATATACACAGCCCATTCTCACCCCCAAGGCGTCACTTAACTGACGCCTTGGGAAGCATTTGGACATGCTTCAATATCTGACGCTTTAGGCGCCCTTTAGCGTCAGTTAGATGACGCCCTAGGATCGCGTGTACCCTAGCCCCACCCCACACCTAGGGTGCTTCTCAATATCCCTCCTCGTCTCCTCGCTCCTCCGTCCTCCCTCCTATGACCCGGAAACCGATCGAGCTCAGCCATCTTGAAGGACATCTCAATTCTCTAATTGCACAGTGAAGAGTCGAGGATCGAGGAGTGAGGAGGCTTCCTGAGGAGTCATAAGCGAGGATACACAGGTGCATCCTACGCGGAACTGTTATATTGACTAAACGTGACGCACGTATCAATTCTCCTCCCCCTTCACATCGGTCACAATCATTTTAATTTATACTTTACCTTTGCAGTTTATATAAACCACACATCTCAGATATTTCAACAGTATAGTCTATCTTAATTATTATTTATTATGAATTTAATAAATAACCAAACTTCAACAACATAAGGGCAGATCCGCTGCTGATGACACTGTGGAGTGACGATGACGCCGTAGGATCGCGTCATGTAAGTGACGCTAAAGGGCGCCTAAAACGTCAAATATTGAAGCATGGTCAAAGGTGATGCCTTGGGGTGAGAACGCGTTGATATATATATATATATATAGTTTATAGTTTATAGTATAGTTTCTACTCTGAGCAATGATTGAACTTTGTATTTTGAGCACTTCTTGTGTTGTTGTTGCCTCTTCACGATGACTTGTTTGATTTAGTCCTCAGATGTAAGTCGCTTTGGATAAAAGCATCTGCTAAATGACTACATTTAAATGTTGGCCTAAATGTAAATGTTACGTTGTGCCCCGCTCTCCCCCTACGCCTCTTTCAGGGCCTGATTTGAGCGTACGCAACGGTTATAAATGAGGCCCCAGCTTACAATTTCAACATCCTGAATGAAGGCTGCAATACAGTACTGAGCAATTACATTTAATCCATTTTTTGAAAACGTTCAACAGAACCCTCTTGATGTTTTAGACACACCACAGCCGCTTTTTGTTGGAATACTTGATGCCAAAATCAGACTTCATTGAAAAAAAAAAATAGCTGCACATCTTGTAAATTTTAAGGATTGTATTGCTATCTGCACTGATTCCTTTTCCAGGATTTTAACTGCTGATAGTCCTGATATGTAGGCCTACTGACATAATTTTTTTATAGCATATAGATCTAGGGAACTTGATGTTTGTTGTTTAGATTTAGCGTTGATGAAGTCCTGATTAGGTTAATCTTCCAAATTCAGTTTAGGTATGCCATCTAGTGGAGAGAATAAAAACACTTTTTCAAAGATAGGCTATAAAATTATAAAAACAATAGGGCCTGAAATAGGTCCCAAATCTGGCTACACTGCAGCTAAACTATAAAGTTTATGACACTTGCAATTGATTCATCATGTTTTACCATATGTTTTAGGATTCTTTGAAATGCCCTGTAGAATGCATTTCTCACAACAAGGCAAGGAATCTTGAAATTTTTCTAAATTAATTAGACTACTAAATAAATTTCTTCTTCTGACTACCCACCCCCACCCAAGGGGTTGCATCTTTGCAACTTTTTCAGGATATTTCTGCATCCTTGTCTGAAAAAAATATGATTTTATTGTGTGTTTTTTTCATATAGCTGATAACTATAATCTACCTTCATAGCTATGCTGCTGTGCAGGAATATCTATATGCATGAAGTCACTATTGGGGTATTAAAAATATTTTTCCAAGAATGTCATGTCTGCAACATGTTTTATTTGTCTTTATGATTTATAATTTCAAGTTATTTGCGTGTTCTCTTCTCATTCAGGATGTGGTCTTCGGAGACGGAGAGTCTGTCTTGGCAGGTGAGACCTCTCACGATTTATAAGAACAATCTCTGACAGTCCTAGCAAAGTGTATTTCACATTGTGGGCCCCGGCCTTGCACCCAGCGCAATTGACTTTGTACATCGACGCATGCTATCATTTATTATTTTGCATCCGTGCAAAGTGGACTTCCCTCCACAGACGCACGACAGGTGTCGTGGCGAAAAGTGATGGTCCGCCGAAAATATGGCCGGCCGCGGGAGCGCGCGCAGCGTGTATCGCCCATACTTTTGACCTATTAAAATACCTGTAAAGGGCCAATACAACCATAATAATGCAGTATTTCACCTGCCAAAATGTGATTGAAGCCTCTACTTATTGATTGAAAGGTTATGTCTGCCCTGAAATGTGTTACCATTCATGAGGGTTAAATCTGACTGATACTCTCACCCACTACAGTACTTTTTGCTTATTAAAATACCGCTAAAAGGCTCAATACAACCATTTGAATGCGTTGGTATTTCACCTGCAAAAAAGTGATTGAAGCCTCTAGGCTACTTATTGCTTGAAAGGTTATTAAAAGTAGTGGGTGAGTAATAATCAGTCAGATTTAACCCTCGTAACTGCCCATAACAGCTGAATCTTTTTTATAGCCTAACTCTTTAATAACAAGAATGCTAAGAAACTTGCTTCTTTAATCTTTTGTATACAAACTTATTGAATAATTGCCCTTTTAATTGAATTTCTTTGAATATGTAATTGTCATTTTTGCCATAACATGCCACCATGTTCTTTTGTTCTTTTAAGATTATTTATTTATTAATATTTTTTTTATCTAGAATGAGCACAGTAAGTTTGTAATAAGATTTGACATTGTTATTGATTTGTTTATTTGCTTTATTTCTCAATAATAATAAAAAAAAACTTTGATATAGCCCATATGCTAAAAAGAGATTGAGAATTAATGAAACAAATTAATAAGTGGAGATTGAAAATTTTAAATAGCCTATAGAATTCAAAATCAACTTTCAGTTATGCATTTCTTTTAATATGCCTAATTTTGCATTTCTCTAAACTTTTTTGTTTTATCATTTTTGCATTGATGGGTGAATGTATTTAATTATTTATTTTAAATAATCGCATATAATTATTTATATATTTATTTACATGTATTATTTCGTGATCTTAAGGCCACAAGCACACATAAACTGGCAAAAATTGCGTATTTACAGTCAAATAATAAACAGAGACGAAAAAAATAAGAAAAAAAGTAGAGAAGCAAAATCAAAGAAAAAAAAACAACATAAACATACGTGAACACTGATGCAGTTCGCATGGGATTTTATTTTGAAATCCTTTGCGCCGGTCCGCCATTTCGTGCTTTTTGGTTGATGCAGTGTTCACACTATGGAGTGGGAATAGCTTCAGAGACACGGTAGTATTTGCAATGTGTTTTATGATTTTTTTTCGTATATTTTTATATTTTCTATTTATGTTTGTAGTACATGTACATATTTCTTATCATGCAATAACCCTGATATATAAACTGCACTTCATAAACAGATTCAAATAAGCTTTTGTCAACCAGCAATGGAACAGAGAAAAATAGCGCCTCTGTTTTAATCTATAACATTTACTATGTTATCATGTTTTGACGACTGGTTGTATGATTTACATCCGTAACCGGTTTAGTTTCGTGAAGTAAACATTAAAGCACCAAAAGTGACAGGTTTCGAAATCAGCTAGTGTTTATCACGGTATAAATTGAAGAAGAATATTAAAAGTCCCTCAGTATTGATGGATATTTTTTTATCAATTAGAGCGAATGGAGAGTAATTTGTTGTATGTGCATTGCATTGCATCGATCGTAGTTTGTTGTTTATTTAATTCGTTAATGTGTTTTCTTTGCAAGTAATTCCTGGTCTGTGTCAACAACAAAACATGTTCCATACTGAACTCTCTGTTGTTGAATGAGGCGTCCCTCGTGCGTTTTAGATCCAGCCGTAATTAACGTTAGACGTACCATAATGATCTCATCTAAAGTTAGGTCTTTCAGATTGCTTGAAAAGTACTGGCAGGTTGAAGTATAGTTTGAAGTAAACTCTGCTGTACAGTAGTGGCCCTCAAGAAGCAGGATTTCACATCTGCTGCTCTAGTCTAAAAAGACACTGTTTGTCTAGTTCTTTTCGATTTGTGATATTTTTATTTGCACTTAATACAGTAAGATATTAAACTTGCTTAACTTTCCTCACAGCTAATACACAGAAGATGAGCTCTCAGCAGTTTCCTAGGGCTGCGCTGCCTCCTGCTGGGGCCGGACCGGGTCAGACTTCTACTGACAGCAGCGTTTTAGGGACACACTCAGGTAGGATTGTGATACCACCACCAGACCATTTAGTTTGAGATGGGGTTGTCACTACACCAGCATTCCAGTAGTTGGTACTTGGTACTGAAAGAAAAACTAATATTGATGACAAAAAAAAAGCTGAAATAACAACCATGAAACTAGTGCCATCAAATTAATTTGAGGTTAATCGATTAAAAATAAATAAATAAAGTTTTTATATAATATGTGTATATATGTATTTTATTTATTATATATTTGTGTGTGTGTGTATATATATATATATATATATATATATATATGAAGAGTTCAGATGCAAAAGCCTCTAAATGCCATTTGAAATTTTCTTCTAAAATAACCATTTTTATCAAGCTTGTATATTTAAGTTCAGTAATTTCACTTAAATGACAATTAATAGGTAATCTTCATTGCCATTTAAGTGAAATTACTGAACTTAAATATACAAGCTTGATAAAAATGATCATTTTAGAAGAAAATTTCAAATGGCACTTAGAGGCTTTTGCATCTGAACTCTTCATATATATATATATATATATATATATACATATACATACACACACACACACACACACACACAGGGCCTGAAGTTAACTTTTTTTAAAAAAATTAAAAATTCACCTGCCACAGAGACTTTTTACCAGCCATTTTCTTTTTTTTTCCTTTTCTTTTTTGCCTCATAAAGGTAACCCCCCCCCCCCCCGAGAATTTCACAATATTGTTCTTTATCTTGTAAGAATACACATTTAAGTGCTGTCAAGTAATAATAACTCTAAAAACATACATTTAAAAAAAATCTTATCTGTGCAACTGTCCTGTAGCCTACGTCAGTGTTACATTATCTCATCCCATCTCACCAACAGTTTAAAGGTTCTATAAGCGATGCTGGGCCAAAACATTTTTTGTCACATACATCAAACGTCTCCTCACTATTGGCTAGCTGCCTGTCCCCTAAACACACTGTAAAAAAACACGGTCTCTGTAGACCCCACAGGCTCCACAAACGGCAACAAAAACAATCATGTCTTACCTGGACCACGAAACCTAACAAACAGTGTTCCAGCCTGGCAAGAAGTATTTGAGGGTGGGTCTGGGGGGTTAGTGCGTGTGCACATGAAGGGTGTGTGTGTGTGAAGGAGAGCAGCGAAGCATCAGAGGGAAGTTTGAAAAATTACCGACACACGACCAAAGAGACGTCGTTCTGAGGAACAAATTAAAAAGAAGGAGTCGGATAAAGAATGTGCGAAGTTCCGAATTTACATCGGTAGCAAAGCTTTTGAACGATGGCGAGAACTCCGGCGGCAGAAGGGCTTCCAGTCCGACATTCAGGTTGCTCTGTTTTTGCTTGACAGGTGGGTAACGTTAAATTGTTTTTTTTCTTCTAAATTGACGCTTATGTTCGCCAAACCCAGGCAAGGATATAATTAGCTAGAACTATGCACGTTCACAATTATTTCAGGAAGCACGGAAGGGAGGGGGAGGAGATGAGATGCAGAGGAGGGAGGGTCTAGCTCCGATTTGTTTGAAAATATTCGAACGTCAACACCCAGGATCGCTTTGAGAACCTTTAATACTCGCACATCCAAACGTAGTCTAGTCAGAAAAGGGCCTCATCTTCTTTCTGAACGCATGAACGTTCCGAAACAGCAGTCGCTGTCATAAATCAGCCGCTCACAAACCTTGCCATTGTCGCCAGTTGTCCACTTTGTATTAAAATGTCTTTTTACTTTTCTTTGACTCATCTCCGCCAATAGCAAAATTCACCTGCATTTGGCAGGTGGTCAGGTGTTAATTTCAGGCCCTGTGTATACTGTGTTTGACCCCTTTTCGACTTCAGAACTGCCTTAATTCTACGTGCAATTGATTCAACAAGGTGCTGAAAGCATTCTTTAGAAATATTGGATCATATTGATAGGATAGCATCTTGCAGTTGATGGAGATTTGTGGGATGCACATCGCGTTCCACTAGATCCCAAAGATGCTCTATTGGGTTGAGATCTGGTGACTGTGGGGGCCATTTTACTACAGTGAACTCATTGTCATGTTCAAGAAACCAATTTAAAATGATTCGAGCTTTGTGATATGGTGCATTATCCTGCTGGATGTAGCCATCACAGGATGGGTGGCCATAAAGGGATGGACATGGTCAGAAACAAAAATACATAGGGGTAAGGGGTTCAAATGTCGGTCGCCAGTACAATAGCCAAAGAGGGACATACCCGTTAATTCAAGCTTCGTGTTTACGTTTGAGTTAACACTCATGGACGTGGTCGAACTGGAAGCCATGTTAATCTTGACCTACCAGGCAAAAAGTGCATTTACATGCATGTTCTAAGCCTGATTATGCATTATAAGCTGACAATGTGTGTTGTCATGTAAATATATTAACCCATTTTCACTGTTATGACCGCTTTATATGATGTAACGATTAATTTCTTTCAGGCTTTTATTCACATATAAACACACAGAGAGTGCATCACATGGTAAACACAGAATCTCGTTCATATGTGTGCGCGTCACACGCTACTCATGTGAATGGCTTTGTGTGTGTGTGTATCATGTGTTCTTCAGATGTAAATGAAAAGGCCAATTTAAATCTGTTCATCATATGAAGCGACCGTATCTCCTCAGAAGAAAAACGCTTTGGTTACCTAGACTTTCAATAGAGGGACAGACAGACAGCTCTCAGGTTTCATTAAAAATATCTTAATTTGTGTTTCGAAGATGAACAAAAGTCGTATGGGTTTGGAACAACATGAAGGTGAGTAAATGATGACCGAATTAAATTTTTTGGGTGAACTATCTATTTAATGAGATAGTTAAGCAATTTAAAGTTAATGCAGTGTCACAATTATTGATATTTAAATGTCTGAGTTATGATTGACCCAAAGAACCACAGAAAACCTGTCCATGTTCATCTGTAGGGATCTTTTTATTAGCAACATCCTGGTACTGAAGTACGAGTATTTTTGACATACCAATCGGCATGACATAATATGTTGAATATTGTGTTACAGTAGGCAGTGAGGACAGCAGGCTTGAAGTGGATCACCCTCAGGATCCTCCACCTGGCAGCAGCAGCGGCAGCACTTGTGGAATTGCATCATTCCGTGATGATAAGCAGGAGACAGTGGTGGTCAGGCCCTACCCACAGGTCCAAGCCCTCGGCCAGCCCCCTGCTCTGCCCCAGCATGTGCCTATCCAGCCCAGCCCTTCAGTAACTGTGGCCGCCCCATCAGTCCGTCTACTGCAGGGCCAGCTGTCCAACGTCAGTGAGGCCTCTGTAAAGGTCATTTATTTTCTCTTTCTTGGGTGTTGTGATTCTGTCAAAATAATAAAATATGCATTTTAGTCCCTGCCTCCACTCACTCACACGAGATCAGAATACCTGATCTACTTGCTCAACTTTACTATAGTAAACACAGCATAATGGCAAGTGGAGAATTGGTTTAATTCAGGCATATATGTTTGAACCAGAAAAAGAGAAAGAGCGAATTATACAGGCTCGTCAACAAATCAATGTATCAGAATGGTAATGCGATTTATGCATCACTCTTTACAACGTCGGACACATAACGGTAATTGATATGATTAGCCTTTGGCTTGACTATGTTATCAGACAGCTAATGTTACACAAACCAATGTTTCCGTTCACCATCTGAGAGCCAGAAAGCTGCCTTCTGAAAATCAGTATCCTTAGAAACGCTTTGAACATCATAGAAAGACAATGGAGAAAGGCATATAGTTCCTCATAACGTCGTAATATACATCTTATACATAATTCACCCGCTATATTGCTAAATGTACAAGATTTGTCATGTCAACAGAGAAACATTCCAGGATCACCTGGCTTCTCTTTAGACTCCCCTTCTTCACAGCAATTAAAGGGGCAGTGTGTAATTTTTAGCGACATCTAGTGGTTCGGTTGCGAGTTGCACTAAGCCCACTGCTCACCCCTCCTTTTCGAAGAAGCTACGGTGGCTAAAACGGGACAAACATATCGTCGTCTGAGACAGCAGAGAATAGCCAGAGTAGGCCAAGAGCGTGTAACATTGTCACTGTTTCAGTACCATAGCTACTGTTTTACGGTCAGTGACGAGTACTAATCAGCTGTCTCACGAACGTAACCAGCACATTTATCCCCAAATAGCAAAGCTATAACACAGCGAGGGAGAAGAACTAAGTTACATGAAACAATCCAACTACATATTTTACACCACTGACAAGGGAAAAGTCACTACTCACGGTGTTTACGGCTAGCTTCTAACTTTCTGCTGCTTCTCTTTCAAGGTATTGACGAAATGCGCTCTGTAGCATTGTTTGTTCGCTGTCGGCTACGGTAGAAACATGACGTCACAATATGTCGACCTTCATAGATAGGGGGTACCCACGGTTATGTAGATATAGATGTCTCATTCTAATGTAATAAAAACATTACAGTTTATTAATTAAGTTCTTTATACACCACTGGAAACTAGGGCTGTGCGATATGGACAAAAATTATTATTTTTTTTTTCAATTTTAATCACGATTTTGACACAGACAGACATGCTTTACAGTTTTAATGCATTCTGTGTGAATTTGAAACATATTTCCAAAGGAAATCAATTAGAGCTTTATCGTGTAGCACTAAATCTGGTAAAACTTGATATTGCTCTTTGTATTGTTATAAAACACTTTCATGAAAAACAAGATTACAAAAATCAAAAAGATCAATTATTTTTTATATAGTCTACTACAAAATTAAGACATATTAAGTATAGCGCAGATGTTTAATGAGGCAACAACATATGATAGATAGGACAGAACGAAAAAAGGCTATTTATAATCTTTTATTGAGCAAAGTATTTTGATATGATTATGAAAGACTCCAATACAGTGTGGCACAAAGCGTTCAGCGCGATTTTATTACGATTTCGATTAATCGCACGGCCCTACTGAAAACATAGTCATGAATGTCATATTGAATTTCTGTTAATAGATACTCCATTTTTACACATTGCACCTTTAATGATACTAAAGCCCGCCCAGGCGCCCACACTGAAAAATGAAAGCATTCTAAATCCTTTCCAACTTGAAGAATCAAGGTGAAACAACTTGGTGTAAAGGGTAGAGTACCTTGATTATAGGGATACCAGGCATGGTGAAATAATATATGTAACAACACAATGCTGACTAATTTCAATTTAATGTGTAGACCTATATGATGAAATCAGGGGCCGGTAACATAAACTGTTAAGATTAGTCTCACAAGTTAGCCATCAATTTCATCAATATTTTTAGACTTAAAAAGAGCTTTCGACACCGTCAAGCATGACGTTCTTTTGTCAACATTATCATATTTTATTTTTTCTGAGAATGCAATAAAATGGATGAAATCTTACTTAACTGACAGAAAACGAAGCACACGCATTAACAACACCCAATCCACATATTCAAACTGTAAAATAGGTGTCCCTCAAGGATCTATATTGGGCCCTCTTTTGTTCAGTCTCTATATAAACGACCTGCCCACTGTTTGCCCATCTGTACATTTACAAATGTATGCAGATGACACAGTCCTCTACGTGCATGCTCAAAATAAACAACAAGCTGCACACAAACTGACTGAGGCCATGAGTAAGGTATCCAGGTGGCTAACTAATTCATGCTTACACTTGAACATTAATAAAACAGTCTGTATGTACTTTACAAAACAACCAACTGTCACTTATGACCCTGAGGTGCTTGTCAACCAAGAGAAGATTAGAGTAGTGCCGGACTGTAAATATTTGGGAATCATCCTAGACTCAAATCTATTATTCAAAAAGCATACTAAAAAGGTTGCCAATATTGTTAAATTTAACCTGGCAAATTTTAAGCATATAAGATCGTATTTATCAATGAAGGCCGCAAAAATCTTTCTGAATGCAATGATTCTCTCACATTTCTCTTACTGTTTAACTAGTTGGTCGCAAGCAAACAAAACAACAATGCAACCTTTGGAGTCACTTTATAAACAGGCATTAAAGACTCTGGACCGGAAAGGAAATAGTCATCATCATTGTCTTATAATTAAAAAAACACAATATGCTCAGCTTTGAAAATTTCATACATTTCGCTGATGCATGTCTTGTTTTTAAGGTACTCCGTGGGCTTGCTCCACCACCACTGTGCCAATTCATAAAACAGAAAGACAAGGCCAATAGAGCTACTAGAGCAACAACAAGAGGGGACTGCATTGTTCAGTATAGACAAAGCAGGTTTGGAAATGCAGTCTTCTCTATTAGAGCCACAATTTTCTGGAATAGTTTGCCCAAAGAGTTAAGGGAGTGTAATAGTCTCTTCTCCTTTAAAAAACAACTTAGGTCTTTGTTTGGGGACACTTATACGTGTAAGCATACATCCTATACTTAGGTTTAAAATACACTTGTATGTGTATATGTGGATGGATGTATGTGTATATGGGTTGTATACATGTATGAATGTATGTAGAGATGTGCGTATGTATATGCGTACATTTGTTTGCGTATATGTATAAGTACTACTGTACTTATTAAATGTATTTTTTACTGACTTTTGCATTTTAGGCAGCCTGCTAAGACCTGGCTAGGGACAGCAGATGAAAACTAGCACGCGTAGCTAACTCTGGCTTGTTTACAACATGTATTGTTGTTGATTAATGAGCATTGTCCCTATCAAATAAAAATGAAATAAATAAAATAACTTTAAGTCAGTTCCATATAAACGTAGATTGGCCTAATTTGATACCAAAAAGTAAGATTGACTGCCCCTTGACTAAATGCTAGTGGTTCATAATAGATCTTGAGATAATGACTTTACATAATGGCTAGCCTATGCAACTGGCCCTAAACATTTGAAATAATCTAGAAGACCATCAAATACTATGTTACATCAATTGCGTTGATTGCCTTCTTTTTATCTGTTCAGAACTGAAAGACAGGGATAAAGCTTAACCCTACATGTTTAATCACAATCCATGTCACTTGATGCATTTTTTTTCAAGTTGTTATTGTCAAATATATGCAAATATTCATTTTAATGTTGTTTATTATTTTGTTTATTTTTTATATTATATCATTTTTTTCATTATGTTGTATTTTATATATCTTTCTGGGATGTATATATGAAGAGTTCAGATGCAAAAGCCTCTAAATGCCATTTGAAATTTTCTTCTTGAATGATGATTTTTATCAAACTTGTATATTTAACTTCAGTAATTTCACTTAAATAACAATTAATAGGTAATCATCATTGCCATTTAAGTGAAATCACTGAACTTAAATATACAAGCTTGATAAAAATGATCATTCTAGAAGAAAATTTCAAATGGCACTTAGAGGCTTTTGCATCTGAACTCTTCATATGTACTGTATGTTTATACAGTATGCACACACACAAATAAATATTATTATATATATTTGGGATACTTTAAATGCTAATTGTGAGTGAACCATCAGGATCACCTCAACTTATGCTACCTGAACAAATTATATTTTTGTGTTAATTCTCCAGGCTGCCCTGAAGTCAACTATGCCCAGTCGTCTTATAGCACCTGCTCCGGCTGTTAGCCAAGGACATATTTCTGGTCCAGCCAAAGCGTCTGGACATATCACCGTTCCTCTTGAGAGCAGCATTGCTCCAGCCTCGATACCAGTGGCAACCATCAGTGGTCAGCAGGTATAAGCACAATCCACTAGGAGCTTCTTCTAATCAGGTTTCTTTACATTCACATAGTGTGCTTATTGTAAGAAAGATTTTGAGATGAATAATGTTTCTCCAGGGACAGAGTAACCTGCATCATCTTATGGCCACTAACGTGCAGATCTTCAGGGGCGGTGCACCTGCGCTACAGATTGGATCTCCTGCTCCTTCCCACACTTTTACCTCCCATCTGCCCAGAGGTCAGTGATTTCATTCACACACTGCTGACATGTAAGGAATAATTGACGAGAATTACCTGAGTCTGTGCGTCTCTCAACAGTGTTTGGCAGCAGCGTCTCTAGTAATAACGAAACTGTTTATCTGCTCCAAGAATAGCGTTGTTATTACATTGCTAGTGAGACATGTCATATAGCTTTTAAGGCTTTTAAGTTGTTCCACTATTATACTGATAAAATAGAGTGCTTGTCCTTACTATATGTGTGTGCGTTCTTCCACACAGCCATACAAGACAAAAACATATAGATAAAATAAAACCAAGAAATAATTACAGTAATCAAATCATCAAAACTATACATCTTAGCAGTAGCAGCACATCAAACATACAACATACATTTAAGTATTTGTAAGTATATCTTTACATTGTCTTCTAAATACATACAAGATTTGACTTTTTCGTATATTTATTGGAACCATATTCCTATATTCCTGAAACCTCGATAAAGCACAGTTTGCTTGTTTTTTATGAAACTTATGTGTGGACAAGCTAAAAAGAGTTGAGCCTTACTCGCTTGACATGTTCCAAAGTCATGTCTAAAACCCACATTTACAAGTTTTTCAGAGAAGAAACAGGGTGTATGATACTTGATTACCTTATAAAAATATACCAGCATTCGTAAATGTAGTTTATCCTTCACTAACAGCCATGATAATGTTCTATGCATATCAATAACATTGGCCTGAAATGAATAATGAAGCATTAACCTAGCTGCTCTGTTCTGAGCCACCTGAAAGTTTGGTCTCAGAAAAAGATCCATTATAAAATACATTCTGTTTACTATTAGAAAGATAACCATTCATCTGTCATGTGTATAAGAGCAGTACAAGTAGAGTGTCTTGGTCTATAAGAATGTTGTGCATTAGCAAGCAATCTATTTATTCTAAAATAATGTAAAATTTGCTTAAAAGTAATCTTTTCTAAAATCTTACTCAAAGTAGGAAGTATACTAATTGACCTACAGTTAAAACCTGAAAAGTAAAGTTTTCCCTTTTTAAGTAATGGTATAATTTTAGATTAATTTGAGTGGAAGAGAACGGGAGAAAGAGTTTTGCGCACATTGCAAAAAGTATGAAAATAAGTTGTAGTTTGTATCCTATTGTTTACTGTATGTATTTGTTTGGTCAATGTCGTTGTGGGGTTTAGCTCTTTTGCTTTTATAGGCTATAAGGACCTTTGAAATAACTGAAATCATTTGGCGAAGTGATATGGAACTGTAATGCGGTCAAGACCTGCCTGAACTACTTTAGCGTGTTTCCCTGAAAATAAATGCACACCTTAGAACGTTCGTCAACCAATCAGATTCGATCGGTCAACAGCCCCATACTGTAATATTGCTTGAAGGAATAGTTCACCCACAATTGGAAATTCTATAATTTAGTTAGAAATGGTTCCAAACTTGCATGACTTTCTTTGTGGAACAGCATAAAAAAAAAAAAAGATTTCCAGTTTTTGTTTTTTTGTTTCTATGGTAAACGATGGTAATCAGTGGTAACCAAAATGTTCGGCTTCCAACGTTCTTCAAAATATCATTTTTTGTGTTCCACAGAAGAAAGTAATTCATACAGGTTTGAAACTACATGAAGGTGAATAAATGATGACTGCATAGTCATTTTTGGGTGAACTATCCTTTTAATGTCTTTTAAACTTGCTCATTTTACAGTTTTTTCACTGAAACTTGCAGGGCTAACGCTGAAGTAGGCATGTGCTAGTTGACTAAATGTTAGGAAGTGTTCCGACATCTGGCGATATTAAAACATGACTATATTTCTCGCAATATCAGCATGATGGAGTTGAGATTGTAGCAAAAGATTTTGCAGTGCTTGCTTTGTTCTTCTGTCTTTTACTGCATATGATCATTGATACTCTGAAAGTTAAACTGAAGTGACATCTATTACAAGATGATTAGTTAAAAGATTTCAAAATGCACCTGCATATTGCATTTTGTGACTTGCAGTTGAATAAAAGAATAAAATGCAATTTTTTGTCAATTTTTTTGTCAATCTATTTTGTCATTGAAGATTTCATAAAAATGAAAAAGTCTTGTTCTTATGAACCCAATATCGTGTATCGTCTCATGAGCTAAGTGTATCATCACACCGCTACTAAATGGTACTGCTGATTCTGTTTGACATTGGAAATACTAATTGACTGTTTCCCATTAATGTTTTACATTTTTATACATTAACTTTTATTATTTTTATGCTCTGACTATTTATAAAACAAAAACACAATTTTTAAATTTAGAAAGATTTATCATTATGATTATAAATATTAAAATGATTAGAGAGTAGACAGCATTGGTCTTTTTGCAATGTTACGATTATAATTGTAAAATTGATATGCTAGGTTTAAATTGTTCGTTCTTGTTTTTTGTTTTTCTGAATTCATCAATGCTTTCTAAATTTGGATTTGATGGAACATTTTTCGGTTAATGTAACCTCTAGTTATAATATGTTGACTTGTTGACATATACTTGATATTCCACTTAGAATAGGGTTTTAGTTTTGCTTTTAATTGTCCTGCACTGTATAAATAGGATCGGCTAATGAATGCTTGTTGTTTTATGTAACAGATCATGTACAATAATCAAAAAGCATGGCAAACAAATTGCAAGTATATGACTTGTTTTTCAGCTGTATTTAGCATTGGAGTATTTAGATGTTTTGTATTTTGTTACTCAGACAGTCCTATGCTAAGGGGGGGTAACATCTGTGTCACTAGTGCATGGCTCTATGAGTGTGATATTGCTCATAAATTTCCAAGTACATGAAAAAAATCAGTTTGAATAAGGAAAGCGGTATATTTGTCATGGTAATCCTTTCGGTGGTTAAAATAACCGCAGTCATTGCATGTGCTGCACTTTACTTGTACCATTTGTTTTACAAGTTTATTTTTATTATTCTATTTACCCTTTTTAGAATTTGACGGATAATAGACACTGTTAGATAAGTGAGATCTCTGATTGTCGTCCTTGAAAACCCAAAAAGTAGTGCTTTGAAAGTCCTGGAATTTCATTTTACAATATCTGTACGAAGTACGAACCCTTTTTTAAATGTCTGTAATGTTTTCCATTTACAGGCAAACATTCCTTTCTGCATGTTTTGCACTGCTGATTTATGCTAGAAATGACACACTTCACTTTTGCGCGATGATGGTGAATTTTCTGGTGTTTTTGTTTGTTTGACATGAACTGAAGTTATATCTGTGCCTGTGTTTGGTGTTTCAGGCGCAGCTGCTGCAGCTGTCATGTCCAGCACTAAAGGCCCTACAGTTCTCAGACCAGCCGGAGGAGCCAACGCAGGCCCTAGCCAACCTGCAGCTGTGCAACACATCATACATCAGCCTATTCAGGTGCAGAAGCTTTACAACTTAATGATCATATACATATACAGACACAACGGTCTTCTCTGGTCTAAACAGCGCTTAATGTAAATGCCATGTTTAGAGCAGTGGTTCACTTCTCTTAAAGCCCCTCATTGTCCTCAACAATATTTAAAGGCCCCATGACATTTTTTTTACTCTCAATAATTGAGCTTGGCATTACTACAAAATAGTTTATTCATTGTAAAAATTCCTATGGAGTTTTGATTTTATTAATTTACGTTACTTTTCCTGGTTTACAAATCACTTTAATTAGGCTATCTCGTATATCCATATGAGAACCACTGGTTTAGAATGATCAGATAAACAAATGCACTTAATGTCAGGGCCATGTTGATGGTGGCTCTGACAGTTCACTCTCATGGCTTTTTATGTACTTTGTTTGATGTTGCTGTCAGTTTACAGAGTTCTAAAAAGAACTCTAGTTTATAGATCTGCAACATCTTCCTTTAGTTCCTGATATTTACCCACTGTCTGTATTCACAGTCTCGACCTTTGGTGACCACCTCAACGGCTGTTCTACCCACCATGGTGGCACCCATCACAGCTGCTAGAACCCAGTCCCCAGTCATCAACACCCCTGTCACACACTCTGCAGAGATGGCTCATGGGTAAATTATTGTATCTCTTCGATGAGCACTATGTGAACAATGTGTCATGATTGGATTGTTTGGTGCTGTTCCAATAATAATCTTGAATTTGCTGGGTTTTTTTTTAGGCGACCAGTAACCATTCACCCTCCACCAGCCGCCATCAACATCCAGCGTCCACCAGCCCCCCGGGACACTGCCACTCGCATCACCCTCCCCTCCCACCCAGCTATTGGAGCACAGAAGGCCCAGCCTCCTCACACTATTACACAAGTCAGTATGAATCTATTAATCTAAAGGTATTTGAATAAAGAAGGGGTTTTTTTAACCTTTTTATGCCAAGAACACTCAAATATTACAATCCCCTGCAAACGTGGAACATAATGCAACAAACTTTCTTTCTATTACTTATGAACTTTGAGGAGTTTTTTTCTGTTTGCAGAAGCCAATCTTCAACACTGTGACCCCTGTTGCCGCTGCCACTGTAGCTCCTATTTTAGCTACCAACAGTGCTCCTTCAGCCACCACTACAGGTAACATTTCCCCCCCCAAAGATTTCATCCACAGAGACGAGACATTTTCATGCAGTTCATAACTGTGTGTACCCCAAAATAGGCTCTGCAGCACACACCCAAATGACCAGTAGCACTATTGTCACTATGACAATGGCCTCTCACTCCCATGCTACAGCTGTGACCACCTCTGCTATTCCTGTTGGTAAGCACAACCCATTCACTACATGTTTATAACATTCAAGATTGTTACTCAATGAAACTTTTGTCGAGTCATGCTAATACTTACGAGATCATTTTGCCATATCAATTAATATCTTTTTTGTATCATTTTTGTGAGGCATACAGATGCAGAATTTAAGTTAATGCAATTCATCAACTGTTATTTTTGACCAAAAACCCAAACAAACCTGACTTGTCAAGACAAACTTTGAATGTTGGCTTAAAGGCTTTAAGTTTGACCCTTTATTTACTTTACAGAGGGGTAGATGAATTGTTTTATAGATGGTTTGGTGTTTGAATGAATGGATTGGATATTATTGATTGATAAGTTGTTTGGATGGATGTAGATAGATCATCGTTTCCATCCGAGTAGCCTGATAAATACATAATCTCTGGCCCTGTTTACACCTGGTATTAAGCTGCGTTTTGGCCGATCGGATCACAAGTGAACAACTCATAATGTTTTAGCGTATAAGTGTATATAGTTAGCCTGGGTTTCCCCATGCAGCGATTTTATTCACTCTGCTAGGCAGCCTGGACACCATGAACCAAATTTTCACCTGAGATAGGGAACCAATCACAGAACGGGGAGGGAGCAGTAAGACGATGACGACGTACATGCGACACAACGAAGCAGTTACTTTGTTTATGTCTATGGATCTATTTTGGCAGTGGACACGAAGTTACCTTTTGATACAGTCTTTGTGTAGAAATCTCCTAAATCTTCTTCTTCCTCATCTAATTTTCTGTCGCTCTACATATGTCATCTGGTATAATTGAAACGATTGGCTATGATCTACGTACAGGCGCATTTGATAGACATTCGTAGCACCCAATAATACGGCTCTGGGCATTTGTAAACCACGCCTCAAATACGAGAAAATGAACATGTGGTTTCCAGACCACGTCTCATTCTCAATGATACGTGGTCTGGCGTTAGCCAGGCTAGTATATAGTCAGTGTAAATTAGATCTAATACATTTTGAGCTTGTCCATTTTTGACCACTTCTAGAGGTAGTCGTTGAAATACATTCGTACAGCCACAAAAGACCGCCTACTCTCCACCTACTGACCTAATGCGTAAACATGGGAAGCGCACTAGCCAGATGGGATTTAAACTGTCGACTGAAGACCCAAGTTTGGTTTGAAAAGAAAACGTACAAAGTACGATGTTCTCTCACCACTCTTAATTTCTAACACACACTCACAGAAACGAAAGTTTATGCTCTCCGTATGTTTTTCCATAGTCTCCGGTCTCGTTCATGTATTTTGCTTGAGCTTATTTTGTCCATTAGATTGAAAGATCTGAAAAAACGCATACATTTGCCTGCCCATAGATCCTCCCCTCGAAGAAATCAGGACAGAAGTTGTTGAAAGTGGATAAAAGAGACGGATTAAAACACAAGGTGTAAACGGGAATGTGTCTCGCTTGTCTACTTGTGATCCAATCGACGCATCTTAATACCAATTGTAAACAAGGCCTCTGTAAGTAACAGGCCTTCCATATCCGACACAAAAGTAGTCTTAGTAAGTGTAAAAAATTGTCTATTGAGCAAGATACCTAATAAATTTAATCATGAAGTAATGAAGCGGATGACGTCATAGCTTTATGGATGCGGGTCCCTATCCACCCAGGCCCATATGCATATGCACACCCTGAATGCCCAGGCGCGGATGGATGGATTGATTGATTTTCATTCTTGCTTAATATTTCTGCTCTGTCCAGCTAAAGTGGTTCCTCAGCCCATTGCCCACACATCCCCACGTATCCAGCCAGAGTATCCAGGAGAAAGGACCAACCTGATTTCCATTTCAGGTCATCGCTCTTCTCCAAACCCTGTCAACATGGAAGCCCGCAGTGATAACAGGTGAAACTATCTTGAATTAATCCAGGCAGGGGTGTCCAATCCTCCTCCTGGAGGACCACTGTTCTGTAAAGTTGAGCTCGAACCCCAGTTAAATGCACCTGAACCAAGGTAATCAAGGTCTTCAGGATTACAAAAAAGGACCTTAGTAACTTTAGGTGCAGGTTTGGACACCAGTGAATTAAGCTAACTAAATTAAAGTAATCAGTGAATTATCATTGAATTGAATTGAAGCTCGCCTCATGTTATCCATGTGTGTTCTTCTGCAGGCCGTCAGTGCCAGTGCAGTTTCAGTACTTCTTACCCACACAGTACTCATCCCCGTATCCTCTGACCCACACCTACACCCCCATCACCAGCTCTGTCTCCACCATCCGCCCCTACCCAGGTAAACACAACACACATGCTCAGCCAGAAACTTTGTGCTAATATCCAAATGTTTCTTAGACCTCTAACATGGACTCTGTGCTGTTTTCCTCAGTCACGGCTCCAGCTCAGAGCCCAGCTCTTCCTGCTCAGGCTGGTGTGGGTGTGGCCACCACTGTGCACTTGAACCCCATGCAGCTGATGGCGGTGGATCGCATAGGCCTGCCGTCTGCCCAGATCAGCACCCAGAACATCCAGTCAGCCTCTATGACAGCTCAGGGCATTCAACCTGCACCAATAGGAGTGCAGGGGCTGCATGCCACTGCACCAATCAGCACACAGAGCGTACAGCAGGCTCCGGTTTCCACGCAACAGCAGCAATCAGAAGCAAAACCACCAGGTAATTTTAACAGAATGTTTTAATTTATATGACATTCAGACACCGTGAGTGAAAAAATAAATAAATAAATAGCTTGCCCTAATAGGCCAGTACTCACTATATTAAAACATTTTTTTTTTTTCTTCGATATTGTGGAGATGTAAATTCGATATTATCTAGCTGGTTTTGTCGAAATTGGAACATAATTTAATGGGTTTAAATCTCAAAACATCATTTTATTTCATTATTTTCTAGCATTAGTGGGTTACATTTATAGCTTTATAAGTTCTGTGAACCGTTTTGTGAACAAAAAGGATAAATGCTTTTCAAACATAAAATTAAATGCATTTTTTTTGTGTTTGTGGGGCTAGTGAAAATGGTGTCATGACTAATAAAATACTGTCTAATGTGGTTTTTTTTTTTTTTTTTTTTTTTTTTGGACAATGTTTGTCCTGCTCATACATATTTGATACAATCTCTTTTGTTACACAGGTGTCGTTTTGGCTGAAAATCCTGCTTTTGTGACTAATCCGATCGGGAGCACTTTCACTGGGACGCAGTCTGTCACTACGATGGTGCAGACACACCCCCAGGGGGTGGTGGGCACAGGTGCACCCACACTTGCCTCCTCCCCTCGGCCTAGTATCCTTCGCAAGAAACCTGTGAATGAAGGGTGAGTCAGCGTTCACTCCACAGCCTTCATCGTTGTTTCCACAGCATGTGTATTTATAGTATGCTAACTTCTAAGGAGCCAAACTAGCCATCATATTATGATCAATTACGTTACTTTCTCATTAATGGCATCCTGAGAAGTAACAGAATCCAATGTGCTCACTGATTTTAAAGGCAGAGTTGATGTTAAAATAGTTTGAGACCACTTTTGGGGTGTGTTTCTAGGGCAGTACGTAAAAGTCTGATCCCAGCGCAGCCGAGCGATCCTAATGCTGGCCGAGTGGATAGTGGGATAAGACTGTCGGGATCCCCTCGCCCAGCGGGGTAAGCCCTGCCTGAAGATCCTTTATTATCCTAATAAGGATAGGACTAAAGGGTTCCCACGGTCCTGAATACACTTGAAGATATCATTGTTGAAGTTTGGTTTCCAGGCCTGAAAACCTCAAGAAAGAAAATTAGCATTAACATTTTCCACATTTTCAAAATGCGCATTTATATATATATAATTTTTTGTTAATCAGAAAATACTTTGTTCACCAACTGTGTACAAAGACAAACACACAATTAACTTGGTATGGTTTCCAGAAGTACTACTGTAGGTGTTTTCATGCATACATACTACACCGCCCAGACAAAAAAGAAAGTTGCTGTTTGGATATAAATAGGCAAATGCTTCACAATCTGAGCCATGATGAATCTTGACATTGTCATCCTGAAATATGGCCACGATGTGTCTTCCTACATGGTTGTTTAAGAAATGATAAGCTACACACTCCATTTATTAGGGTTAGAAGAACTGTTGCCAAACATATAACATGCTAGAAACATAATTACCACAACAATGATCCAATCATAGACTCTTAACCCAAACAGCAACTTTTTTGGGCCGGGCAGTGTATATACACACAAGAATAGAGAGAGAAAAAAAAAATAAGTAGAATTAAATAGTGTATTATACATCTAGAAAAATGGTACAAAACATACAAATAAGGTAGAAAAAGTAATATACATCTAGATGAGCATAACCAGGAGGCTTAATGAACAGATGTTCACTTTAAGTAAACTTAAATATACTGTATAAAAATAGGTATGGTAAATGTTTAATCTAAATTTTCTTTTAATCAAAATGTCATAAACTGGATCTTTTATTAAATAACTTCTCTCTGGTGATGTGCTCCAGTTATTTAGTCTGCTTAAACCTGCCCAGGAAAGTGAAATTACAAATGTTACTGTAATTAAGTAGTTTTTATCAGAAATTGTGCTTTAAAAAAAGCCTGCACACCAAGGCTCCAAAAATCTCACACAGGTGACATTTCGAGCACGCAGGCTCTTCTTCAGACTTTTTTTTCACCCTGTATTTTATTATTATTTTCTTTGTCGAGCATAAAATGAGCATTTTTTTTAACAGTAGTGTGTGTGTGTGCTTTTGCCCTGTTCTTTTTTTGCTTTAAGTAGTTTAAAAATTTTGTACTTTTACTTGAGTACATTTTAAGTGATGTAACTGTATGTTCACTCCACTATTTTCCCTTCGTTTGTGGTCGTTACATGCATGTTTTAATTTGATCCATCAACATGATTGGCTGGGGAGTTCTTGAGACTCCTGTCAAATCAAATCGTGCATAGAAAACTTTAACCACAGCTGTAGATGGCGCCAACTGCTCTTCATCACAGTTGCTCTGGAAGCGCATCCTTCAAGCTGCAATTCAGTCGATATATCAGCATTTCATTCTACCTTCATTCTTATTTCGAAGAAATATGTTAAGAATAATAGCAGCTCATTTGCAGAGACCACTGTGCAAGGAAATGTTCATTTGTGTTGTTGTTTTTCTTTCGGAAAAGTTTTTCCTGGTAAAATACTTCTGTAAATTATATTATCAGCATATCAATTGGAGTCAGTGTAGCTGTGTAAAAGGTAGAAGTCAAATTCCCCTTTTTAGAACAATGTGCATTTATGTAAATGTAACATTCGGATGAATAAATTTAGCATGCTTACAGGTGAGATTACACCATGTTCTGGGGCAAGAACCTAAACTCGGCACAGCAGCTGTTATCTGATTTTTTTTTATTTAATATAAAATACATCTGATATCACTAACACTGTATTTGTTATTTTATATGAAATAAAACAAATATTCTATGAATTTATCTAATTGCGCATTTAAGTTGAGTAATGACAGACAAATCATATTAAAGAGACATAACATATCAGTTAGAGAGACATTCTTGATTAATTATACAGGTCAATTAATATTTGTAGATACCAATATCTTATTTCAAGGGTTGTTCTAATGACAATTAGAAATGTAAGTAAAAAATACATATTTTATTCTTTATTTTATTATGTAATAAAGCATTACTTTTGTGGATTTTAGATTTCCCTTCCGTCGAAATCCCAGTTAACCCCTTTGCTGGGATTTGTGCATTATTAGCATTGTATTGTGTTTACTTTGCCTATTTCAGTGCAATTAAGTGAGGTTAACTGTTTGATAAAATTAGGGATTCTTATTTCTTAATCACAAAATGCTAAAACTGGTGCTGTTTTGTAGAGAATATCTTTTTAAAGTTGGCAGTCAAAATTAAAACTTTTGGAAGAGATAGATATTCTTTATTCTTTCTGACAAACAAGAGAATCTCCATTGAGAGTTTTCTAAAATAAATTTCTAAATCACTACTCGCTAGTCTTGAGTTCTTTTAAATAAGCTACTCATTTACTCTTTCTCAAGTAGTTTTTTTTTTTGGGGGGGGGGCTTTTACTGTACTTGCACTTCATTTTTTGGAAAGTAATATTTTTAAATTGTATATGTTTCAGTTCTCTTTTCACCCCTGAGCTGTTCATCTCCGTCCATTTTTAGTGCAATGTCACATCTCAAAATCCAATGCATAGAGAGAGAGGAAAAGATATGTCGCTATTTCTGATGGGAATTACAAGAAATTGGGTGTGATTTTAAAATATATAATTCCTACTGGAAAAATCATGTTGGAAAATGTGGGAACCCTGTTAAGTTTTGACATGCATGTGATCTCATTGTCAAAAACTAGTTTTATGGAAGCAGTTCTTCATGTCTAATGTTGTTCTAATCTTTCTGTAATTAGAGTGAAGCACAAATCTGATGTTCATGTTGCCATGGCGCCCCCAGTCATGGCAACTGTGGAGGCTCTTCCAAGTCATGGAGGTGAGCAGCAGAAGCTGTCAACTCCTGCTCAACATCATTCACAGGCCATTCCCACCCTTTTGGCTCCACCAGCTCCGACGCCACCTTCTCAGCCCACTGCCGTTCTCTCAGCCCTGCCCGCAGCCATGGCTGTCACTCCCCCAGTGTCCGCCTCCATGGCCAATGCAGTGGCTTCTCCCACCCAGCCAGCGGCCAGCAGCACTGCTGCCCTGAGCTCCACTCTTCCAGATGTTAAAGTAAAACAGGAAATGGAGCCAATGGACACTTCACAAGCAGGTAGGTGTGCTTGTCAAAATAAGAGTCCACCTATCAGGGCTTGATACTTGCTTTTTTTCCCCCCCAAGGAGCACATACTCCTAATTTAAGAAATTTAGGAGCACATAAAGAACTTTAGTGAAAAAGTATCAAATAATTTTTTTTTACCTCATGGGATGCAAGACTGCATTTACAAGAAATAGTATTCACAATTATATATTGTTTTTTTTGTTTTTGTTTTTTAAATCTGCTTCAAACTGTATTTAATAATTTTGTATTTATACATGTTCTAAACATTGACATAAAGCTTAGAAGCATTTTGAAATGCATACAAGTGATATGCCAATAATAACAGGAAAAAATATGTTCTGCATATTGTGGGACTTTTAACTATAAACGTTCTAAAACATATTACAATCAAACACCATAAAGTCATAATTTATCAACAGTAGATCATAAGCAGTCCATTGTGGATGAGCCCATAGAAACTGTGAGCCTATAGAACGAGCAACAGCACTGCGTTTCGACTCTGAAACGTGCAGCGCTCACAGATTTGATTCAATCATAGCCTTTCATAGCTGGAATCGTGAAACATAAAACTTATGTTAAACAATTTAACACGACCTTTAATTAAAAACAAAATGTAAGACTTTAGGGAGCACATGTATTCCTAAATGCATGTTACAGTTTGCACAGATCTTTTTCTCATTCGCAAATGTGAGTGAAATGCTTGCACTGTCAAGTCCTGCCTATTCCTGTAAAGTCATTTTATAATCTCTACAAACAATTGTACATCCCATTAATCCCATTTGGTCACATTGACTGTTTTACAATGGCTTCTAATAACATGCTAGTCCAATGAAATTATTTGGCCACACCATTTATTTATACATTTTCTTGATCGCAGTGCCCTTAGTTCCTCCTTCGATGGGGATGGGTCCGGCTCCATCCCTCTCCTCCCAGGCCTTATCTTCTCAACCCGGAGACCTCCTGCCTGGGGCCTCCCCGAGGAAGAAGCCCCGCAAACAGCAGCATGTGATCTCCACTGAGGAGACGGAGATGATGGAGACCAACAGCACAGACGAAGAGAGAGCTAGCAGCCGACCTCCAGGAAACAGGCCAGAGAGGCACGAGTCTCCACCTAGAGAATATGTTGGTGAGCTTATATTTATATATAAACATATACACATCCTTGGATATCTACACACCCGATTCCAAAAAAGTTGGGACACTGTACAAATTGTGAGTAAAAAAAGAATGGAATAATTTAGAAATCTCATAAACTTATATTTTATTCACAATAGAATATAAATGACATATCAAATGTTGAAAGTGAGACATTTTGAATTGCCATGCCAAATATTGGCTCCTTTTGGATTTCATGAGAGCTACAAATTCCAAAAAAGTTGGGACAGGTAGCAATGAGAGGCCAGAAAAGTTAAATGTACATATAAGAATAGCTGGAGGACCAATTTGCAACTTATTAGGTCAATTGGCAACATGATTGGGTATAAAAAGAGCCTCTCAGAGTGGCAGTGTCTCTCAGAAGTCAAGATGGGCAGAGGATCACCAATTCCCCCAATGCTGAGGCAAAAAATAGTGGAGCAATATCAGAAAGGAGTTTCTCAGAGAAAAATTGCAAAGAGTTTGAAATTATCATCATCTACAGTGCATAATATCATCCAAAGATTCAGAGAATCTGGAACAATCTCTGTGCATAAGGGTCAAGGCCGGAAAACCATACTGAATGCCTGTGATCTTCGGGCCCTTAGACGGCACTGCATCACACACAGGAATGCTACTGTAATGGAAATCACAACATGGGCTCAAGAATACTTCCAGAAAACATTATCAGTGAACACAATCCACCGTGCCATTCACCGTTGCTGGCTAAAGCTCTATAGGTCAAAAAAGAAGCCATATCTAAACGGGAACCAGAAGCGCAGGCGTTTTCTCTGGGCCAAGGCTCATTTAAAGTGGACTCTAGCAAAGTGGAAAACTGTTCTGTGGTCAGACGAATCAAAATTTGAAGTTCTTTTTGGAAAACTGGGACGCCATGTCATCCGGACTAAAGAGGACAAGGACAACCCAAGTTGTTATCAGCGCTCAGTTCAGAAGCCTGCATCTCTGATGGTATGGGGTTGCATGAGTGCGTGTGGCATGGGCAGCTTACACATCTGGAAAGGCACCATCAATGCTGAAAGGTATATCCAAGTTCTAGAACAACATATGCTCCCATCCAGACATCATCTCTTTCAGGGAAGACCTTGTATTTTCCAACAAGACAATGCCAAACCACATACTGCATCAATTACAACATCATGGCTGCGTAGAAGAAGGATCCGGGTACTGAAATGGCCAGCCTGCAGTCCAGATCTTTCACCCATAGAAAACCTTTGGCGCATCATAAAGAGGAAGATGCAACAAAGAAGACCTAAGACAGTTGAGCAGCTAGAAGCCTTTATTAGACAAGAATGGGACAACATTCCTATTCCTAAACTTGAGCAACTTGTCTCCTCAGTCCCCAGACGTTTGCAGACTGTTCTTAAAAGAAGAGGGGATGCCACACAGTGGTAAAAATGGCCTTGTCCCAACTTTTTTGAGATGTGTTGATGCCATGAAATTTAAAATCAACTTATGTTTCCCTTAAAATTATGCATTTTCTCAGTTTAAACATTTGATATGTCATCTATGTTGTATTCTAAATATAATATTGAAATTTGAAACTTCCACATCATTGCATTCTGTTTTTATTCACAATTTGTACAGTGTCCCAACTTTTATGGAATTCGGTTTGTAGGTGCTGCATTAGCAACTGAAGCTGATTACTGTCATGCATCTGTGCATCTGCCCTTTTGGAAAGGTCAAGATGTGACCTTAAACTCAAAAAAAAAATTGAAAGGTTTAGTCTGCATCATGCAACAGTCACTTGTAATACATTTTTATTATAAAATGTTGGTTGTCATTAATTTAGAAATATCAAAATTATAACACTACAGTTAATCCTTCAGCTAAATTAAAAAGTATGGCTGCTGATTGATAAAAAAAAAAAGCTAATTATTCACACCCATTTCTGAAATTAATTGATTAATTGCACCTAATATTAAATAAGGTGTTAAGAAATATATTTTCACAATCTCCAAACTGATGTGGAAACAGTATAAAGACCATATTTTAAATGTTTTATACTTTAAATGTTGAATCTATTAAAGGGATTTATTTGTATTTATTAATTTTCATTCAAAATTAGTTACTATTGCCAACTGCAAATAAATTTTAATTATAATTTATTAACAAGTACAGAACATTATTATATCTATTATGAATGATTATAGCAACTTTTAATTTAAGTCAACAAAACTGTTTTTACGTAAACTCATTATAATAAATATTCATGCAGAATGTGTGAACTAGTATTCTGCCAAAAAGACTATAAAGCAGTGCCCAACATTAAAGGGATAGTTCACTTTGAAATTAATTTTTGATATGGTTTAGCTTACCTCAAGGGCATTCAAGATGTAGGTGTCTTTGTTTCCACAGTATTTTCAATTTTGACATTTTTCAGTCAAACCGTTGTTGTCTATCAGTCATACACTGGAGGCTAAGGGGGTCCACCAAAAAGCATCCACAGAGAAGTCCAAATTATACATGATTTAATGACTCATAAATGTAAGTACACATTGATGGCCTAAGACACGAAACGAGCGGTTTTTGTGAGAAAGCGAACAGTATTTATATAGTTTTTACCTTGTGTAATCCAAGTGATCTGAATCAGTTGTGCAATGTCCAACTGAACCGAACTGAATCAGTTCAATGTTACGCCGGAAGTGATCGCTTGCGTGTGACGTCACTCAATATTTACACGGAGATTTCGGAAGTTTTACCTTTTACTAAACATATTTAGATATACCGAAATCGTCTTCCATTGCGGTTTCCCGTATATCTAAATATGTTTAGTGAAAGGTAAAACTTCCGAAATCTCTGTATAAACAAAGAGTGACGTAGGCGCGCAAGCGATCACTTCCAGTGCATGCGCAGACCGAAACGCCCGTGCCGTCAGATCATTTTGTCATGGCTATGATTACAAGAGGTAAAAACTATATAAATACTGTTTGTTTTCTCACACAAACCGCTATTTTCGTGTTTTAAGCCATCAATGTGTACTTGCATGTATGAATCATTAAATCATGTTTACGCTTTAAATCCATTACGCTGCGAGTGCAGTGCGCTTGCAGAGAGACTCGGCTCTTCCGACTTTTGATATTGTCATGTCCTGTATGGTGTGGACAAGCTGGAATCTTATCACATCGCGTCAGGTTAGGACACTGTGTGTGATTCCTTGAAACTTGTTTGCGTGTGAAACTGAGAAACAGTATTTTAGTGTTCTTGCTGAGATCACCCTGGCTGATAGTGTTTTTTGGTTGCTTATTTATTTATTTCCCTTTTTCTTTAGCAGTGTAAATGTCTAATGCTCCCCAAAAAGAGTGTACACTTGTTCAATTGTAACTTTGATTAATGTAGATGAGGACGGTGTTCGCTATGTGCCAGTCCGATCCAGACCTCCCCTCACTCTTCTACGGCATTACCGTAACCCGTGGAAGGCTGCCTATCACCACTTCCAGAGGTACAGTGACATCAAAGTCAAAGGTAGGTACCTTTCAAACATCCTGTCTGCTGTCTCAGTTTGGTCGTTGATTTATTTTGGTGTTCAGTTGTTTTCTTGTTTCCTTGTGATTATGTTTATACTATAGTATTGAATCAGGTCATGTAATGTGAGAATTCATCTTGCTACTCTCTCTGCAGAGGAGAAGAAAGGGAGCCTTCAGGACATGGCCAATCAGAGAGGAGTAGCATGCCGTGCTCAGGGCTGGAAAGTGCACCTGTGTGCCGCACAGTTGCTACAGCTGGTGGGTTCTGCAGCTGATGGTTTTACTTTCGCCATAAGTCTAAAGTGGCTTAAAGGACAACTCCGGCGTAAAATGAACATTTGGTCTAATTACACATTGCTACCTAGTCAACCGTTATCTGAGATTTGTTTTCATGATTGCCGAATGTAAATAGTGTTATCTCTAAAAACAGTTTAGCCTATAACGCTAGTATAATACTAGTATATAGGGCATAGAGTAATGACAAATAAAAATCGCTTGTTATTACCAATATCAAGGCTCAAAATAGCCCCACACTAACACGACAGCATAACAAGGGTCCCTACATTCAAACCGAAGCATTGAGAACTTTGTCAGTGTCCAAACAGTTTAATAAGAAGATATTTTATACACACAGTCAACTTCGCGAATACAGGAAGAAGCCATCTTTGAAAAATAGTCTCTACCAGTCGATCTACGAACGCCGATCCATGTGCGCTGAACTGTGCAGAATATCATATGGTCCGTTGTTTTCGGAAGAAACACAAACATGAACCGTTTTCTTCTCTTCAATATGTACACGTAGCCTACTGTTCGCGCTCACCTTATCACCTTATTCACATCTCACCAGCGCACATTGATCGGCGTTCGTAGATCGACTGGCAGAGACTATTTTTCAAAGATGGCTTCTTCCTGTATTCGCGAAGTTGACTGTGTGTATAAAATATCTTCTTATTAAACTGTTTGGACACTGACAAAGTTCTCAATGCTTCGGTTTGAATGTAGGGACCCTTATTATGCTGTGGTGTTAGTGTGGGGCTAATTTGAGCCTTGTTAGTGGTAATAACAAGGGATTTTTATTTGTCATTACTCTATGCCCTATATACTAGCATTATAGGCTAAACTGTTTTTAGAGATAAAACTATTTACATTCGGCAATCATGAAAACAAATCTCAGATAACGGTTGACTAGGTAACAATCAATCAATCAATCAATCAAAACTTTATTACAGACCCAAAGTCCATTTTTAAAAGAAAGAAAGAGAAAAACAAACAAAACAACAACAACAAAAAACCACAACCCATACAATCCATTACAACAACCATACAATTTTGTGACAGACTCACAGAATACTCCAGTACCAGTGTCTCCACAGCTTTGACTGATACCGTGTAGTACTAACCCTCACATTTATTAAACTCACGATAATTTAATTTTTTAGAGTCATTAAGTCGGCAGATAAATCTATATATAAAATTACGTAACAGTGCTTTAAAAGTGATTACACGTACACTGACAAACATTTCACTTGCACTATGCCATCTAGGTCTCCTTAATAAGATTCTCATAGCATCATTATATGCTACTTGCAGCTTCTGTAAACTAGATGTTCTATAGTTACACCACAAATGAGCAGTATAAAATGTTGTACAATATGCTTTAAAAGTGACACCTTCACCTCATCTGAACAGAAACTAAACTTGCGCAACAGTATATTTGCCTGCATATACATCAGGCGGCGTTGCCTTTCAATATCATCATCATCATCTGTCATGTGCTCAGTAATAATATGTCCAAGATATTTCACTTTCTCAC
This sequence comes from Pimephales promelas, assembly GCF_016745375.1. The sequence continues at coordinate 4,692,926 of NW_024121421.1, forward strand.
ACACCGTGAGATTCTGGTTAGACAACTTAAACACTGGAAATTTTATACTTTTATCCTCCTTAGTTCTGCAGACCATAACCATGCTCTTATCAGGATTATATACAATATCATGTTCCAGACCATAATCAGAACACACATTTAAAAGATGTTGAAGCCCAGCACTGCTTGGACTAAACACCACAAGATCATCCGCATACATAATATGATTCACTATCTTAGTAGTATTCATACAGCCAGTTTTACAACCATTCAAACGTTCAGACAGCTCATCCATATAAAGGTTAAACAAAATTGGGGACAAAATCCCTCCTTGTCTCACCCCGTTACTGACCCCAAAGGGGGCAGAGACCTTATTGCCCCATTTAACTTGCAACAACTGGTGGGCATACCAATAGGCCAAGATTCTCACAATGTATTCTGGAACCCCTCTTTGTCTCATTTTAGAAAATAGCTTAGCATGGTTAACCCGATCAAAAGCTTTAGATGCATCAATGAAACACATAAAAACTGTTGAGTTTTTATCTTTGTACTTATTTACAATTTCCTTTAATGCATAAATGCAAAGATCAGTACCATGTTTTGCCTTAAATCCAAACTGGTTGTCTTTAGAATTAATAAACACATTTAGCCTATCAAGCAAGATTTTTTTCTAAGACTTTAGACAAAATACTAGCTAAAGCTACAGGTCTATAATTATTTAAGTTACCCACCATTCCAGCTTTGTTTTTAATAACTGGTACTAATAAGACAATGTCTTGAACAATGTGTAATTAGACCAAAGGTTCATTTTGCGCCGGAGTTGTCCTTTAAAAGAGTTGTATTGTGTTATACATGAAATATGTTATTCTGACAGCCTGTTGTTGAGGCAGTTAATGCAACGGTTTAATGAATTCCTTTCTTGTTTGTTGACAGTCTAACTTGGAGCATGACGTGTACAGCCGGCTGACCACCCTGCAGGAAGGGCTCATCCCAAAGAAGAGAGCGGGAGCTGATGATGAATTACACCGCATAAATGAGCTCATACAGGTTAGTGTCTCCACGTTCCTCACCATGGAAACTACATTGAATGGGCACTAACTTGACTAACCAAAAACCACCTTAAAAGAGATAGTGACTAATGATAAAGCACCTAAACTGTACACTTCCTCTTATAATGTCATATCATTTTTAAGCTGAAAACACAGTGCAACAGAACATAAGGGTCTATATATTTGTCTGCCACAATAATGTAATGTCTTTTAATTGTCTTTATTGATTGTCTTTTCATTGTCATAATTTGAGCATTTGAATTAACATCCCTAGAATATGTGTGTGTGTGTGTGTGTGTGTATATATATATATATATATATATAATGTATGTATAGATAGATATATAGATATGTGAAATATTATTACAATATAAAATAATAATTTTGTATTTATTTATGGTTAAATAATTTATTTCTGTGATGAAAAGTTGAATTTTCTCCAGTCGTCAGTGTCGCATGATATGATGATTTATTATCAATGTTGAAAGAACAGCATTCATTCAAAATATAAATATTTTCTAACTTTTTATCAATTTATGAATTTCAAATTATTGACCCCAAACTTTTGAATGGTACTGTATGTTGTTTCTGTATCTTTCTATTGTAAATAAATGCTGTTCTTTTTTCTTTTTCTTTTTTTTTTTTTTTCATTCAGTCAATTTTCTGATATTTAGAAGAATATCAGTAACCAGACAGTTTTTGCTCCCATTGACTTCCATAGTATATATTTTTTCCTACTATGGAAGTCAATGGTACCAGAAACTGTCTGGTTACTGACATTCTTCTAAATATCAGAAAATTGGCTGAATGGATTCTAAAATGGAAAACCTGTTTAATTCTGGGGGAGTTGTAAAATGAACCTATTTCCAAAAAACGTGGAGCATCCCTTTAAGCTGCACAACTGTTTTCAACATTGATAATACATCAGCATATTAGAATGATTTCTGAAGGACCACGTGGCACTGAAGACTGGAGTAACGGCTGATGAAAATTCCGATATTGATTTGATGAAAATTTTACCAACACATGTAAAAAGTGACCCCAAACCATACAGTAGCACACCATACTGTAAATTCATTCATGACCTTTTGACCTGATTCTGTCCAGGGTAACATGCAGCGCTGCAAGCTTGTGATGGATCAGGTGACTGAAGCTCGCGACACCATGATGAAAGTATTGGACCATAAGGACCGAGTCCTCAAGCTGCTCAACAAGAACGGAACTCCCAAGAAGAGCTCCAAGTTAAAGCGCAAAGAGCGGGCATAGAAGCCACTCCGCGGTCTTAATCTTCCTCCTTCAGCATAGTCAAACTCCAGAATGCTCTTCAGAAGCTGGATATGTCATGGTTTATCAGGATGCTGTGCACAATCATCTACTTTTTCTTTTACAGTGTCAAAGAGAGAAAGAGAGACGTTTGTAAACCATCAAACTGTTTTTACAGGAACTGCTGATTACTGTGGACTGTCAGACTGTCCATTGGGTATAAGGCAGCCTGGTTAACCAATGCTTTTTGTTTTCCCCCTAAAGACATTTCCTTTCATTTTTTAAAAGAAATATTATGTTGTACTATTTTTGTTGTTGTTGATGTTGTTGTAGGGACTAAGCTTTTGCGGTAGTGATCAGAAGATCAGGTCATGTTTGCTAGATGTAACGCCTGTATTTAGTTCAATTCACACCAGTACAAACTGCACATATACACGCACTCGCAATAGTGTGTGAACTTTCCATGTTTGGTGCCTTGTAACATGGCTGAAACTGGGGGACTTTTTTTTGTTTGTGTGTGTGTGTGTGTGCGCGTTATACACAAAAGTGAAACACTCCCAGATTAGTCTACAAATTAAGCCCACAATGAAAATGTTTATAGTCTTGTACTAAACAGATAATGATACCCCTAACCCTTTAAGTTTGTTTTTCATCACTGCAAACATTCAAGCGCTATAGTAACTGATGATAGTACAAAGCGGTGAAATGTGTACTTGAAAGAATCAGTATAATTATGTGAATTTATATTATAAGAATGTGCGGATTGTTTTATGTTTCATTGTAAGAAGATCGTTGTTAGTGGAAGTGATGTGGTTTTCACAGTCTTTTTGTGTGATGTTTTACAGACTGTAAGTGAATGTTGTTCTGCGTTTGAATAATATTATTTTTTTCATTCTTTCATTTTTCTGTGTGTACTTTCTGTGTGTTATGTGCTATTGCAGTAAAACTGGATACATTTACAAAGCATCTTGTTTAGCAAGTACATTTGGTACTGAATGCACCTCACAAGAACTAACATTTTAGGTGATAATGTGCATGAGACTGTTTAATTTCGAATATAATCACATACGCTATGGTCTGCATTGTTAGGGTTCTTTTTTTTTCTTAAGCGCAACCAATGAAAGATCAGATATACAGCAGGAAATCTGGCCTGCTGTTTCTACTGTGCCACAATGTTCAAATACAGGGATATTATAGACAGATATCAGTGTTAACTGTAATTAATTAATTTATATTATATTATTAATTAATTATATTAATGCTATAATTTTTTTTTGTTAGAGAATGGCAATCTAACATTAATTCTCCAAAAAAGCTCATGGGATTTGTGCGTCTAAAAGTACATCTCAAGAGTTTAACAAATATATATATATATATATATATATATATACACTCACCGGCCACTTTATTAGGTACACCTGTCCAACTGCTCGTTAACACTTAATTTCTAAGCAGCCAATCACATGGCGGCAACTCAGTGCATTTAGGCATGTAGACATGGTCAAGACAATCTCCTGCAGTTCAAACCGAGCATCAGTATGGGGAAGAAAGGTGATTTGAGTGACTTTGAACGTGGCATGATTGTTTGTGCCAGAAGGGCTGGTCTGAGTATTTCAGAAACTGCTAATCTACTGGGATTTTCACGCACAACCATCTCTAGGGTTTACAGAGAATGGTCCGAAAAAGAAAAAACATCCAGTGAGCGGCAGTTCTGTGGGCGGAAATGCCTTGTTGATGCCAGAGGTCAGAGGAGAATGGCCAGACTGGTTCGAGCTGATAGAAGGGCAACAGTGACTCAAATAACCACCCGTTACAACCAAGGTGGGCAGAAGAGCATCTCTGAACGCACAGTACGTCGAACTTTGAGGCAGATGGGCTACAGCAGCAGAAGACCACACCGGGTGCCACTCCTTTCAGCTAAGAACAGGAAACTGAGGCTACAATTTGCACAAGCTCATCGAAATTGGACAATAGAAGATTGGAAAAACGTTGCCTGGTCTGATGAGTCTCGATTTCTGCTGCGACATTCGGATGGTAGGGTCAGAATTTGGCGTCTACAACATGAAAGCATGGATCCATCCTGCCTTGTATCAACGGTTCAGGCTGGTGGTGGTGGTGTCATGGTGTGGGGAATATTTTCTTGGCACTCTTTGGGCCCCTTGGTACCAATTGAGCATCGTTGCAACGCCACAGCCTACCTGAGTATTGTTGCTGACCATGTCCATCCCTTTATGACCACAATGTACCCAACTTCTGATGGCTACTTTCAGCAGGATAATGCGCCATGTCATAAAGCTGGAATCATCTCAGACTGGTTTCTTGAACATGACAATGAGTTCGCTGTACTCAAATGGCCTCCACAGTCACCAGATCTCAATCCAATAGAGCATCTTTGGGATGTGGTGGAACGGGAGATTCGCATCATGGATGTGCAGCCGACAAATCTGCGGCAACTGTGTGATGCCATCATGTCAATATGGACCAAACTCCCTGAGGAATGCTTCCAGCACCTTGTTGAATCTATGCCACGAAGAATTGAGGCAGTTCTGAAGGCAAAAGGGGGTCCAACCCGTTACTAGCATGGGGTACCTAATAAAGTGGCCGGTGAGTGTATATATATGCGCATGTGTATGTGTGTGTATATACATACATATTTATTATGTATGTATATACATAAGGAAGTGGTCATTCCTGCATTTTGATAGTCAACCGTTTTATCTGATCACGATTCTTCCCAGTTTAAGGTCAAAATGCTTCAATTTGTTTTATTTGTAAATACATTTTATACAGTGATTCATTTCATTACCTATGTAAGGATTTATGCGCTTTATTCTCTTAACCCTCTAGTGCTTTTCACGTGGCGAGACAAAAATGAAATTTTTTTATTTCAATTAAATTAATGTACTGTATTTTAGTTTGATAATGTTTGTTATTTAATATTCTGTATTTTTAGTGAATTTTATGGTACTAAATTATATTTATGCTGTAGTTATAATCCATTTATTCCCTTTTTGAGCATAGACCTGAAAAAGAAATTTCCAAATTAAACTCTCATTAATCTTGAATGCATTGAATCTCGACGACACTTTGCAAATGATTGCAAAAAAAGTTGCAGAATTTTACGTTATTGTTACAAAAATACAATGTATGTGAAATATATATTTTCTAAAAGATGTTTTACTCTAAAACTGAAAGAAAATCAAAGCCATAAATCTAAACAAGTTGTGTTCCAAATTTGAGTTTGATATCTCAAATAATGTGTTTTCAGTAAGATTTTGTTTGGGCGCAGTACCAAAAGTTTCCACTAGATGAAATTCATTCATTTCCAATGCGGTTCCAATTGACCCGCGAGGAGTACAAGTGTGACTTCTTTTTTTTTTTTTAGGACCATTTAACCTTTTCGAATCATGTCCATGATTTTTCGTGTGTGTTTACATAGCAAGTGCGAAAACCTTTACCAAGTTTCGTACCATTCCGTAAAATTTCCAGTAAAAAATGGCCGAAGAGCACCAGAGGGTTAACTTGAGCGAACCGGTCACACTTTATAATTAGGTGTCTTTAGCTACTATGTTCTTGCATTTAAATAAAAACATGTTAAGTACGATGTAGTTAATGTGTGTTCATATTGAATTGCATTACTTCTGCTGCTATTGAGATGAGATTGGATATGGATAAGATTATGATTAGGTTTAAGGGTGGGGTAAGGTGTAACTGCTTTATTTACACGCCACAGGTATTATTTAAAAAAAAGGTGCAATGTAAAGACATACATTCAATAACTGCATTGTTCCAAATGATTCATTTAAATGTTAGGGCATATATTTAAAGACACTGAACATAATGTGGGACTAGAGAACCTGTTTAAAAAAACGGCCTTTTTCTTGAAAACACACCACATGAACAATCACATTCAATTCTTGCAATGGGGTTTAGTATTGCTCGATAGAAATGACTTTCCAGAATGGCTCCAACCGAAGTAACTATGACACTATGCTGTTTACAACTTGATTGCCCTCTTATGATCAGAGCCTAGCCATCCATATGCCTTCACATGGGTCCAAAGGTCCAGCACTTCACTCTTACGGAAAAAGCATTATGTAAAAAGTTACGGATGAATGACATTTTATTTACTTTTTTATGTCTTTATTTTGTTTAGCATTCTGTAGATTTATATTTACATGGTCTGTGCAGGTTCACATTGTCTTTCTGTTGAGTTTTGATGTAAGCTTTCATCATACAAGACACTTTGTGTTGAAGCTTTGTTTTCTTAATTGATCTCATGATTGTATTTTTTTTTTTTTTTTGTCATTGTTCAAGATTTATGATATGGAGGGCAGAGCATTCTTGTATCTATCATTATGGATGCGTTAGTCAGGGAGCAAAGTCAAAGTATCATAAACCCCTGTTGTCTCCCAGCAGGCACCTGAGGACATTTCTTTCGAAACACTTGCCACTGGGGATCTGTTCTGATTTCAAAGAAGAGAAACAGAAAATACTTCTTGATCAGGAGGCTTTACAAAATATCCACAGGTAAAAGTAGCTCGCATTTGATTTGTTATGGTTAATGTTCTAAAAGTGATGGTTTGGTTTTGTTATTTTGTATAGATGGACGAGACTAACGTTATATTATATGATTCAGGGAATGTGTACGTGTATTTTAGACGCCATTTTGTATTTTTTTCATGAGCCCCTCTTATTAATTTAACCTGGAAATAATTGATTATAACTTTCTCTTCGCTTTAATATTCAGGCTGGGGGACAGAAGCACTCAGGCATGGTGGTTTTAAGGAAGGTAAATTGTTTAATGTATATGCTGAGAATACTGTGACATATCCAATGTTAATACAAATTAATAAACACAATTTCGTAAAACCAAAAAAATAAATAATCTCTCTGTTAAACTCTCTTTGGAATATTATGTAATTTGATTCTACCCTCAATTTAATAGTTTTATAAAATATTTTACTGTGCACCCTCTATTTTAAGGAAGAACATTTATTTATTTATGATACATTATTCATTCACAAAGAAAATTGGTGTCCTTATAGGTTGGAGTTTTCCTCAATTTTTTTAATTAAGGCATTAAGGCATGATTTTTAATCCTCTTTTTAGTCAACTTTAGCATGGGTGTGTTCGATTATGCTAAGAACTATATATATATATATATATATATATATATATATATATATATATATATTAATGCTGTCAAACGATTAATCGCGATTAATCGCATCGAAAATAAAAGTTTGTGTTTACATAATATATGTGGGTGCATATATAAATACACACACATGCTTGCATATATTTAAGAAATATTTTAATGTATATACTGTATATAAATTTATATATAATTTATATTAAAAATATTTTATATATAAATATTTTTTTTCTTAAACATACATGCATGTGGGTGTATTTATATATATATATATATATATATAATAATAATAATTATACACAGTGCACCCACATATATAATGTAAACAGAAACTTTTATTCTGGATGCAATTAATCACGATTAATCGTTTGACAGCCCATATATATATTTATTATATATGTATATATAAATGTTTATATAAATGTATCATGTTCAAAAAGCTGGAATGGAATGAAGTGAATCATTTTCAGTTAATTTAACTTAATTTAACATGTTTTCTTAATGTTTAATTAACATTTAATTTTTAAAACATTGATCAACCACTTTAGGGAGACTATGTGTGGGTGGACTGCAGTGATGGGGTGCAAATCGGAGCTGAAGTCAGACTGTCAGACACTGGGCAACTTCAGCTCATCGACGATGAGGGAAAGGTAAGATCTTTCTGCTGATGCTAACAGCTGCTCTTGACTCTCTAGAAGTGTAGCTGATGTCTGCTTTGGCATGGTTTCCAGGAGCACAAGATTCAGAAGGATAACTCTCTGAAGCCCATGCATCCCACATCGGTGAAAGGTGTGGATGATATGATACGGCTGGGTGACCTAAATGAGGCTGGACTGTTACGGAACCTTCTAGTGCGCTACAAAGAAGGATCCATCTATGTGAGTTCTTAAACACCAATTTTTTTTAATTATTATTAATAAATTGTTAAAATAAATATATTAATTAAATTGCTTTCAACATCCATCAACCCAAAATAGCCAGAATAGGGATTGAATTTTTCACTTAACTTCAGTTCATTTACCAGCTGTTCTTTGCCCTTCCTGTTTAATAACAAGATCGTTTCCATAGTTCCAGGTTTGATGAGCTGATCATATTGTTTTACAACATTGACAGACCCATTATACAGTAAATAATCTGACCTACTTTACAGTTTATAGCACTAAGCAGTTACATACTGTTGAGCGTGTGTATTATTCTTCCAACTGCAAACACTTTCAGACTTTCATCACATGTACCTTTTATAATCTTTCTACAGTTTTTTACACTTACTTTGCTACTATTTTCAGAGCCTTGATGTCATTTTTCAAAACTCTAGACACAAAACTCAAAACCTTTATCACTTGTAACACAGGCTGTCTAATGTTCAAAACATTGCATTGTGCATTCACATCTTTAAAGAAATCTTGCACAATCATTGGTTCAAAAAACAAATTTACTGTCAAATACCATTGAAACATAACTATAGATCACACACACACACAAGCAACCGATAGTTTCACTGAGTCCATACAATCATTAAATATTGTAGAACAAAATAGGTGATCCAGGTTTCATTATGGTACTGCATGTACAGTAAATACATCTCTGTAAAAGTACTGCAGTAGTACAGAGAATGCAGACATAGTGGAATCATTGAACAAAATTTGTAATATTGATGCAAAACACTACATTCCAATCACAACATAGGTTTATTGGAATCAAAGCACTAATATAAAATATTACAGTAGGCTAGGCTACATCCATGGATATCATAGTCTAATTGGTTTATGCTCCATGCTAATTGGTGACAATGAATCTCGTTATCTTGAAACTTTCACAATTTACTGTAAACATGGAAGATTGTGCGTCTGTTTCCATACAACTAACTATGCATTAACAGTAATGCAACAGTTACTTATCATTTTGAGCAGTTGTATCAATTGATAGTTCATTGTTAGGAAATGAATAGACACTCATTTGAAATGTAATGTGTGAATTGCCTTTTGAAACAGTACTTTGATGTTAAGTTGTGTCATATTGAACAGGTGATTTTTGTCGAATGAACAAATGATCTAAGTTTTGTGTGTATTGTATCCAAGCAATTGAGAAAAGTGTTAGAGTTTTGAAAAATTGGCATTTTGATCATTGGTTGTGAGTTTTGTGTCAAGAGTTGTGAAAAATGACATCAAGGTTCTGAAAATAGTAACAAATCGATACAAAGTCATATTTTGTTTGTTTGTTTGTTGGTCTGATTTGACAGACATACACAGGGTCGATTCTGGTGGCAGTGAACCCTTACCAGCTGCTGCCAATCTACACTCCGGAGCAGGTGGAGCAGTACGCGGACCGGCGTTTGGGTGATCTCCCCCCGCACGTATTTGCCATCGCAGACAGCTGCTTCTTCAACATGCGCCGGAACCGCAAAGACCAGTGCTGCATCATTAGGTCATTCAGGCATTCATACTTGGGTGAAACTGACATTTTGTAGCACAGGTTAAAACTTTTTGGTTTTACAGAAAAATCTGTCTCTATTTACGAATGTTGCTGCAAACCCATATGATCTTCTTTCACAAATGTTTTTTTTTTAAAGGATATTCTGGCCACTCTTTTCTATATGAAGATAGTATCTCTAAAAATTACAGAAAAATCACTATTATAATTATCATAAAAATGGGACAACAGCTACAGTATATTGTTTGCCCTTAATGTAAACACTTGTTAGATGCTATTTATACTTAAAAAGAGCCATATACTAATTACGCCCCAGTTTATTATAGTATATTTAAAATAGAATGCAATAATAACAACATATTCAGTGTATATTATTATATTTATTAAAATCATAAATGGTTGCTGCTTTATTGGGTCATTACTTGTCCCTACCCCTAAAGTCGCCTCCTTCGCTTACCCCTGACCCTATCTGTTAAACAATTCATCCCCACTATTAAAAACTCATATGGCACTTTATTTTCACTTTTTTTTCCCCTAACTTTTATTTTAAACAAATGTCTCTCTGAGCTGATATGCAATGTGAAAAGGGAAAGATTGAGTTTGAAAAAAACAATGCAGATTTGAACTTGGGTCTATTTATCAGTGGGATTTCTTTTATAGTTTTGTCTGGCTCAGATTATCAGATAATGTAGAGTTACATTTATATTTCACGTTAATTCATTTTGCAGACACTTTTATCCAAAGCAACTTACATTGCATTTCAAGGTACACATTTACATTCTTATCAGTTCTTGCTTTCCCTGGGACTCAAACCCATGACCTTGGCGTTGCAAGCGCCAACACTATACTGTTTGAGCTACAGGAACATTACAGTTGGAGTTAAGCGCAAAGTATACTTCAGCCATCCACATTTCGCGACGGTCCGTAATTTTCGTCGTCATGAGGGTCCATGGACGTCTGCACATATTGTGCACGTGTCCAATTTTGTGTGAGTGTTTTGAGCGCTTGAAAATAAAGTCCGCTATATTTTCCACCACTTACCAAAGGAATATACTTTGAAAAGCTTGCACACTGAACTGTGCAACTAAGCAGAATGCGGAAAATGAAGTATACCTGGGCCTTTAGTGTAAATATCCTCTGCCAACAAGGTGTGCTATTTGCTCTTAGTGTAAATAGGCCCCCTGTAAAATTTGTCCATAAGACTTGTGTGCTATATTCTTTTGTAGTCCATTTCAAAGCATCTGTAGAGGTAAGACTTATCAGTGAATAATGACCTAAATTTCTTTCTCTTATTAACATTTGAACCAATTTTAAAGGGATACTCCACTTTTTTTTTTTTTTTTTTTTTTTTTTTTTTGGAAATAGGCTCATTTTACAACTCCCCCAGAGTTAAACAGTTGAGTGTCACCGTTTTTGAATCCATTCAGCCGATTTTCTGATATTTAGAAGAATATCAGTAACCTGACAGTTTCTGGTCTCAATGAGACCAGAAACTGTCAGGTTACTGATATTCTGGATTCGATGGATTCGAAAATGGTTAAACACAACGGTTTAACTCTGGGGGAGTGATAAAATGAGCCTATTTCCAAAAAAAGTGGAGTATCCCTTTAAGACACTTTTAAAGTCCTTTATATTGCATTTTTTGAGCTGGACTGCCCCAATCCCCAATAATTTATTTATACTGAAAAAAAGTGTCCTGGATGTTCTTTAAAAAAGTACCTTTTGAAGGGTTTGAAACTAGACAAGAACAAGTAAATTGACACAGTATTCGTTTTAGAGTTATCTATTAAAATTCATTGCAATATTACTGTAAATGGCAGGTTTTATGTGCCAGCTGTGCAAACACCCAGAACAAACTGGGCCTGTATGTTGACAAAAAGGACAGACTCCAACAGCTGTCTTGCATTCTGTTGTTTGATGTGTTCTGAGAGCATCTGTATGTGTTATGTTTGTCAGTGGGGAGTCTGGAGCAGGAAAAACAGAGAGTACCAAACTCATGCTGCAGTTTCTTGCGGCAGTTAGTGGGCAGCGCTCCTGGATTGAGCAGCAGATTCTAGAAGCAAACCCTATCTTGGAAGGTAAAGTAACTTATTGGATGCTCCTGCATCACTCAACTGTATAGTTCATCGGGTAAGCATTTCAGTATTAAAATCAATTCTTATTTTGTAGCCTTTGGTAATGCAAAGACCATCCGCAATGACAATTCCAGTCGCTTTGGAAAATACGTTGACATCCACTTCACTAAAAGTGGAGCAATTGAGGGCGCCCGCATTGAACAGTACCTACTCGAGAAATCACGTGTTTGTCGACAGGTAAACCACCCTGATAATTAGATTGTGTAATCTGTTGAAAGATATTTAAGATAAAGCAGATGAAATTTAGAACTGCTTGTTTGCCCAATAAAAAATAGTTTATTTTTGGTGCAGGCCCCACAAGAGAGAAACTACCACATTTTTTACTGCATGCTCTTGGGAATGTCTCCTGACCAAAAGAAGATCCTGTCTTTGGGAAACGCTTCGGAATACAACTATCTCACCATGGTATTGCTCATAATAAACTCTATATCTTGAATTCTCTCTTTTCATATGCATTTAGATATATTTTGTCAAAGTCATTCTGGATCGAGAAGAATGATGTGACATTAAAGTTTTACATTAAAGAAAAATAATTTCTTCTTTAGAACACAATAGATGATTTAATGAAGTTTGGACCCTCAATGCTCTTTTGTGTTCCTCAGAAGAAATTAAGTCTTATAGGTTTGGAACGACATTAGGGTGAATTAATGAAACCGTTTTAGTTTTTGGATGAACTATACCTTTAAGTATCATTACATTAAACATGATTATGTTGGATTAGGGTCAGTGCACTACATGCGAAGGACGGGATGATATTAAAGAGTTCGCAAGCTTCCGTTCAGCAATGAAGATCCTAACGTTCACAGAGAATGACTCATGGGAAATTAACAAGCTTCTGGCTGCCATCCTACACTTGGGGAATGTAGACTTTGAAGGTAAGGAGTAATTAAGAGCCAATGTAAGAGGAAATGCTCATTTGATATTTATTTGCATTTTCAATTTTCAAGACACCATTATGAACAACATGGAGGGCTGCGATATTCTTTCCTCTGAACATTTCAAAATGGCTGCACAATTATTAGAGGTAATTGGAGACCAAATTTGAAACCAATTTCGTCTTTGAGTAGCACACTCAAGCCCATAGATCTGTTTTTTGGGGGGTTTTTTTGCAGGTGGCTCCAGATGCCCTGGATGTGAGCTTGACACGACGCTCTTTGATGACCAACAGGGAGAGTGTGTCTAAACCTCTGACTTTAACACAAGCAATGGATGGCAGAGACGCCTTTGTAAAGGTTGTGCAAGTACTGAATATACTGGGAAAAAAACAAATAAAAATGGGCCAAGCCAAAAATGGTAAAATATTAAGTGGTAAATTTAACGATCGTAAGCAAATACGGTTAATGGCTCCAAACAGTTCATAAGTAATTGAAAAATGTCTCCCAGTTCATTTTCCTTTAATGTTCGCTATGGGGTTCAAACCTGGACTCTGACTATAGGCCAAAACATGAGCCTTGGTTGTCTTTGCAATTTGGGTAGGAGAATTGTCTTATTCAAAAATTCACTTTGGTAAAGATGGATTTAATTATTATATTTACCAGCATATTTTTGAAGACATTGCTCTGGAGCTTCACCATGCAACTCGTATTTCATTGTGATTCATCACTCCACACAGAACTTACCATATTCTGCCAAAAACTTAATTCTGTTTTGCTAAAACAGCAATGGCTTTTTAAGTAGTGAATTTGCTTACATTTTGACCAATTTCCTGACCAATAATTATTGTTTAAGACAATTAAAAGCTTAGTGTTTAGCCAATTTGGGCTTGCCCCCCTCCCAGAAGTGTAGGCTTCACTGTTTGAGGTCTGATCTAATATACTCCAATACAGAGCTGTCATCTTCTATCTCTGTGCAGGCCATCTATGGAAGATTGTTTGTGTGGATTGTGTCGAAAATCAACAGTGCCATTTTCAAACCACCTCCTGATGACCCCAAACACCTCCGACTTTCTATTGGTTTGTTGGACATTTTCGGCTTCGAAAACTTCAAAAACAACAGGTTTGTAATATAAATATGTTGTAATGTAAATACATGAGGTCTCTCATGTTATTACAAAACCGTATGGCTTTCTGTCTTCTCTGGAACACAAAAGATGATTTTTTTGAAGAATGTCCTGGCTACTCTTACCCTTTTAATTAAAATGAATGGAGACCAAAACACATACATCTATACTATATATATACAGTGCCCTCCACAATTATTGGCACCCCTGTTTAAGATGTGGTTGAGGACTTTTAAAAATTCTCCCTTTTTTTAAACAACATAGAACCCAAATGCAAAAAAAGAGAAAAATCCAACCTTTTATTCAAGTACATTACTTTGGTGGTAAATTTTTTTTTAAAAATTTAGAAAAATAAAAACTTCAAATCCTGTGTCCCACAATTATTGGCACCCCTAACAATTCCGCTGAAAAATGTAATTGATTTTTAAAAAAATATATATATTTTCTGTAGTTGCTAATGTTGGTCAGGATATCTAGGAACTTTTAATTAGTAATTCATGACTTCCTATTTCCCTGGGGTATAAATATGACATGACACAGAGGCCTAATTCTCTTACCCATTTGTCAACATGGCAAAGACAAGAGAACACACCATTCAAGTAAGGCAGATGTGTGATGACCTTTATAAGTCAGGCAATGGCTACAAGAAAATAGCCACTCACCTTATATTGCCCATATCTAAAGTTAGAGGAATCATTAAGAAGTTAAAAACAACAGGAACAGTGACAAACAAGGCTGAAAGAGGTCCCAAGTTTATCTTGCCACAACGCACTGTGAGGAGGATGCTAAGAAAAGTAAAAAAAAGTCCTAAGCTCACTGTCACAGAATTGCATCAAATAGTGGCATCTTGGGGTCACAAAATCTCCAAAACAACCATCAGACGCTCTCTACATGCCAACAAGATGTTTGGTAGGCATGCTAGGAAAAAGCCTTTTCTCACTAACACTGACAAACGTAAACGTCTGGAGTTTGCCAAGCGGCACTGGGACTTCATCTGGGATCGTGTGCTTTGGTCGGATGAGACTAAGATTGAGCTTTTTGGCAACAAACACTCTAAGTGGATCTGGTGTAAAACAAAAGATGTGTATGCCGAAAAGTACCTCATGCCCACCGTGAAGTATGGTGGAGGATCTGTGATGCTGTGGGCCTGTTTCTCTTCCAAAGGCCCTGGGAACCTTGTTAGGGTGCATGGCATTATGAACGCTTTGAACTACCAGGACATTTTAAATAAAAACCTGATGGCCTCTGCCAGAAAGCTGAAGATGGGTCGTCATTGGGTCTTTCAGCAGGATAATGATCCAAAACGTGTGGCAAAATCTACACAAAAATGGTTCAGTCACAAACTCAAGGTCCTCCCATGGCCATCTCAGTCCCCAGACCTCAATCCAATCGAAAACCTGTGGGGTGAGCTAAAGAGGAGAGTGCACAAGAGAGGGCCCAGGATACTGGATGATCTAGAAAGATTTTGCAAAGAAGAATGGTCAAAGATCCCTCTCTCTGTGTTCTTCAATCTTGTGAAATGTTATAGGAGGAGATTAAGTGCTGTCTTGTTGGCAAAAGGGGGTTGTACAAAGTATTAACATCAGGGGTGCCAATAATTGTGGGACACATGATTTGAAGTTTTTATTTTTTTAAATTTTTAATTTTTTTTTTTTACCACCAAAGTAATGTACTTAAATAAAAGGTTGGATTTTTCTCTTTTTTGCATTTGGATTCTATGTTGTTTAAAAAAAAGGGAGAATTTTTAAAAGTCCTCGACCACATCTTAAACAGGGGTGCCAATAATTGTGGAGGGCACTGTATATATATATATATATATATATATAAGCAGTCCACACAACGTATGTGCTTATAGGCCAAGTCTTCTGAAGCCATATGATAGTTCTTTTATGAATAGACTGAAATATAAATTGTTGTTTACTGAGAACTCCTATTGCTATTGACGCTCAACCAGAGCCACTATAATTGATTTTAGGGCTCTATCGAAAGGCTAATTTCTGTAAAAAATGTAACACAAGAGGCCACTTTTATAATGCTTTTATATTCATTTTCACTATATGGAAAAGAGCGACCAGTTCTTTTGTGTTCCATTGAAAAATGAAAGGAAGTCTTACAGGTTTTGGAACAACATGAGGGTGAGTAAATAATCACAATTTTTTTTTTTTTTTCATTTTGATGTAAACTGTCTTAATTCCCTCTGTGATTCCTACAGCTTTGAACAGCTCTGCATCAATTATGCCAACGAGCAGCTTCAGCAGTTCTTTGTGAAGCACATCTTCAAGCTTGAACAACAGGAATATGCTCGTGAAGACATAGTCTGGAAGAACATTGATTTTAATGACAACCAGAACACGCTTGATGTGCTCGCCATAAAGCCTCTCAACATTCTCGCTCTTATTGATGAAGAAAGTCACTTCCCTAAGGTTATAAAATATTTTTGCTTTTATTTACAACATTGGCTTTCCTTTGATTATTTTTTTATCTATGTGTATGTATTGTTATCTCAAAACCACATCTGTAATCACAATCTGTAGTGGAGTAGTTATATTAGTTATTATGTACACAATTATTAACAGTTCTAATTTTTTCCAGGGCACTGATGCTACCATGCTCAACAAAATGAATGCAGTTCATGGGAAGGGTGATATCTACATGTCCCCCAAAAATAATCACGACACACAGTTTGGAATCCGCCATTTTGCTGGAGTTGTCTACTATGACTCCAAAGGTAATACATCAAAATTCCTCACAAAGTACTTTCCCATTAGTGTGTTTGGCTTTAAAAGGATCTAAAAATGGAAAATCTTTTATGAAATTTGCTGTGAATATAGGTTTCCTTGAGAAGAACAGAGATACACTGAGTAGTGATGTCATCCAGTTGATGCAAACATCATCCAATAAGCTCCTCAAACAGATATTCCACAGTGAGCTCAGCACCACAGAGGCGAAAACTACCACTAACCACACTATTGTCACCCAAAAAACTCACTGCGGGTAAGTCAACACCAGCTAAAGGCTATAAAGGCTATACACAACCGCTGTGCACTGTCAGAAACAATACATAGACTAAAGTTTGTGACACCCTAAAAACACCACACCTATATGTAATCATTGAGCATTTTACTTCAAAGTCACTCTTCTACAATGATAAAAGGTGATAAAATGATTTTCATGTGCCTTCCCATCTTTAGCAAACAACAGACTCAAAGAAGCGAGTGCCTACATTAAGTGGTCAATTTCGGCAGTCGCTTGACTCTTTAATGAAGGCTCTAACAGGGTGTCAGCCATTCTTCATCCGCTGTATTAAACCCAATGATTTCAAGAGGCCTATGGTAGGTTGTTCATCCATTTCTCCATCCTCTCTCAATGTACATGAACTGACTTTTTTCTCAATGGCCCACATTTCCAATATTTTATTATTTCCATTATTTCAGCTCTTTGACAGGGAACTTTGTATCCGTCAACTTCGTTACTCTGGGATGATGGAGACTATCCGCATCAGGAAAGCCGGCTACCCCATCCGCCACACATTTGATGAGTTTCTGGAGCGCTACCGTGTGCTGCTTAGATCCACTGTTTGTGACCCCAAAACTGTGAGAGATTCTTTAAACTATGAAGATTATGATGATTTTGTGTTGTGTTGCAGTTGTTTCTGTAACATACATTGGCACAGTTTTTGAAGGTTCTGTAAGTGATTTTAGCCATTTTGCTAAATTTAACATAGTTTGCCCCTGAATTAAACTGGCCACATGAGTGGCTACCATTCACCCACCAAACCCTGCCCCCACAGAGACATTTCAGCCAACCTGATGTCAACAAACACTAATATATAAAGGGCAGAGAGGCAACGAGCTCTGTATTTTGTTGTTGTTGTTTGGTTGGTTCAGGGCTCATTTCTGGGATCTCCTTCCAGTATTAAAGGGTTAGTTCACCCAAAAATGAAAATTAAGTCTTTAATTACTCACCCCCATGCTGTACCAACCCCGTAAGACCTTTGTTCGTCTTCGGAACTCAAATGAAGATATTTTTCATTAAATTTTAGAGCTGAATCACTGCTACATAGGCTGCCTGAGGGATTGAAACTTGACGGCCCAGAAAGTCAATGAAGAAAATGTTTAAATATTCCATGTGACAACAGTGGCTCAAGTATAAGTTTATCAAGCGACGAGACTACTTTTTGTGCGGAAAAACAAACAAAAATAACGACTTTATTCGACAATAGCCGCTTTCCGACCAAGTAGTTACAGGAACTTAGTTATAGGAACTGTTCACTTCTAAACAGTTCTAAGAACTACTCTCCCCCAAACTCGGTTTTGCTGCTTGCGTTCGCACTGGCCAAGTGGCTATAGGAACTGGTAGGACGCAAGCACGGCGACGGTCTTACAACAAACCAGCATGGAGGAGGCTATTGCAATTTTCCTGGTTCCTGTTCTGCCTTGCCGGGACCTTAATAACTGAGAACGAACGGCGGTGTTTAAAGATTCTGTACGGCGTTTAAGTTCTGTACAGAGAAACACAGAAGACGAAGGCTCCAGCGTAATATGATATTAAGTAATATGATGGAAGAAGATAAAAGAGCAGAGCGCAGGAGGCAAACAAAACGACGGGTAAGTTTAGCTATTAGTAGCAATCAGCTGGTTGAATGCGTTATGTTTGTCTTAATCCTCGTTGTAATGTTTTGCAAAAACACACAGCGTATGGCAGACAGCGCGCTACAAGTTCCCTGTTGTCAGTGGGCATGACGTATAAGTTGAACCAATCAACGTAGACCTAGGGAAAGGGAACTGAAAAAGTCCTCGCTCTAGGTACTGAAAGAGTTATAGGAACTACGGTCTGAGGAACTAAAAAATCCCCAATTTAGTCCGGTCGGAACACGAGAAAAAAAGGGTTATAGGAACGTTAGGTTCTAGGAACTGCAAAAGTCCCTCCGGTCGGAAAGCGGCTTATTCCTTTTCTTCCTTGTAGGCCTGAGATGAGAGTTCAAGAGATTTCCACTACACATGCACGAGAATTGCGATCTCTTTCAACTACTTCAGTTCTAGCGTATGTGTCGTGGAAATTTCTTGAACTCTCGTCTCAGGCCTACAAGGAAGAAATGGAGTAGTCGAATAAAGTCATTATTTTTGTTTGTTTGTTGCACAAAAAGTATTATCGTCGCTTGATAAACTTATACTTGAGCCACTGTTGTCACATGAAATATTCAAACATTTGGTAGCACTTTATTTCGATAGTCCACTGTAGACATTTTACTAACTATAAGTAACTTTTCAACTACATGTCAACTAACTGTCATTAGAGGATTAGTAGATTGTCCGCTTAATATCTGCTAACACTTTATTTTGTTGGTCCCCCAACAGACATTCAACTGACTATAAGTAACTTGGCGACTACAAGTAAACTTATTCTCCTAACCCGAACCCTAACACCTAACCATAACCTAACAGTCTACTGACAGTCTAATATAATATACTACTACTCTAACGAGAGTTAGTTGACGTGTAGTTGAAAAGTTACTTATAATTAGTAGAACGTCTAAAGTGACTATCGAAATAAAGTGTAACCAAACATTTTCTTCATTGATTTTCTGGGCCGTCAAGTTTCAATCCTTTAGGCAGCCCATGTAGCAGTGATCCACCTCTCAAATTTAATCAGAAATATCTTCATTTGTGTTCCGAAGATGAACGAAGGTCTCACGGGGTTGGTACAGCATGGGGGTGAGTAATTAATGACACAATTTTCATTTTTGGATGAACTAACCCTTTAAGTGTATTTTATGTGGTGTTTCAAAATAAAGGTTAGTTCACCCAAAAATTTAAATTATAGCATTAATTACTCACCCTAATTTCTTGGAGCATGTTTAAAAGTGTGCCAATGTTTTTTTGCTAAAAGACAAAATACTTTTGTATTAAATATTTATCCTTAAAATAATAAGCCGAAATAAATTGCTGTGTTGCTTCTCAAGCAAATTGATCTTGTTTCAAGAATTTTTAGATGGGAATTTTAGATGCATTTTATATTAACAAAACAAAAAAGTATATATTTTTTTGCATTATAGCACCTTGGATATTAATGTTAACTAAATAATATTAACTGTAATATTAAAGGAGACTGCCAAGAAATGCTCTGAAAGCATCTGTGAGAACGTTCTGACTGAAGATGACTGGAAGATCGGCAAGACCAAAGTGTTTCTGAAGGTACTGAGGTGAATTTTACAAGTACAGCATTTCTAAAAGAGATGAATTCTAATACAGTGCTTATTTTGCATCAGGATTTCCATGATACTGTTTTGGAACTGGCACGAGACAAGGCTCTGAATGAAAAGGCACTTATTATTCAGAAAGTCCTGAGAGGTTACAAATACAGGTAGAAGACTGCTGATAATCTCCTATGTCTGTAGAGATTAATTTATTTATTTTTTACACTGGTTTACCACTCGCCATTTTTACTTTCTTGCAGGAAAGCGTTCCTGAGAAAGAGAGGAGCAGCTTTGACCATACAGAAAACTTGGCGTGGATACAAAGTCAGAAAAGTTTACAGAGTGGTGAGTTGTCCTTTAACAGCAGATTAACAAGATGATCGTCATTGTACATGTTTGTAGAGTTTCACTTGTCTTTCTGTAGGTCCAGTTGGGTTTTGCCCGTCTGCGGGCCCAAGTGCGCTCTCGTCAGATGGCCTGGCAGTATAAACAGAAGCGACAGGCAACTCTTCTGCTTCAGAGTCAGACTCGTGGATATCTGGCGAGGAGGGAGTGGAAACGAAAGAGAGAGGCGGTGATCCTCCTGCAGGCTTACACCAGAGGAACTCTAGCCAGAAAAGCTGTCAAGAAGAAGAAGAGAGATGTAAGAAACTATGTTTAGATCACAGATTGCTTAATATCTCAAGCTATATGTCATCATCTACTGTACCTCTTTCCCTGTTGTTTGCAGGCTTTCCTCTCACTTCAGGAACGCAGGGCAGAAGAACTTGCTGTTCTAGAAAGACAGAGGAGGCTTGAAGAAGTTCTGCAGCAGAAAAGAGAAAGAGAGGCAGCTGAACAGTATGAATCCATCACTGACCAGGAACTGGTGGATGATATCTTTGGCTTCTTGCCTAGCATGGTTGGCGGACAGGAGGGCCAGGCGCCTGCGGGCTTTGAGGTGAGAGATCAAACTTCTCAAAGAAGCATGATATTAACACTATAAACTTTTAACACTGTAACTTTTGTACGGTCTCAAAATAATCAACATGATCAATGCTTTGCTGACATACCTGTTCTAAAAACATACTAAACAATTTTTTATTAAAAATGTAAACAAGGGAAGTTTAGGGGGTATAAAATGTCATTAGCTCAGTATAAAAACCATTATGTCTATGGAATGCCTTCATAATGATAGGAGTACCAACATGTGTGTGTTTAGGACTTGGAGGGAAAGCGGGCTGTGCTTGAGGAGGTGGATCTGGATGATGCTCCAATGATGGAGATTCCAGAGGAAGACTACGATGATTTGGATGAGTACTCCTTCTCCAAGTTTGCTTCCATGTCCTTCCAGGGAGCCGCCACACCCACACATATTCGGCAGAGAATACGTCAGCCTCTGCTCTACCATGAGGACGAGAATGATGTCCTGGTAAAGTCACTTTTGACGTGGTTTATGTTGCGTCATTTATTTTTTACACAGATTTTGTTCCGTTGACGAGTCACAATAAAAAAAATGTAAAGCTTACTACTGACCTTCTCTTCTTCTCCACAGGCTTCACTAACAGTTTGGTGGATGATCTTGAGATTTATGGGTGATCTTCCCGAGCCAAAGGCTCAGGGCATCTCGAGAGGTGGACCAGCCTTTGCTGATCGCTCCGTGCAGCAGGATGTGGCCTCCAGACAGGATAGACGCCTCAGCCATATGGTGGGCCTGGACCAGGTGAGGAAACATTACATTACATATTTCACTGCTGACAAAAACAGCAGGTCTGACCAGCTGGCTGCACGAAAACAGGTTTATTATTCAATAATAAGAATACTCAAGGATTCTGGACACCTGTCAACATATTTCCCTTTTCTTTTTAATTTCAGAGAATGAGAAATACGAGAAACGCTCAGAACAGGAACGTCACTACAGGTCCAGAAGAGGCTTCCCGCAACAGAAAATCTTCAACTTTCACAGACATACTGTCCCGGAACAGAAAATCTGTTCAAGACGAGGGTGTTCCAGGCCGTAAACTATCTGCTATGCCAGAGCAGGGTCCTAAAAACAGAAAGAGCTCAACTTTCACTGATATAATGTCCCGAAACAGAAAGATCTCCACAACTACTGAGGTTCTGCCACAAAACAGAAGACCCACTAGAAAACCGTCTGTTATAGCAGAAGAGGTGAGAGGCATAAATGTTGCAAATTGGTCAATGATGTAGCACTCATCTATTTTTTGATTGATTAAATAGACAACAAATATATTAAAAAATAATTTAGACTTTTTGTTAATGTCATTAGGGCTTGTAAAGTTTCAGATAACTTGACCTGTTTATGATGAGACAAGGTTAGTTCAGGTTGTAAAATGTCATGTGGTGTGATATCCCAACCACGCACATAACTAGTAATGAATTTATAATTCTTGATTATTGTAAGAAATGCTTCTACCTTGAAAATTTTTATTATTAAAAGTTTTTAGAAAGATTTTCTGAAGGCTATTTTCTTTATCACAGACACAGTTTGTCATTGCACAAACCATTCTCTTTTATTCAACTAATACTGTAGATATATGTGACACTTTGAATGGATATTCTTAACACAATAACTCTTCATTTTAAGGCAGAAGATGGCTCTGAAGTTGTCAAACAACCCACTGTGCAAACTATTAGCGAAGAAGATGAAATCAACGGAGACGGACTCACCCTGGACCGGCCAATGACATCTCTTGAAAAGTTGCATATCATTGTTGGATACGCCATTGTCAGACGTGACCTCAGGTTGTTAATTAACATTATTCATATCCATAAGTAATCTATTGCTTAGTGGTCAAATGTTTCTGCTTCTAAGCTCTTAGAATCTTGCATTGTTAGGGATGAAATCTACTGCCAGATCTGTAAGCAGCTCCAGGAGAACTCAAACCGCGGTAGCTTCTTCCGTGGCTGGATCCTCTTGTCCATCTGTTTGGGCATCTTCCCTCCTACTGAGCAATTCATTAAGGTGAATGAAGAATATTGTTCCTTATAGGGTTAGTTCACCCAAAAATGAAAATTCTGTCAGTATTTACTCACCCTCATGTTGTTCCAAACCTCTATGTGTTTATTTGTTCTGCTGAACACAAAGGAAGATATTTGGAAGAATGTTTTAATCAAACAGATCTCAATCCCCATTGACTACCATGTATTTTTTCCTACTATGTTAGTCAATGGGGAATGAGATCTGTTTGATCCAAATATCTTCCTTTGTGTTCAGCAGAACAAATAAACACATAGAGGTTTGGAACAACATGAGGGTGAGTAAATACTGACAGAATTTTCATTTTTGGGTGAACTAACCCTTTAATAAACTTTGATTCATGGGGGTAATACATTTAAAATAATTAGTTCTAAACGTATTCAGTTGTGTTGAACTTGTCTCAACTGTTCTCGTCCTCACAGTACCTGCAAAGTTTTCTTCGCTTTGGTCCCGTGGGATACGCACCTTACTGCACTGAGCGACTGAGGCGCACTGTTGCCAACGGAGTGCGTGGAGAGCCTCCCAGCTGGCTGGAGCTCCAGGTGAAGACACTTATGCCTTCTTCACACAAAAAGTGATTTTTGGACTGCGCCATTTTGAAAATGGAAAAGGGACCCGTTTCTTGCTGCTATATAGATTGCAGCAGTGCATGCATGAGGTTTCCGTGCATACGTTTTTTTTTTTTTTTTTTTTTTTACGGATATGGGTAGAGACTAATCATGTCACTCACAGTAACATATAATTCTTCATCATACTGGACTACAGCAGGCGTTTTCAACCCAGGGTCTAAATGCATGTTTTGGAGTTAAAGAAAAAGAAACAAGAAACACAATTTATTTTTAGGACTTTCATTTTGCTTTCCATAAGACGTTTTTTTTTTTTTTTTTTTCAAAAAAAAAAAAAAAATCATAAAATAATTGTGATGATTGTGGTGTTAATATTTTCCAGACAATATTTTCTTTACAACAGTGACAATATAACAGCCATATATTTAATTTATTGGGGAAAAAAATATGTTGTTGTTTTTATAATATGGGAAATTAGATGTTTTAGATGAAAATTTTAGGACATTTATGACAATTGGAGGTCCTTGGCATCAAAATGCTTGAAAACACCTGGGCCCGTATTTGTTCCTAGTGACAAAACTCTTAAGAAAATTCTTAGAAATGTGGGTGTTTACTCTTAAAATTAAAGAAAAAATCCTAGTAAGGAAAAAAGTAATTCAGAGAGTATCCTAAACCTTAAAAGAGGTCTTAAGGTCAAAATTGTTTGAGTACGGACGAGGACTTTGGACATTCGTACGGACGTTCCTGAAGGCTTAAGAGAGCCTTATATACACGTATATAATGTGTGTGTGTGTGTGTGTGTGTGTGTGTGTGTGAGAGAGAGAGAGAGAGAGAGAGAGAGAGAGAGAGAGAGAAGAGAGAGAGAGAGAGAGAGAGAGAGAGAGAGAGAGTGGTAAAATAGGAAAAAAATATGCATGTAATTTCAACGTGAAGGCTTAGAATGGATCATATAGTTAAAATCACTCTTTTTTCCCTTCTTGGACAACCAACCAATCACAGTCTTCAAAAGATTGTGTCATACGGTTTATTCACACTGCCAGTGATTTGCCGGGATCTGTGAGTGCGTTCACACACAACCCATAAAGATCCCGGAAAGACACATGACGTCAGGATGAGACGTGTAGCGTACGGGTCAAAAACATGTACACACGCGCATACCGTTCCACAAAGCGGGTGAACGGTCTCAGCATCAGCACGGATAGTGAGGAGCTCCTGGTCTCTGCTTTGTTCCAGTTTGCAGACATTTGTTCGTCCTTTCTTTGTTCATGACGAACACAAACTTTCTTCTAAGAGCAACAGAGTCGCGCGATGGCACGAGCGTCATCGCTATGACACACCCTTACGGCATTGGTCCTGGCTTTTGTTCACACAGCACGCGTTCCGGGACTGATTCCGGCGATGTTACTAGGTCCCCAACCCGGCATCGATGCCGGTATCAATCCCGGGTTCACACAGAAGGCGTTCTGGCAATTTCCCGGCAATTTCCCGGGATCAACGTGCTGTATGAAAGGGGCTATACATAGCAACGGGGTCAACCCCGCCTCCTCACTAAGATGAAAGTTTTGTCTTTTCCTTACTTCAGATCGGTCCCGAATCGCTCTTAAGCGAAGACACCTACGTAAATGTTTTTAATCTAAATTAAGAGTTTTCTGAGTGGATTCTTAGAATCTATGAATACAGGCCCTGGATTACAATCTCACAGGAGACGGATCATGTGTGCTTCAATGTCTTCAATGATACTCATAGTCATTGCTTATTTAGATAGCTCCACTTTTCTTAACATCATCATGACGATGAGCGGCTCACCAAAAAATAATGGCTTCCGGTGCTGTATGTGTGAAAACCTCTTAGGTATTTATACTCCTGTGGTCCATTATGTAATATATGTCTACTAGCCTATAGTTTTGACTCTACTATTCAATTCACAGGCCACCAAGTCCAAGAAACCCATGGCCATCTCAGTGACTTTGATGGATGGCAGAACAATCAGTATGCCTGTAGATTCTGCATCCACATCTAAAGAGGTCTGCCAAATGCTCTCACAGAAGGTCAAACTTCAGGACACATTTGGCTTCTCACTATATATGGCTTTATATGACAAGGTATGAAGCCCTCAGACTGAATTAAGAGTTTTAAGTCAGATTTTGTTCATGGTTACCCAGTATGATTATAATTTAAGACATGGTTTGGTACTCTTTCTTTCTAGGTGTGGTCTCTAGGTAGTAGTCGTGAGCATGTGATGGATGCCATCTCTCAGTGTGAGCAGGAAGTGAAGAGGAAGGGTGGGCAGGAGCAACACGCCCCCTGGCGTCTCTACTTCCGTAAAGAGATCTTCACACCTTGGCATGACTGCAGCCAGGATAACGTTAGCACAGACCTTATTTACAGACAGGTCATCAGAGGCATGAAATATGGAGAGTACCAGTGTGAAAAGGTGCGCTTGATCATTTTTTTTTGTTTTAGTTATGATTAGAGCCCGACCGATAAAGGATTTTAAAGGCCAATACCGATACAAATATTTTTGGGTTTTAAAATCAGATATTCCGATAAATTGGCCGATATCACATTTATTTATAAAGAACTTTATACAGTAGCCTACAGATTATTTAAAATCAGCAGTTATCGCAATAATAAACAGTAATAATGTTGCAAAGTACTTCAGTTATGAAACGAAAACAATTTCAGCTGTAAAACAGCTCGAAAAATACCACAGTGTCATTATTCAGCCTAATTTAGTTCAATGTTGATTCAGTTTAGCTCAATAACAGTGTGAACGTTGCAAAGCTCATTCGTTATGAAGCGAACTCGGTTCAACTAAGCTCAACAGAAGATAATAGTGTCATTTTTCATCTCAAGTCGGTTTAGTGTTGTTCACTTTAGTTCAATAATATTGCAGTTCATCAAATTTTGAGACAAATTTGTATTATAAAGCAGCTTTGCTGCTCTTATCATTATCCCGCTCAATTGTTTTGTGTCTGTGATAATATTTCTAAATATCGAGTGTCTTTTAAGCTTTTTGAAAGTGGATGGTAAAGTGCATTATTGCAATACAATGGGTAGTTTTTTGCTGATGATATGATCTCAACATGGTGGCCCCCTTGAGGTGATCATGTTGTGTTATTCATTCCATGGTATTTTACCTTTCTATCAGGAGGAAGACTATGTTGCACTTGCAGCAAAGCACTTCTATGTGCAGTTTGGATCAGACATCAGTATGGAGAACACCAAGACTGTAGTTGAGGAGTGCATTTACTCCAAAATACTAGAGGCCAAGTCAGAAGACAAGTGGATCCAGATGGTCAACACAGCACATGCGCAAGTAGAGATATTTCTTATACTGCTTATGTTAAAATAATAGTAAAAAGACGCTTTCCACTAGTTTGTCACAAGCATTTGTTTCTTTCTACTAGGGCCCATTCATAAACTCTCGGACCAAGTCTGATAAAGTGAAAGCAGAGGTGGTTGACTATGCTCGTCAGAAGTGGCCCATGTACTTTTCCAAGTTTTTTGAAGTTGTCAAGTTATCTGGTATGCATTGCATGCTAAGATCAGTATTACAAATACTAGCTTTCAAAAGTTTGGGGTTGGTAAGATTTTTTTTTTTTCAAATAAATTAATCACTTTCTATTTACACCAACTGCAAATCCGCCTTGTTGGCAGAGGCTATTTACGCTAGCTCCGCCCACCATTATCCGCCATGTTAAATTACAAATGAATTCCTGCCAACAACAGAATCAGTGGTGTGGAGACTAAGGCAGTGGTGTTAGGTACGAGTGATTAAAAAGTAGCTAATTCGTACTAATTCGTACGACCTCACTCGTACGAATTTATACGATTTGTCTAAACCCACGTGATGGTTAGGTTTAGGGGCGGGGTCAGGGGTAGGTCATTCGTACGAATTCATACGAATTGGCCAATTCGTAAAATATGTACGATTTAGCAAAATCGTACTAATTTGTACGAGTGAGGTCGTATGAATTGTTACGAATTAGCCACCTCGTAAAATTCGTACGAATTCCCGTGAGATCGGGTTGGATATTGACACTACTGACTTTTGCTTTTTATCAAACACATTCTTTACCCATTGCATATCAGCTCAGAGTAGCTTTTGTTTTAAATACAAATTACTTAATGATGGAATAAAGTGTCCAGTGGGTAGTAGGGTTAGTAGTAGGGGTTGGAGAGGTAATGTCAAGTACAAGTAATGTCCTAATAAGGAGAAATCCATTTATGATTTTAATAAATATAATCATATGCACTGAATAAGTTATTAGTGCATACTGTTTTACGTATAATATACTACAATACACTGAGTTGCAAATAGGATCTGCCGCAATTTGCACTAAGTATAAATTACATCTAACAATTATTTACAATGTGCAAGAAAATTTCAGTTAGTGTAAATTGCATCTATTGCTATACTTTTAGCTATCAAAAGTGACATTTATAAATAAATGTTACAAAAAGATTTATTTTTCAAATAAATACTTTTTTTACGTTTTTTTTTTTTTTTTACTTTTCTCATCAAACCTTGAAAAATGTATCACAGTATCCACAAAAATATTAAGCAGCAAAATTGTTTTAAATAATTGTTTTACATCATTATCAATATCATTGATAATGATGTAAAAAGAAATGTTTCTTGAACATCAAATCAGCATATTAGAATGATTTCTTAATGATTATGTGACTCTGAAGCCTGGAGTAATGATGCTGACAACATCACAGAAATACATAATATTTTACAATATTTTCAATTCGAAATGTAATCTTAATCTAAATTGTGGTAATATTTCATAATATTACTGTTCGTTTTTTTTGATAAAAAATCCTACGCAGGCTTGCAACCTCAAACTTTTGAATGGCAATATACATTGCAAATAAGATAATTTCCACAACTAATGCACAAGAATAGCTTTTATATAATTTGATAAATAAGATTAGATCTGTCTCATTTCAATATGCAGGTCCTCCTCTACCAAAGAAAAAGTTCATCCTTGCCATAAATTCAACGGGAATAACATGTCTTGATGAGCGAGAAAAGAATCTTCTGGTGCTGTCTTACCCAGAGCTCACTGGGGTCAACACTATTAGGTGGGCTGGACACTAGTTAATGTTTGATTGGCTTTTACATTTTGTCATTCACAATATTAAAATATAATATTTTCGAGTGATACTTTCCTTTGTAAATTTCATGAATTCCACCTGCCTCATTGCCTCCAGAGAAAGGAAGTGTGTGTGTTTGCTGACTTTGAAAGGAGACTTCACTCTAA
This sequence comes from Pimephales promelas, assembly GCF_016745375.1. The sequence goes on from NW_024121421.1 coordinate 4,721,954, forward strand.
ATGCAATTCAGGCCGTCGACATCTCTGATCTGGTAGCCATGTTTCTGGCAGGCCTCATACAACGTTCACAATTTGCAGTGACCCTACAGGAGGTTAATAGACAAGGTCAGAAGAGACAATAAGTGGCATACATTTCAGTAGATATATCTATATATATACTGTATATATATATTTATCGCAATCTATTGTTTGAATTTGTTGTTGTCTAATGGAAAGTCTTTTGGCTTTTTTCCAGATGATCGAACATTTCTCAGCTTTAAGAAGGCAGAGCTCATCTACCTCATTCAGGATGATGAGTTCTCTGCTGCCCGTGGCTGGTTGAAGGGTAAGAATGAGCGGACGGGAGAAATCGGTGCAGTCCCTACGGATGCTGTCTTGATTCTTCCAACTCTTACGAAGCCAACCAATGAAGTCCTGGTAAGACCTTGAATATATATAGGGTTCAAGCGCAAAACGCTGAAACTCTATTGTAATTGTCACATTTTCCAAGGATCAGCATTCTCCCCTAAAAAGTGATCGGGCAGACCAAATCGGAAGTCGTAGAGACTTGAAACTTTGAGGGCTTGTCGTACACACACCGCTTACAACGTCACCAATGCTCGCCCCGATCGGCCTGACGAGGCCGCTACAGCGGTCAAAAGTATGGAATGGCTCATAACTCCTAAACTGACAGACCCAAGTGTCTTATATCATTAGAATCCTTGGATCAAAGTGGGCACAATGCATGCCCCAGATTTGCTCGTTGTTCTATGACATTTTGGGGTATTTTGGACTAAAAACGACTTTTTCGAACTAGTCCTAGGTTTTTGGCCTGATCGGAACCAAACCAGTGCAGCAAGATCTGGAGTCTATTGTCAATAGTTTTTTTTTTTTTTTTTTAAAGGTGCTCTAAGCGATGTCACATGTTTTTTAGGCCAAAACATTTTTTGTCACATATAGCAAACATCTCCTCAATATCAGCTAGCTGCCTGTCCTACCCTATCTCACGACCAATTCGTACGAGTGATTCAAAAGTGGCTAATTCGTACTAATTCATACGACCTCACTCGTACGAATTTGTACGATTTGTCTAAACCCACGTGACGGTTATGTTTAGGGGCGGGGTCAGGGGTAGGTCATTCGTACGAATTCATACGAATTGGCTAATTTGTAAAATATGTACCATTTAGCAAATGTTACTAATTCGTACGAGTGAGGTCGTACAAATTGTTACGAATTAGCCACCTCGTAAAATTCGTACGAATTCCCGTGAGATCGGGTTGGCCTGTCCCCTAAACATACTGTAAAAAAACTCGGTCTATGCAGACAACCCAGGCTCCACAAATGGGAACAAAAACAAACTGCGGCAACCCACTCCACGAAACATAACAAACTGTTCCAGCCAATAACTGACAAGAAGGCCCTGGAGGTGGGGTTTGCGCGGATGAGGAGGAGGGAGGGTCTATCTAGCCTCCGTTTTGTTTAAAAATACTTTAAATGTCAACAAGAAGTCACGTCACCCGACATCGCTTAGAGCACCTTTAATTAGAAATTATTGTTCACTAAGGGCTGCCAAAACGTTCAAAGTGCGACAAGCAACTTTTACTAAAATGGCTATAACTCGTGAAAGAAATTAGAAATTTTTACCATACTCAGCGTACCTATGTAAGAGCTCATTCTGTGGTTGCTTTGAAAAGAATGTGGCAACTGGCCACTTGGTGGCGCTATAACATGAAAAATATATATATATATACAAACGACTATAACCACTTCACCGCTAGTCCTATTGACATTGTCGTGCCGTGTCTTTGTCCGAGCTGACATGATTGGCTATACATACATTGACATATCTCAAAAAACATGTCTGCCATCAGCCAATGAGCTACTGTTAACTGTTAAAAAAACTTTAAATGCATATATTTCCTACAGTAAATTTTCTGTCTTGGCTGTAAATGGTCATTTCCATGATTGAGATGATTACAGGCTTGCTAAATAAAACATCATATATTTTTCCGCATGTGCTTAAAGGCCTTTAACCGCTTGAGCCCCGATAATTGCTACTCGCAGCTATATTTTTTTTTCATGCTTTCCTTTTGTGTTGAAAAGTACTTTAGATCTGTGAAGGTCTGGGTAATGAAATATGTCTTGATCGTATTGGCTTACATTTCTAATATAATATCTAATAAAATATTTCTAAAAGCTCCTCTCATACTGACTTTTTTAGAGCCTGATCAGCTTGTCCCCAGATCAGAGAAAGACCATCATAGACAACACTTCAAAAGGAACCATCACTGAACGAGTGGCTCCTTCAACTCTCAAAGAGTTCTCCGTTGAATATTTCAGGTACTTGCAGCAACTCTTTGACCACAATATTACATTACATTCTGAAGTGTTTCAGAAGCAAACACTGTGTTTGTTTCTGTCATTGTCGCAGGCAGCCCATCAAGGATGTGAACAAACAAGTGATCTCTAAGAATGCAGCACCTGAGAGGCTGTGGGCAAACTCCAGAGAACCCATCAGACAGCCCCTGCTGAAGAGACTGGTGGGCAATCCTGATTTAAGCCCACAGGCCTGCCAGGCCTTCACTGATATCCTTTACCACACATATTCTAGTTATTATTATTATTATGAACCTTACTTATTGCCACAGTAGTAGTTAACACCTTACCATTTACCTAATACATATACAAATGACATGACGACTGTTGTAATTTGATGTAGAGTTGTATAAGCACTTAAATCCATGTGTAAGACTTGGTGTAACCAGCTGACCTGGTTATCCAGGTAGGTTACAACTTTAAGTGTGTGCTGATTCCTTGACTGATATAGTGTGCACCTATTCTGAAGTATATGGGTGACTACCCTACCAGACAGATTCAGAGCCCTCTGGAACTCACAGACCAGATCTTCGGTCCACCTACAAGAAACGAGGAACTCAGAGACGAGATCTACTGCCAGATCATGAAACAAATGACCAGCAATAACAACCGGTAAACAGCATTACATGCTCAAACAGAAGTTGATAATAGAATTATTTGTCCTGTTGAATGCCTGTACACTATCATTTAAAAGTTCAACGAAGTCTCTTATGCTCACCAACACTGGATTTATTTAATCAAAAATATAGCAAAAACTGTAATCGTGCTAATCATCCATTATTGGAAGTATTGAACTGTTAATTCCTTAAAAAAGGTCATGTCTGCTGAAATCATAAGCTCTTTTGAACTTGGTATAATAATGACACAGTTTCACAATAGATTTCCTTTTGGGATTTTTGTTGAACTAAAGTCAACTTGCCCGTTATAACGGCGAGGAGGAAACTATGCAAACTTTAACTTAGATCCGTCAGTGAACCGTTTTTGTAATTAGCTTCTTCTTTTTTAAGCTGGATCATTTATTATTCAAGAATTATGTTTGATTACAGTAGTTGTTTTGTATGTTCTTTTGTTTTTCATACCTAATCTTCTTTTCTGATTACGCTTAACTGTTGCCGGCATATTCAGATGGCATTAAGCTTCAAAAGCTTTAGATTACTTGAGATTAAAGTTCCAAGAGTGCCAAAATGTTGTGTATCATTATGAAATTAAATGAGCAGTGTGCATTTCAGGCAAACACTTGGTAAAAAAAAAAAAAAAAAGGAGAAGAAATAGTCAAATTGGTCCTGCATAGAATTAGTCTGGTGTGTATGAGAATCAACAAGCATCAGGTTCATTGAACTGATTCATTGTTTACATCATTCTCATTTAAATCAAATCACTATGAAATCAAAATGGACCTTTCTAGGGTTTGGGGGGATTTTGTAGTATTGATTTTAAATGAGTTATCCATGCACATCATGTGCCCTCATAATATTTAATCCAAATGAATTCAAATCCCTCTTGCAGCGACATCTCTTCCTTTCTGTGATGATTTATTTACCAGCTGTCACTCACATGAGATCACAGGAATAGCAAGGATTTGATCAATTCGATCAACAAATATTTTTCTTTTTCGAGACGCTGTTTAACTCGAAAATATGTCAAAATAGGGATAGTCGCAGCTTTCGTTTCATGGCGATTTTAAACCACTTCCAGACATTAGATAGTACTGTACAGTTTATATACAGTAGATGCCATGTATGTATTTATATGCAAATATGGAATTTTAGATGCTGTTATTACAATTATATTAATTTATAATAAATAAATGGTTGATTATAACGGTAAGTTAGTTAACATGTCCACATGTTTTTTTGTGAATCAGGTACAGTGTGGAGCAGGGCTGGCAGCTGCTGTGGCTGTGCTGTGGTCTCTTCACTCCCAGTAACTCTCTGCTAAAACATGCCCAGCGTTTCATTGAGACACGCAAACGAGAGCAATTGGCCACAGACTGCCTCCAGAGACTGCAAGGGGCTCGGAGGTATGACATATGCTTAACCACGTTTCGTTTCGACCCAAACTTTTATCTTTACAAATTAGATCACATTGCTTTGTGGGTAAAAGAACAAGAAGAAACGCAATGAATAAACAGACTTTAAAGTTTTCCTAAGTTTCATATCATGAGATAATATTTATAGAATCACTAAAAGCTAATGTTTAAGTCACTGTCAATGAGCATAATGCTTGTATTGTTTTTACTCTTTGAACTTTGGCTGGCTTACCTGGCATAACCTATTGGAGCTCATCTCAAACAGCATGTGTGTTATATTACTGGACTGTTATACTATAAACCATATGCTGGCAGTTTAGCATGTTGAAAACAAGCCTGACTTATGTCCATGTTTAAAATGGATAATTGGTATGATAATTAATGATTGTAGGTGTTTGAAAATGGCACACTGTAGCACAGCAACACCTCTCCTTCTATTAGCATGTTTGGCAGACTGGAGCAAATGCAAAGAAAGTAATAGGATAGTACAGAATTTACAGCGGCTTCATCTGTCACTGCAACTGTTCAAAGACATTTGGTACACTGCCGTATGCCTAGTTGAAATGAGTCCACAAGCTGGGTCACAGATGATGACAATTGGATTGTTGATAATATAAAATGTTTACTGTGTAGAAGATGACATTTGTCATTGTTTCTGTACTAGAATGGAGCCCAGAAAACTTCCACCTCACCAGGTAGAGGTTGATGCAATTCAGCAGAACAGCACCCAGATCTTCCACAAAATTCAGTTCCCTAATGACACTCAAGAGGTAACACAACATAAACATATATAGCCTATGTATACTATGGTTTGTCTGAATACTCGATATATATGTGTGTTTATTATTTATATATTTTTGATTATTTATTTATGTATTTTCTATTAAACTATTTGTATATATCAATACATTGCTATTATTAATTATGAAAGTATTGCAACAAACTTGAAATTATGTAGCTGTAATGTAACTACAAAAATTCATTAGCATTCTATTACTGTAAAACAAGGGCAAACAATGCAAAACATTCTGATTGGTTTGTTGTTTGCAACACTTTGTGACTGATGTTTTCAGGACTATCAATTATTTTATTTATTTATTTAGATGGGACAATGCATATCAATGAACGTACAAACATAGTCGAACGTAAATATGCCGGATTTAGCACAATGCTAATTTCCATCCGTTGTCCCCCAACACAGACAAACACAATCCAAAAATAAGTAGAAAAGACACACAATATACATATCAAGAAAACACAAGGCAAATAAAATATACATATATATATATATATATACATATACACACACATATATATATATATATATATATATATATATGTACATATACACATACACATACACTATACACACATACATACATACAATATACATATTGCAGTATCTATTACAGAAACTAGACATTCGAAGATGCTTATTATAAATATTTAAAATAAATCTACCGATCAAATTCAATCTTTATACCAAATGATTACATTTTTGATGTTTGTTCAGCCATCTCTTAAGCTGTTTCTTAAAAGAAGCAAAAGTTGGGCTATCTCTGATTTCCTTTGGCAAACTATTCCAATGTGTGCAGCCTTTAATAGAGAGAACATTTTGTGCAAACGAAGATTTTCTAAATGGTACTTCACAATCCCCCTGGGTAAATGATCTTGTCCTAGTCTCACTATTTTTCTTTTTTTATAAAATCCCCCAATGGCGGTGGGGCGATTCCATTCATAGATTTATAAATTAGGCAACTATTTTTAAGAATTTTTAGGTTTTCAAAATTTAGAAGTTGGTACTTCTCTAGAATTGGACAAAGGTGAAACGATTGTGGTTTCCTGTCAAATACCTTGACTGCTTTTTTATATAACTGATTAATGGGTTTTAATGCAGTAACTCCGGCAAAAGACCAAACTGTGAAACAATATTCAATATGGGAAAAAATCATACAATGAAGATAAGATTTAGCAGCGTCGGATGCAATATAGGACCTAATTTGTTTGAAATTTTGTAAATTAAATTGTATTGTATTTATTTGTATGTGCTTTTTGAAAGTGAGGTTTGAATCTAGTATAACCCCAGGTACTTGAACTGGGCTACCAACTCCAATTCCTCCTCTCCCAAAAACACGGAAGATTTATTTCCTGCTAGCGATTGCTTCGTGAGTGTCTTAAGTTCAGTTTTTAAAGTATTTAACTTCACAGAGGATTTTTTCGTAAATTAAGTTTTGCAGTTTCAACAAAGTTTAATGGATGTAAGCCAGTTATATAACATTATTTTGGGGACAACCATGTGGAACACATCACCAAACTTAACATCTCAACATTTAAGTTGTCGTAAAGTCGTAAACGTAAAGTCATAAAAAGTGGATGTACAAAATTTTAAAATGTAACGTTTTCAGTGGCAATGCAGCACTGGCTCCAAATGGCAAGTGGCCGTTCTGTCATCTGGCATAAGACTCTCACAGTGAATAGTGGGCCTTTGTCTGCGTGTGTGTGTCTCTGTGCTAGTAGTTTGCACCACGAAAATTGTTTTACAGTTCAAAATGGTAAAAAAAAAGAATAGTAGTTGAATAAACATAAAATCTACAGTGAGTTTGCTGCCAAATGTAAATTCTGCTTCTTATTCATTGAATCAATCCAGTGTCTCGGAATTTATTTATTTATTTTTGACCTTCTGGACAGAATTTTGAGGTGGCAACCAACACCAAGATAAAAGACCTGGTCCAGAGCGTTTCTCAAAAACTCATGTTGTCCTCTGCTGATGGTTTCAGCCTCTTTGTGAAAACTCCTGATAAGGTTTGTACCCAGACTACCATGATGTATAACTAACAGCCATGGCTTTAACCTTGTGTTCAGAATCTTAAAAACACATTTGTTAAATCACTATCTGATTATTGGGAGACACACATTCCCCTCTGTTTACAGTGGTCAATGATCCCATGTTCCTTTATTAATTTACTGTATTGCAGCAATTTTTACTCATGCTTTTTCTGTATGTTTTGCTGCCGCTCTCTTTCTGTCAGGTTCTGAGTCTGACTGAAACGGACTACTTCTTTGACAGCCTGAGACAGATTACTGATTGGTCCAAGAGAGCTAAGAGAGCGAATCAAGGTGATTTTCAATAGGATTATTGATTATGTAGAACAAGTTATTCACAAGTCTGTAACTAAATTCTAATCTTATTGACATTACTGACACTGTTTTAAACAGCAGGGGGTCCAGTGACTGTCCCTTACACTGTTTTCTTTATGAGAAAACTATGGTTCAACATTAGCCCTGGGAGAGATGTGGAGGCAGATCTGATCTTCCATTACCCACAGGTACTGGCAATATGTGTCATCTTGATATGGATTCCCATGTAAGAACTGTATATTTGTAACTTGGGTAGAAAAACATTCAAAAATTTGGGGTCAATACGTTTTTTCTTTGTAAACACTTTTATTCAGTAAGGATGCAATTAAATTGATCGAAAGATACAGTAAATACATGATAATGTTACAAAAGATTTCCTTTTCAAATACATAGTGTTATTTCTATTCATTAAACAAGTGTGAAAAAAATGCAATGGTTTCCACAAACATTAAGCAAGTTTTCAACATTGATAATGATAATTATTCATGAGCACCAAATTAGCATATTAGAATGATTTCTGAAGGATTATGTGACACAAGACTGGAGGAATGGCTGTGGAAATATTGTATTGTATTAATATTTCACAATATTATTATTTAAATGGTATTTTTGATCAAATAAATGCAGTCTTGGTGAGCATGAGACTAGAAAACATGAAAAAATCCTTCTTTTGAATGGTAGTGTATATTATAGACCATTTTACAAGATGTAAACAACACTGGTTCAGAAACACTTCCTGTTTCAGTTTGTAACTTTTTTCTTTATTTCACATGTAAAGAAAACATCTTAAAGTTATTTGTTTAACTTCTTGATTCAGTTTTATATGTTCTGTTGGTTGTAATTTATCCCAGCTTTTATGTAGTGTTAAAAAACTGAAACAGGAAGTGCTTCTGGACCAGCGTTGTTTACATCTTGCAAAATGGACCATTTTGCAAGATGTAAACAATGCTGGTCCAGAAGCACTTCCTGTTTGGTTGTTTACACTTCCGAAATGGTTGTTAACATCTTGCAAATGTTTTTTTTTCCTTTTTCTCACACTATTTAGGAGTTGCCGAAATACTTGAGAGGTTATCACCGTTGTACCAAAGAAGAAATGGTGGCTCTCGCCGCTCTCCTCTTCAGAGTGAAAGTGGACAATGATAAAACTCAGTTTCCCATGATTCCGAGGATGCTGAAAGACCTGGTGCCTAATGACCAGCTTAAAGCCATGTCTGCTGATGAATGGAAGAAGGTCAGTTCCAGTACACTGCTCTTCTAAGCATTGATGTTTATGAATTAATGCTGTGGATATGTAATGTTATGTTTCTAAAGTGTTTCTTGTACACAAACATTCCTCAACAGCACATTTTTGCTGAGTACAATAAGCAAGCGGGCATGTCTGTGGATCAGGCAATCATTGGCTTTTTGAAGATTGTCTATAAATGGCCTACATTTGGCTGTGCCTTTTTTGATGTGAAAGTAAGCAATTTCAGCCTGCATCACAATAACAATTTTACTAATATTGCTCTTAAAAACTGTGAATAAGATGATGCTTGATATTACAGCAAACATCAGAGCCCAATTTCCCTGACATTGTGAGGATTGCCATCAGTAAACAGGGCGTCACTATCCTTCACCCCAAGACAAAGGTATCATCAAATGATCAAAACGCTTTTAAACAAGTATTTAAGTAAGACCTCAAATGAGTTGTAAAACTGTAACCTTGAAAGTGAAGTTGCATTGTCTGCTTAAAATATGAATCATTTTGTTGGACTAATTGAATTCTTCTTCTGTTCAAGGACATTCTGGCAGTGCATCCATACAACAAGATTGCAAACTGGTGCAGTGGAAGCACATACTTCCACATGACTGTAGGAAACCTTGTCAAAGGGAACAAAATCCTGTGTGAAACTTCCCTGGTAAGTGACACAGATGTTGCTTACTCCAGTCAAAGAAATGACTCAAAAGAATCTCAAAATAACAGAATTCTGTGTTCATTAGGGCTATAAAATAGATGACCTGCTGACTTCCTACGTCAACATGTATCTTAATGAGAGGAAAGGACAAAGAAGAAATCAGCACTTTGACTAAAGATAACAGCAGCAATGAGTTTACTCTCCCTTTCTTTAAGGGCACACAATCACATGGAAACAGTACACGCTTAGAAAAAAGGGTTCATTAGGGTTCTTTACTCAACTCCAAAGAACCTTTTATGCTAAAAAGGTTCTATAATGACAAGAAAGAACCCTTTTGGCACAAAGGTTCTTTATAGGCTATTATTCATTCATATATACTAGAGCCAGACCGGTTTATCGGCAGGCCGATGTTAGGCATTTTCCAAACCATCGGTATCGGCAGTTATAATGGCCGATAAATGAATATTTCAAAAATAAAATAAAAACGGATGAAACATGCTTCAACCATGTCACGAGTGTTGGAGTTGTATAATTTGTTCACCAGAGAGCACTCTACACGGTCCCTGTTGGAAACACTCGTGTATAACGTGCTACACATCCTGCTGATCCAGGTTGCACTGTAGGGACTAATTATTATTTTATTTATCAGAACTTTAATATATTTTGATGTTCCTCTGTTCTGTTGTGACTATAAAAGAAACTTGTATTGTTTCTTTTTAAAATGCATTATCATATTATTTTAGTTAAAACTCATAAATAACTACAAGAAACTAATGTTAGGGAAATCTGTTAATATTTTGTTGCGTGTTTCTGGAAAAAAATAAATAAATAAATATCGGCTGATATATCGGAATATCGGATTTTAAAACAAATACCAACAAATATCTGTATCGGTATCGGCCTTCAAAATCCTTTATCGGTCGGGCTCTAATATATACATTATTCTGCAACATTTTGTTGTAATTTGTTGTAAAGTTGTAACTCAATTATTGTGTATTAAACTGTTGTTGTAACTTAATATCACATTTTAATCATGCTGATTTTTGGAGGAGAAAAACTGAAATGGCAAATATATACATTTTCTAACCCCCATATCTTGAATTTTGTGATCATTCACAAATACATTTTAGGGTGTTTGTCAATAATATGAAATATTTAATTCGGAAAGGACAAAATGAATGAACCCAAAATGTTCCATATAGAACCTTTTTCCTGGTTACAAAGAGGAACCCTTAAAAAGGGTTCTGTATAGAACCTTTTAGGGGTTCCAAATACGAACCTTTTCTTCTAAGAGTGTACCCAATGAGAAATACTCTGTTATTAATTTATCAAACTGAATATTTGTCTGATTTTATTTTTCAATGTGCTATATCTTGCAAAATGTTTGATGCCAACTGTTATGCCTGTTTTTTCTTAATATAATGGCAGAATGTATGAAGAAGACTGTAATTTCAGTTTGTTTACTGCTTCACTAATATTTAATGATACAAATGAATCATCATGGTCTTTGAATCATACTTAGTTTTTGATGTATTTCAAGTTTTTATGTAAAATTGTTAAATAAATGACTATGAGGCACTACTCGCAGCATTTGTACATGCTTATTATTCATCACAGAGGCCAATGTATTCTGGGTGTTTGTTCAAAAATGAAATTAGGCTACATACGCCTGTTGTTTTGTCATGATGAACATCAAACTGTTTTAGCTCTTGAATCTGACAGTAGACTAGTTATTCACTGGTTAACAGTCATATTACGCTGTGTTTTGCCCCGGGGCAACAAAGTCTCGTGGGGCAGCATAAAATGAGGCTTGGAGATGTCCCAATTAAGACTTGGCAGTATATTATTTAGCCTATTCTGGTAAACTAAATAGTGGGCGCATTCAGTAAAGTGAACTATATTAGCATATCACTGAAGACTGGCCCAAACAGAAGAAAAAGAGATGATGTGTGTCCTACACAGCTGTGATCTCCCCGAATGAAAGACAGATTATTGCTTTTGCTGTTCGCTCGGGGCTGCACATCTGTCTGAGGATCACATGGCCTTATTTCTGGCCTCTGTATGATGCCCCAATAGTCCACAGCAGGGACCCGAGAAACAAGGAGCTCAGTCTGTTATTCTCTGTCCCACTCGCCCTTGTGTTTTCTGCTCAAATTTCGTCCCTCTCATTCTCTGAGTTCCAAGGGGCCTCGCCTGTCTGGCTTTCCACAGTCTGCAATAGATAATCTCTAGTCTTTATTCATAAACTGTCCCGTTAAATGCTCACTTCATCTTCTGTTTATTGATATGGTTGAAGGAGGGGGGTTTCTGACCTAAAGGCACGCTAGTCCCCGTTGCCATGGTACCCCACCGGCTCCACATTGCGACCAAGGCATGCCATTATTCTCCCCTTGTCGAAATGTGCCGCTTCTTCTGACTCGGGTTATTGTGGAGCGCACAAGTGGCCCTCAGAAGAAAATAGCATTGCAAAGAAAGGCTGAGGTCAAGGGTCACATTAGAGCCTTCCCATCGCGAACTGCGTTTTTGTGATCAAATTTGTTGGCTACACAAAAAGAGCCACAGTAAATCGTATCTCAAATCCAGCTCAGCCTAGGAGAGTAGAGTCTCAACTCCATTGAACTCCACTGCCTCTGAACAGAAGCTGCTAGTTTGCTTTTGCTTTTCAGGCAGCTGTAAGAAAGTCCAGAAGTCTCTCTCTCACTCTCTCTCTCTCTCTCCTCAACTCAACTCCTTCACTACTGCATGGGCTGTTGAGGGATCAACATCTCTGGTGAGTCTGTCATACACTGTGTTGTTTTATAGATTTCAAACTTTCTCTCATGTCTCATGTTGTCTCATGTATTTTTGATATAATTTTAATAAAAATGACTGTATTGTTTTCTACACTGAAAAAAAATCCTTTGTTGCATTAACTCAATTTTTTAGTTTCAACGAGGCAACTTACTTTAGTTAACGTTAAACAATAATTAATTTCAGTGTAGCTTATGCATGCCATTTAAACAATTTATTTTATGCACTGTTAATGTTTTTATTACTATTTTTATATAATTTCTATATTGCATTTTTCCAGTTTAAGTGCATGTCATGAATTATTTTTTTTATTAATATTTTTAATTTATAGTATTACTATTGCATTTCCCTTATTCCCAGGATCTAAATGTACATGTTCATAGTAGACTTACTCAATGCAATGTTATGAGTTACTGGTCTCTGGAAGGTCATTTTAGCACTGCATGATAAAGTAAAAAACTATACTTGGCCAAGATTAATCAGTCAAAATCACTTCAGGGGATCAAATATAAAAAATTGAATTGGACATGCATTTGCTTTCATGTGGTCATATTTCATTAGGCTATGTGTAATGTAAAAAATAGAAAAAAATTATATATTGAGTTTCCCTTTGAGTTCCTGTAAGCATGTTGGTCCCCACAGCTTTAGTTAATCTGCAGTGCGCCTCACGCCTGTAATTACTTCTGCTTCTTTTGTGGATATGGGATAGGAGCATTAGTGTCACATTGCACCCTTGACCCTTACTTATTTCTTTAACACAAAAGTGATTTTGTATTGTTGGCAGGCTGTGGAGGAGGTTCCTAGTTCTACAAAGCTTTTGGTAGCATGTTTTCCAAGACAACCACAAAGCATTTGGACTAGTGCTACTGGGCTATAGTTTTATTTCATTAGAAATTCTCATATTTTATCTGAGGAAATGTGTTTTTCCTGGACCACACTGTGTAGTTTCATACCACACACCAGAAAACCACCAGGGCCATCTATTAACTATCTGGATTTCTCTATCGCAATCACGCCTTTTTGACTCCAGTTCAGGACAGCTTTTTGGTTTTGTTTTTTAGTTCTCTACTTTTATCTGTTTGAATTACCGGAGGGTTGGGCATGTTTTGGGACTTGAGAATTTACTCCCCTCAGTTACAAATCAGCATTTCCCTTTAGCAGGATCTTGAGACAATCCTTTGTACACACCCACTTTTGGGTTTGTCCATACTGTTCTGAAAATATTGACAGAGTTCCCCTATTATTACAACTCCAGTGAGAGGTTATTGTGAAATGTGTTGGTAGCAGATTTTAGCCACAAAGACAGGCTGTTTGCTCTTAATACTGGGAAAAGCTACATTTTAATATTTCAGTACTCTGAAGGGTGTGGAATGACAATATGTGTGGAATTACAGTATGATCTTTCTTTTTTGTTTCAGTACTCATTAATTTAATGTCTTCCACATGTCCACTCTGTGTTTTACCGGTATATTATTTTTAAATTCAAACCACTGATCTTGGATGTGGGAAGTCGTGGCCTAATGGTTAGAGAGTCAGACTGGTAATCCGAAGGTTGCATGTTCGATTCTAAATACGGCAGGAAAGTGGTCTGCGGTGCCCTAACCCCCAATCGCTCCCCGGGTGGCGCAGCAAAAAAAGGCTGCCCACTGCTCTGGATGTGTGTAGCAATCTTAATGAGTCTAAAGCTACACGCGACTTTGTCGCCTCAGGTTGCCAGTGGCTATGCTGGAGGGCATTCCCACTACTGGTTGGGAATGTTAGACAACAAATACGTTTTATTGCCACTACAAACAAATATTTTGGAAGGAAAAGTCTAAATATAAATGGAATCAGTAAATAAAATGCATGATGTTAAAGATGAACGAGAAAAAGTGAGTGCTCTTTGTCATCACGGCTATTTAACTGCAGCAAACGGTAAATACCGGTCTATCTGGATTCCCGAAACCATTCAGACACGGAGTCAGTAAGGTGAACACCACTGTTGGACACGAAGATATATCATAAATTATAGGACAGATTCTGACTGCTAAAATGAGCTCGTTCAACTTGCCTCGGTCAGACTCAGCATTGAAGAGTGACGTGCTCCACTGACTTCACTCCTATTGGTTGTCGCTGTCAAAAATCGCTCTTCATTTGCATAAAGCTACAAATTTCGCAACTTTGTCGCATTGTCAGACACACCCCATCCGGCATGAAGTCGCCCGCTCACCATTGAAAATTAATGGTATCGTGTCACTTGGACTGATCATGTCCAAACGAGTGAGTCAGAGACGGTTGCATTCATTCAGTTTAAAATCTGCTGCTTCATTGGAAACAGTCTGTAAGTTTGTTCAGTCAGTCTTAGAATGTTTCAGCAAGTCGTTTCGTTGAATGGGTTAAAGGCAGAGGACAAATTCTGAGTATGGGTAACCTTACATGGCCTTCACATGACACTTTCACTTTTTTGCATTTGGACTGAGTCAAAGAAATAAATAGGCCTACCCTTATTATCATTTCCTCTTTTTTCTGTTTTTTTTTATTATTATATTTTTTTTGTATGGAAGACCACATTTCACTAAGTAGTATAGCAGATTTGTTTCTCAGAACATTTTTGTGTTCAAGAATTTCATTAAAAAGGCTTTTTTTCCACCATTTTGATATGTTACATTGTGATATCATCATTGCATGTAATATAGTTGTGACCTTGCCCCATTGAATTTTAATTCAGAAATTAAAAACATCATTGAAGATGTGTACAATCATTGTATGCATGGAATAATTCTTTTAAGCAGTTCCTGTCAAAAAATGAGCATCATGTCATTCATCCTTCAACATCAAGTTATTGAAACATCAACCTTATTATGCAATATTCATACTCTCTAAGAGTTAAAAAAAAAATCCATATTGTCAACTATAGCTCAAATAGTAACTATACTTTGAGTCTTTTTTTAAAAAGGTCTTCATCTCATCCCTGCAGATGCTTAATTTGGCCTGATAACTAATAGAGCAACTGTTTGAGTTTAGGATAAGCCGCCCTGGACACCCGCCAATGATTTGACAAACAAGAATGCCATGAGGACAGCTGGGTCAGACTGTAAGCAGATAGCTGGGAGTGACTCTGGGGTCTCATGACAAAGATGTGGCCACCAGATGCACTACAACACCTTCATGCAGTGTGTGGAGGTGCACTGCCTTGCAGGGATATCTGCCCAGACTCCTGAGACATGACACATATATCTATGAGGTGCTGCCAAACAGACAGACAGCTGTAACACTCCCTCCCTCACTACTCGAATTAGTGGCGGATCAATGTTTACTGCCGTTTGCTGGAAGAAAAAGTGTTTCTTGGTGAGTCAGTGCTATCCTTTGCTCCATTTTTGTAAACATGTTTTGATAACAGGGGAGTTTGGAAACATATTCCCAAAGCCAGATGTAAACTTGCTCTTTTCTTTTCTCAGATTTTAATTTCTTTGAGAAAATTCTTATTTTTTTATCTTTTATTTCTTAGCAAAAAATGAAATGCGCCATACATGATGTGGGATGGAAGTGTTTGCCAAACATGTATATTTTTGTTGATCTCTCAGTTTTTTATGTTTTTTTTTTCTTGTTGAAATTTGTTCCCTATATGGAAATTAGGCAGTTAGTCAAGGGCAGCAACTCTATAAGAGGCACCATCTCAGCTGCTCAGATAAAAATTCATAATAATTCTAATAATAAAGTTTCATTTTTTTATTTAGAAATATTGAGAAATGTTATTTTATATACGCTGGTGCAGTTTATACAATTTTGGAATGTGCCACTAGAGCACAAGACATTATTTATTCAATTAGATTATTGAAGGTTTATTTATTTTATATTTTATATTGAACTATCTAGTAATATTATTTGATACTGTTCAAGATGCTTTTGAATTGAGCTTCACCAAGACTGCATGTGTTTGATTAAGAATGCAGTAAAATTTTGAATTATTACAATTAAAAATAACTGTTTTCTATTTTTATGTTTCAATTGTAGCATATTCAGCTGAATCAGCATCACTCCAGTCTTCAGTCACACGATCCTTCAGAAATCATTCTTATATGCTGATTTGATGCTTAAGAATGCATTTAAGCATTGATTAATTCTGAAAACAGTTGTCCTGCTTAATATTTTGTGGAAACCGTCAGTTTTCTGTATTCTTTGATGTCTGAACAGTTTAAAAGAACATGGAAACAAAATGGTTTGAGACAGTGTAGAAGTCTTTATTGTCACAATTAAATGCATCTTGGCTGAATAAAAATGTTTGTTTCGTGTATGAATTCATAGTGGCCACAAACTTTGGACCATAGTGTGTATATATATATGTACTCAGCAAAACAATACCCTTTTTTCTGAATACTGTTCTTCAAAGACAATTTAATAGAAATCCAAATAAGCATTACCTACATATTTGTATGGGAAGTTTTTAAACAATGTGTTTTATGCTTGTTCAGTGAGCTGTGAACAATTATTGTACAGGTCCTTCTCAAAAAATTAGCATATTGTGATAGTTCATTTTTTTTCCCATATGTAATGATAAAAATGAAACGAGGCCCAGGATGCTTCGATAGCAGCCTTAAAGGGTTAGTTCACCCAAAAATGAAAATTCTGTCAGTATTTACTCACCCTCATGTTGTTCCAACCCCGTAAGACCTTCGTTCATCTTCGGAACACAAATTAAGATATTTAAGATATTAAGATCGCTCCTGCATACAGTCCATAGGCTTCTTGAGGGACTGGCTCTTGCTGTCCTCGAAAAGTCATTAAAGACATCGTTAAAATAGTCCAAGTGACTACAGGGGCTCAATCTTAAGTTTATCAAACGACGAGAACACTTTTGTGCGCAAAAAAACAACAAAAATAACGACTTTATTTCAACTATTCGTTTATTTCTCCCTCTGCGCGAGTCAGGTTACTAGTTTAATAGCGTAAGCTTCTGTTATTGTACGTCACACGCATCACACACACATGACCAGCGTCGGCCAATAGTGAGCCCACGTGTGACGTAGCTCTACGCAATCACACTACGTTAACTGACTTACAGGCTCATGGAGAAGGAAGTGAATAGTTGAAATAAAGTCGTTATTTTTGTTGTTTTTTTGCGCACAAAAGTGTTCTCGTCGTTTGATAAACTTAAGATTGAGCCCCTGTAGTCACTTGGACTATTTTAATGATGTCTTTAATGACTTTTCGGGGACAGCAAGAGCCAGTCCCTCAAGAAGCCTATGGACTGTATGCAGGAGCGATCTTAATATCTTAAATATCTTAATTTGTGTTCCGAAGATGAACGAAGGTCTTACGGGGTTGGAACAACATGAGGGTGAGTAAATACTGACAGAATTTTCATTTTTGGGTGAACTAACCCTTTAAGCTGTGTGTTGGGTCTTGCATCTCTCAACTTTCTCTTCACAATATCCCGCAGATTCTCTATGGGGTTCCGGTCAGGAGAGTTGGAAGGCCAATTGAGCACAGTAATACCATGGTCAGTAAACCATTTACCAGTGGTTTTGCACTGTGAGCAGGTGCCAGATCGTGCTGAAAAGTGCCCCAAAATCTCCTGATAGCTAGCTGCATTGACCCTGCCCTTGATAAAACACAGTGGACCAACACCAGCACCCCAGACCATCACTGACTGTGGGTACTTGACACTGGACTTCAGGCATTTTGGCATTTCCTTCTCCCCAGTCTTCCTCCAGACTCTGGCACCTTGATTTCCGAATGACATGCAACCACTGAGCAACAGTCCAGTGCTGCTTCTCTGTAGCTCAGGTCAGGTGCTTCTGCCGCTGTTTCTGGTTCAAAAGTGGCTTGACCTGGGGAATGCGGCACTTGTAGCCCATTTCCTGCACACGCCTGTGCACGGTGGCTCTACTTCAGACTCAGTCCATTGCTTCCGCAGGTCCCCCAAGGTCTGGAATTGGTCCTTCTCCACAATCTTCCTCAGGGTCCGGTCACCTCTTCTCGTTGTGAAGTGTTTTGTGCCACACTTTTTCCTACCCACAGTCTTCCCACTGAGGTGCCTTGATACAGCACTCTGGGAACAGCCTATTTGTTCAGAAATTTCTTTCTGTGTCTTACCCTCTTGCTTGAGGCTGTCAATGATGGCCTTCTGTACAGCAGTCAGGTCGACAGTCTTACCCATGATTGCGGTTTTGAGAGTAATGAAACAGGCTGGGAGTTTGTAAAAGCCTCAGGAATCTTTTGCAGGTGTTTAGAGTTAATTAGTTGATTCAGATGATTAGGTTAATAGCTCGTTTAGAGAACCTTTTCATGATATGCAAATTTTTTGAGATAGGAATTTTGGGTTTTCATGAGCTGTTTGCCAAAATCATCAGTATTAAAACAATAAAAGACCTGAAATATTTCAGTTGGTGTGCAATGAATCTAAAATATATGAAAGTTTAATTTTTATCATTACATTATGGAAAATAATGAACTTTATCACAATATGCTAATTTTTATAGACGGACCTGTACATGTACCTGTGGAGAAGTCCTTTAGACTAACAACAGTTGAAAGTGAGCGGAGGTTTTTTTTTTTTTTTTTTTTTTTTACTTTTCAAGTAAAATTTTTCAAGTTAAAACACAGAACGAACAACATTGCCTCGGACTACACTCACACAAGGGAAAAAATATAACTATGAAATTCAGTTTATAATTTATCTATATTCCTACATTCAAATATACAACGTACATGATTATTTTATACAAGTGAATTAAAACTAAAGACAATTTATAATTAAAAAATATATATCTTTCTTTTCCTTTTTTGCAGTTACAAAGATGGAGTTCGCCCTTACAGAAGTCCCCACCTTGCTGCCCAATCGATCCATGGAGAGCTGTCCACCTGTGGATAATACAGTGGAGAATATGATCTTTGGATTCTACTACATCATCGTTTTCCTTCTTGCGCTGAACGGCAATAGCCTTGCCCTGTGGATCTTCGCCCGCCAGAGAGCCAACTCCTCTCCAGCCAATGTCTTCCTGCTCCATCTCGCTGTGGCTGACCTCTTTTACATCTTCGTTTTACCTCTCAGGGCCACTTATCATTTAACGGGGGGACATTGGCCGTTTGGTGAAATCCCCTGCCGTCTCGCAGGCTTCTTCTTTTACGTCAACATGTATGCCAGTTTGTACTTCCTGGCCTGTGTTGCAGGCGATAGATACCTTGCAGTGGTACACGCCGTACGCTCCCTCAAGGTCAGGCGCCCTCGCTACGCTCACATTGCCAGTTTTGTGCTTTGGGCTTTAGTGATAGTGTCTATGGCGCCCCTACTGGTCACCAAGCAGACCGCAGAAGTCAATGGCTCTACCGTATGCTTGCAGCTGTACAGAGAAAAGGCCTCACACCGTGCTCTCGTCTCCCTCGTCGTAGCCTTCATGCCGCCTTTCATTGCCACCCTTTCTTGCTACCTGCTGATCGTGAACAGTCTGCGAAAAGGTTCGAGGCTGGAGCCGGCATTGAAACTCCGAGCTCTACGCACCATCGGTCTGGTCATGCTCATCTACATAGTGTGCTTTCTGCCCTATCACTTAAGCCGTGCAACCTTTATCTTGGGTCATGGACACCCAGACCTATCCTGCCAAATCAAAAGAGCGCTAGCCCTTGCTAACCGTCTTACTTCCTCGCTAACCTGCCTGAACGGGGCTTTGGATCCACTGGTGTACCTGTTTGCTGCTGAGAAGTTCAGGGGGAGCGTTCGCAGGCTTTTCTGCAGAGACAAGTCAGGGGGGTCCGGCGCTACAAGTGGGGACCTGAAAGGGACACATGAGAGCTCTGTGAGTGCAAAGACTGAGTTCTGAGCGAGCCAAATTAATATTTTTTTCATCGGTTTAAGTGATTCTGCCCACACTTCCTGAGTATGGTCAATTAAAGATCAGGAACTTGCAAACAGCCTCTTGCATCACCAAGCATGTGATTTGGACATGTTAAAGTGAAAGTAATTTGGGAGGGTACCAGTGACTGTTCTGTTTAAGTCAGTTGTCAGATCACAACTGTTGACATAAGATTCTATCAAGGTTTGAGAAGACATGTATAAGGCTGTGTACTGCCTTTTAAATATTAATGTTGTAATGACATGCTTTTAGTCGTTCTTTGTAAACTGTCAGCACTTCCTTAGTGCACACTCTTAAAGGAGTAGTTCACTTTTAAAAAAAAAACTTGCTGATAATTTACTCACCCCCATGTCATCCAAGATGTCCATGTCTTTCTTTCTTCAGTCGAAAAGAAATTAAGGTTTTTGATGAAAACATTCCAGGATTTTTCTCCATATAATGGACTTCACTGGGCACCAAACGGTTCGAGTGTCAGTGCAAAATGTTCAAAGGACTTTAACCCCTTAACTGTCACCGTCCCGGTACCGGGACGCCTAACTTTACTTCACTTTATTTCTATTAAATCCTAATCTAATTATGACAAATTATATATTTTTGGAAAGGTCTAAGACTTCTAATTAAATATTCGACCCCTGTTTTGTGTTAAAAATTATGTAGGAAGAGTAATTAATGAATTTATGACAAGAGTGCACCTAAAAAAATCTGCATCATAACAGGAGGTCTGACCTTTGTCACAAAAAGTTGATTCACCCACTTTTAATCATTGAAACTTCTGTTTTTATGCTAAAAGTTCATAATAAAACATTTAATCTAGTATTTTTCAATAAAAAATAAAAATTATAGTATAACATTATCCTCTAAAAATTATAATATATATGTATATATTATCCTCTAAAATATCATAATAATTTTTATCGCCTTTTTTTATTATATCACATATTTTAGTAGTTATCATAAATTAGGTATCATTTGAAAGCTTATAAACTCAGAATTCATTCTGTGAAAACCATTTCATAATTGAACGTTGCGTTACCATAGAAACGGTACTCATTTTATGAGGCTCCTCCCCTTTTGGGCATCCTTATATTTCATAATTTATGATCAAAACCTTTTCTAATCTTGACAAAACACATATTGTCAGAAAGGTCTGAGTCTCAAGGTTCCAAATTTTGTGACAAAATTGATATTTGGACAGAAATTTATTAATTTATTAAGGCAGAATGTACACAACGAAATTCAATGGAATTCAATGGCACCCGGTGGCTATTTTTGGTACTACGCCTAAACAAAATCTCATGGGAACTTCAATTTTTGTGATATCAACTTCAAATTTGGAACATAACTTGGTTAGATTTATGGGTTTGATTTTATAGTAATTTTAGAGTAAAAATATTTTGTAAAATATATATTTTATATAAAATAAAAAATATATAGTACAGTATATTTGATTTACTGTGAATTAAAACTTCCATAACTTTTTCATACTTTCATTTTTTGAAGTGTTTTCACTTCAGCAATAATCTGCTGAGTGTTTTCTTTAAAACAAGACCAAACTTGGGTATATATTCCAAGGCATTCTTGAATTACAACCATTTAAGTGTGAATAGAGCATTTAACCCCCATTCTCAAAAAGGGGGGGTGACAGTTAAGGGGTTAAATGATTTCAGACAATGAATAAAGGTCTTATCAAGCAAAACGATCGCTCATTTAAAAAAAATAGGTAACACTTTATTTTACAACCCGCAAACAACTGGGTAAGTACACAGACATTACGGTGTACGTTTCTGTAATTATAGTGTACTTCCATGTAAGTATAAGGGAACAATATGTTAAGTTTGGGGTAATAAAGGGGTAACAAGCAGATATACAACCTGCAAATAACTTCGTAAGTACACAGAAATTACGATGTACGTTTCTGTAATTATAGTGTACTTCCGTGTAGGTATAAGGGAACAATATGTTAAGTTTGGGGTAATAAGGGGGTAACAAGCAGATATACAAGCAAATTATTTAATTAGTTAAAAAATAACAGGTACCTATTCTTTTAATATATTCCAGGCAAAAAATGTACGTCTGTTGTTAATAAAATGTATCACATTTCTGGCTAAATATGTTCTTGTGCAATGTTACAGGGTAATTTTGACATCTGAGGGTTGAAAATTAAACACACACACATATATATATATATATATATATATATATATATATATATATATATGATAAAAATCAAATTTATTGGCTTTTCTTACTAGATTACTTAATGCTAAATCAAAATAATAATTTTCTGTTATGATTTTAATTTAAACTGTACCTTGTGATAATTAGTACTTACCTTATCCCATTGAATTGCAATGACACTTTTAACGTCAGGGCAAATATACTCTGTAATTAAAACTTTTTTTGTTGTTGTTTTATTTTCTTGATTACAGTACCGTTCTCTGTAATTACAGTGCAAATAGTGTTGTTTCGTATTGCTACATAAGTAGCGTTTGTTACCCCCTTGTTCTGTGTATTTACAGGGTAAGTGTAACCATTGCGGGCTGTAAATTAAAGTGGTGCTTGTTACCCCCTTGTTCTGCGTAGTTACAGGGTAAGTGTAACTCCTGCGGGCTGTAAATGAAAGTGGTGCTTGTTACCCCCTTTTTACCCCAAACTTACATATTGTTCCCTTATACCTACACGGAAGTACACTATATTTACAGAAACGTACATCGTAATTTCACTGTACTTACGAAGTTATTTGCAGGTTGTATATCTGCTTGTTACCCCTTTATTACCCCAAACTTAACATATTGTTCCCTTATACTTACACGGAAGTACACTATAATTACAGAAACGTACACCGTAATTTCTGTGTACTTACCCAGTTGTTTGCGGGTCGTAAAATAAAGTGTTACCAAAAAATAACAAAGTTTAAGTTTTATAAACACAAATGGTTGCCTTGCTCTGTTCGGAGATGAGCGTTCGTGACTCTCCTGTTCGAACTCGTTCATCAAAATGAACAAATCTTTTTTTGAGTCATGACTCTAAGGGTCCTAGAAAAGACGCTGATTCATCATCTGGTGTCGTTTAAAGCCCTTTGAACAGTTTGCATTGAAACTCTCATTTGGACCTTGGACCGTTTGGCTCCCATTGAAGTCTATTATATGTAGAAAATTCTGGAATGTTTTCATCAAAAACCTTAATTTCTTTTTGACTGAAGAAAGAAAGACGTGGACATCTTGGATGACATGGGGGTGAGAAAATTATCAGCAAAAGTTTTTTTTTAAAGTGAACTACTCCTTCAATGAAATCAGTGTGAAGCTAATGAATTTCATATTTGGTACCAAACACTACTTCTAATCATTGTTTTAATGGTCTTCGGGGTGTTTTTTTCTGGTTATAGCACTCTAAAGCTGTGGTCAGAATGTGTGAAGGGTAGCAAACCAGTGAGGAGTCGAAATGAATACTACTATACATTCCTTGACGGCTATTTGTTATTTAGACTATTTAGATGCATCTGCACTTCACACTAGTCAATTGATAACAAAATGTACCTTTTCATGTTTAAGGTAAATAATTACTTTTTTTTTTTTTTGATGGCATGAAATACTGGTTTTGTTTTCACTTGTTCAAATGAAGTTGTTATATGCATCCGTATTTATATGACTTTAATTACTGTAACCAATCGCTATATATAATTTTTTTTTTGTATTTTTGTGGTTATTATACTTATATCATTAATGTTTCTGTATTTCTCAAGTAAGATCCATCCATGAATCAATTTGTAAATGCATATAACCAAGTCAACTTTTGTCAACTATTGATTCTTCTTTTTATGCATCAGATGCGTTTTGGTGGTTACAATTACAATACCCCTCCCCCCATTCACAACCCCACGATCACCAAAGAGAAAAAGAACTTTGTCACATCTCATACATCTCTCATTAGTCTTTATAACACTTGACTTGTGAGTATCATCTCATGTGACAGCTGCTAATGACAATAAGCAGAATCTTGTGAAAACGTCCTTTATCTACAGTATATGCACCGCACATGCTCTGTCCCACCACACAGTGGCCGTCACTGCTGAGCTCTTATTGACAATAGAACATAACCGCATTCTTTATAGCTGTGTGCATGTGAGAAAGACGCAAGATGTAAACCACCAGCCTGAAGTGACTGTGGCACTATTCAGGTTCTCTTTTCGCATCATGTGACTCAAACTGTGAGCAGTCAGCAGATTATTTTCTCTCTCTGTGTCTGACTCGCTTTCTGTCTCTCTGTCTTTGCTTCTCTTTCCTCATATTTGTGCAAGGTTTCCTGTCCATTAACGTAACAAGGCAGCTTTGCTGAGCGAGTGAGTGAGAGTGAGAAAGAGGACAGTAATGTGTATGCAGTGTGCATTACTCAGGATTACTCATAAATTCCAGTACAATCCTCAAAACATAACATAAACAAAAACAGCAAACATTTCTTTTGAAAATTAATTTTCTTTCAAAAGAAGTAGAAAGTTTGATACTTGGCAGTATGATCACAAAACTAAATAAAACAAAAACAGTAATCATTTCACTTTACAGTAGAAAGTTTGATACCTGGAAGTATGAACACACACACACACACACACACACAAAATGCTATGCAAAGTGTTGTTACTCACTGATAATCTGTTTCCCCATGCAGTTCTCAAATCTCATTCAAGGCTATGTATATTCAAACATGGCAAGTCAATGATGTCATTTTATTCTCATGTATCTTGCATTTGCATGGGAAAGTGCAGTTTGAACATCTTGCCCAATGTCTCCTCTTTTTTCCAAAGTAAGGATTTGGAACAATATGGTGAAATAACAGAGTTTTCTTTTTGGAGGAACTGGTCATGAATGAACTAGCTTTTTAAATGTTATTATATTGTTGTCTGAGGTGAACTTATGACGTTCGCTTGGTTTTTACATTCAAAAACATCAAAATGAATAAGTAATAAGCTATTATCTACCCTAGTTTTGAACCCAGCTCAGAAACGCTAGGTTTTTATGGGCGTCTCGCACTGAAGACTTGGAAGTAAACGCCCACTGCTGTGAGTGGATAACAGTTTTGCATATTATAATGAGTTTCAACTCACCCGTCGATGCACTCGCGGGAAATTGTTTTGAAAACATCCAATTTTGTAAAACGGCAACTAGAATGATTCTCCCATACATGTTCGACCCAGAGTCCGTGTGTTGCACCATTCCTGTCAGATCCAATATAGACGGCACAGCACCGTTCTTTACTCTTAATCAGTCTGCAAATCCAGTCTTGTTTACAAATCCTTAGTGAAATGAAGCGAACAGACGGTTTTACCTCATCAGCTGAAACGTCATGAAAAATAACGTTTTTTACATTCCTATTGGAATCCAGAGGAAGCTTATGCAGCGACTGTCTTCTTCCACAACCAGGCACTGCACAATATTTTGTATTGCTTGGTATCTCGATCCGGTTTGTCATCACGAGGTAGGCATCTATGTTATTTTGCTATGCGTGGCATGCACAAATCGGTGGGCGGGGCTAAACCGTTGATCTTCTTCTGCGGGGGTGGTGTTTTATCCTCTTTGTCGTCATAGATCCCCACTTTTAAAAACGAGTCGTTTGCTGGGGCTCACGTCAATAAAAGATTTTATTGGACTAACAAGGACGTTTTCAGTTCTGAAACTTACAGGATGTTCTTATAATATGATGACCTCGTAGATGTCAAAAGCTCAAGGAAAATTTGATTTCTCAGTTCATCACCCCTTTAATAACAGAGTGATTGTACACGGTCAGAAAAAGATTGGCAAATATTGTGCCTTTAGGGGCACAGCAGCATTTTACAGGGGAAGTACCCTTCAGTAGCCTGAAGATGAGACAAGTGTGCTGCACAAGTCCCTTCCCTTTCAGGACCAGTGGTTTGGTCAAAAAGATAAACTCACAATAAGAGCCTTTTACACTAATGTTTATCTACATTTCTCTACTTTGCATAATGGCCATTAACACATGCATGGGTTATTGTCCTCATAGTTTTGGTTAGCAGGGTTAATCATTGATATTATATGAAAGAACGCACTGTTGAGAACTCCTAAAATACCACACAAACCTTTTTCATCTCTTTTTCGGTAAAAAAAAGAGCTGTTGGAGCCGTGTGAACGTGTGAGCAAGCCTTCTGTTCGGCCTCCTCTTGCTCACTCTCTCTGAGTTTTTAGACTCTGTGTGCGCAGAATGAGGAAGTTCACCCTTGTGTTTGTGGTAGCTTCCTTTTTGCAGCTTTCGCCCCTCTAACAGGAAGAGAGAGACGCAGCGAGCCTAGAGCCAGACAGAGCAGGAGCGGCTATCAGTTATAACAACGAAATGAGACAGACCTTAAAACTCTGAAGCTGACCTCATGTTGATCTCCTCTTGAAAACTGCCTGGGCCAGAATAACCTGGGTGTCTCCAGACAGAGGAAGGGAGAAGTATTTGGAAAGGATGTTTTCCCACCAGCCATGGTATCATGGCAATATCACTCGGTCTACAGCAGAGGACCTCCTCTCCAAAGCAGGCAAGGATGGGAGCTTCCTTCTGCGGGACAGCGAATCCATACAGGGAGCTTATGCCCTCTGTGTTCTGTGAGTATTGCTGTTACCTCTCAGGTGGAAGGGCACATATGTTGCCCCTAATATTAAACGTAATGAAACATGAACGTTTGAAGGCTTTTGAGTTGGAATGTGGTTTAAATGTGACATTTGCAGTGTGTTTGTGCATGAGGTGAAATGTGAGTCTGTCATAAATATAAAACATGCTCGGTTTTTGTGGTACCGCCCATGCAACCTTATATATATATATATATATATATATATATATATATATTATGGTTTTTGAAATATCATTGTTGCAATCAGTTTACAAATAAGAGGCCTATTTGTTTGCAAACTGATCTCAGTTTCCCTGTTTCCTTACAAATTGTTAAGTATGCAATGACATACAAGTCCAATATGATTCCTTGTATCATGAATTATTAACAAACAGTGTTAACTGAGACTCAAGGAAGTCGGCGAGGTTATTACACTTTCAGCAAAATGGCCATTTTCACTTTTTGTGTTTGATTTGTGACATTTTACATGGAATTTGTTTTAAATGCATTATGTTTTTATTCTTCTCAATATTTTGCAGGTACCAGAACTGTGTGTACACCTACAGAATATTACCAAATGAGGACAAAAAACTATCAGTCCAGGTAAAAAAAAAAAAAAAAAAAAATATATATATATATATATATATATATATATATATATATATGGCAGTGGTTGGTTACTCCTCTGATGAGAATATTTTGCATTGGTTTCTTTGGGTTGAAGCTTCCTGCAATGGCTCTGCTTTCATATTCGCACAGACAGGTGTGCTGAGGGACTATTTTGAGATGTGCACCGAGATACTTCTGCTTGTGAGAATGTCACCAGAATGGTGTTTTCTTTTCATCACTTTATTAAAGTAAAGCTTTTGGTGGACCCAACAAGTATTTGGACACATTAATCAGCCATAAAATCTCATTCGGTACAAATTATCAAACATTGGCATCAGCAAACTTCTAGAGATTTCCTTGAAACTAACTTTTCACATATTGTTCCACTGAATTTCACAGGTGAACCACAAGTGTAGTTCTCCTCACGTTTGACAACAGGAACATGTTGAATGATCTCCATTTTGAACTATGTATTAAATATATTGGTTAGTAATTCGGAACCTTTTTCTGTGCATTGTTTTGCTCAAGAAAAGTGTTTGTTCTTTATTGTGATATTGATATTTTGTATCCATTGTAATGAAATTTGAGGATTTTTTCGTTCACACTAGATGCATCATTTATTTTAATCATTTGAAACTGTCTACAGCACTAAAATTGTGGTCAAGTGTAAAAAATATACAATAGAACCACGACGAGACAAAAAGCAGAGGCAGAGATACTCAATCATCTGCTAATTACGTGTTTCGCTCATATTCTGCTGGTCACTTGACAAAACACTGTCCATTTTTATGACTAGTTGCACAGAACATCTGGCCTCCTACAAGCCATTTACTATCTTGTACTTGGTAATGAATGTGTGACCTTGTGACAGTTGGCTCTTCAGCTGCCAAAGACTCTCTGAGACCGTTGTGTGGGCGTCTTGTCTGTCAAGCTATCTATTATGTCCTCTGCATTAAAGCAAGCATTGGTCTTCCAGCGTGACAGTGCAGCTGCAAAACCAATTGGTGGTTTTATTCGAGTTTTACAAAACTCTTATTCTCGTGACAACAAAATAATGAGAGCAAATTGGGTGACCTTTGCTTATAATTTGCATTGTTCTCTCTTGGCGTTACATTTCAAAGTAACCTGCACTCAAGGGACGGGGCTAAACCAAAAACTGTTGTACAATGCCCTTCAATGTCTCTCTACCACAGTTCTTCCTCTTTCAAGCCTGCGTTGCAGCACAGCCTCAGTTTTAATTTATCCATCAGCGTGGGTGTTAAGCAAGCCACAGGGTTCCTCTTGCACCCCGCCTTGAATGGAAAGTTTCAAAAAAATGTGTTCATGCCATTTAATTTAATTAGATTAGCAAATTTCAATTGCAATACATTTGCGCTGACCTTAAACCACTGAGAATTTGTTTTTTATTCAAAGATTACGCTTGTTTCCTATTCCTATATCGAACATCTTGTGATTAGCGACGCTATATGCATGACACATGTGCTAAATGCTGCCATTTTCCTTAATTTTCTCCATAGCCAAAAGTATAGGACTGATTCATTTAGAAATTAGGGGCTGTGGATTTGATAACATTAGTAGCATTTTGTTGTTGGAAAAAGGACTGTATATGTACTATGCTGAATTTTTCTGAATATCGTGTGCTTTTCCACATCATAAACACATCAAGTTTTTAAAGTACATATCTGGTTAGAATTTGTTCTTACTTTGTACAGTAATGCATGTAATTGGGTCAAAACATTTGCTGAGCATCAAGATGTAAGTCAGACCAGGTGACTAAGAGCTTATACTCCAAAGTCCTTTGGAAAAAGTGGCTTATAAACCCTACTTGGCACCAAGTGAGCACTTTTTAAAGGAAACCATGCAAAATGAAGAAATGCAATGTACCGCTATTGGTTTCGGACAAAGGAAGAACAACCAAGAGAGTTACTGGAAGTATTGCTGGGAGTGCTGAACATGTTTATGCAAATCATGATTTTGTATATCGTAAAATCCCATAAATCTTGAACATTTGAACACCTTTGTTCATCTGAATACTTTGCTTTGTAGGCATCAGAAGGTGTGCCTATTCGGTTCTTCACTCTGCTGCCAGACCTGGTAGAGGCATATTATAAAGAGAACATGGGTCTGGTCACACACCTTCAGTATGCTGTGCAGAAGGAGAAGGAGGAGGAGCCGGAGGAGGAACCAGGTAAGTCAATTACAATAAGCTTTGTTCATGGTTTCAGAAACACATAGACAGTTGCTGTTACCATGATATTGTGCATAACTGGAGAGCAAAACCACTAGAAAAAATGCTTATGTTTTGAAGTTTTCTTTTTCTTTTTCTTTTCTTTTTTTTTTTACAAACTCTATCATTATATTATATTAGATTGTAGTATTTTATTTTATTACAGAGAATTATTAGCATAACAATTTGAGTGAAAAGTTTGATTAAAGCAGTGGTTCCCAAAATGGGGGAAGTTTGGACTGGAGTTGGAGTTTTAAAAAGGGGTGCACGTCCAGAGTGCAAGACCCTACTGCAAAGTTATGCTGCTTTGTAACGGTCTACAAAGTTCTCAATGCTTCGTTTTGCATGTAGGAACCCTCATTATGTTACTGTGTTAGTGTGGGGCTATTTTGAGCCTTGTTAGTGGTATAAACTAGCGATTTCTTTTTACTTAGTAAATGCCGCCAGTACTAGCATTATACGCTGAACAGTTTTTGGAAAGATTAAACTCTTTAAATTCGATTATCATGAAAACAAATCTCAGAGAACGGTTGACTGGTAGCCTACCGATGTTTTATTAGACCAAAGGTTCATTTTGCACTGGAATTCTCCTTTAAAGGCATATGCACTGAAATGGCGTGCTGAAAACAGAGCTGATTTTGAGCAGGTAAAATTAGTGTTTCCTTAAAAATACTTTTATACGAATACAAAATTTTAATAAAAGTATATTACAAAGTTTTCATTTAGACCCTAAACATTAACTTGTACAAAAATGGCATTATATGACCCCTTTAAAACTGCAGTGAACAAAAGACAGTCTCAAAAAACAAAAACAACAACAACAAAAAAAAAAAAAACACGGAAATCGCTGGTGTTTCTGACATCACATACTTGTAAACAATCACACATCAACGAGATCTCTGAGCTGGTGACGAGTGGGCGGGGCGGGGCTAATTTGCATAGATTTGCGTGCTGATTTTATCAATTATTATTATTTTTTAAATATTTAATTTTGGTGATCAAAGATGACTTTTAAGGGATAAAATTATTGACTAAGGGGGGTGCTTGAGCGGAATGTCAGTGGCCGTCGTGGTCACATAGATGGTCGTGTTTGCTGTCGGTAGGGCCTAATAACAGTCCACTAGATGGCACGCGGCGATTGAAGAATCAGGATTGAGTTTGTAGGGAGCTGTGTAAAAATACGAGGCTGCATCGTTCCTCGCCTCACTTCAGCATCAAAAAGTGTGTGAAAGGATTGCGAGTGGCAGGTAAACACATAAAGCAGAATATACTTAAAACGTCTCTCACTACTGTCAAATCATGTTGTTTAACGTTACACAAAAGCTATTGGAACCCATTATAATCAGTGATGCTGTCTGTGAGGCGACACGACAGATTCCCGAAAGTAAGTTAAACCCCGTTTATTCCAACAAAGTGAACAAATTTGGCAAGAAAAGTTTGGGAACCACTGGATTAAAGCGCTAAATCATGGTAGCCTATCTTTTTCTTTTTTTTCTCCATTATTTTAATGTGGTCTCATACTTTTTGAGCTGGCTGTAATGTTGAGAACTATGTGACAGTAAAATGTAAGGTTTGAAGTTGGTTCCATTAACTTCAAGAAAACTGTTTGGTCAAATCTCCATTTCCACAGAACAAATTATTTTGCCGCCTCAGTTGCCACCCAGGAATATCTCAGGTAATGAAAGTAAAGATTGCCACAGTGATTCGTCCAGAGGAACCGATAGAGGAACAGAGCTTGCCCGGCCCTCCATCTCAGACACCTATCTCCAGCGTTTGCAGCAAATCGACATATCAAAGTAATTTATTTTTATTTTCTTATTTTATTTATTTTGAATTTATTTACTCGAGTAGCCATTTTCTGGTGTGCTAATGATTCTGATGTTCAATGTCCAGTCTATCAGAGGACCACCAGAAGTCCATTCAGGAGTATTTCCGCACATCTGTGTGTCTGGATGCAGAACAGGTGCAGAATGGGAACCCGACTCTTCCTCACTTAAAAAAGCTCATACAGAGTATCTGCAAAATCCTAAACAGGTAAAATTGTTCTGAAAATTGTGTGAATTCTGAAACCTTATTATCCTTATATGAATGTTTTGGTACTGACATTGTATTTATTGTGCTTTTAATTTACATTAATTGACATTCCTACTTGCTCGTAGTGAAATTGCTCGCACACTTCCGAGTCTTGAGGCACTGCAGAAAGTTTTGGATCCACCACTGTCTCCTGGAGCTGGGAGACTAAGGAGTCAGGTCAGTAAGCAAATCCTGAATCAAACCAGGAAGGGTTCAGTTTCATGCAAAAATGTAAAAGACCCAAACTTACAAGGCATTGGAATAGCTTGTAACAACAGTCCTCTTTGTATCTGACTTTTTACTGATTTACATGATTTAGGGGTTAAAAAATAGGCCTAAATTTCATAGTAGTTTTTATTACAGATGGTAGAACCAATAAATGTGTTGAAACACTTGTTGTTTCCCTTACAGACAAGTAGAGAAATGAGAACCGCAATAATATGTACAAAAAAGTGGTATGTTGAGGTTTCCCCCCCCCACTATTTTTTTTAATTTTTTTTTTACTTATATCTGTTGATTTTACTCTTTTCCAGCTTTCTGGAGATGCAAATCAGTCCGTGGCTTTCAAACTGGAGCAACTGACTAAGCTTATATATTCAATAGAAGACAAGGTAACACTGTTTTTTATTTTTGGATGAGAGCAAACATTAAATTAAATGAAAATCTTATTGGGAAGTTGGGAACTTTAATTCAGGGATAATGTACATCCAGTCAGAATAAACCCCAACAGGGTGATCAGGACCCTGACGCAAAGTGCTTATTATTAGCCAGTTATTACACGGCTACTTGCCACATACAGTAATATAGCCTATACTTGCCACAAGTAAATAATAAGATACGAAATATTGATCTGAGTTGAAATATTTTATTAGGTCTTTAAACGCAAAGCATCCGTGGAGAGAACAGTAGCTAGCATGGCAAGTTTGAACTAGATGGACATTTGATATGGTTCAGTCATACTGTACCACTTATTACACAGCATTTCACCACATAAATAATTATGGGGATACGAGATATTGATTTGAGCTGAGATTTGACTTGAGATTTTAGATTAAAACCGTACCTGTTTGTTATTTTATAATCCAATAATGTACCGTAATAAACAATAGTTGCAAAATGGCAGCAACCACATTTGTATGAAACAAGAGAGAGCGAGTCCACGATACTGTATGACATAATTAAATAACTGTACAAAAATACATTTTTTAAATATAAAGATTTAATATAAATATATTAATATATTTAGTATAAAGTTTTAATATTTTATTAGCAACAACTTTCATGAAGAAAAAAGGTTCCTAGCAAGTGTATATAGCGCTGCTGATTTCACCTGGATGAGCCTGTGTTATCTGTTTTCAGTTGTTGTTATCTGGGAATAACATAACGCTGGATGGCGTGATTGACCAATCAGAATCAAGCATTCCACAGAGCCGTGACTAACCAACCCTCTTATTTACAGACCAAGAATGCTGTGTTTGATTTTGTCGGATATGATGGAGGGCACAGAAAGTCACTTATTCCTCCTGTGATGTTCGAAGTAAGCAATTCAGTTCAACAATAAATACACCATTGTTGGTTTAGTTAACATTAGTTAACAAACAATATTACAGCATTTATTAATATTAGTTAACAAATCAGACCTTATTGTGAAGTGTTTCCTATTTTTTTAAATAAAGTATTTAATTGCTTTGTTGATTAGCACATAAATATATAAATAAACGTAAATACTGTATAAAATTCATGTAGTTTGATTTCCGTATCCGAAGTGAAAGTCATAACCTGTAACCTTCTTCCTGCTTGTAATGATGTCATAACAATGAAAGCATGGAGGTTTTCATTGCGACTGCTTTGCACTCGAAAACCACATGCAAATTAGAGTTATGTTTGCCTATGTGGCGATTGGCGGTAACATTTGCCTCTGCTCACAGCCATCAGAGATAGATAACCTTTATAACTATTTTTGGCACATCAGAAATGCTGAACTCATTTTTACTTTAATGTCCTTTTCTGTGTTAACAGGTCAAATGTGACTCCCTCGGTATATCAATCAAAACGTATCTTAAAGTAGACGTGGAAGGCGGGAAGGTTTACTTCAAGAAGTCCAAAGATGGACCTGAGGATAAATATTTTGTGCACAATAAAAGTATGCTGAACCACTTCATCACTTACATAACCACATACATTTGAATGTGATTACGATTTTTCAATATCGACAATTCCGCAGGCCTTTATTGCAAAAATAAACCTTGATAGGATTATCAGGACCCAAACGCAAAGCAGTCTTCATCCTTAAGGGTTGCGATAATGCTGTTTACTTTAACTTATTTTCTTATGTAAAAGAAATTGCAAAGAAACACTGGGTTCAAATTCAAAATATATCGGTTGCAAGTCACAATAGTCAAATATACAGTTCAGTGGTGGTCATTATACTAAATATTTGACCTCTGAATTCTGTGATGGACCAATCAGAATCTTGTATTCCCGAGAGCCATGTAACCAAAATGTGTGAAATTACCTATAAACTAGTAAATAATGGCAACATGCCAAATTCTTAATTTTCAGTCTTGCAGTTGGTGAAGTCACAGAAGATGCATAACAGACTAGCATTGGTGGTCGAGACAGAGAAGGAAAAAACTCAGCGCAAAGACTATGTCTTTGATGACACAAAGGTAAAAATCCCACTGGAATAGTTGGCAGGACATTTCCAACTATTACAGTTGTATTTTGTATGGATGTTTTGTTTTTGTGTGTGATTTTAATGCGATCCTGCGTGTAAATGAGTATCTCAAAACACCTTTTCAGAAAAGAGAAGGCTTCTGCCAGCTTCTACAGCAGATGAAGAACAAGCACTCAGGAAAACCTGAGCCGGATATGATCACCATATTTGTTGGCACCTGGAACATGGGTAAGATGCATTTAGCCTATTAACATATATACATTTCAGTTTATTTAGTTATTTAGTCCAAAAAAGCTACTCAAGGTCTCCTGAATTCAGATATTTTTGAAAAAAGTGCTGTACATGTTTAAAAAAAAAAATATATATATATATATATATATATATTTATATATATTTTTTTTTAAACATGTACAGCACTTTTTTCATATATATATATATATATATATATATATATATAATCTCACTTTAGCATATTTAAACTTATTACATAAATAATATACTAGTATAATATAAATGAAGATACTTCAACTGAATTCAGTATGAACTGAATGTAATGTTTTCAAACACTTAATGGCATGCCATTTATAGTTAAAAGGGCAAGTTCGATATTTTACACTCAAAGCCCTGTTTTAAAATCGTTTCTGATAAAATAGAACGGTTATGATTAAAATTTTGACACATGCTTCTGGCCCGAGAAATTTTGGTTTCTGTGGTTGCAAAAAAAAAAAAATTCACTTTAAGTGTAAAATACTGAACTTGCCGTTTAACTATAAATGAGACAGTTTAGAGTGTTTTTATATGTAATTTCATAATTACTTTTATTGTCTATGAAATATGGTTAAAGTGAATTGACAAATGTACCGATACGCATTTATGGTAAACTAAAACATATTTAAATGTCATTTATTTTTTATGTCATATCATGCATATAATTTCATATTTGTAATAATTAAGTTGTAATTTAGAACATTTAAAATATATTAACTTTAAATGTAATATCAAATGTAAGGTCAAGACACCAAATGAACTACTTCAAAGCATGACAAAATTAAATTATTAAAGCAAAATGATTGTACTTTCAAGTAAAACCTTTAATTTGACATTAGTAACACAGTCTTGAAATTGTGCTGTCTTTACGTGCACATAAATGGTTATTAATTTCACTAATACTATATTATAACTGTAAGTACAATTTTTTGGTATAAGCGACTAAATGTACACTAACTAGAGATCAACTTGTGCTGTCCATTCAGGAAATGCGAATCCACCACAAAACATCACTTCCTGGTTGCAGTCAAAGGGTCAGGGAAAAACCCATGATGACACAGCCAATCAAATCCCACATGATATCTATGTAATTGGGACACAGGAGGACCCAATGGGAGAGAAGGATTGGATAGAAACCGTTAGGGGAGCCCTTAGGGATATAACCAACATTAGCTTCAAACAAGTGAGTGACACAAAACCCAACAATAAGGCTTCGGGTGCCCTATGTGGTTTCCGTATATGAAGACAACTATGTGTTTTTTTGTGCTTTTTTTAACAGATAGCCACTCAGACACTGTGGAGTATACGAATTGTGGTTCTAGCCAAGCCTGAACATGAGAACCGCTTCTCTCACGTCTTCTCTGATAGTGTTAAGACTGGCATAGCTAATGCTCTGGGTTTGTTGATAGCCGTTTCCCCAAACTTTTAATAGGAAAGCAAAGCAAGCTTTATGTTCTACTTTGTTGGATGTAAAAATGCTAATTATGTGTGTATGTGTGTTTAAAGGGAATAAAGGAGCAGTGGGGGTGTCTTTTATGTTTAATAGAACCTCATTTGGGTTTGTCAACAGTCACCTGACCTCAGGAAGTGAAAAGAAACTGAGGTAAGCCACAACCCAAAAACCTGTCAGTGCGACTAATTAGACATTGGTATAAAATAAACATGATTAATAATATAATAATCATTATAAATGTAGTAACTTGATTACTGTACCTTTTCTAGGCGAAACCAGAACTACATCAGTATTCTGCGTTTTCTGAATCTGGGAGATAAGAAACTTAATCCTTTTGACATCACACATCGCTTCACACACCTCTTCTGGCTGGGGGATCTGAATTATAGGGTTGACCTACCATCACAGGTAGGTTCAAATGAATGTTAATCAGCAAACATGCTTTTTCCAGTAAATGCATCTAGGTAAACGATGACAATTCGTTCATTTGGAAACTTTATATCAAATAGGTATCTTGAACAGTTTTGCAACGGGGGTGAAATAAAGCTGTTTGAATTACATTAAGATTTTGTAATTATAGCTTCTAAGTATACTCTATTGTTAATGCATGTCAAATATAAACACAAGAAAATAAATGCTTCATATCAGCTACTATTTTTATTTTCTATCTGATAGTAGTAATTGACCACTTTAGAGGTAATTTTATAACTTATTTGATTGCAAAATTTATTTTAAGTCTACAAATTAAGTTTTTATTTTATTCATTTTTTATTGTTACTATGCATGTAAATTTCATGAGTTCATATGAAGTGAGACTTCATTTGTCACACCGCAGAACCGTTTAAAATGATCCATTGAGGACATTTTTATCTATTTTAAACACTCTTCATGTTGATAAAAAAGGTGTCTAGGGACAAATTATGCATCAGTTACCCACATTATGATATTTCAAGGCATGAACTGCCTTTGTTGTTCAGAGAACTTTCTTGTATATGAAAAGGCAGTTCCTCTATTAAGAAAAGAGCTGCCACGTACTGCAGCTCCTGTCATCAACTGACAGGAAAAGACAGAAGCTTTGCATAGTTG
Organism: Pimephales promelas; assembly: GCF_016745375.1. Next base: position 4,758,989 of record NW_024121421.1, read on the forward strand.
TTTGCTCTTTGCAGGAAGCTGAGAACATTGTGATGAAGATCAAACAGCAGCAGTATCAGGAACTGCTGGCAAGAGATCAGCTGACCATAGAGAGGGAAGAGAGAAAGGTCTTCTTAGAATACGGTGAGAACGGCCACCTTTCTTTCATTGACCTAAACTCACTGCAGATATACAGAATCAGTTTTAACCACAACATATAAGCTTTTGTGCCCATAGAATAGGAACATATACAATGATAAAAATATTGTTATCATAATTTAAGTTCTTTGTCTAATCTAGCTTTTTTTAGTTTGAAACTATTATTGGTCATGCACTTGTACATAATTTATCTATTATTTTAATTACCAATATATATTTTTTGGCTAACTGATTACTCAACTACAAAGTTACTCAATATCCATCCCTACACCAAACAGGTGGTCCTAACCAAATCACCCTTTAGTTTAGACAATATTGCTACAAAATGACGTCAAACAAATAGAGCAATGTTGAAATCGCCACACTGTTTACACTTCTACTTGTGAATGGCTCACTTATAGTTTCTCTACACATATGGGATGGGATATGAGCATATTTATTATCAAAAAACAAAACAAAAATCCACACACTTTGAGTCAGTTAGAAATTTTCAGTTCACTGGAGGTTTTTCTAACTTTAATCCAAACCAGATTTTCTTTTCATAGTTTGTATTGTATTATCATTTTTGCATATCCAGTGAGGTTTAACCTAACATCAAACTACTATATAAGGTACTATAAACCAAATTTAGAAAAAACACATTGACTGTTGGTGTGGGGTTGGTAAGATTTTTAAAAAAGTCTAAAGATTGATAAAAGTCTCTCATGCTCAAAGACTGCATTTATTTAAAAAAAAATAATATTAAAATATGTTTACAATGAAAAAAACTGTTTTCTATTCTATTATCTCTAAAATGTAATTTATCCCTGTTATGGCAAAGCTGAATTTTCAGCATCATTACTCCAGTCAGTGACACATGATATGAAATCATTCTAATGCTGATTTGATGCTTAAGAAATGTTTCTTATTATTATCAATGTTAAAAATAGCTGTGCTGCTTAATTTTTTTTTTAGGATTATTTTCAGGATTCTTTAAAGTTTTAAAATGTCTTTACTGTCTCACTTGACCCATTTAATGCATACTCACTCAATAAAAGTATTATTTTTTCCCCAACAAAATCCTGCTGACCCCAAACTTTTGCACCGTACTATACATATAAATGTCAACAAGGTGTGTTATGCCAAACTTGTTGAGGAATAGAAGCATGCTTAATATCAGATTCCATGCCATTCATATTTTTTACTTTACAGTGGAGGAGGAGATTACATTTGCTCCCACGTATCGTTTTGAGAGAGACACACGGGAGAGATATGCCTACACTAAAGCCAAAGCCACAGGGGTATAGCGTGAAAGCCACCATACATCTGAACAACCTTCCCCATGCAGCAGATATATTATAAAATTGAATTTAATGATGAAAATCCTTCTTACATAAATGTTTTATCTCACAAACAGACAAAATACAACTTGCCTTCATGGTGTGATCGTGTGCTTCGCAAGTCCTACCCTATGGTGCATGTGGTTTGCAACTCATATGGTTAGTTCATTATATTTAAAATGCAAGTTGTATAAATGCGCATGAAAGACATCACTACATTAACCAATATTTTTCTTTGATTTTAATAGGATGCACCAATGATATCATGACAAGTGACCATTCCCCTGTATTTGCCACATTTGATGTTGGTGTGACTTCTCAGTTTGTCTCAAAAAATGGTATGATGTTGTAAATATTTCACTATGGCAACAACCCCATTTTAATAGAGAGACTTTGCATCCCAGCCAGCTGTCTTGTGCATTGTGGTAATTCACTAACGATGGACTCTTTTGCTCTTTACAGACCTGTCAACGGATGCTCAGGGTGCTATAAAGATCATGAACTGTGTGGCTATCCTTTTGACTAAATCCAAGACCAAGTTCTTCATTGAGTATCACTCAAGCTGCTTGGAGAGTGAGGAGGAGCTATATGCTTTTTACTTTCTTTTCTGTCTTAAATGATCACAAAGCATTTGAATCCTACACCTTTTTTCTTTAGAAGATCACATAAGCTACTCCAAAAAGAGAAAAGTGAAGTTAAATAATTCCTATTCATTTTCTAGAGTTTGTGAAGAGTCCTGAAGGAGAAAACCAAGAGAACACTGAGGGCTCAATAAAAGTACGATTTGGGGGACAAGTTGAGGTAAAAACTCGGTAAAAAAGTATACAGTATACATTGCAAGCTCAGCCATCACGTTTACATTATCTTTGTGAAATCACTTTGCAGCTCACGCCCATCATTGCAGACCCAGAATACCTCCTTGATCAGCACATACTCATTTGCATTAAATCTACAGATTGTGATGAGTCATATGGTAAGGGTTACCTAAAATCTGTGAATGTTTATTACTCACATAATCGTAATTCTAGTTGGCTAAGCACATCCTTTTCTGATTTCATTTTTAAGGTTCATAGTTTATTAGGAAAACTATGTTTAACATGCATCACAACTATTGGAATATTCCTGTAAACACGATATCAGAACATTCCAAATAAACTGAATAAATGTTGAATGTTAAAAAGATAGTTCAGTCATGGTGAATATTCCGAATAAAGTGTTTACGTGACTTGAAATTCTGATGAACATGATGGCATATGGATTTCTAAAAACTGGAATATTGACTTTATCTGGTTATAGCATGTGTAGACATGATGCTTACACAATCAGAATAAGACCATATTCTGATTAGTATCGGAATAGTCGTATGCATTCCAACACAATAACGCTGCGCTCTGTCTGTAGGTGAGGGCTGTGTTGCTCTGCGTTCTGCTGAAAGCTCTTACACTGAGTTCTCTATCAAACTCACCCATCATGGTGAGCACACAGGCCATCTAACGGGTGGCATTCAACTCCCCAAATCTGAAGGAAAACAGGCAGAGAAGCTCTATGGTGAGTGCACAATGTGTTTCTGTACAGCAATGGCTGACACAACCAATCCTGGATTGTGATATAATGCTTTACTTACCGAGTTTCGAGGCTACAGTATGTTCCTTTCCTTAAGATTATTTTTCTTTATTCCAGATTTCATTAAAATCGGAGATGACCCAGGAGCTGGTAAAGGGAAATCAGGAGATAATAGCAAAATGTAAAATATTCGCATTTTCCCTCGTTTCTATTTACATTTACTTAACAGATTCTTATATCCAAAATGTTATGTTATTATTTAATTGCTTTTTCAAAATGATGTTATTAGAAAAATTTAGATTCGGTTATGTTTGTACAATTATATATCTTTGACATTCTTTGACAGGTCTTCTTCAGTCCTCGCCTCTGATATAAGTAACCCCAGTTATATGGGCGTAGGCTACAAGAGCAATAACCAGACAGACAGGGGCGCCAGCAACATTATGTCCCCTAGAACAGGGCCAACCTCTGGACATTCATCAAAGGACATGACGCATGGCAATCTCTCCCCAAAAAAGTCTAATTATGACCATGCTACATCCAGCCCAACTGCAAAGACATCAAACCCTGTGTAAGTATATTTTGACATTAGGTAACATTTTATTTTAGGGTCCAATTCGATCACGATTAACTAGTTGCATATTAGCAAGCATGTTACTTGGATATTGGCTGTTTATTAGGACTTATAGAGCACATATTAATGCTCTCACTCTACATCCCTTAATTCCACACAAACTTAAAATCTAAACTTAATAACTACCTTACAACTATTAATAATGTGTAGTTAGGAGTTTTATTGAGGCAAAATTTGTAGTTCATAGTTAATATTGAGAATTGGACCCTAAATTAAAGTGTGACCTCACATTTTTATCTCCTTTATCTCATCATCTGTATATCCATCATGTCATCTGACAAAAGTCTTTGGTTTAGTTAAAGGTTATCTGACAAATTAGACTTTTTAATTGATCAATATCAGTCGATGATGGATACTTATTGTGCATGATCATTTCCCCTTCTTTACATTTAGACCATTTTTGTTGTCATGTAACATTCAAAGTTAATAACTATTAGTTTAAAAACACAGCTAAATATAATCTCAGAATGAATCCATTTTTCATATTGTATATTATGGTATGTTGTGATGCCTAAATTCACTTTTAGCACTTAAACAATGATTTTTTTTTAGGTTTTAGTGTAGAATCTGCCAATTATTGGCATTCATTAAAAAACCCCATCAACTTATGGTTTCCTTTATAAATAAAAAATTCCTTTATAAATGAAACTCAACCAGGCACTTCGAAGAGGTTCTGATGCTGCTGGCAGACGGTGTAATGAAGCGTGTGGGTCACTAAATCCAACAACCGAACATTTTGACTTCTCCTCTTGTAACTTCTGCATCCTTGAGCTTGGACTACAAAATCGGAGCGAGAAATAAAAATGGCAGTTTGCTCGAAGTGTTGGGCCACTAGTCAAAGTCCTTATTTGGCAGTTCCGCTGCATACTGTGACTTAATTGTTCAAAATATGTCATAGATAACAGACAAATCTGAAAAGATTGAAAAATATGACCAAAACAGAATATAAAGATATAAACGAAGCACCTGAAGAGAATAATTTCAACTTTTCTGTACTTATAAACACTCCAAATATACAACAAAAAGCATTTAAGGGCTAAAAAAGTGGATTTAGCATGATATGTCCCCTTTAAAGTGATTCCAGATTAATTCTCTAAATAAAATTGTGCATATTTGTCTTTGGCTACAGATCTGAGGATGGGAAAACACCAGAGATGTTTGACAATCCCCTTTATGGCTCAATGAGTGGATCACGAGGGGGGAAAGACCATCTGTCTCCTCCAGATCCTCACTTCTCCTTCCCCAAAACAGACCTTGACGCTGATCGCCAGGCCCCTGTTCCGACCCCCCGCTATCGCTCCTTCACCTGTTCAGAAACCAAACCTCCCTCATCCTCAGCCACAAACATCATGAGCAGCGGTCTACAATCCCAGATCATCACCAAGAAGCCTGTGGTGCCTTCTCGCTCTGAAGGGGGCATGACTGGGCCCAACAGACCTCCGGTTCCTGTGAAGTCTCGCTCTGGTCAGCCACAAGAGCTTCAACCAAAGCCTAGAGACTACAGAGACAGCTCAGAGCTCCCATCCAAGATACGACCACAAACCAGACCAGGCCAACCCAAAGATGGTATGATAACTACATGCTACACATTCCTTCCTTGTGGAAGACTATAGATCAGGGCTTTCTATCTCATCCTTCATCCTTCAAGTGTATTTCAAGCAGATTATAATGGGTTCTAACCCAATCCATTAGTCTCAAAAATAATCATGACAACACTATGTATAATGCTTTTTGAAATAACTCTCTTATATACCTACCAAGGGTGTATTTATTTGATCAAAAATACAGTACAAGAGGCGTTTCTAGCCTTTCATCAGTACTGGGGCACGTGACACCATCAAAAAAAAGTGTGTCTATATTTTGATACTGTTTTAAATATTGTTTTTGATATAAATGGATGTGAATTATCTTTACCTAAAGGATAGAGTTGTTGACACGCAATTATTGTCATTGACAAGCAAACCACTGATAGAAATCACACCACATGATTGCTGAAATATTCTCAGAGAAAATGATTTTGACACAATAAGATTGTATCAGTAATATTTTATGGGTATGGGGCTTGTGTCACAGTAAAAGGGGTCTAGCGATGCCCATGGTACAAGCGGTAATATTATGAAATAGTATTGCAATTTTACAGAACTTTTTTTCTATATGTGTAATTCTTAAAATGTAATTTATTCCTGTGATGGAAATCACAGCTGAATTTTGCTAAATGCAGAATTTTCAGTTTCATTAATCCAGTCTTCATTGTTCTTCTTATTATCAATGTAGAAAACAGCTGTGCTGCGTGCTTACTATTTTTGTTTAAAACATATTAATAATATTTTAGTGTAATAATATTAATATTACTGTTTTTCTGTATTTTTGATCAAATATATCCAGCTTTAGTAGAGATTTATTTAAAAAAAAACCATCTGAATTATTTTAAACTTTTGGCTGGTAGTGTAACTAATAAAAACTTAAGAATTAGATATTTGATACTACAAAGAATGTATTTATGGTTTATGTAATTGTAATATATATTTAATTATTCAACATTTATTTTATTAATTTTCCCTTTTTCATTTGCAACATCTTTCCTCAGTGCACAATGAGTCGTCGCAACCTCTGAAGATGGGACGGCCTTTAAAATGATTTTCTATTGGTATGCCATTGCAAGATACCTTTCAGCGCTGGTGGGATATTCATATCTCATACTTGAAACTCTGTACTGGACACAAGCCATAAGCTTCTTAATCTCTGTGTACTCAAATTAATAAGTGCATTACAATAAAAGAAACTTGGATATTGATTTCAGAATGATTATGAATGTTTCAACAGTTTGAATGTTACTGCATATAGTAATAAATAGAGGAATCTTTCCATCAACCTGTGTTTCAACATTTCATATTGCTTATTTTATTAAAAGTTGTAATCTTCTAATAAAACCAAGTATTGTACAGTTATTGGCTTTTTTGTTTTTTTTTTGGTCTGGAAACACACTTTATAATGACTTGAGTTTTAATATTTAGGCCACCAAGGAAACCAAGATTCAAGTCTTGGACATACAGGCTAACACATAAAAATACATACAGTTATAGTACATTAACAAGTACAGACATAAGTGCATTCAGCACCTACAACACAGCCCCTCATTTCACACACACCTTATATTCTGAGTTTAGAAGATTCAGTGATAAAGGGATAAAATCATTTTTATACCTATTCAGACATATTGTGCTTTTTAAATTGGATCTGATGGAAGCAGCTCGTACTCTGAATGCAGGAAATGGGAGGGTTCTGCTATTATTGTCCTAGCCTGTTAATGGTCTCAGAAAGAATTTGGAGGGAGTCACCCACATCACTTCCATTGCTTTATGAACCAGTCTATTTATTTGTGATTTTAACTTCACTGGTATGTTACCAAAATAGGCTACAATTCGTAACGTAATACAGTCTCTATCACAGAATGACACAATAACATCATTACCCTCTGTCCAATCCCAAACACCCAGAGTCAAGTTGAAAGTAAAGTTGCTGTTGTATTAGACAGAGTACAGTCAATATGTACACCCAAGTATTTGTAATAACAAACCTGGGTAATACAAATTTTGTGGACCAGTAATGGAGAATGATATGTCCTGGATCAAGAATTATTTCTTCTGTTTTCTTAGTATTTACGATAAGATGATGGCCGGCCCTCACACCACTTGTTTTACAGTAGGCTTTGTGGCATTGGAGAAGTGTAGTAGTGCTTGCTTACCTAGTTTGATAAAGGGACAGTTCAATATAGAAGAGAATGGCACACGTTATATGGTCTGTGCCTCTATCTGCTGGTGATAGAGGGGAATTACACGATATTCTCTTATTAAAGGAGGGATAGGATGTTGTTAGCAAGCCGTGTGAGTAAAGTAAAAGTTGATCTTCTGACATTCATTTATTATTTGTATAAAATATTTTATCTAAAAATAATTGATTAGATCATTTTTTAAGTGTTTGTGAGGGATTTAATGCCGAGACGCGTACAGAAGACGCAAAATCTCTTCCCCAATGGAGAATTCGTTTAGCCAATGGAAACACGAAGATAAAAGAAACCGGCAGCTTTTTGATGACGTAAGTGACCAGAAGCACAAAACCGCGTGAAAATGGTAAGTGTTGTTATTTAGCAATAACATATAATGGGGATTACCTACAAAACGTATATACATTTTGCATAGACCAAATGAATCCTTTTGCAATATGTAACATGTTTTATTGTTTACTGTTCACCACCGTTGGCGAGGAATTAATAATCACCGCAGTCTGCTAACGGCTAAGTTAGCTCTCCGAGTAGCCTAGTGTAATTTCCTTTCAGTGTTTGATATCTGATGGATTCTCTCATTGTCTTGACAGTATATTTCACAGGTTTAATCACATTTTTAATTTGTTTAATCAATTTTAATCAATGTTTTTAATCACATGTTTAATCAATTCTTGTTCTTCATGTGAGAACATAATATGAATGTAACATTCAAACATTTAATTCCTCAGCTCTTCTACTCGTTCTTCAAGTCCTTGGTCGGCAAAGATGTTGTGGTGGAGCTCAAGAATGACTTGAGGTAAGCACTTTCTGTTTTATGCGTGTCATACTTTTAAAAATATAATATGTGCACAGTGTAGAAACTTACTACATTCTGATTTTCAACTTTGCAGCATATGTGGAACATTACACTCAGTTGATCAGGTATGGCAACAAACCTTGCTTTGTTGAAATCCAAGCAAATATTGTGTGACTTTTAAAATTAAAATTGTTCTCCTTCACAGTATTTGAACATCAAACTGACAGATATCAGTGTCACTGATCCAGAGAAATATCCGCACATGGTGAGAGCTTGTCAATTGTGTTGTTTGTTATAGATTAGGAAGTATTGTGTGGGTGTGCACAATAATTAAACCACATAATCAGTTAATAGATTGAAAAGAGAAGTAATTATATGGCAGAAATCTGTTCTGTGCCTGGAACCTCAGGCACTTTACATTCAAGAATGAAATGTAATATTGAGCTTGAGCAGGTGTTCAACTGATGAACACTCTCAGGAGAACTACATCTATAGAAATGACTCTAATATTTTGTATTGTTTTAGTTGTCGGTGAAGAACTGCTTTATCCGTGGATCAGTGGTGCGGTATGTACAGCTTCCTGCGGATGAAGTGGACACACAGCTACTACAGGATGCTGCACGCAAAGAAGCTATGCAACAGAAACAATAATGCGTTTGCATTTCTGAAAAGGTTGTTTTGTTGGACTGTTCACATGCATCATCTGTGGAGTTTTGTAGGTTAAATATATATTTTTGTTTTCTTTTTTTTTATACCTGGAACTTTATGTAAAAAAAAAAAGTTGTAATTTTCCTTTTTACCTCTCTTGTCACGAGGCCCATTGTTGAGAGGGTGTGACATTTTTTTCAGTTAGTGGTTGTGTGCTTTTTAATGAATCTTAAGAAGGTTCTGTACTACATCTACATTTTTTGTTTTTCAGGCCTACTGATACAGTAATAAAGTATTTTCTTTCATCGCCTCATTTTTGTTGAAAAAGCTTGTTTATTGTTTGTTTTTAGTTCAGTCATTGGCAAAATGTTGCACAGCCTTAATAAGATAAGATGGGCTACAGAACAATTCTCTTAATTATGACTTTTCTTGCTATTAATAGTTTCTATTTAAATCTGTAAATCATTATGTACTGTATAACAGTAAGGAAACAAATATAGGTAACACAAGGTTAACTACATTAGTTAACAATAGGAATGACAATACTTCAGTATTTGTTAACCTGTGTTAATGTTAATTTCAATATTTCTTAATACTTGATTAAAATCTTGTTAACATTACTTAATGCACTGTGAACTAACATGAACAAACAATGAATAGTTGGATTTGTATTAACTAAGATTAACAAAAACAGTATGGTTAGTTCATACATTAACTAATGTTTAATAAATGAACCTTATTGTAAAGTGTTATCAGAATGTATTACAGCATTTGGCTATAGCTGTGCGTTATTTCATTTTAAACCTTTATGTGTGAAATTTATTGTATGGTGAAGTACTATCACAAGATTTTTGGAATATTGATATTTAAACTGTCTCAAATTAAGACTGTTTGCAGTCTATCACTGCAAGTGTTATAAGTAAAGTCACTATTGGATCGATTACATTTTTTTTATATATAGATTATTGCAGTATTTATGGAATATTGATATTTAAACTGACTCAAATTAAGACTGTTTGCAGTCTATCACTGCAAGTGTTATAAGTAAAGTCACTATTGGATCGATTACATTCTTTTTTTTTTTATAGATTATTGCAGTATTTATTATAACAGTTTACCCGTGCACATCCTCATTATTTATTTATTTATATGCATGTACTGGTAATCTTTTTTTATTTTTTTTTATTGCTAAGAACACACATAATCAATGCCAGGGGTAAATACCATTGAGAGTACAATTACATGTTACGAAATCAGGAAAAATATCATACAAACGACACGGTGACAGTTTTAAGGGCTTTAGAGTTTCTAAGGAGCTGGATGTAAGGTGTCCAGGTGATTTTAAATGGTACTTATAAGTTCCTTAAAAAAATGAAAAAGTAGGGCTTCACCCTGGAATTTTCATTTGTGTAAGAAACATTTGCCTAGAAGAATAAATAAGTTTATCAAAAAATGTTGGTCCTTTACATCTTTATCAAAGTTGTGCTGACCAAATGCTGTGATGAAAATGTGCTTACAAGATACAGAAATACTTCCAAAATTGTATATGCATTGCATTCCCAGAAAAGATGAAAGATATATTCGTCTTCAGCATCACAAAAGGAATAATCTTGAATTAAAATGGTGTAATTTAAACTTCTTCCCACTTCCAGTGACAACTCTGATGACGTGTTCCCTGTCGCGAGGGCCGAACAACCGGTCACTCACTAACACGATAGCATTAGCAGCAATATTAAACTATTACATTTACAATAGTTCCCAAACGATTTCAGAAAATCTCGTTCTACATTTTTTCTTGCCCAAGTATCCGTTTTTCACTTTTACAGTGGTTTTCACTCAGATATACGTCACAACATGGAAGAAAAAACGTTATCGCTGCACGAGTGCCGAAGGATTTGTTAATTAGCTCACCAATGAACTTGAAATCTGTTAACGTTAATTTGCTAACCGTGTGTGAACCAAGACAAATTGCCACCAGCCGTTAGTTAATGTTCCATTTTAGGTCTTCCTGACACGCTCGCGGGTTACTCTTAAATTACACAGATAGCCTACTGAGTTTAATGAGAATGGTAGGTGTGATTTTCGTCCTTTCAATAACAATGTTTATGGTTGTTGTTTCAAAACATTGTGTGATCTCTGGAAAGTATTTTAATCATGATAAGTGCATTCTGATTGATCTCGAGCTCACCTGATTCGGAACGCTCCCATTATGTCCTCCTCAACATAGGCCTACGTTTAAAACGCCTTTTAAGTGTGAAACATAAGTAGTTAATTTTTATGACGATAAATGTGTTAATTAGAGGTGTCTGAATAGTGTTTTTCCACAGAGATACATTACAACTACTTCTACAAGCACAATGGATCATACAAGCCATGAATTGGGAATTGATTAGGTTTCGTATAAAATGGTGTTCATCTGTGTTTTTAGGAGAACTGCATGAATGAGGACTTCGACATGGATGAGTGTTTGTCTGAGCGGCACCATAGCAAAGTAAGTTGAGAGAAGGACCTAGGAAGTCATCAATCATGCAAGTGACCAATTTTTGGTTTTTATGATGTTTTCGTCATTTAGATGGACGATCGCAGTGGTAAAAGTTCTGATCTAAACTCTATACTTAAAGAGTTTTTTGAAGAAAAGGTAGGATCGTAAAGGAAGCGGTTCCCCTTTCCCTTTTTGTGTGTAAGTGATCCGTTCTTGAATCTGTGTTTTTAGATTTCTACTCAGAAGAAAAATCATTGGATACTTGGCCCCGATGACCTCAATGATACCCTTGTTCATGATTTTGAGCTAGAGGAAGCAGCGTGAGCTCTGATCAGTGTCTGCATGGTTTTGCATTCACCTGTGAATGAAAGTTCAGTTTTTAAAAATGACTTTAGCTAATAATAAAGTAAAAATATTTGTGTTCTGTTCTTGTGCTTATTAATGCAGACCCAGAATAACCAAGCTACTTAAAATTGTATTAGTGAGATCCCTCTGTCCCTTTTTTTAAATCCGGTTTGACATAATTCAGTGTACTGTGTTTAAAATTTGTGAGGGTTAAAGTGTCTGGGCCATTCAACATGTCCTTAAAATATAGTGAAAACTGTTGAACGGCGATTAGTAAGCTGGACCTCGCTAGATTTTTGTTTTGGGGTTAAGTTGGATTAGGTGATTATGTAAATATGATTAACCTCACCTGGTATAAAAACATTGGCAGTTTATTAGATGTCCTTACTTCATTAAACAAGTGACTGTGAACCTAAATTTTTGGGGTCACAGAGATTAAGCATATGTTAAGCATAAAGGTATTTATTCAGTATAAAAATTACAGAAGTTAATGGAAATTCCCCACCACAGTACAGAAACATGCATGTTGCGTTATGGTTCATATTGTTGCTTTTCTTGTTTTATTGGTTTTTAAGAAGGAAGCAAAATAAGCTCAGACCTGTTCCAGAGTAACACAAGAGGATCTAATACCTTTGGTTTGTAATGGATAGTTTTCTGATCCCTCTCCCCAATCTCTCATAATGACTATGTTGCAGACTTCCATTATATGATCTTGTGTTGAACTGATTATTGAATAAGCTTCTATATAAATGATGACATCTCCTGTCTGTATGATGCTATGCAGTATCTATTGGATTATGATGTGTGCATATAAGTCTGAGCATTAGTTATGGAGTCAAAAATCATTTTGGTTGATGAAGATGTATAAATAATAATAACTATATATATATATATATATATATATATATATATAATGGTTATAATATGGTTGTGGTGTTTTAGATGGAGCTGTTTGTCACTTCTTGACTGGGAATCAGTACTGGTGTAACTTAAAGCAAATGTCTGTGGAAAAACAAACTGTAGCCCAACTGTTTTGTAGTGTTTCACTCCTATTGGGGTTAGTTAGTTCGTTCATAGTACTCTAGCCCTATAAAAGGAATTGATACTACAGAGGTGTGGAGCTTCCAGTGTTGCTTTTCACTACCCTAAGCTTGTGGTGATTTGGTTCCCTGCTTATTGTCTCGACTCTCTAACAATTTGGTCTTTGTTGTAGCATGCAAGCATTCCCATAAAGCTAAGCTTTTAAAAATATATGAAAAAAGGGAAATGTTAATGATTAAGTTGTCAAGAGAATGGTGAATGCACTTGAAACTGTTGAAGTTCATTGTCTTTCACTTTCATGTTGCCTTGAATATGAAATAAATAGACGATACACAAGTGTTTGACATAGAAATCCAATACTTTTATTTTACATTCATACATCTATATTTTACAATAAGCTTAATGCATTTTTTTATTATTTAAAAAAGCCCAATCCCAAAACAAGTCCTGAAGATGTATAGCTCACGCAATGATTTGCATTTTTTTTTCTTAAAGTGTGTGAAAAGCATTTATAAAGCACACATGCACACACACAGTCACAGCGTCCTTCTGTCACACATTCTCGCATACACACTCAAAAAGGAAAAAAAAAAAGGACACATGTTGCCCTTCAGTTGTACCTTAGTAGAGCTGGGCTGAATGAAAGTAAATTCAGACACCATTGAGAAAGGCACCTTGAGTACACAGTGTATACACAGACAAAAAAAGAAAATAAAGACAATAGTATAACCTTTTACTGTAGCTTCTAGAACGACAACAAAACTGTAAACCTTCACTTGCCAAAAGAAACAAAAAGTCACATTTCTGTACAAATACATCTGAAGCAAAATATCTCCTTGGTCATAACATAGCAGTACTTTTTTTTTTTTTTTTCCTTTTTTATTATTATCATCATTATTATTACTTTTGAATGCATATGTTACCATGTAATTCCAGATCGGCTCTGCCAGCAGAGAGCAATCTTGATGTAAAGTAAATTACACTTTGTCACAATATTTATGCAGTTTCCTACATAATAAAAGTTTATCAGTGGCAACCCACCTCATGCATGTTTTCCATTTGAGAGAGCAGCCATCATTCTCAAAAGTACACGACAAAAACCAAGTGAGATATCCAATGCTATAGTCACAGTTAGGAGTTCCTCTTACAAGACAGAGGTTGTTCCAACATAGTGTAACCTGTACATGTATATATAAAAATCTATAGACACACAATTCTTTGCTTTGCGAGAAATGTGTTCTTAAAATATTCCAACCTCGATCAAAATCCCCAATACCTTCAGAAAAGTATGTTTTTTTTCCCATTAGAAAATACTGTATTTTCAAAAACCAGATTTAAATGTTTTACATTCCTTCCTTCTTCCAACAAAATAAAGCTTTTTATAACTCAAATTGTAAAAACACTCCCAACATTAATATATATATATATATATTCATATGTAAATACAAACAATAAAGTGACTACAAGAGATCATATTGTGGTTCTATGTTCAAATGTAGAGGAAACCCGTTTAGACTGGCATTTTATGCCAGTTTTTTTTCTTCTTGTCCGATTAACACAGTGTGGCACTAAAATTTTGAATGATTGTACAAGTCAGGTCATATAATGCCAAGGTCTGCCCCAAAGTGCCTACTCAGCATGCCTTCGTTAAGTCAGTCGGTAGGTCTGTTGAGGACATGCGATATTGGATTTTGGTGTTGGTGATCGCGCCATGCTTCTGCCGGAGGTGTAACCGCAGCTGACTCTTGTGGCGAAAATGCAAGTTGCATTTCTCACACTGAAAAACAAATGCAAGAACGGGAATAAATGCTTTTGCGCTTTATAGATCTAGTTATGAATGATTTGGCTGTACGTATTCTTACATGATAGGGCTTTTCTCCTGTGTGTATTCGCAGGTGGCTTTTCAGTGTCTGCAAATGGCGGAAACGAGTGCCACAGATCTCACATGGATATGGCTTCTCTCCAGTATGAATCAGAACGTGAGCCCGAAGGTGAGCGACCTGCGCAAAAGGTTATGTTACTCTTTCAAATCTCTTTTTCTCCGTCTCTACGATTGACTAACTCGAAGCACTCACCTGCACAAATCTAGCGCCGCATGTCTCGCACTTGTATGGCTTTTCTCCTGAGTGAATCCGTGTGTGGGTTTTGAGGTTTGCTGGTCTGTTGAACTGAGCCCCGCAGATATTGCATCTATATGGTTTCTCTCCTGCAGAGCAAATGAAAAAGGAGGTTAAGCAAAAGCTCGAACGTCAAAGCCAAAATTGCATTTGTATTAGCAGCTGTTTATTTTTACCGGTGTGAACTGTTTTATGACTGGCAAGGTTTCCCTTGTAGCGGAATGCTGCTTGGCAACGGTCACATTTGTATGGCTTGTCACTGTGGACCTGAAGCGTGTGGCGTTTCAAGGCTTCCTCCTCTGCAAACTTGGAGTCGCATTCATGACAGAAGTAGGTTCCATTTTCTGTGAGGTAAAGGAGTATTGGTTTTAGATTGGTTTTGGAAGACACTAACAGGTTCTTAGGAAACCATTTCGAAGTTTCTTACCACAGCTGGAATCAGAGTACTCAGAGTGCATCTCAGACATCTCCTCGGCCAGACGTGAGGCCGACGTGTTGGGACAGATATCAGAGTGCTGTGGAGACTGGGAGCCGCAGGACGAGCATTTTAAATGGCTCATATAGAGAGAAGAGTGGCTGTCACTGTTCCTCTGCGATCCCTCCAGAGTTCTGAGGAGGAGAATGCCACATTTTAGGTCTTTATGCAGAGGAATTCACTAATTTTCATAGAATACCGAATGAATTTCACACATTCCTGCTAAGATGTAAATCCTCGGTGTGCAGTAAGAGGATTGGAATGGATGAAGAAAAATTCAATCTGGCTTTGTGGAGGTGGTGGGTGGGGAACCGTTTCACAAAACACTCACAAACTGGCAGTTCTAAACTTTACTGCATTAGGAAACGAGATCTTCTAATCGGTTTCTGTACACATACTACAGGATGACATCTTTTATAGCTGTTAAAGAGTTTCAGATTTCCTTTGAAAAAAAAAAGAACAACTCACCTGTTGATGATGTTGTTCAGGCGACTGGCCTGAGGCACAGTGAAGTCTTCGCCTTGCTCGCTAATCTTTGTCGTTGCCTTCGAGTCGGGATGTTCAGAGTCCACGTGGTGAAGGAAAGCAGACAAGCCCGGCCTCGGTGGGGAGTGCATTCCGGGTTCACGAGGATTGGTCTCCTCCTCCTTGGAGCTTTGATTGAGCACAATGAACTTGTACTTCTTCCAGTTGCGAGCTTTAGGGTCTTGTGTACCTTGAGAGGTTGGAGGTTGCGAGGCCTGTGCGAGGGCGGCGTTCTTGCTGCTGCTCGACTCTGTTGGGGAATTGGGCTGGCAGTCGGATTTGAGGGGGCTCTGGGGGCTGCTCATCAAGGTTTTGCGTCCATTGGAGGATATGCCCATGGAGTAGTGTTGGTGGCTCAAATGTTCCTCTGCCAGGGAACTCTGCTCTTTCCCAGTCTCCCTCTGCTGGTCTTGGGCCAGGCTGGTAAAGCCATGTTTCCTGGAGCTCATCCCGATCGAATGAACCACTCCCTCCGTGGTCTCCTGCTTCATTTCCCCGTCTCTTCCCGGTTCCCTTGAGGAGTATGAGCCTGCGTGGCAAGCGATTGAGCTCCCGACGGCGGCGCTGCGAGTGAAGTCGGACAGCACAGTGTTGTTACCGTCAACCGGAGAGCAGTGTTTGTGATGGATGATGCCTCCCTTTGAGAAGTCTGAGAAAGTGTTCTTGGTGTCTGTAAGCTTGCAAAGAGGAAAGGGGAAACCTTGCATGGGAAACTGGCTGTACAGGTATGAGCTGTTGGGAGCGTTGACCCCGTTAAACATGCAGACGCCATAGGGTCTCCCATCTCTGAAAGTCGCTGCCCGTCCAGAAACGTTATCCATCACCTCGTGGGGTCTGTAACCGTGAACGTCTTGAGGTAAAAGCAGGGGGCTGACCAGAAAGTCCTCTCTGGGAAGTTTGATGGAGGAGTCACTGCATGGGAATATTGAGCAAATTAAAGACCTCGGATTTCTCCAACTATTTAAAATTCCATTTAGCGTTCTGTTTTTAGAAGCACTAAGGAATCATTTATGAACAAAGCAAAATATACCTGGACTTGATGAATCTGTGACAGGTGTCAACTACATGGTCCATCTGCAAGTAGATGGCTGTGTTCATAATGGCCATGATGAGGCTCTCCTTCAGTGCGAGACGTGAAGTGTACATGAACTCCAGAAGGATTGCGAAACCCTCTGGGTCAACTTTTGGGTCCAGACTGATGGCGTTCAGGTTACATTTGTGTGAATCAGTAAAGATTGAGTAAAACAGCCCACTGTGAAGAAAATGTTTTAGTTTTAGTCACTTTACCATTTCCACCATAGGCAAGCATGTAACAAATAGAAATAGCCTTCAAATGCACCTGCATGCCATAAGGACCGTTTTGTGTGCTCGAAACTGTTGTCTGTTGACCAGAATCGTGACATCTGTGAGGATATCTCTGCTGCGCAGTCGGTTCAGGTTGAGCAGAACATCACTTGCGTGACGCGTGAATTGGATGCAGCTGTCGGCTGCACAAGCCATTTTTTCGAGATCTGTTGGGAAACACAATGAACCATGAATTATGTAATCGGTGCTCACTGAATAACGTGCTAAAATCAGAAAGTTGGGTATTATTCCAACATCACAGGAATCTTTAAAGCTTATATTAGCTGTTAGAAACTTTAGAAACAAAGGCATTGCTGTTGTTCTTTGCTTTTTTTGGGAGGTATGTCAAAACCTCTATTAAGAATATAGCTTTAATCTTGTTATGCATCAAAAAAATTGTCAATGTGTACCTCCTCTGCTTTTCCTCTGACAAAGGAACACAAAAGGAGACGTTATGGAGAATGACAGCCTCAGTCGCCATTCACTTTGATTGCAACTTTTTTTTTGCCTACAATGAAAGTGAATGGTGACTGAGGCTGTCATTCTGTCTGACAACTCCTTTTGTGTTCCACGGAAGAAAGTGAGCCATTAGGGTTTGGAACAACACGAGGGTGAGTAAATGACAGACTTATAATTTTTGAGTGAACTATCCCTTTAATCTGAAAATCAATTACATTCGTAGTTATCTCTCCTTCTCCGATAGGTGGCGACAAATGATGAAAATATTTAGTTAGAGATCTGACGTCCATCCACGTGCAGTAGTTTTGTCACGTCTGAGAATCTTTTTTCATCCAACCTAAAATTATCTTTTATCGAACCACATTTATAGGAACCTTAATTAAGTTTTCACAAAGTGCATATTTATCTTGAGATGTCTCTAGTTCACCGAAGTGTGTATTTACACAGCTTTTGTCTTCTGGAGAAAATAGCTTCTTTCCCTGCGATTTTCAAGTCTTTATGTGTGGAGGAGAATAAACTCGAATGAGTCATGGGGAAATTAGGCTGTTTATTGCCGCACTGTTTACCGATAGACTTCACTATTAAGGAATGGATGTAATAACAGACAAAGTGGAATAGACAACAAACACAAACGAAGAATGATGTTAACTGTAGAAAAGTTTATTTTTTTAATAGATTAATTTCGACAACACATTCTGCGCTCTTACGTTCAGACATTGGACGCATCACCTCAGACGATTCTCCCAGTCACATCTGGCGCCTTGACACAAATATATAGTTTCACTGGACGCCTTTAAATAGTTAGGCGAACATTTTTCACATGTTGAACATTCAGTATTAAAGATTCTGTTTCCATTTGAGCCTACATAATATCAATATCCCAGACCGCGCGCTGTCATGATGCCATGCTCTTGCGTGAGGAGGCAAAACACCCATGACCGGGAAAGGGATCTGGATTTTAACCACTAGACAAACAAATAAAACAAATCGCTACACACTGAAACCACAACAACCCGAATACACCAGCTCTTTACAACGTTTATGAAAATGTATTCCTTAGAGCAAAACTTTAGTAGCCACTCTGATTGCACGTACTAGGCTACTTTTACGTTTGTTGTTTAAGAAATTAGAAGTTTTGCGTCCACGAGATGTCACCCAGTGACCGTTCTGAAGTTCAGCGGCACTAAACGACAACGACGACACCTGCAAGTCGCACGTCAAGTCATATTTGGCAATTTCGCACGGATTTAGCGGTCTTAAATCACTATAACGTATAAACAGAACGTCAACTTCTCACGAATACAGTGTCGTATGGCAGAGCGCACGCGCTCACCGTTGAGCTCTTGCATATCTCGCATTCGTACTCTCAGCTTACATCTTAAGTATTAAATTTAAATCACTTTTACTCTTTGTAACGCCTGTAAATGTGCTCACTCCAGGAATAGAGCCCGATCCAAAACACGCAAACAGCGGCAAGATTTCTAAGCCACTGCTCAATGCCAATCAGCGCTTTCTAACCACTTTAAATATAGGCTAGTCGATTTCTTCTTTTCAAACCGGTCTTATTATCCATATGCATCTCTACATCTTTCTCTTTTTTCATTTCTGACGAGAACATTATAACTTACTTTAAAATGAAACACACAACACATTGCCGACAAATAAAATACAAGACACATGACGAGAGAAACTTGTGCAGGTCTGTTATTCTCGTGCTGCCACAAAGTGACAGGGAACCGAACTATGTAAACTTTTCTATTGCATCTCTACCGCCAAGCGCTGACGAATCTTGTAACAATTCACAATTCTCAGCTACTTTTTAAATATATTGATCGCTTATGCACTTTAGGAAAGAAAAAAAAAACAATAACAACAAAAAAACAATAATGGCAGTATCAGTAATGACAGTAAATGAGCTGTGGAACTAATCAGAAATCATCTCTAAGCTAAGGATGTGACTTATACCAGCATACACGCACTGAAAACACAATGTATACAGCTTTTGGCACAGGACAACAAAATCAAGACGTCAAGGGAAAGAGCGAACGCGAGCGTGAGTGCAAACTCAGCTTTCCGAGCGACTTTTAAAACATGCGCAGAGAAAAGGGAGTGAAATCGTCGGATTAACGCTTTTATCTTTGTGTTTAACCACGCAGTGCACAATCTCTACTGTATTATATTACCCCCCATGTGCCATTTAGTCAACTTTGTAAGCGGTCTTATTTGGTAGCTTGGGCAAAAAAAAAAAAAAAAAAAAAAAAAAACGCGCACCGCGTCTAAATTTTCAACCCTCTGCTGCACGTCCTATTTACGACCCCAATGTTCCGCAGTAAGGACTGACAGAGCAGTGTGGTTCTGTTCATGCAGGACGACCTGAACTGTCAAAAGCATTTTCACCAGACAGACCCACTACATAAACACTCCGCTCTAGAAACTGTCCACAAAAACACCTTCAAATCAGCCTAGATAAACATTTAACCATACAATCCAATAAAACAGCCTAATGAACATGTGTGAGTAATGGCAACAGCGCGCCAGAAGGAAAAGAATGTAAAAAAATCACCTGGTAGTGCTTTCCTAGAAACTTCTTGCATCACCACTTCTAAGAACCCCAGTTCTAAGAATCAGGAGAGCTCAATTCTCGGAATTTGAGCTGACGACCATACCATTTTTAGAGGACAGGGGTGTGCAAGTTTTTGCTTTAAGTTTGTATTTCTTTAGTTATCGTCAATAATTGAATTTCATACCGTTGCACTTCAATAATAAACTATAGTGTTTCTAAATTCGACGTTTAAAATGTAAATGAAAGAATCATATTTCCGTCACGACTGAGAAAAATAGTTGCATTCAATGCTTAATTCCTCCTTTCGGATGGACGCGTCCAGGCAGAGACGGTCACGTGGCCAGAGAAAGTGTCTTACGTACGTTGTCTCTTTAGCCCAGCCTCAAAATACTCAGAACTAATTTGCTATTCCATGACATAAGCAAAGTGTCCATTCGTTGCCTTTCCCCGTATTAAACCCACGGCCATAATCTTCTTTACAGAACATTTCTGGATCGCTTATTCACACGGCATTTTTATTGTGTTATTTTTTTCTCTCTAAGTGATATCTTTTTCCTATTATGTTACCTCTTCAAATCTGTGGACCTGCTGGCCAATGTGCACAACGGTTTGTTTGACCGGGATTATATGAACATTGAGACATTGTGTTTGAATACTGGCTTAACTGGAATGTCGTTAATTTGTTAGAAAATGTAAACTTTCATTCTAACTGCTTTGGTCTCGTCGTGGTTTGTCTGTGTATAAGCTACTGACGAACTACCCTTAGTGACGGTTATTTGTCAAATAACATCGATAACTTTAAATATTTTTAGGTTGGTTTGTATAAAAGGAATATTGATAAATATTTGTTAAAGCCACTTTGGTTCGGAATTGTGCAGTATTAATGGTTTAATTGTCAGTTGGCTGTGAACCTTCCTGCACCGTTGCGCGAGCGCTTGTCTCGTGAAGATGCCAGTGACAGCAACAACTGACTGACGAATGAATTACTCCGCATTACTGCCATGCTCTTGGAGCCGCGCTTTCTATACATACGATTTGTTGCCGCATTCTCTACTGGTAAAGTATCCATATTATCCGCCACGACGATACTTAGAGAAGACAGCGGCACACAAAAACAACAGTTCAATACAAACACTTGTTGTTTATGCACACGAATGTGATGTTATTTTTGCTTCATGATACGTAATCGTGGTGCGTCTAATTTATTTTTATATTTTGCCTATCACGCATTACGTTGTACTTATTTATGTTCTGAGCAAAAGTTGAATAAAATTGTTAACTATACTGTTCTTAAGTGTCGAAACTATTTTAAACTGGTAACTTGAACACGTCTATTGAGCTCTGCAAATACCGAAATGTCAGCTCCTGTTCTCCGATTAACCTCAGGCCTCCGTTCATTAAAGCCTTGAGGTCACACATATAATATTTTTAAAAATGCATTTTAGTATTTTTTATATATATATATAGAGAGAGAGAGAGAATGCGGGAAAAATGGAGAAGGAGAATATTTAATTTGAAAATAACACATGGGCTTTAAAAAGCTCTGCTCTGGTCGTTAGTAGTTTCACTCGTGTGTGTGTTCTTTTTAAGTTAGTTATTGTTAATTATATGGACATGGTTTATTTTGTCATCTGCTAAGAAGGCGTTTTTAAATAATCGTCTGTCATTAAACATAAGGAGACGGCGTCTGTTTGGTATTTTGCATGCATGCCTCGTGTTTTTTCTTCTTCACAGTAAATGCTACAAACGCACGTCTGGCGTCGTGTTTTTCATTCAACTTGCAGAAAACACTCGAAACTTGTCTGTGTGTAAAGTAGTCTCTTTAAAAGTAGGCTATTGGACGTTCCCCGAGTTCCCTCTTTCAGGTACAGCAGTAGTTTCTGTATCCCTTGAGACTATATAATTTCATTAGAGTAGCCTATACCTGATAAAAAAAGTAGTTAATTTGACCCACTGCAAATAATGGATAAGCAGCATCAGTTATTCAAAGTTCAGCTAACACGGGCATAGAGAGCACTATCTTTGATGTTTGTTTAAGAAATAAGGACTTAATGTTCTGTTTTCAGCACTCATTTTTAACATAACATATATTTGAGCAAATAGCTTATATCATCGTTAGACATATTCTGGCTTTCAGGTGATTTATTATCATACGTTTAAGTGCTGAGAGCAATACTGTTTAACAACATGGAACTTAATAATATGTGAATATTCCCTGCAGTTTATAATCTCACTTTGTTATGGACACTGCAATTAATTATTTTAGTAGACTATGTAATATAGGCTATATATAACAGACTCTGGAATGCAAGGAACTTTGTTGCTGGGTTGTACATTTTTGGCTGGCTCGTAGTCTTAAAATCTGTTTTGCTCTTGACCTTTTTACATTTCAGGCCTGTTTGCAGCACAGCCCAGGGAGTATGTTTTGAGATTATGTCCTTTCATGCTTTATGTATCAGCATGAGTTTATATTAGAGTCATAGACTGGATTGTTAGTTACTGTGTAAAAACTATCAACATTAACTGCTTAGAACAAGTTATATACTTTTAAAAACCTTTTACTGCTCCACATTGATTTTTTTCTACAAAGTGTTTATAATATCATATTTGTTTCTTCTGTGTATTGTAAATTTGTGGAATTCATGCAGATCCATAATGAAGATTTTTTTTAAAATAGATTTATAAATAAATAAATGTCAAGACTTTGATTTGCTTACTAGTTCTTTTGTTGAATATACATGTCGTGAGGGCAATGGGCATCAATCTACTGAGATGTGAATGCATAATTAGAAAACACGAGCTGAATATTGAATGTAGGAGGAGTAAGAACTGAGTTTTCAATGTGTCGTAATCACATTTGTTCTCATACTGTAAAGCTAACTGTAACTCTGACCCAATACTTTTTACATAACCATCACCTGTAGTTTTCAGCTTGAGCAGTCAAGAGAAATGTCATCAGAAACAACAGTTTTTTTGTTTTTGTTTTTTTGTTTTTTTTTTGTGTGTGTCTATTAAGTAGTTTATTTTCAAGGGAAATAGTGGGGAAATGCAATAAGAAGTTGTTTAATAGTGCATAACCAAATACTGTTGTAAAGGGATGATCGGAAGAACGATTTAAGCCTTTTACTATCTGGATCTCTTAAATCTTGATTACTTAAATCACTTAGCAATTACTTTTTGGTTAGAAGCGTGGACTGCTGAGTGATTTTACTTTCCGACATTCTCACCTGGGTAACTTCGTTTGTGGCTCCAGCTGGGGGGAGCTGGTCCGTTCTCCCTTGAGCCAGTTAAACCCTGACACAGAAGGAGCATCTGTTGGGCTGTGGTGGAAAAAGCAAGAATATCAGTGCACATGTTTCCCCCCTAACAGATTAAATGCTTTGGTCTGGAATGGATTCAGTTGGTGTTTCTGTACCTTCTGCAGCATTTAATATTCTGCTGATTATTTGTCATTAAAAACGAAAAAAAACAAAAAAAAAACTGATTTTACAGACTTAATGATTGTCAGGAAGACGAACACCCACTGTATTCATCAAGTACTGCATAGTAACTTAGTTGTGAACATCATTATTTGATTTTATTGATACAATCTGACCTTTTGAGACCTAATTTTTGTGATTGTTGCTTACCTGTTTCTTAGGCCCATGCACATTCATGTATGCCGTTTATATTTCAACAAAAAAGGACACTCCTTAGAAATTTATTCAACAGGGCAGAACTGGACGTATTTAATTAAAAAAAAATGTCTATACTTTAATTTTTGTGATTATTGGTCTTCCTGCTATTTATCTTTTTAGGTTTCAGTAGTCTTGACTCATGCATTGCATATCAAAGCATTTGATGAAATAATGAGTGATTTCTTTTATTTTGTTTGTAATTCAGCTGAATAGCAACAGTGTCAGCATTGCACTCTTTGGCTATGTGAAATGGTGGAACGTCAAAAAAATAAAAAAAATAAAAAACAGCTGAACTCTTGTGACATCATAGCGTGACTCAAAGGAAGAAGCTCTCGCAAAGTAGTGAGATGGAGATCAAATCAAGAAAGTGAAAAAGTGACAGAAACTGACATTTAGTTTTCCTTTCTTACTCTTGGAGTTTTGTTTCAAAACAAGGACTATTAAAAAGTTTTGACTTCATTCCACAATGAATCTTCACCTTGTATACATAGTAATATAACAAATATATGGTATACAATAATACTTAGAGAGAGATGTTTTTTAATATGTATATATATATATATATATATATACACACACACACACACACACACACACACACACACACACACACACACACACACATACCGAAAGGATTATTCGGAACACCTGTTCAATTTCTCATTAATGCAATTATCTAATCAACCAATTACATGGGAGTTGCTTCATTGTATTTAGGGGTGTGGTCCTGGTCAAGACAATCTCCTGAACTCCAAACTGAATGTCAGAATGGGAAAGAAAGGTGATTTAAGCAATTTTGAGTGTGGCATGGTTGTTGGTGCCAGACGAGCCGGTCTGAGTATTTCACAATCTGCTCAGTTACTAGGATTTTCATGCACAACCATTTCTAGGGTTTACAAAGAATGGCGTATTAAAAAAAAGGTGAAAAAACATCGGTAACACTTTACAATAAGGTTCATTAGTTAACATTAGTTTAATATATTTACTAACATGCACTAACCATGAGCAATACATTTGTTACTGCATTTGTTCATCTTTGTTAATGTTAGTTCATGAAAATACAGCTTTTCGTTGTTTGTTCATGTTAGTTCACGGTGCATTATCTAATGTTAACAAGATTTTAATCAAGTATTAGTAAATATTGAAAATAACATTAACAAAGATTAACAAATGCTGTATATGTGCTATTCATTATTAGTTCATATTAACTAATGTCAGTCCTGTGGGTGAAAATGCCTTTGGTGATAGAGTTTAGAGGAGAATGGGCCGACTGATTCAAGCTGATAGAAGAGCAACCTTGACTGAAATAACCATTCGTTACAACCGAGGTATGCAGCAAAGCATTTGTGAAGGCACAACACGCACAACCTTGAGGTGGATGGGCTACAACAGCAGAAGACCCCACCGGGTTACCACTCATTTCCACTACAAATAGGAAAAAGAGGCTATAATTTGCAAGAGCTCAAAAAAATTGGACTGTTGAAGACTGGAAAAATGTTGCCTGGTCTGATGAGTCTTAATTTCTGTTGATACATTCAGATAGTAGAGTCAGAATTTGGGAGAACATGGATCCATCATGCCTTGTTACCACTGTGCAGGCTGGTGGTGGTGGTGTAATGGTGTGGGGGATGTTTTCTTGGCACACTTTAGGCCCCTTAGTGCCAATTCTGCATTGTTTAAATGCCACAACCTACTGTACCTAAGCATTGTTTTTGACCATGTCTATCCCTTTATGGCCACCTACCCATCCTCTGATGGCTACTCCCAGCAGGACAATCGTTGAATTGTGGAGCACCTTGTTGAATCAATGCCACGTAGAATTAAGGCAGTTATGAAGGCGAAAGGGGGCCAAACACAGTATTAGTATGGTGTTCCTAATAATCCTTTAGGTGAGTGTATACACACACACACACACACACACACACACACACACAAAGAATATAAAAATTTGTGCACTTGATCGTCAATGTGCTTTTACAACATGTAACGTTCACTAAATTTTGCTCATTAATATACAGTGATATTCAAACCATCTCGAAATAATTTGAGATGAAATGTTTACCCCTGAAATAAATGTGTCGCTATTGTTGAAGTTTACAAGACAGGAAAACGTGTTCCAAAAATAGTTTTGCTTCTGTGCTACCTTGGCTAGTTGTACCCCGGATTGTGTGGGCTGATTTTTTAGAACAGAGGTGGAACAGACACACAAGATGGAACGCCTCTATACTTTCTTGAGAAGATCATGCCTAGGCAGTCATAATTGAAGCATAAAGCGAAAGCATGAATATATTTGACCTTCTCGTGACAGCCCACAATGTAAAATTTTATTTCAAGAACAACCCACATAAAAAAGCATTTAGTGTTGTAAAGAGGCAGAAGTCATTTACTTTCCTCAGTTTAACACTGATTGACCTACTTTGTTTTTTTTTGGCCTGAGGAGAAAATTGAATCAACGTAATAAATTGATTTTTCTGACCCACTAATATATTTTACCAGCTTTGATTCAAGTGTGTTAGTTTAGAGAATATATAATTGTTGTAGATGGAATAGGAAGACTAAAGACAAACTTGTCTTGATAGATTTCTTTCTGACTTGAAGCTTCTCACAACGGGTCAAATTTAGCAAAGATTCATCGTATGACTATAGCTGAGGTCAAGCATTTAAGGGTACAGAATATTGTTCTGTCCATGATGACATTTTTAATCTTGTTCACTCTTTGTATTCATGTTGTTCGTTTCATATAGTTTATAAAAACATTCATACCAATTTACTGACCTAAAAATGTCACGTGGTGTTACCATAAGTCAGCATATGCACCTTGAATGCACGTGTGTATACATATTTTTTCAACACATTATTATTATTTTACAAATCATATTTTTTTTTATAATTTCTGTGAGTCACATCACATGACACTTTACAACCTAAACTAACCTTAAAGTCAAATTATCATACATGATATGTATGATACGGATATGCAGAGGTCTTCTCTTTGATGTAATCTACTTTTGGTCTGACAATATGACTTTGCTTTGTTGGACTTGTTTTTTATTATGTCAGTTAGCATTGAAAGTTTGAAACAGTTTTGTTAAATTTAATTTTTTAAAAGATCATGACATCTTTCAAGACAATCAAGACCCCCCCCCCCCCCAATAATAAAAAATAAGCATGCCATTGACCCATTATTTTAGTGTATAGTTATGGAAAATAGGAATCAAGGTTTTGTGCCAATTTATGTTGGTAATTATTTACAGCATCACTTGGATACTTTTTTTCAACCTTCACATGAAAAAAAAAAAAAAATCTCTTCCTTAATGGAATCACACGGATATCCACCCATCTGGATCCGGCGCCCCACTAAAAACACCCCAGGTGTTCGTGATCCAAAGTCTCTTAAATAGTTAAGGCCCTCCTTCACAACAACCACCGATTCAGCACTGCCAAACAAAGAGCATGTTGAGCTTCAAAACAAAGAGCAGCGTCAACTTTATTTCAATCCACTGGAGGGTTGTTTAAGGCCCTCCGATGTGGTTTTGCATAACGCACGGCCGTAAAAGCATCCAGGAGTTTGTAGAGAAATGTGTAATTTAGCATGGCCCCCTGCAGTGCCCGAACACATGCGCATGAGATAATTACTGCAAAACCTTGGCAAACTTTTAGCCAACGAATTTCACACAAAAATAAATGACCCACTTAGAAAAGCTGGATGAGGTAGGGGAGATTTGATCAATACTCTATGGTAAATGAACGGTTAGCAGCTACTGAGCAACAGGCGCAAAAGACATATTGTTAGGGTGACATCACTGGGTTGTTTCCAGGCCACTTTGTGAGTGATTTCAGTTTGTGGTAGAAAGGGAAATGAGCTAGTGATGGTAAGAGATTACCAATTCTTATTCTTCAATGTCAGAGAGACTTGTGTCAGTATTCCAGTCAGTCTGAACAGTAATCAGTATTGCTAGTAGTGCCCGTCTGTTCTGCTTCAACTTTTACTTACAAGTTGTAAAACAACTACCGTATGATGCTGAATAGGCACGATGTGCTGCCCATTAACATTAGTCTGAGCGCCGGAAACTGCCCCAGTCTTTTCTACATCAGCGGCAAATTTTTACCCCCATCTGATAGCAACTTTTTTTTTTTTACTTTTTTTTTTTGCCAGCTTCAGCCTTCATTGTCAGCGAAGTCTTGAGCCAACCGTGTTCATCAGAGGAATGATGCAACGGAGCTGTAACACGGTGCGGATCCGCTGTTAGCAAGTGCACTGAGGTCCTCTTAGTTCTTTAATATAAAAAAAAACTGCTTTTGGGTTGTGAATAAAAATTCTAAAGGAAGCCTTTCCTTTTCTAAATTTCCATAGAGAATAAGACAAGTCACACGGATAACCACTTTTTAAGATCAGCAATTTAAGGCTTAGTTCTTACTGGTATCACACTTTACTTTATAACACTTTACAGATTAATACACACACACACACACCAAGTGTGTATATATACAGTATATATATTAGGGGTCTAGTCACGATTCGATACATATCACAATACTAAACTCACGATACGATATTATTGCGATACTCCAAGACATATGGTAAAAGGTGAACAAAAAATGTACTGTGTTGATTTAAAATGCTAACTTGGATATTACATTGTAGGTTTAAATGAATAGGCTTGGACTTGGTGCTTGTAACCCAATACAGGACAATAGAGATACCAGAATAACAATATTCATGATTCTGAAGCTAAAATTATGGAGTTATTGTAGATGCTTGCACGCTTTCACTGACTAGATAGATTTAAAATAAAGTCGGCCACTTTTTACTGGTAACATCAGACATTTGGCATTATCAGGACCCACAAATATTCCCCCATTGCATTAGTATACATTATAATCAATTATATATAGTAGTTCAATGTAGTGCTTGCATTGAAACTCTGAAAACATAAATTTTTCCCTCACACAGTAATTTTTATTTTGAGGAACTATCCACGATACATATTGTCACTATCCACGATACGTATTGTTGCATTTTTGTATTGCGATGTATTGTGGCGCGAAATATTGTTACACCCCTAATGTAGTATATGTATATACGAAGTTCTGGCATGAAACTAGCGCAAGCTGATAGGTCCTTAAACTCATTTAGTAGCAATCACATCATCATCTACATAGCACAGCTGATTTGTTGTTGTTGCACCAGCGGCCAATGAGCTGCAGCTCAACATTCAAACAAATAACGGTAAGGTTGCAGAGCAGTGCGCTACAGAAACCCTCCACCTTCCCCAGTTCCACTTGTCTGCTATATGGGGGGTTATTGATGTATTATACATGTGCAGCAGCAGCATCTCTTATAACACTCACAATGCTTACAGCAGTGTCTGTGAATGTATTGGCAGTAGCAAGTCTCGGTATTTACTCTGCAGTAGCGTAGCAGACCTATTCCTCCAAGACCAAATACATATTCATTACCAGTACCATGCCAATCTGTCCGAGAGCTATAAACATATGTATAAATGTGTATGTATGTGTAATTTGTTTCATAAATTACATATATATATTAGTATTTTATAAAGTAATAAACTTTACTGTTGTAACATGATATTCTGAAATATGAGTAATATTGTGAGTTTAGAGTCGTGACACTGATGTAAAGTGTGATTACAATATAGTATCTCTTTGCATGAATGTGCTATTGTACAATCATTGAATGCCCTCTGCGCTATGCTCAATGATGCAGGTAGTTATTTTGGTACATTTTACTATTATTGGAATTATGTTAAAAGTATACATTTTAATACATTTTCATAATCCAAGTTGTAAAAAAATGCATATAATCTGTAAACCAAGCTCTTAGTCAACTGTACTGAAAGAAGATTGGCAGATTCCTGTCTGTGATGATGGAAACCCTGAAGTGTCTGTACTGTTATCATTCACTCTTGTATTTGTTTGACTTCACGCTTGGCTCACAAAGCCATGACAACCGCACTGGTCTCCATAAGATGTAAATATGGCCTATTTACTGTTATTTGACAACATTTCTTCAAATAATTTCAAACCAAGCCACTATCATAATGCACAATTACAAATATTGCTCAGGTGAACTGACATTTTTAACAGATATTGAAAAAGAGCGTGATATTTGAGTGTTGTCATATTAGGATGACATTTGATCACCAGGTCCATTAACATCTCCTACAAAGATGAATTATCAAATGTTTAGAATCAAATAAAGCAAATAATTTGTATTTATAGTGTCAAGGCCTGTAATTCAAGTACACTTTCTCTCTAGGACAAACCTCAATCTTTATAAGCTAATTAG
Organism: Pimephales promelas; assembly: GCF_016745375.1. Next base: position 4,789,209 of record NW_024121421.1, read on the forward strand.
TTGCCCTTGAGAGTATTGTACTGGTTATTATGACGAACCTCGCTTTCTCACATGATGGATGTCTGAAGGTTGCAGACTGAAAACACCGAGTCGTTTGCCATTCTTTAACATTTTAGCAAGACCCGACCAGAAGAAACTGAGCTGGTATGTATTTACGCCTACAGTGCTTTATACTCATCTCTTCAACTGCGGTGAGAAAACCAGCCTCTCTGTGGTCGGATCTGATGTTTCGACTTTCTTCCCACATCAAATTTACCATTCACAGTCCCATCGTTTATGAGAAGTTGGCACAATGATATTTTTGTTAAATTCAAAGACATTAAAAAGTATATTAGTCGTATTTAGTAAGTTTGTTTTCAGGCACCAGATGCAAACGCTGACATGTATGAGGCAGATCAGATTTAGACTGAAGCGTGGGCCATGTCGTCTCGAGGTTTTGCATGTGAGCTGATCAGCACAGGATGTCACAGCACAAACTGCAGTAGGCGGGGTGGGGTGGGGTGGGGAGGGGGGTGTAGAGTGGTGAAGGTACTGCCGCTTTGTCTACCTCAGTAACAGTACAGATGTGTGGGTATGCAGTCTGTAAGTAAGACCTGGCATGGGGGGTGGGGGATGGGTGAAGGCACACAGCTGCCACAATGACGGCATGTACGCATCCTCGACCTCGAACTTGCTGAAGACACATGTCATGCTACAAAATTTTTAGTTATTGATTCATCATGACAATGACAATGAAATTTAAGATTTACACAGTAAAAAGAGGTAATCTGCAATATATACACGTATATACAAACTCATATATATATATATATATATATATATATATATGAGTTTGTATATGTGTGTAAATATATAAATATACATATAACTGATGTGTGTGTGAATTAAATGCATTAATTTAAATGTTACCACATCAAGCATGTATTTGGGTGAACTTTTTGGACAAATATCAGTTGCTGATTTGCAAACCTAAAACTTTGTCTGTAACATAAAAAAACATTTTTATGGAGTTAGTTAACCCAAAAATTCTGATGTAGAACCTGGAAGTGCTGCGCTGTTTAAGCTATGTGAATATGGAAGAAAAGAGATTGTTGAATATTTTGGGGGAGAGATTGCACACAAAAAGTATTCTCGTCACTTCATAACATTAAGGTTGAAGCAATGTTGTCACTTGGACTATTTTAAAGGGATACTCCACTTTTTTTTGGAAATAGGCTCATTTTACCACTCCCCCAGAGTGAAACAGTTGAGTTTTACCGTTTTCAAATGTATTCAGCCGATTTTCTGATATTTTGAAGAATAACAGTAACCAGATAGTTTCTGGTCTCATTGACTTCCATAGTAGGAAAAAATATACTATGGAAGTCAATGAGACCAGAAACTGTCTGGTTACTGATATTCTTCTAAATATCAAAAAAATTGGCTGAATACATTTGAAACGGTAAAACTCAACTGTTTCACTCTGGGGGAGTGATAAAATGAGCCTATTTCCAAAAGAAAGTATCCCTTTAATGATGTAAAATACCAGTAGGCCCTTTCTGGGCCTTGAAAGTTGCAATGATGTTGTTGCCTATGTGGATTTCATCAAAAATATCTTAATTTCTGTCCCGAAGATGAACGAAGGTCTCACGGGTTTGGAACGACATGAGGGCAAGTTATGACAGCATTTTCATTTTTGGGTGAACTAACCCTTTAAAACTACAATATCCATGAGGTTAACAATAGAATGAAAGCATCAGAATAAGCAGTGTAACAATAATGCTTTTAAAGATAAAAAAGTGAAATTCGACTGTTTCAGCGAAAAAACCTGGCGTGTTTCAGTGTGACGGTGGGATTCGCTTATTTAAGCACTGGCATCGAAAAAGGACTTTTCGAAGGAACTAATTCATCTACAAAAGCAGCTAAAAAGCAGCAGTTCTCATGGAAATTAGCACAGTTACTTGGGGAAAGATCTTTAGTGACTCAGAGACAGAGGCAGGAAACTGTTTACATCACACCTTGGATGGCTAATAGACTTTTCGAGTGTTAGTTTATGGGGTTAGTATGCCAAAACTCAAGTGGAAATTTTTCACATTAGTGTAGAGTATTTTTTTTGTCTTTGCTAAAAGTGTAAACATGGTGTCTTTATAGCATTTACACATTATCTTCCTCAGGAAAAAGGGTTTAGACACCTGCATCATCATCACCATACACCCTGAAGTAATGTTGCCATGATTCCATCAAATGTTTCGATGTATTCTCTTCCTCTTTCACACTTTTGCATTCAGTAGTGCTTCTAACCTTGCCTACACTAGCTCTATTAGTTTATTTAGAGAACAAACGGGCAAAAAAACTGAAAAAAAAAGTCTAAACAGGGCCAGTGCGCATCTAGTTTTGGCAATTTAGAGAAATATGGCAGCCTAAAAGCTAAACGGGGTGAAGGAAGGAGGAGCTGATGAGGAGCCAGAAAGAAAAAAAAAAGGGGCGGACACAAGAATGAGAGAAAGAATTCAGTGTTTTGGAATTTTTCTGTTTTTCCCCTCAAGTACAGGATGTTTTCTGAGTCCGGCGCCACCTGGTGGATTGCAAAAAAGAGTGAAAACAGACCTCTTGCATGTCAGTTGGTGTAAGTTACGCACCCTTTCTGTATTTGTACAGTGTTCACTTTGTAGGTTAACACAGCCATTCTTCAGAGCGTCTGCTTCGTCCTCCAATTACAAACATCACATAGATCACATTCAACCTTTGAAGCCTCCATTTGAAGCAATAACAATGACTCATACTTTTCTCATTTCTAGTCGTGCTCTAGAGAACACTGAGCGGACTAGAAGGCAGGGCACCAAAATGTGAAAATATGACTCGCTTTTTCATAATCCCACCCCTTTTGCACCCTCTAAACCTATCATGAACTAGTTTTCGAAACAGCCCATTTGTTGTTGTCATTGTCTTAAAGTGTCAAGGGAGCTGGTTGATCATTATCAGAGAAATAGCAGTACTCTTTAGCATTCAGTTGTGAAATCTGAATGCCACAAACACATGCTTTGAAGGATTAGTTCACTTTAAAATGAAAATTCTGTCATCTTTTACTCACCCTCAAGTTGTTTCAAACCGCTGTGAATTTGTTTCTTCTGCTGAACACAAAGGAAGATATTTTGAAGAATGCCTGTAACCAAACAGTTGATGGACCCCATTGACTTCAATAGTATTTTTTTCCTACTATGGAAGTCAATGGGGTCCATCAACTGTTTGATTACCAATATTCTTCAAAATATCTTCCTTTGTCTCCAGCAGAAAAAAAGCATACAGGTTTGAAACAACTTGAGGGTGAGTAAGTGATGACCAAATTTTCATTTTGAAGTGAACTATTCCTTTAAGATGCGCTTGTTTTTTTTTTTTTTTTGCATTTAAAAATATATTATGTATTTCTGAAGGCTTACATTTTGTGTGCTTTAAGGTTATGTATTCTCACTCCTCCAGATTTAATTAGGCGTTAATCTCAGAGAGAAGATGTCTCGAACCATTCAATGTGCTATTTCCTTCCTTCCACACCTTGCCTTAAAGTGTGGCGTAAGACTAATTTCTTAAACGGCCTAATCCCTTTAAGAATCGTGCTTGCGATATCATGCTCTCTTGTGGAATTGGGATTTGGAGAAAAATGTTGGACTACATTTTTATGCCAAAGAGAGGGCTTCTTATCATTTGGTGTAAATGGAACTTGCTGCTACTGGGAATAAACATGCTACATGGTTGGAGGAGTTCATGGAGATCTTAATTATGTGCCATTTAAGTACCAACTTTGTCTGATGTTTCTCTTAAAATAAAAAGTAGCACAAATAAGACAACTTTTGCGTACTGAAAGCCGGTGGTAACATTTACTGTACGTGGAAAGAACATTTTGGCTTGAAGAATCTGATAAGAACCATTCTGAGCAATCATTCTGAAACCTCTGAATTTCTGTGAGATTGAATTATTGAAATATTGAGATATTAAAGAGATCTTATTAATGATATGTATTTCCTTTTGCAGCTATTCTGAAGGTACATGCTCAAATTAAAGCCTGTTGATCTAATATATATATATATATATATATATGAAGAGTTCAGATGCAAAAGCCTCTAAGTGCCATTTGAAATTTTCTTCTAGAATGGTCATTTTTATCAAGCTTATATATTCAAGTTCAGTAATTTCACTTAAATGACAATTAATAGGTAATCTTCATTGGAATTTAAGTGAAATTACTGATCTTAAACATACAAGCTTGATAAAAATGATCATTATAGAAGAAAATTTCAAATGGCACTTAGAGGCTTTTGCATCTGAACTCTTCATATATATATATATATATATATATATGAAATCGTTCAGATGGTCATAATAATACTGGATTATCGTCCATCCATCCATCCATATATATATATATATATATATATAATGGTTACCTTAATTAATTTCAGTAATTCTAAAAATAGTAGCATGCAGAAAGCAGTGTCTTACATGGAAGTTAAGACACTGTTAATAACTGTTAGTTATTTAAAGCTTTTAACATGGTTTTATTATCTATCAGTTCAAATCTCCAACCATTGCCTGCCTGTAAATGCACCAAATCTCTTTATTCTACATCATTGGCAGTATTTTTTCATAGCTTACTGGTGGTTAAAGTGTAGACTTTGGTTTGCTCAAACATTTCTTAAATCACAGAAGTCAGGATATCAGGAAATCCAATCTGTCCGAAATGCCTCAGTGGAATATCCATTAGGCCTGGTGGAGGGGTGTGGTTCTGTGCTGCCTATATTTGGCTCTCTCTCTCTATCCATCAGAGGGAGCAAATGGAGTGTAATCCATGATAACATGGATGCAGGGGCTTTTGGCGTGGATGAAAGCAATTCCACCCAGTCCCAGAAATCAGCCCCTCTAAAACCTGATTTTATTTGGATGATGTCCAACTTTGACCAATTCTAAAAACCCAAGAGGTAGATAAACACATATTTCCAGAAATGTTTAATAACATATCAATTTACATGGGATTTTGGGGTAGGATTTGCAGAAGTATATTTTGTTGTGTGAGTTACAAAATCCCTGCAAAATTACATATTTTAAAATGTATTAATATTATTTATTTTAAGTTTGCTCAATTGGAAAATATACGGCGGATCATTTTTCGCACGTCAAAGTTTTACGACGGCTTGAACTGTAAAAACTATTCGATTATTGTCATTATTGTATAAGGGTATCACTTTCGTAAGACGCATGATCAGATTTTAGATGTTAAACAAGTGGCATGCATTCTCTGTTGCCAGGTAACTCCCATATCTCTGCTGGAACAAGTTGTAATACAAGCTTTCTGGTAATATGGTATGGTGTAGCCTGTTTAATTTCCAACCTCATGAAGAACTTCAATATTAGACATGTTCCCCTGGTTTCACAGACTTAAGGCTTAAGCCTAGTCCCAGACTAAAATGCATGTTTGAGCTGTTTTAACTGAAAGCAACTTGCACTGAGATATCTTAAAATATGTCTCTGCCATTGTTTGGTCTCAAGGCCTTATCCTGGTTTAATCTAAGCCCTGTCTGTGGAACCAGGTCGTTGACTGAAGTTTCAAAACACCTGATCATGTATGATCATGTCAGAGAAGATCTAGAAAGCTGTAGGTTTTTGGGTTAGTGTTCTGTATGTGTGAATTAAAAATGTGTGCACTGCCCTTAATGTTAGCTTATCAATATGAGGGTGATTTTACACTCTTAGAAAAAAAAGGGTTCATTGGGGTTCTATATAAGAAGCATAGGGTTCTTTACTCAACTCCAAAGAACCTTCTATCATGAGCTTAGAATTATAGGGTTCTATCTCCACTTTTGGTCGAAATTGAGTTTTTGACATAATCTGATCAATTAGGTGTTTATTAATGCCTGTGTGGTGTTATTTTTGTAAAAAAAAAGATTAATAGATAAAGCTATAATAGAAGATTATACTACATAACAGTTTTGCCAGCTGGGATGTAAAAACTTTGATGCTCAATATCTCAGAACTACCCTTAACGGACCTTATAATTCTAAGCTCACGCTATGCTAAAAAGGTTCTATAATGACAAAAAAGAACCCTTTTGGCACAAAGGTTCTTTATAGGCTATTATTTATTCATATATTACATTATTCTGCTACATTTTGTAGTTGTAATTGAATTATTGTTTAATAAACTTAATATCACATTTTAATCATGTTGATTTTTGGAGGAGAAAAACTGAAATGGCACTCTTCGTTTGATATTGATTAACTACATAAAATTATATGAATATATACATTTTCTAACCCCCATATCTTGAATTTTGTGATCATTCACATGCATTCATAAATACATTTTAGGGTCTTGATGTTTGTCAATAATATGAAATATTTATTCTGAAAAGGACAAAGCAAATGATAATGGATGAACCCAATGTTACCAATGAATCCTGGTTACAAAAATACATGCAAAGATACATCCTGGTTTCTTATAATTGAACCCTTAAAAAGGGTTCTGTATTGAACCTTTTAGGGGTTCCAAATACATAGCGCTGATATAACCTTTTAAGGTTCTATATAGAACCTTTTCTTCTGAGAGTGTATGAAACTCTAGTCATGTTAGTGATCTGGACTTAATGAGTTAGGGTAGATTGAACATATTTTAGTGCAGCTACTGGAGGTCCAGATGGCATTAACATATGTATTTTTGTTCTGCCAGCTTTCAGATTGCATATGAAACCAGTGATGGGTGAACACACACTTGCACTGGATATGACTCCAACTCTCTTAAACTGCCCTGCTAATGTTTACAGCAAACAGATCAGCCAGAGTCAATGTCACACTGCAAAGCTGTGCTCTTTCAGCATGTTCGCTGCTATGTCATTATGGGAAGAGTGGTGTTGGTCATGATTTATGGGAAATAAGCCCAAATAAGAGCATAATGGTAATAGCGATTACCAAGGGACCCATATATGGATCTATACAGATTTCAATGACTTTTTCTGCAGGTTACATAGTTATGCCAGTAGGTGGCAACAAGTGACTTTAATGAGTCGGTCATTTGAATCATTAACGTAACCATTTCGTTTAGCAATATTGTGTCTAAAATGTAAGATACTCAATATTAACTTAACTGTAAATCCACCTATTTTAACTTAAAATGTAAGTTCAATTGCTGCCTTAAATTTTTTAAAATAATCAACTTGAAAGTAATTTCAACTTAAATAATATTAAATTATTAAAAAAATCTGATTGAATTGTGCATAAAAAAAGTTAAAATCGCTTAAAGCATTTTGATGAGTTAAAGTACTCTAATAAAGTTGTTGACTTACTGATTATATAATTTTTTTAAAAAGTGCTCTTGTTTACTGAACTGTTGTTTAAAAGTAAGAGTGGTCACATTTACCGTTCATCGGCGAAATCGAGTCATCTTATTTTTTGTCACCCTTAAAATATTTTTTATCATATAATTTAAAGGTATTACCTTAGTCATAAACACTGGTTTGTAGTGCAAATATGTTGCAATACTTAGTTATTTACATTCAGTTATTATTTGAATCGGATGTCTCACACCAACGCATTCTCTCCCCAATTGCTTACTTCCACTACAAAATAAGCTAGATAGGAGTCTGTGTAATCAGGGGTTTCCTGTGAGAAAAAATTCCCCATGCTGATTTTGTGAATCCGTTAGTCCAAAGATAGGTTGGCTTTTTCTCTGTTCATGCATCTATCAATTTTTAAATGTTAAGAATTGTTTCAGAATGTTCAAAGAACATTTAAAAGTAATGTTCCCATAATGTTTGCAAAATGCTAAAATGATCAAACGTTTGCATGATCAAGGAAAAACTTTTTTTTTTTTTTTTTCAAAAAAAAGTGTTGAGCATTCAGAGAACATTCAGAAATAACATTTTCGTAACTTAACATGAAAATTAGCAAAACTTTTATGTTAGCTGGGTCATGCCTATGGCTGAATTATAGCTGTGCTGATATATGGACATAATGCACTGTGATTTTTGCATTAAAAAGCATATACCTAAAATCAAATGTATGTCACTTTGGTCTCTGCCTGCCTCAGAAACAGCCAATATACACAGAAATAAAGGCATGTACTGTACATAAAGTGAGTAGAAAGAAAGGTTCTGAGGAATCTGGCCTTGATATTACTGACAAAAGATGGGTTCTTTGGTGAAAAAAAAAGTCAAAATGAATAAATAAAGCAAAGCCTGTCTGTGGTATTGAAACGTTTTAAAACCCTTGTCACAGAGTAATTAAATCTGTTGCAACATGAGATCTAAATATGTGTGGCAAAACACATACTCATCATCAAACTATCAAACTATTGTGACTTCATAGGATTTAGGAAAGTAGCTGTTCTTATAACGACTCCTAATCATCAGTATAAGCCTTGTGGGGCTCCAACACATATTATTTGCTGTTTGGAGAGTCAAGTGAACTTTGACTAGTCAGAATGGAGAGTATTCAAACAGAGGACTTGAATCCCACCATGTAAACTCAGCAGACCGTAACACATCCGAGTGCACAGAGAGCCGTCTTCAGCACCAAAGGTCCTTTAGGAAGTCTTTATGAATGAGCAGCGTTTCCGATGGGAGTGGAAAATGAGCTTCCACTAAGCTTGTAAACATGACCATCTCCTCCATAGCTTTTAATCAGCTTCGCAACTGTCCCAGTCCAGAGAATTAGGCGAGAGATCTTACAGACGCACTGTATATTAGTAAGTCCACCTTCAGTGCTGTTGCGCTCATGTCTCTAGAACTTTTAAGTCTCTTTTATTATCATCATGTCCATTACATATTTATATATAAGAATAGACACATACCATGCTTGTGTTTTAATGTAAAACCGTGTTATTTTAGGTTCATGTTGCATAGATTCCTGGTGTAAATTATACTTATGGAACACTAAGATGATGTTGTTATGAAGATGTAGAAATGTGTGCACATGCTTGCTATCCGTCTGATTTATTTGGTTAGTTCTGCTAGAACATTCAGCTTTAATGTCATTTACAAATTAAGGACGCTTGTGTATGTACAGACTAGAGCTCAACTATTACTTCAACAGCTAAAATAGATACTTTTTTTTCCCCTCCTCCCACACTTACCTGTGACTTTCACTGTCATGTTGCTGGAACTTCTCCACTCTTGATTCATGAGCTGTTATAATTGCAGATACCAAATCGTGTTGTTTTCATTTTTCCAACAGTTATTGCATTATCTTTTCCCTATATGCAAATGAATGGACACCCAGGTCTCGCGCGTTTTGATTTACCTTATCACAGCAAGCGATGTTTTGAAATTTGTCTACTTGTAATAAAGTACACTTGGCAGAAAATATGTAAGGGGAGGGTGCCTCTTTTTAAAATGATGTCAAATACTTGTGAATTACATCAGAATGAATAAATAAGAGGGTCAAGCATTTTCTGTTAAGACTTGGTTGAGCAAATGCCAAGAGGAGAAAACACTCAATCTAAGATTAAGAGAGGCTGCCGAGTCCAAACAGATTCATGCACTTTTTTTTTTTTTTGGTATTCTCCGCTTCTCTCTCCTCTCTGCTCATTTTGCTCACACATTTTACATTCTTATCATATTAAAAATTCATTTTATCTTGAGTAATGGGGCAAGCTCCGGCTTTTCCTTGTGAATTTTCCAGAGCGTACGTTTCAGGGACTTCTCTTTGAAAGGATAGTTCACCATAAAATAGAAATTCTCACTCTCATGTCATTCCAAACCTGTATGACTTCGGAAAACAAAATAATATATTTTGAATACAATGACAGATAAAGTTTGTTTGTGACTGAATTGACTGGCATTGCATAGGCAAAAACAGTTCTTCAGAATGTTTCTTTTTCTCCTACTGAATTGGAACGCAAGGGTGAGTTTTGTATTTGTCTGTGAACTATCCCTTTAAGCCACGACCTTTGAGGCTTTCAATAATTGCAGCTTCTAATTATTCATTTGTGACCAGTTATCTGGCATGACTTACCTCCAGCTATGGATTAATCGGTACAAGCGCATTACTACTACTAACTCTACAAAAAGAGTAATACAACAAATACAGAGACCAATATTTTTGAACCCTGACCTCTCCTGGAGTTTCAGTGTTGGTTCACTGAGCGTGTCAAATAAGGAAATTGCTCTGCTGGCATCTCTTTCGTTTTCCTCCCTGTTAATGTGTTTGCTTTTTATTAATTTCCTTTGGATTACTTTACTGCAACCCCAGCGGACAAAAAAACAAAAAAAAAGAAGAAAACCCAGAGCTGCTGTGAGTGTGAGGTCATGCAGGAGGGTGACAAGGTAGTAAAACAGAAATTTCTCACCGTGTTTCTGCTGCATGGAGTGGGGCATGCTGGGAGATGAGGGATTACTCAGCGGTAGCGAGGAACCCCCAGCTTCACCACGTCTCAATCTCTGGAGCAGTAAGTGGGACGCCTCAGGTCTGTCCAAAAGTTGCCAGAAGTCTCTTTTTTAACAGTCAAAGATCTGAAACGTCGCTGATGTTTTGTGGGAAACGGAGGGCATCCGGAATTCAGCGAGAGAGAAGAAAGTGGAGCAGGTTGTGACAGCTCTTCAGCGGAACACGAGGATCTGCGGGCGACGGAGCTGGGATTGCCGGGAAAGCTGGCACGAGGCAGAGCTGAGAGTATGCGCTGACAGATGTTGAAGATGCCTGGCTGGATTGGGGCAGCTAAGCAGGTGCTGAATCCCACAGTCTCTTCTTTCGTCTTACAGGCTGTCGGCGACCCCCAGAATATCCTGGCGAGCGGAAGCTGTCCCTTGTTGGATGTGTTTGCGAGCGAGTGTGTGGAGGAGGATAGGCGTAGCAGAGATCTGAAGCGAGTCGACTGAGCGTGCTCAGCGCTACAGAAGAGGTCCACAGGGCATCAGTGGCACTCTAAGCTGATAGGCCAACAGTGATCTAGCGTACATTGTTTGGTGCTTACTTGGTCCACTTTCGTTGAATGCTAAAATAATGGGGCGTGCTCCTTTTTTTTTTTTTTGGTGTGGAGGGGGGAACCCTACAGATAATCCCAGTCCGCCTTTGCTTTCTCTGTCTCTTTCTGAGGTGCAATCTGAAATCTCATTGAGTCACATGAACTCTAAACCTTGTGATATTCCCATTAATATGGAGCAGCTCTTGGGCTCCGGGCCATCTGCCAGATTACAGTCTTTCATATATTGCTGTGACACATTGTTGTATAAACTGAGGTTTTATACAACAAACATTTCAGTCCTCTAGCATTAATCTACCTAAGCTCATCTCAATCCACGGAGCAGGATATTGCTCTTTATAACTCGTCTAGCAATGGAGGCTGAGATTACATCACTCCAGATGTCACATCTCTTCACCCCTGCTATTCACGACAAGTATCTTGACTGCATGGGATTGAAAATTAGACGATAACTTTACAACATTAAAAGGTTTAGTTCTCTCACAAAATAAATTCTATCAACATTTTCTCACCCTCATGTCTTTCGAAATCAGTACGATTTTCTTTCTTCTTTGAAACACAAAAGTAGTAATTTAAAGCAGAGTCCATGCTGCTCTTTTCCATTAAAATAAAGTGAATCGTGGCCAAAACTGCAAGGCAAGATATTCAGTGAATAAGGACTAAGGCCCCATGCACACTATTGCGTTTTCGTTTAAAAACGGAGACCTTTTGCTATGTTTGCACCTCCCGTCCAGACCAAGCGTGCCGCACAAGCCCTCAAAACAGAAGCCAAAACGTCTCGATTGCCCCCCTGTATAGACTACTAGTATAGCTCATAACCCCCGCCTCCCCATGTTATTCAATGGGACGCGAGACCAACTAAACAATTAAATTACACTTCACATATCCTTTTTCCGCAGATAGTTTCTGTCATTTACTGTATTTCTATCATGTTGATGTAATTTCAAGTGTTCGTTTTTAAAATAAATTTGATTTTAGTTAGTTATGTGATGATAAAAACGGTGCTCTGACATCATGATTGACAGGTTCTCTGTGCGAGGTAGTCACTGAAGCACCAGCGGACTTTTTTTAAAATGTTGATTATGTGGTTAGTCGTTGTATTTACCTTATTTTATCGAGGTTCTGCAATCAGCAGACATCATTGGAGAAGAACGAAGCAGACAGAGGACACTTAATGAAAGTGCGGGGCGTGTGCTTGCGTTTGATTCAGCGAGAATGAGGGCGCGGCCTTGATTTCGCTGCTTTACTTCCTGCTCACGACTGCGCATGACTTGTCCCGAAACACGCAAGGGCGCAGACTCAAGTTCCAAGATGTCAGCGTCATATCGAGACACTGGCGGCTTCAGTTCTCTCCGATGGAAAAGAGCGAAGGGCGTCGCCCATCTTTTTTTACAGTCTATGGTCCAGTCTAAAACAGGAAAAACGAAGACCTAAAACGGAGAAGTTTAGAAACGCTGCAGCTCCGTTTTGCGTTTTGAATCTCCGGAGGGCGTTTTAGTGTAGACGAGACAAAACGGAGGACTTTAGAAACACTGACGCAGAGTCTGACGCTTGGCTCTATGATTGGGTGTTATCAGTCATGACGTATCCTTCCCTTATTCGTCAACCACTATTTACACCGGCATGCGCATGCCCAGTGTTGGTGAATGGTCACGTGATCCACGTTTTCAGTCGTTTTAATGTGGACGGAGATCATTTCTAATACGCAGATAAAACGCTGGTGTGGACGGAGATCGTATTCGTTTTAATTCGCGTTTTTTAAACGAAAACGCAGTAGTGTGAACGGGGCCTAATATCCTATTGTAGGGGCTTAGAAGACTATAATATAGAGCACACATCTTATGGACACTTTATGGTGCTTTTTTAGTTCTTTTTTGGAGCTGGACATTCCTTAGTCCCATCCACTTTCACAAATTATCTCTAAATATTTCCCTTTGTGTTCCATGGAAGAGTTTGGCTTGACATGAGGCTGAGTGATAGGAGGTTTATTTTTGGGGTAAAATCCCTTTAATGTCACTTTTCCAACACCTTAAAGATATTGACCTTTAAGTATTACTGCAAATCAAAAGGCCATCATTCTCAGCCACGTGTCTGCAAACCTGCCTGGGGTCCCTGAAGGTACTCTAGGGGGTCTGCGCCGCGGAGAAGATGTGTGTATATATATGTGTGTGTGATTATAACATATTAAGTATTTTTTTATTATATTTTTTTATTACATAATTATGTATCTTTCTGTTTTATATTCTGTTAAACATTGTAATGATCTTAAGAAAAGTTACTATTAAAGTTATCAATACGCTCTGCACGAACCCTGCTGAAGTATGTCAGAAAGAATCTCAACCAGCTTCTTAAAGGATTAGTTCACTTTTGAAAAAACTTTTGCTGATAATTTACTCACCCCCATGTCATCCAAGATGTCCATGTCTTTCTTTCCTCAGTCGAAAAGAAATTAAGGTTTTGATGAAAACATTCCAGGATTTTTCTCCATATAATGGACTTACATGGGAACCAGACGGTCCAAGGTCTAAAAGACAGTTAATAACAGTTTCAGATGCAGCTTCAAATGTCTTTTAACGACACCAGACGATGAATGAGGCTCTTATCATGCGAAACGATCGGTTATTTCAAAACTTATTCCAAAAATGTAACTTTTCTGGACATCTTGGATGACATGGGGGTGAGTAAATTATCAGCAAAACTTTTTTCAAAAGTGAACTAATCCTTTAACTTCCGCTAGCGCGTTCTGCAGGCAAAATATGTAGCGGCAACACTTTAATAAAATTCATTTTCTCAGAAACGGAAACTGATTCGCTAAATATATAATTTAAATAACTTCTCTTTTTTTACTCTAATGTGTGACACCTAACTGCCTCACAGGGTTTTTAACATCAGAAAGTTTTTGTAAACAGCGAGTGTAATTTGACACTATCTCCACCTAATGCAAAACCGGCTTCTGATAGACTAACGCAGCACCGGATGTAACCAGGCGTGCTGAGACAAACCTGGAAGTGATCGTGCATAGAGTGCATTGTTTTTCTGTACGGTGATGACATTAAACACAACAGACCTTTGGCCTTTGTGCTGCTAGTGCTATTCTCTACTGTTTGAGCATCAGGTGCACATCCAAAAAGGACAAAATAAGTTTTTTTAAAATCATCCATACCCCATTTGATTTAGTTTGACCCATGTTTGATTGATATTGAGAAGAAGATAAGTTGAATGGTGCTTGCATGTGATGTCACACATTTACATTATAAGCTTACAAAAATGCCAAGACATATTCCCTCAGGCTTGTTGTCCAAACACTGTTAGTGTCTTACAGAAAGTGCTGTCCTACTTTCAGTGAGATTTTCTCTGTGGCTGCACAATAGAATGATCTCACATTCGTTTATTTGAGGTTGAAAGTTCAGTCAATATGAGAAGTCTCTAGATGCGCTTAAAGGATCAGAAAACATGTGTCCTGACAGCTGCCTGTATCTCTTACACACCTGATGTTCCTGATATTACATATTTCTGTATTAATATTTTTATTATTATTTGAATTATGCCAGACTTTCTTATTTTGTGAATGCATTTTCTCTAGACATCACTTTTTAAATGAATGGACCATTTAGTTAGATTTGTGTGTGCTTGTGTATTCATATCTTGTTTTAACAATTCTTGAACATTTGACCCATTTCTTCAGATTTACTCTCGAAATGAATGATCATCAAATAATTATATATTTATAAGTGTGTATGTGGGTGTTCTGAAGCCTTAAAAAAATGTGGGTGTTCTGAAGCCTTCCTGAAATCCTCTTTGAGCCTTTAAAGTTTATACCATTTCATAGACAAATCTTTTTTTTTTCTTTTTTGCTGTTGAGGAAATTGATACTTGCAACAGATTTTCAGAGAGTTCTACATTTCCTAAGTTTAGAAGAAAAAAAAAAAAGAAAAAACAAACAACAAAAAATATTATTTTTATCCAAAGAGAAATGAACTTTCACTGATAACATATAAACCTTTCGAGGCAAACCTGTCATGATCTCTAAGTTTTATGCTTTTAAATGTTACCCCCAATCCGGCAGCGGCTCCACCAATCAGAATCAGTTATCATAGAAGTGGGAATCACGGCATTCAATCCCATAAAGCTTTGCAAATTGTCAATACTACTTTCTAATAGATTTATATTCTAACAAGCTACTTCTGATGGTATTTCTTAATTATAATCAATGATTTACAGCTAATATATTGCATCATAATTTCTGATTTGATTATGTCATTCGCAGTCACGCATTGTCTATTTTTGAAGGACTTTTTTTTAGCTTAGAATCGAATGTTGTGATGTCTTGAATGCCTATGGGAATGGGTAAATGAATTGGAAAAGTACTTCCAGACCAAAGGATGCTGGAAAAGTGGACGGTCACAATTACGTAATATTAAGTGTCATTAGTGATTTGTGCCGGACCATGTGGTTGGCAACTGTGCATGTGTGCAGAAAACTATTTTCTTTAGTGCATACAGCTGTAAGATGGTGAATAAAGACAACATCAGTCAAATTGATCTGCTCCTGCTAAAGTTCTTGGCTTATATCCCTCTTTTTTTTGCTCAGGCATGGATGAGTGACTTGTGCGGCTCTCTCAATTCCGTCATGTCTCTTTGTAAACACCATCTTTTAAATATTTTATCTCCCTATAGATGTTGTGTGTGTATGCTGCATGTCTAGAGACACTAATTAGTGCTGTCATAAACACTCCCACATGCCTGGGAGTTGACTTCACATCACACAGGGCGAGTGGGCGGAGCACCTCCCTCTGAGTCTCGGGTCTCAGACGGAAGGTTTGGCAGTCTGTGCTACAGTGACCTTTATCAAATCATTCACCAATGACCTTGTCAGCTTATGCTAAACTTGTAGGCGAATTGCTATTGTGGCAGTTTGTGCGTTTTATTGCCCTTATTCAATTAAAGGTGTTATTCACCCAAAAAAGACAATTTTGTCATTTTCTCATCCTCATGTCGTTCCAAACCCATTCGGCATTTGATTATCTTAACCGCACATGAGGATATTTTTGGTTTCACTTTATTTGGATGGTCCCTTTAACACATTCAGTTGACTACAGTATATGTAACGTTGCACCTACATCTCTACTAACTCTCACTATCCACCTTATTCTGCTCTAAACAATGGGCGCCGCCATGACAACGACTCCGGTTGTCAACTTCCGGTTCGAGTTTGGTCTATGCTTTTTTGCCATGTGTTTAACCTGCATTAGGGACATTTTTGGTCTTTTGCAGTTTAATTTCTTTGACCATTTTGGCTGTTTTAATGCAAATGGTATGAAATTTGGCAAAATTGTGACTTTTTGGATACATGTAAAAAATGTGATCCCATTTTGCAAAATATGTATAACACACACTGTGTAGATCAAATAGTAACACTCAGCACCATAAAGACCAAAAATTGCCCATTGAAACCCATTAAAACGTTGTTTAAATCTGAGGCTGTCAGTAATACATGAAACATGATTTTTGCACAAACATCCTTTCATTTTGAAGCAAAAGCATTATATTTGCATTATATTGTGTATTCCACCAGATGACGTCACTACATATTTATTCCCTATGGGTGGAAATGCACCTTATTTTAGGCAATAGGCAATGTTTAATAGGTGGCCATTTTTGGTCTCTAACGCACTAAGTGGGATTTTTTGCAAAGTGGGACTGTGATAATCCAAATCTAAAGTTTTCTCTTTGCATTTAATTTATTGAAAATAATTGAATTTTTGTGTTTTTTCCTCTTATACAAATCAATGGTTTCGCAAACAAAACTGGTAATTAAAGGGTTAAAATCCTGAAATTGAATACATTTTTGGTAGTTATGATGAGGACTGATGCTGGTTAAAAGATTTAACTTGGTAAAAGTGGAAAATAATAAAAATATATAATATTTTAGGCAATGTTTAATATGTGGCCATGTTTGGTCCTTAATGCACTCAACGGTGTTAAAAATCTAATGCAGCACAAGGGTTAAGATTGTGTCATCGAAAAAAAAAAACATTCATCAAATGTGATCTGATCATGTTATTTTTTATTAAATCACAGATAAAAACAAAATGAACGTTTTTCTTTTCTTCATAACTTCCAAAGGATAGCTGATGCATGACTGCACGATCTCCCTAATCCAGCAAACATCCGACAGTTTCTATCACTCCGACTGCAGAACAGTACTAAAAGGTTAGGCTGGTTAGCCCTTTGACTCCTGTCTACCTCTGCTTTCAAAGATGCATAGTATATTTCCTAGGGCTGTGAGGTTAGGCATAACGTTACGCCGAGTTTCAGACCAAAGTCCAGTTTGCGCGCCGTCGCCTCCGTCATGATCATCTATACCTCTTATTTATTAAAACCAGTCAATTGGTTGATGAAACATTGATTTAAATTAAGATTCATTTAATAAAAAACGAAATTCACTTTAAAGAAAGGTTTCTTTGTGGTTTCTCTTTAAAATCTCGGTGAAAGTTTTAAAGTCGCTTATAACGGTCATGTCTGTGAATATAAAATGCATGTGTAGACTGATATTTTTTCCGATCTATGTAATATCATCGTATAGATGAGTGGTCTGGACTAGAGTGCTAGCATTCTATGTAAACAATACTTCAACAGGAAGTGGAAAACCGTTTAGTCAGTTGAAACCGCAATGAATCATGGGAAATAGAGCGGGCGCAGAATAAGGTGGATAGTGTTAGTTTAAGACTGGTAGGGTTAGGGATAGAATAAGTTGACATGTAGTTGCAAAGTTACTAGTCAGTAGATTGTCTGTTGGAGGAGCATCACAATAAAGAGTTGTCAGATATTAAGCAACTCTACTAATACTCTAATGAGAGTTAGTTGACATGTTGCAAAGTTACTTACAGTCAACAGGATGTTCAAAAGGGACCATCAAAATAAAGTTTAACCATATTTTTTAATGAGACATGAGAGATTTGTCTCCCTCCTTTAAATGTTCATGCATGCAACCAAAATGTTGACTCGAAAGTTCTTAAAGCTACACTGTGTGATTTTTACCCCCATCTAGTGGTGAAAAGGTATATGACCATCCAGTGAATATTAGTTTCTGTTCCTCTCAATTCCGATTTCGTTTTAACTCCTACGGTGGCCATTGTAGTCCAAGATTAACATGGCTTCCAGTGCGACCTTGTCCATGAGTGTTAACTCAAACGTAAACGCGAAAGGCAAAGCTTGAATTAACGGGTATGCCCCTCTTTGGCTAATGTATTTTCAAGATGGAGGGGCAACATGGCGACCGACATTAGAACCCCTTACCCGTATGTATTTTCAATGGCATATTATACACTCACGAGAATACTTTATTACTTGAAAGAAGTAAATATACATTAATGAGCACATATATTTTTCATTAATGAAATCATAAATGTATATCATTAATGAGCACATAGTGTAGAGTTACACAGTGTAGCTTTAAAAACATTGTAAATGTCATCCATGTGCTCGATGCATGTTTATGTGTGAATAAAAGCCTACATTAAATCTCATCATATAAAGCGTTTATGACTCTTCAGAAGACTTGGATGAAATGTCTCAATCCCTGTGGATTACTTTTACTCTCTCTTTGTAAACTTCGTTGTTTGAAGCATCAACGTTTTAGTTGAGTGTATTAAAAAGATCTTTATTTTTGTTTCAAATATGAATTAAAGGAATAGTTCACTTCAAAATTAAAATTTTCATCATTTACTCACCCTCAAGTTGTTTCAAACCGCTGTGAATTTCTTTCTTCTGCTGAACATGTGAAGGAAGATATTTTAAAGAATGCCTGTAACCAAACAGTTGATGGACATTGACTTCCAATTCCATAGTATTTTGTTCAATGGAGTCCATCAACTGTCTGGTTACAGGCATTCTTCAAAATATCTTGCTTCGTGTTCAGCAGATGAAAGAAAGTCTTATGGGTTGTGAACAACATGAGGGTGAGAAAATTAAGAGAATTCCTAACACATTCACAAAATTAAATGACAAACCTGTATTCTTTCTTCCTTTCTCTTTGGTTCATTGAGCCTATCACTTATCTGAGTCTGTTTTAGAGATAACATGGATGTAGTTGCTGTGTTTGCATGGAGCTGTTGGTAGGAACACTGATAAGATTGCGGCAGAATATTCTGTAGTACACACATATATATATACATGTGTGTGTATATATATATATATATATATATAGTATATATATATATATATATATATTTTTTTTTTTTAACTAATTGTATTACAGTTATGATGTCATTTTAGTAATATTACAATTTAATTGTTCAGAAACAGCTCATGGAACACCATCAATGACTTACTGCTGTTGAGAAAATTGTATCAGACGGTGAAAGAAATGACCTTATCTCATCACCAGAAGGCCATTTGCTCTGACCACAGCATCTATCCTGCAAAATTTAAAGGCTGTCTTTGTTTTTACATGATGTCTTGTTTTCCTTGCAATATCCAGAACCAACTCTTCACAGATTTGCAGGGTAAAATCACTCAAAGGGCGAGTATAATATTAATGGAGTAATGTGCTGAAAGAAGGTAAAGAGAGACAAACTGCCAGAAACACTGTCTCATCAGCTCAGTGTCTCACTCTACCTGCTGCATTTACTGCATCTTTTCACGTCTGACAAACCACATTCTGCTTTTCATTTCTACAAGCATGTCAAATGCAGTTAATCAGGGATTTCTTAAACTTTTTTTGGGGTCATTTTCTCCTTCCAACTCTTTTATAGGCCACGCTGACAGTGCCAAACTTGCAGTTACGCTAGTTTTCTAAGCAGACTTCATACAGTGCTTTTAATTATTTTATTCTATAGTACTTGTACTAGTACTAGTACTTTCTTATTCTTTTTTATACACATATTACTGACTGATATTCTGTACAAAGCCAAGGACTGATGCAACCCCTTCTCCTTTTAGAATTTCAGTTTTTGTGAATCTGAATATGAGCTTCTCATAAGACCAAGAGTTCACAAGTTCAAATCTTGTTTCACTGCCACAGTGACATAACTGCGTCCGCCACAGACTTCAATGATGCTTGCTTGCTTGCTTATTATGAGGAAACAACTGGTGAGATTCAGTTCCAGAATTGTTCTTTTTTAAAGTTAAAGGTGCTAAATGTAACTTTTCTTCTAAAATGAATCCTTGTTTTATTGCCTGTGTGTGAAGGGGTTGTAATCACACATTAGAATGATCCACTTGTTGGGCTTTGCTATTATCTCTGAAGGCCAGTATTTCTATTTCTATGTGAAGTCTCTGGGTCGAATTTTCTGCAAAATCCATCGGATGTAACGTGCATGCGCACTCCCGAGCCTCTCTCCTTTTACAGTGGGGCCAAAAATCATTTAGTCAGCCACTGATTGTGCAAGTTCTCCCACTTAGAATAATGAGAGAAGTCTGTAATTTTCATCATAGGTACTTCAACTATGAGAGACAAAATGGAAAAAAAAATCCAGGAAATCACATTGTAGGATTTTTAAAGAATTTATTTGTAAATTATGGTGGAAAATAAGTATTTGGTCACCCACAAACCAGCAAGATTTCTGGCTCTCACAGACCTGTAACTTCTTCTTTAAGAAGCTCTTCTGTCCTCCACTCGTTACCTGTATTATTGGCATCTGTTTGAACCCGTTATCTGTATAAAAGACACCTGTCCACAGCCTCAAACAGTCACATTCCAAACTTAACCATGGCCAAGACCAAAGAGCTGTCGAAGGTCACCAGGAAGAAAATTGTAGACCTACACCAGGCTTGGAAGAGTGAATCTACGATAGGCTATCAGCTTGGTGTGAAAAAATCAACAGTGGGAGCAATTGGAAGAAAATGGAAGACATACAAGACCACTGATAATCTCCCTCGATCTGGGGCTCCACGCAAGATCTCATCCCGTGGGGTCAAAATGATCATGAGAACGGTGAGCAAAAATCCCAGAACTATATGGAGGGACCTGACTAATGAGCTGCAGAGAGCTGGGACCAAAGTAACAAAGGCTACCATAAGTAACACACTACACCGAGAGGGACTCAAATCCTGCAGTGCCAGGCGTGTCCCCCTGCTTAAGCCAGTACTTGTCCAGCCCGGTCTGAAGTTTGCCAGAGAACATATGGATGATCCAGAAGAGGATTGGGAGAATCTCATGTGGTCAGATGAAACCAAAATAGAACTTTTTGTTAAAAACTCAACTCCGTGTTTGGGGCTGTTTTTCTGCAAAGGGGACAGGAAAACTGATCCGTGCTGAGGGAAGAATGAACGGGGCCATGTATTGTGAGATTTTAAGCCAAAACCTCCTTCCATCAGTGAGAGCCTTGAAGATGAAACGTGGCTGGATCTTCCAGCATGACAATAGGCCTTATTCAGAGCAGCGCCATGACAGGTATGAAAGTGAGGCTGTGAGGGATAGACTTACCGTGTTTCCAATGGCATCCGCTGTAAAAAGCTGAATAAAGCGGCTAGATTACTTACAATTTTCCACAGTGTATATTGTCGGGAGTATTTTGTCAACTGAAATTTCTTGGAAAGATATTTTTCCAGTGTTTCATGAGCAGAACTAAACGAAAACACGTTAAATAACAGTACAGCCCATTGAAGAGATGCATGACTATCCCTCACAGGCTCGCTTTCATTCTCATTAAAAATCAAAGATGGCGCTGCCATGAATAAGGCGTATGATCCCAAACACACCGCCCGGGCAACGAAGGAGTGGCTCCGTAAAAAAGCATTTCAAGGTTCTGGAGTGGCCTAGCCAGTCTCCAGACCTCAACCCCGTAGAAAATTTGTGGAGGGAGTTGAAAGTCCGTGTTGCCCAGCGACAGCCCCGAAACATCACTGCTCTAGAGGAGATCTGCATAGAGGAATGGGCCAAAATACCGGCTACAGTAGCCGCTTTCCGACCGGAGGGACTTTTGCAGTTCCTAGAACCTAACGTTCCTATAACCCTTTTTTTCTCGTGTTCCGACCGGAATAAATTGGGGATTTTTTAGTTCCTCAGACCGTAGTTCCTATAACTCTTTCAGCACCTAGTCTAGAGCGAGAACTTTTTTAGTTTTTTTTCTAGCACGAGCACTCTTGTAAAAATTGGTTGCAATCTGAAACATCACCGCTAGATACCGCTAAAAAAATACATATAGCACCTTCAAATGTTGAGATTTGGTGGGCTTAGATAGCACCTATGGCCCCTTTTATGACAATTTTCATCAGTTAGCATCTTTGACATTCACTTCCTCACTTCCGCTGCACTTCCGCAAATATCCATGACAATAAACAATATCATAATTATCGCAGAGTAAATAACTTGCAAATGAAAATGTGCTTCTTTCCCCCCCGTAGTTTACCTGGCTCATATGTCTAATCAATTAAAAATCAATATACTACTAAAAATAAGCTGGATTTGGCCTGTGGTTTAAAGTCACAAAATCCATTTTTAGACACATCATTGTTTAATTGCCGGAGAACTTTGGTTTATGGAGTTTATCTGTTGTGCTAATTTGCCATCTTTTAGAACGAAGCCAACAAATAACAGCATTCTGCAACTTTCATGCCCCAAAATGGATTTGATAAAGGCCCTGACTTTGCAAAGTAAATGCAACTTTATCTGCCATGCTTAAAAAAAAAAAAAGAAGAAGATATAACTCTCTAAGTGTCTCCGAAGCAAACACCAATTCCTTCTGTTCTGTGCTCAGAATCAAAAGCCACGGCCGCAGGCTTGTATCTGCTTCTGCTATCCTGATGAATATTTACATGCTTAAACACTCAAATTAGAATTCATTATCTTGTGTAATCTTGGGTTTAGATCTACATGTGCAGTTGTTTGATTAGTTGCTTGAGGATATGGGTTTTGTACTTGGTTTGTGGGCCTTCTACCTTTTCTCACACTTGCCTTTTGATGCTAATGTCTAGCAAACGATAGGCCTGTTGTGTTCAAATTAGCATCTCCATTAGAATTGAAAAGCTCGTTTTTGTGGTTGAAGTTGTGTAAGCCAAACCTCTCAATCCAACGCAGCAGCAGTTTACTAAAGGTATGCACATCATCCTGTGGCAACATGGTTTCGTACCGGACATATTACGATGAATAATTTAAGAACAACACTGGATTTAGTTGAATGAGCACCTGCACATTAACCAGCTTAATGCAGAAGCTTCACCGTAGCGGGGGGATTTTTACATTATTAAAGAGAAAATACAGCACAGTCGCCTTTGTCATTCTTGACATTTCCTGAAACCATCTTTGCAATTTGACAGCATTAAAGATGAATGAGAGGCCTACGAATCCACTCTAAGAATTTCCTTTTTCCTCGAGGACTGAAAATCTTGTTTGCGAACTTTAAAAGGTAAAGTAGGTTCACTCTGTTTCTGTCATGGTCAGCCTGCCGCGAAGCAGGTCACTGTCACGTTGACACGCTAAAACATGTTCTCTCTTTCCTCCACAGCTGCTTGAGGTTTATCTCGTGCAACAGAGGAAGTGGTGCGGGAAGAAGAATGCGTCGGCCCTAACGTTTTGTGTGTACAACAGGATATCCGACGCTGGGAGCGTTAGCCTCGTGCCGAGAGGTGATATAAAAGATAGATTGTCGCTTGTATTCTAAATATGTACAAAACCTCTTTTTGTGCTCTGCCCCCTTCGTCTTTCAGCGCATCTGCTCTCTCGATGTAGAACACGCTTCGGAGCACTGACATCTCATTTCAGCTTGTTTTCATCACTAGTAGTAATATGACTCACACAATTAAGGCATCCGAAACTCGTCTCTTATCATACTTTTAGTAATTCTGTGCTCTTAAAGTGTACTCAAAGGCAAATACGTTAATTGCCAGTTGACTGACAGCTGGAAAACACTGGGATTTCACGCTGGGGTTGCGGTAATTGTTTTCAGATTTGTTTTGGAGTGTATTTTTGATCAAATTTGTGAGAGAGCGAGTGAGAGAGAAGGAAAGAAGAAGGAGAGGGAGCCAGACACTACTCATGGGGCCCATTAGGAAATTGCCAGTAAGCAAAGTTGCAAATAAGCTGTCACACAGTACAAATGAGATTACCTTTCCAATGTGCCCTGGAACCTGCACGCCGGGGGATGCAGAACCAGTCGCAGCAAAACAAGGCACAATCGTCTGATTTATCTCAGCGCTTGATCTTCTGGATGTGTTCTTTCTGCCTCTGTTTTTCATGCATGGTGTGCAAAACAGTTTACAAAGTGCTTGCAGCACAGGTTAATCAGTTGTAGACAACCTCTGAAGCGAGTCGACGCAGTGTTTCAAGTCAGGGATTTCACTTAAAGTCATCAGTTCCGAGTTTGTACACGTATATAGAGAGACTTTCTGTCTAAGCTGTTTACATTTACTGCTCTTTAGTCACTTCTCGATCAGTTTGTTGATGAATTGATGTTTTGCTTTCATTGTTGAAGAGATACAAGAGTCAATAGCTGCAAGTGTCTCTTCCATTGTGGCCACATTTATGTTTCAGGGGTTGATTTCTATTCAAATGATTACATTTAAGGTCATATTAAAGCTGCAATCCGTAGCTTTTTTGGGTTAAAAATGATCCAAAATACATATTTGAGAAAATACATAAGCCCTTGTTAAAAACTCTCTGCTTGCCGTAGCTTATTCAAAGCGGTAAGCTTGTAATAATGTTTTTAATTCCAGTGGTACTGGTGGATTTCCGCGGGAGATTATAGCATGTCTTTGGGTCATCACGTCACATCTGAACACATAAAGGAGTTTCGGCTAGTTGGCTATATTGCGTGTGAGGATGTTAGAGGTGGAGATTTATAGCCTTTTCTCACAGCACTTGATAAAATTAAACTTATCAATTTGATTGCAGATCCAGAAAGGTTCAAACGACAATCACCAGGGACAACTAGAGATTCACCCGCTGTAAAATGTAAAAGACTTCGTTCGGACTTCAGAGTAGCTACAGGAAAAAAAGAGACTGCAACCGACAAACGAGGATACATTTCGGAAAGACATTACATGTAGTCACGTAGTGCTTGCTTACGTTGTTAACATTATGTTGTAAATTTAATCAGTGTGATTTACTGCTATGCCAGAACCAGAACAAAAGTGGATGTTTCTTACTAGTTCAGATGACATTTTCCGGTGAAAATCCTTATGTTGGTCATACTTCCAAAAAGAATAATCTGTGATTTTGAATGCCAGTATCCACACCGGCACGGCGACTGACACACACAGTCTCCTCAAACATTGTGTTCATCCACGCTGTGCAGTGTCGAGGGTGTTGAAGTACAACTCACGTATAGTTGATAATTCCGCGAATGACTGCAATTGCAGATTTCGAACAGAGATGGCGAAAAAGCGGAAAAGCTGCAGACTGCAGCTTTAAAGGGTTAGTTCACCCAAAAATGAAAATTCTGTCATTAATTTCTCAGCCTCATGTCGTTCCAAACCGTTAAGACATTAGTCATTAGTCATCTTAGGAACTCAAATGAAGATCTTTTTCTAATGAAATCAGAGAGCTTTTTGTCCCTCCTTTGACAGCCTACGCAACTACCACTTTCAAGCCCCAGAAAGGTCATAAAGACATCATTAAAGTAAACCATGTGACTCCAGTGGTTTAACCTACATTTTATGAAACGATGCGAGTCCTTTGTTAGCGCAAAAAGACAGTTTACCACTCAATTTACAAAATTTTGTAAAAACAAATTAAGCTAAATGATGTTTTCTTTTTTGTGTGTGTGTGCAATGGACTCAAAGTACTTCATAAAATTGAGGTTCAACTCCTGGAGTCAGAATAGTGCCGCTAACTAACTAAAATAAATTATTAAATGTCATGCCTTCATCCTTTTCTACTTTTCAAATGCCTTTTTTCTGTAGATTGTATTGTTTTACTTTTGTCCCAGACCCAAAATTTGAAAATCCCTCATAAAAAATGAATTATGATAACTAAAACTATATTGAAATAACCACTTACAACATTTATTGTGTGAGAATGATTGAGCGTATACTGTATATTTTTGCAAAAATTTTGGCCCACAGTTGTAGCATCATTTTCATCACTGCACTGATGATGAAACATGAAATGGCATGTGAAGACAAAGAAAAATTAATTATGAATCGAATATTTTTATTCTGTCATTTCTAACCAAGCTGTATATAGATATATATTAAGCTAAGATTAAGTCTTTTCAGAATCTTTTAATGAGCCATTTACATTTATTTATTTATTAACTTAGCTGCACTATTTATATTTAATACCTTGAAGGATAATTTTAGAGACTGAGAATAAAACACACAAAGCAATTAAGAACATGAAGCTGTTCTTACATTAATATGAGAACTTGATCACAGCATGTTTGCCAACTGATTCAAATCATAATTTACATTTGGATGCTAGTTATATTCACTACAAAAAGTTGTCAGGATGCCGTGAACTCCATATCATGAACTCAAGTGTGAATGTTTATGAGTCACTATGATCAGAAGATAGATAAGAGCTTCAAGTGACTGCACTTCCACTTTCTATATACAAGAAAAAACAGGCCACCAGTGTCCTTGCCTGACAATATTTCTCATTCCAGCTATGATGATGTGCTCATTGGTAACGATGGGAAGCCAATCATTGCCGAAACAGGCAAAACAGAATTTATGCCGATTTCACTGAATTTACAGTGAGCGAATTTGGGGTTTATTTTGTGGTAAGGCTTCTTTTTCTTGACTCAAAGTTTGTATTGTGGTGTAACACAAGTCTATTTTCATTCTACCGAAACACCATTTCTGTAGACAACCAGGAGACCCTCATTAAATTCACACCAAATGTATGATTCTGTCACACCCACAAAACCCCTCTAGTTACAATAGTCCCATTCTAGGGCTTCATCTTGTTTATCTTTTGTAGGACCCAAAATTACTACATTTAAACTATTCTGGCGAAAGTCTGAATGAACCATGTTATTCAGATGACGATGAGGTTTATCTCAAACTGTTACCTTTAGCGTGTGTGGACACCACTGTCATCATCATTCAAAGCTATTGTGGTACATTCCCTAGCAGAAAGAAATCAAATAAAGAAGCGAAGCACTGCTATGATATTTGCATTGACAGCAGAACATGCAAACTTTCTTCTTTAAATGCAAACTGCAGTATGTGGTTGAGTGTTGGCGGGTGTTGAAGGGCAGGCTGTGTCTGAGAGAATCAAGCGTCCTGTCGAATGAAATGTGAAAGGAGATTAGACTAAACAGATCATCGACTTATCTGTGAGGTATATTATTGAATTACACTACGTGTACACACGTGTCTACTATTATCTCTGGTTGATAAGTGAGTATACACTGCTCCTCCTTGTAGAAATTCATTTGAAACCATTTTAAAGAAGCCAAATTAATAATTATTTAATTTTTTTTCCCTATTTATTATCCCAGGAATATTTCTGAAATTCATCTCTGAAGTGCTTTTTGATGCTTTGTATGATTTGACCCAACCCAAATGCCATATATAGGAAATAATGTGTCTGTATAAATGCACGTTTTGGCTGCAAAAATAGCTTTGAAGATTTACACCGATATTCCTGAGGAAGAAAGATAAGACCCATTGAGGCATGTTGTCACACTGCAAGTTGTCACTGTGGTTTTCAGCACAATTTGAAAAGTTAAATACAAATGCAAATAAATAAATGCATGCATAAAACAGCAAAACAATTAAATGGTAATATACAAACAACAACAAACACAAAACACAAACAGACTAACAGCAATAGTTTTAGTTTGTGGCATCAAAAAAGAAAAAGAAAGAAGGAAAGGGTAACCACCATAGCAATAATATAATAATATTTCATTTTATTTTGAAGACACCCCCCCCCACACACACACCTTAAAAATATTCTTATTTAATAATAATAATAATAATAATGTTTAACATAAACTTATCAAACCACTACTACACACACATGCATGTGTTTTGTTTTCATGTTTTATGGGGACTTTCCATTGACAATGATTTTGTAGAAACTGTAGATTATATTCCCTTACTCTTAAACTATCACACAAAACATTATTTATTTTTTATATTAAATAATAATAATAATAATAATAATAATAAAAACAAGCTGTTTAACTCATGGGGATCACCAAATTTTCCCACAAGGTCAAATATTTCAGATATTGTTCCATAATATTACAGGACAATGTTACACACACATGCATATGTTGTGTTTTCATGTTTTATTGGGACTTTCCATTGACAATAATTTTATACTGTAGAAACTGTTTATATATCCCCTTACTCTAAACCTATCACATAAAACATTCTTTATTTTTACATAAAATAATAATAATAAATAAAACATAATTTTGAATGATTTATAAGTTGTTTTCCTCATCACCAAATTTTCCCACAAGCTCAAATATTTCAGATATTTTCCCCATAATGTTACAGGACACACACACATATATGCACTGCTTCCACTCCACATATTTTAGTCAAATTCTATTAGCATTATCCCTTCTGAAGTTTTTAAGTTGGCCCACAGAATGTCCTTCTCAGGCCACCACAGCATGGCTGAATGAATCAAAATACGCATTTCATTTTATTTTGTAACAAAATGTAATCCTGATCCCTAAATGCAGTGCTTGCAGCAGACACAAAGAGGACATCATACAGGCTTTAATAAATGGTGACACAATTCACAATGAACAATCACAGTTATTACACTGTTTGCACAATAATATAAATACACCCGGCCGTTGTGAGGAAGAGATATTGCATGAGAGCTGACTGAGACTGCCATACATGGGCAAATTTCTGTGACTAAGTGTGTGTGTGTGTGTGTGTGTGCTGCCGGCTGGAATTTCGCCTTCTGACGTCACTGCCTGTTACTATCCTAGATTTGGGAAAAAGAAGTTTCACTTTAAGTGGGGATTTGAAAGTCTGTGATTCCTAGAAAGAGAGGTAAGAGAACTATTAAAGCTTTCGAGGGGCGGCTCCATGCGCTGAAACAACGATCGCAGGCCCGAGACAGCGCAGCGTTGTTAATGCGCGAGAGCTCCACAGCTCGAACTATTTTTGACAACTATATGTTCTTCAGTGAGAGATTCGAGCTGTGCCATTGAAATGGAGGGCGTGGGATTGCTAGAAGGAGGGGGGCGAACTTTGTTTCTTGTATTTACCTCGCAGCCTAAAGATGTGAGCGAACATTTAGAAGGTTTTCGGCGTACTTTGAATACGATTAGTAGATTGTTGCAACGAATTTCTGAAACGGACCGTGTTGTGATTCAGAAACATTCTTGCGTTGTTGTGTTTCTTTTGAAGAATGCGGAAGTAAATAGGCTGGAGGGTTCGTGCTGGAGGATTGTAACAGAGACGTGGCTTCTGCTTACAACAGCGAAAGATCAGTGATCATCATGGCCATGTGCTTTGCTTGCGTTGTTAAATTAAAATGTCAGTGTGATGCTGCACAACTTACACCAGAGTTTTGTAACACATTATGTGTACTTGTTTACATGTTAATAGAGGGAATACCTGAATGTTACTTTGACTATATTGTGATTTAAAATCTTTTTTCTCTGAATTGATTTGACATATGGATATATGTTGCTCTGCGAGATGAATGCAGGGTACCTTGAAGTCTCTGCAACACACACAAAATGCTCCACAAATATTGACAGAGATTTGTTTCTGATTTCAAAGGTGGCAAACAAATGGGTGGTTTATCTTAAGGTGTATTTGTTTATATTTTATAGTTTCATTATTCTGTTTTTTACACTCATATATTTACATTAGGGCTATTGAAACCACAGCATGAATGCTCTGGTAATTTGGGTGCAGAAACAGAAACACGCTAGTTTGAACGTCTGTCTGGGTGATTTGAGCCTGTTGCTTTTAAACTGCTTCTTAAACCACAGTATGGAGGTAGTTATGTTGCACCCAGTGTTTAGACAGTCTTGTGAATTTAATGTTTAATATGCAATTTGTTGCGCTTTGTAGCGGCCATTGATCTTCAGCAAACCAACTGGTGATAATAATTTGGGTTTGTTTTGTCCCTGTCATTCATGGGTTTAATTGCTGAAATAGATATTGTTTCTATTTACATTTGCAAGTAAATGAGATTATCATTTTGATGATTTTTTTTTTTTGTTTGTATAAAGCATGAATCCAATGCTGCAATCCGTGCATTTAGTCCAATATTGGCTACACTTGTGTGTGCAACTAATAGTATGAACAGAAATCTTTCCTCCTGAAAGACATTTTCTTGTCAGAGAAGCAAATATCTCCATTTCAAGTCATCTAAAATGTCTAGAATACAGACATTGTTCATCTTAAAAGTAGCTAAGTGCTAAAATATTTATCTGTTTCCTTACAAAGACGGCATTCAGAATTCTACTTTGAAATGAATCTCTAATCAATAACATCAAGGCATCCCAGCCATCAAACTGAATAATTTCTGACAAACCCCCCCTCTAGCCTCCCCCCAAAAAGTTTTAACTCCAAACTACATCTCACCCAACAGTAGGCATTAAAAAAGAGGACGTGTTTGACAGGCTAGTGATGCTTAAAGTTAAAAGATGAATCCTGCCTTTGAGCCTAGTCTTCCATGCTCACTCCCTTGACTGTCGTTTTGCCATTAGTGCAGACTTTCTATGAATATTGACTCGGTGCCGTATGACTGTAAGTTACTGTAGGATCAAAATATCGTGCCTTCTTTCTGTTGCTATGGAGACTCCATCATCAGGTGCTGTCTGGAGCAAGAGTGACAACTGAAAGTTATAAATACACAAATAAACAGAGCAAGGATAGTGAGCATTTAATATAATTGATGTACAGTATGTAACAGTTAATCCTGGTGTCATGAACAATTCAGTTCACTCATTGAATCAAGTCCTAGACAGAGACTTTCCATTGTAAAATTATATTTATTGGGAGCTACATTCAGTGCCTGTTTAGAATAATATGTTTAAAAGTGCTGATGCTAAATAGGCCTGTAAAGAGGGTCATATAAGAAGGGAGTTGTGTGACAGCTAGGACGAAGCACAGGCATCGCAGATAAAACAATTCAAATGTGCACAATAAAACATTTGGAGTAGGATTTACTTGAAAAGAAAATGCTTGTAAATTTACAAAGATTTGCCAAGAAAAAACCTAAACATATTTATCAGTAGCTTTAATTAGAAATCTTTAAGTTAAACTTACTTGGAATATGGAATTAAGTAAACTTTACAAAAAATAAATAATTTAACTCGGCTAGTAAAAGGTTGATTAATATCGATTTCCTTTGCCTTTGTATTACATTTAAAACAATAATCTTGACTTTTATTAGTCATTTATAGTATGTGCTTTACTTAGATCATCTAAGTAATTTATATTACACCATGTCAGATGTTAAGCATCATGTGAATGCAAAGACCTGGTAGACAATACACATGGCGGTAACATTTGATGGGTTTTTTGTTTGAATGTGTCATTTTGAGCAAAAAGTTTACTCGAAATGTCACAAAATGGCAAGTTACTTATACTGACAACAAAAATCAATGATAAAACAGTGTAAATACAGCTGGAAACCAGTGAAAAATGAACCTCATTAATTATTCAAGGTCCAGTGCATGATGGGAACCCCAGTATCAGAAAAGTTGAGTAATTTTTACTTAATTTTATTGAGTTGATATTTACACTTTCATTTCTTCTTGCTTGAATTAAGTACTGATATGGAATTTACTTTTTTTTTATTAATTCTTGCCTTAACTAACTTTTTCAAGTAAATTATGTTGTTTTTTTTTTCACTAGTATTTACTTCACCCAAAAATCATTTTTTACTGTGTATTCAGCAACTGTTTTCAACATCAACAATTAGAAAGGTGTCTTGGACACTAAAACATTACCCATATGAATGGTGCAGAAGACTTTTGTGTCAGAAGTCAATATTCAATATTTTATGTATTTAAATGACCTTCGCTGTCATTTTTATTACTCATATTTAATCTTTAATTACACAATTTATTTATTAATTTTATCAAATCTCAAAACGATTATCCAACTGTAATACTTTAAATTATAATGTTGTGATGCCCAACAATATATTGATTTAATTATTTTTTTAAACAAAATATTTATTCATTTATACAACCAGCCATTTATCAGTTTTCAGTCATAACATTGGAATCATTTTCAGCTTGAATTGGCCATAATTTAGATTTGGCCATATCCCTTGTTTTTTTTTTGGAAATGTTTTTGTTTGTGGAGCACAAATAAGTGAAATACTAAAATATTTTAGATAAAAATATTACTGGCCACATTTTATCTGAAATTTCAGTTACTAATTATGAACTTTTGTATAAAAGCAATATCTCAGTCCTGGATTTCAGCACGGCTGTGATTACAGTAACTGCGGCCTTGTGCCTACAGCTGAATCAGATGTGTTTAAATTAGTCTGACAGTAATGTATTCCATCTGAAAGCATAATTTGCTCAATGAACAAGTTTTGAACAAAGCTGTAATTTCCAATGAGTCTCAGTCCTCGATGACACATTCAGTAGTCTGATAGAACAGCTGCACTTCTGCTCCATTTTTCTATTGCACTCCAATTTCCAAGAGGCATAGTGAGGACGGATCTGTGTAGTTTAAGTACACAGGAAACAGACATGCAGGATGAGAGGTGGATGAATGAGTGTACAGCGACTCTGTCCTTTAGGATGTGGTGTGGAACAGGCTCCGGACCGCGAGACGGATGATGCTCGCGCGGTTATGATTTACAGCAGACTTGTGCTCATTTCTCACTGCACTCATTGACACAGTATAAGGAACGCTGCCCGACTAAAAGTCAGCTGCACTGTGACTTTGATCTCCCTCTGAACTCTGGGTAATCAAGCTTCCTCACATTCCCTTCAAGTGCTCGCAAGGAGAAAGACAGATTGCCACATTAGCATACAAGGCTAAGAAGACACCTGCAGCCGTAAAAAGGACATGCAGTGTTTTAGCCGGAGATAGAAAGAGGAAGGAGCGAGCCGATAAGAGGAAGGACAGCTGAGATGTGTTCACACACATTTAGAAACATGAGAGTCGTATGCTTATTACCACGGCCGGACAGGCCTTCTCGATTTATGTGGATTAAACGCTGTTCCGCTTGCCCAGGTTGTTATTGATGAAGTGTTTCATCACTCTCTTTTGTTGAACCTTCACATTTCCTTTGGCCCACTGTCCGTTGACAACCAAATAAGAATGTATTGGCCGCATCCTCCCTTTTCTTTGACAAATACCAAGTATGTGAAGCCTGGTTTATACTCGCCGGTTTCACACGAGCGTGAAGGTGAAATGACATCATCGTGTGACGGTGTACACAGAATTTTTGTAAATTTGTGCACGCATCTGCTTTCGTAGATGCACGACTTGTTTCAACCCACTGACTTGATTTTAAAAATATTCACAGCATTAATAACAGATAGATAAGTGTTTTTCTACACTTGGTTGAGCGTATGTGTTAAAGCTCTCTGACCTGCTATGATTAGCTTAAGATGCAGCAAGATAATGACACCTCTTTATATGGCCATATTTCAGACTCGCAGAACGCAAAAAATAAATTACGTCTAATTTGCAATCAGTAGTTTGGTCTTGTTTTTTATTAAAATAATTCTAAACATTCTTAAAACTAGAGATGTTTTTACACTTAATTTAAATAATTATTATTATTTATTTATTTTTATTTTTTTTGCATTTCATGCCAGGTTCTCTTTTTTTTGTTTTTGAAATGTGCTTTTTCTTTGTAATTAGAGTCTTAGACACCCCAAGCTGTTATATATATATATATGAAGAGTTCAGATGCAAAAGCCTCATTTGAAATTTTCTTCTAAAATGATCATTTTTATCAAGCTTGTATATTTAAGTTCAGCAATTTCACTTAAATGGCAATGAAGATTACCTATTAATTGCCATTTAAGTGAAATTACTGAACTTAAATATACAAGCTTGATAAAAATGACCATTCTAGAAGAAAATTTCAAATGGCAATTCAAGAATGCTATATTTTCAAATTATTGAAATGTTGTATTAGTCATCAAGCTATGATTGATCTAGAGGGCAGAATAAACCTGAAATGCATCAAGAATTAATGATAACATTTAATTTATTTTAAGTTTATTTATTATTTATTTATTTTTACAAACATGGAATATTACATTTATGTCAAACAATTAATTGGGAAAAAATATTTTCATGTATACTGTGTATAGATTTATATATAATTTATATTATATATAAATATAAATATTTTATATATAAATAATATTTTTCTCTTAAATGTACAAGCATGTGTGTGTATATATATATATATATATATATATAATATTGTATACTAAAAGTCCATGTTTTCTTTTTTCTTTACTATATTTATTCATTCATTTAAGTTATTTTACATATATGTAATATTATATTTCAGTAATTTTGTATAAAACATTTAAATTATACATTTCTAGAAACAGGATATCTCTATTCGGAAGTGTAGGCTTCCGTTAGTTGACCAAGCAGGCATGACTAATGAATAAAGCTGATCATCTCAAATGACCACATGTTCCCTGAAGTGTCTGTTCCTATATTGTATCAGCATGGAATCCCATCACATTTTATTCAGGGATACCTCACAAAAATATATGCAAAAATAACCCAAGTCCCACGGTGATGTGCTCAGTTGTAGGTTGTGCCGGCCAGCTCTCCTCCGAGTGAGTGCTGGGCCACAGTTAATTAGGCATCTTTAATCACCTGAAGTCACTCTCTCTGACACTGTTTAACCCCCTGTAAATGGGTTATTATTACTTCTACAATCTCCTCTGTGGTTTCAGGCATTAAAGGGCTATTTTAGCTCTAAAGTGACACCCTGTCGAAATGCACTAATAATAACGAAATACCAGCCTTTTCTGCCTGGACTAACCATAATTTGCTTCGTGTTGAATTTCTAAAGACTTCTGCTTTGTATAAACAATGCTCTTGTCTGCAAAAGATTAGACATTCAGGGCTTGAATATGTTTTAATTACATATGCTATCTTTTATGATTGTGATATCATGGAGCTCTGCTCTTTACGTGAGGCAATCAGTGAAATTAATTTCACGATTTCAGGAATACATTCTGGGTTTATTCGTCTATGAATGTAACCTAGTTTTTTTAGTGGCTTTCAAATTAAGCTTGGCACGACAAGGGTATATGGATGGAAACATCTGCGCACAAGTGACCCCTGTGACCTGTGTATGTGTTGAGCATGAGCCAGTTATCTGTTAATGTGTTGACTGCTTTATAGGGTCAGATCTGGTCTTGTGTTGTTGAACTATACTCAGTCACAGCTACAGCTTATCAGCAGAAGATGTTAAACGACTCAACATTCTCAGAAAACGCTCTGCTCTTTTAAAACAGGATGCTGTATTTCTCCCAAAAAGCTGATAATGATAATAATCATCGCACTGCACAGAATACAGGTTTACTCACAGGTCTTATTACGACCTCTGTCAGAAAATGAACAACCGCTTTTCACATGAAAATGGGCTTTCGATGTGAAATAGATACATCGTTTTTTTTGGCTTTTGAGTGTATACCGCTTAGCCGAGTTGGATGGAGCACTTGAAGCTCTCTGTCGTTATGACAGTCCTTGGTTGTACGTTCAATCTAGACATTCACTGCTCATATAGTTTGTGCACTCATGCTGAACCACTATGCACTTCAGTTTGCTCATATTTTGTCAGTCCCAATGAATATTGACCTGTATGAATGTTGATCTCTTGCAGAAAGCTATCGTGGCACAGAAGAATGTAAAGGTGGTACAGGAATCAGGTGTTGTGCTTGTTTTTGTTTTATGAAAAACTATAGAAATAGGCTGCCAAAGTGCTCTAGCTCCAGAGCGTCACTCAAATTTCCATGTTTGGTCAGTCCCTGCAATATGTTCTGGAAGTTGCGAAGGACAACCATTCCATCCGTTAGCTCAGAGCGCATAAAGCAGAGGAGTGATTCCATGCTGACTAGGATAGTTTGTCTCTTACTCACCCTCATTTCACTTACACAAAAGGAAATTTCTGGGTGAATCTCACAAGGAGGCTCATATTTTGCCACAAAATAATACTAATACTACTACGAATAAAATAACAATAATTTTTAAATCAAAATAAACTTAGTTTCATCTATTTACTTTTTTGCAGTGGGACTGGGACACTATTTTCATGACATTTAGATTAGAACAAAAAAAAATTAAAGGGTTAGTTCACCCAAAAATGAAAACTAAGTCATTAATTACTCACCCCCATGCTGTACCAACCCCGAAAGACCTTTGTTCATCTTCGGAACACAAATGAAGATATCTTTGATTAAATTTGATAGGTGGATCACTACCACATAGGCTGCCTAAGGGAATGAAACATGATGGACCAGAAAGTCAATGAAGAAACTGTTT
This sequence comes from Pimephales promelas, assembly GCF_016745375.1. The sequence continues at coordinate 4,825,529 of NW_024121421.1, forward strand.
AAATATTCCATGTGACAACAGTGGCTCAACTATAAGTTTATCAAGCGACGATAATAATTTTGGTGCGTAAAAACAAACACAAATAAGGACTTTATTCAAGAGATTTCCAAGACGCATGCGTGAGAACTGAACTGAATTAGTTAAAGGAGATCGCAGTTCTCGTGCATGCGTCGTGGAAATCTCTTGAACTCTTGTCTCAGGCCTACAAGGAAGAAATGGAATAGTCGAATAAAGTCGTTATTTTTGTTTTATTTCCACACAAAAAGTATACTTGAGCCACTGTTGTCACATGGAATATTTAAACATTTTCTTCATTGACTCTCTGGGCCATCAAGTTTCAATCCCTCAGGCAGCCTATGTAGCAGTGATCCACCTCTCAAATTTAATCAAAGATATCTTCATTTGTGTTCCCGAAGATGAACGTTCCCGAAGTTCTTACGGGGTTGGTACAGCATGGGGGTGAGTAATTAATTACTTAATTTTCATTTTTGGGTGAACTAACCCTTTAAAAGTAGTTATCCAAAGTTTTTTGTGTATGGATCAGATGGAAATTTCAGTGAAAGTCACTCTGTGTGACAATTATTTTTTTTGAAATGCATGTTATTGATCTATTGGGAATGATTCATCCATGTATAGCCCCTTTCACAGAGAGATTCCTGAAAATACACGGATAATTTGTCCTGGGACAAAGTTTGATTTCGGTTCATTCACACTGCCAGTGATTTGCCGGGATCTGTGAGTGTGTTCACGCAACCCGTAAAGATCCCGGAAAGACTCATGATGTCAGGATGAGACATGCAACGTACACGTCGAAAACATGTACACACGCGCATACCGTTCCACAAAGCGGGTGAACGATCTCAGCTTCAGCATGGATAGTGAGGAGCTCCTGGTCTCTGCTTTGTTCCAGTTTGCAGACATTTGTTTGTCCTTTCTTTGTTAGTGATGAACACAAACTTTCTTCTAAGAGCAACAAAGTCGCACGATGGCACGAGCGTCATCGCTATGACACACCCCTTACGGCATTGGTCCTGGCTTTTGTTCACACAGTGCGCATTCCCGGGACTGATTCCGGCGATGTTACTAGGTTACTACCCCAACCAGCATCGATGCCAGTATCAATCCTGGGTCGTGTTTGCGTTCACACAGAGGGCGTTCTGGCAATTTCCCGGGATCAACAAAAGGGGCTTTTGTTTTTTAAAAATAAAAATAAAACAACCTCGTAATTTTTCATCAAAATCTCATATGTCTCGTACCTCAATCTAATGAGATGCGTACATAATAATAATATAATAATAATAATACATTTTATTTCAGGGCGCCTTTCAAGACACCCAAGGACGCCTGGTACATCATTAGGTGATGTACGTATCTTGGACTTCTCAAATGATTTAGTCCACTTAGCCCTGCTCCTTGCTTAGAATCAACTGCAAACTCGCACAGTTCTACCTATATCCAATCAGCAACTGATGGATAGAACCAAGTCACCGTCATACATTTTGTCCCTGTTAATTTGTTTCGCTCAATTGTACGCCACTATATGGAAGAAAAGATCTTTTGGTACTTCTGTTTCAGAGTGACTTTAAAGGAGAACTCCGGTGCAAAATGAACTATTGGTCTAATAAAACATTGGTACCTAGTCAACCGTTCTCTGAGTACTAGCATTATACGCTAAACAGTTTTTAGAGATAAAACTCTTTACATTCGATTATCATGAAAACAAATCTGAGAACGGTTGACTAGGTACCGATGTTTTATTAGACCAAAGGTTCATTTTGCACCGGAGTTCTCCTTTAATAAAGTAAAAAAGTGAAGACAAAGTCGTGATTATTTAAATATGAATAATATTCATTCATACATTTTACTCCACATACACAAATAAATATGATTCTGTGTGGTATGCATTGTATCAAGTTCAGTTGTGTGTTTGTGTGGGTCAGCAGCAGCATAGTGCCGCCTGAGGGTCTTGCGGTTCAGTTGTGTTGTCCTCACTGTAGGCATTCAAGACTACTTTTAGATACTGTGGTTTGTCTTATTCTTGTTGGCCATTGTGAGTGTGTCAGCCCCCCTCTTAAATAACTCGCAGCAATTATCATTGTTATTCTGCAAATGGTACGAACCACAAACTTGGCTTCTATGCTACTCTGGCCAGTGAAAAAGAGTGGCATTCCAGACCGAAAAAAGCAAGCCGAATCAAATTTTGCCCCCAATCTTTCACGTTTTTTATTTCCATATTTGGAAATGTTTACCTCCTCATGACTCCTCAGTGCAGCAGGAAGAAGCACTATGAGTCATTTGAACAGCATAAGGGCCTGGCTGTAGGTCCTCCTCACTGAGGGCTTCTCTCTAGTCCATAGACACATGGGATGCTGTGAGTATTCTCTTCTCTTCTCTTCTCTTCTCTTCTCTTCTCTTCTCTTCTCTTCTCTTCTCTTCTCTTCTCTTCTCTTCTCTTCTCTTCTCGTTTACCTTCTGGTACATAGCTCTTGCAGATGCGCTCTTCACAGCGGAGGTATATCTTAAAACAAGCAGTTGAGGGTGCTGCTTAAGGCCTTCATTTTCGTGGGTGAATTTGTTGGTAGAAGCCACTTCACTTTTTACTAGGGGCTTTTTTTGTGGGTAATTTTTTTAATTATCTGTATATTTGGTCATATATAAATGTACAGTTAATTTAAAGTACTTTGCACTATATATGCGTGCACTTGATTTTTCTGCAACTGTCTGGGTTATATTGGGTCTTGTGCTCTACATGTGCTCTGAGATGGCTTTGCATTTTCTATGGTTATGTGACTCTTGTCTTTGTTTGGTAATATATGCTGAGGATTTGTGGAATGTGTTACTCATGGTGTGAATAACTACTGTCAAGTATGTTGTTGAGCTATACTTCCTTTAAAGGGAAACTTTAAAAAGCTCAAATACAGGGTTGCAGGACTTTTTTTACATTATGAAGGAATGGATTTGTACAAACTCAAATTTTCCGGGGACCATTAGCCCCCATGTAATGTCATCGATACAATAAATACTACTACCATGAAGTTTAACTAAGTACATTTATTATTCACAAACCATCCGTCATAATCGGGGGTGGGGAGGGAGGGTTAATAATAGAGCCAGACCGATATATCGTCCGGACGATATTAGACATTTTCCAAATTATCGGTATCGGCAGTTATAATGGCCGATAAATGAATATTTCAAAAATAAATTAAAAATGGAAGAAACACGCTTCAATCATCTCTCCTTGGCCTATTAAATTGAAAATGTATGTTTTACAATTTGCAGTATGACGTTATCTATTGCTAAATTATGGCTCATCATAGACTAGCTAACCTGACATTGTAATTATAAGGTAGCTTATAAGGCAATGTAGGGACTAATTATTATTTTATTTATCAGAACTTTAATATTTTTTGACGTTCCTCTGTTCCGTTGTGACAATAAAAGAAACACGTTTCTTGTTAAAATGCTTTATCATATTATTTTAGTTAAAACTCAGAAATAACTACAAATAACTATGTTGGGGAAATCTGTTAATGTTTTGTTGCGCGCTTCTGAAAAAAAAATAAAAAAATCGGCCGATATATCGGATTTAAAATTTAAAATAACATTTTTTTTTAAAATATTTGTATCGGCCTTCAAAATCCTTTATCAGTCTGGCTAGTTAATAAAGGTGCCTTAGTGCCCTATTTAAGGGTATGGGGGAAGATTTTGGACACAGCTCTTGATTAGCTGGTTTAGGTGCGTTTGTTTGAGTTTGAAGCCAAACTCTACAAGACAGTGGCCCTCCAGGAGCAAGATTGTACAACCCTGCCTCAACCTTCTGGAATTGTTCCTTGCAGTTGATAAATCTACCAGTATTTCTGCTTAGTTTTATAGAAATGTCTAATCACACAGCATCCCACTTCCTTTATTTATGACCACAAGTACGGAAACAGTTTAGATATTTCCTAGCTTTTTTCTACCTTCACATTCCTCTGGTACCCCACCATAGCTGTGGCAGCGAAAGGTAGACCTTAATGGGATTTTCCATAGCCGTGAGGTGCGATATACTCGACTTTAATGATAGAACGGTGTGCTAATCTCATTATTTTTCGTCAACAGTACTGAAGGGTCTTCATATCGAGTGCTGGTTGGCTTCAGGCAGAGTTGTCTTGTCTTATTTCAGTTTGGAGCCAGCGCAAGCAGCAGCTGGAGCACTTGGCGTCAGTCAAAACATTTTATTATTCACAAATCATCGCTTTGTTTTATCTCAACTACAAGTCTTTCTTAACTTTTGTTTTATTCATTCATGCCCTGAAATGTGTGGTGACTCATCTTGTTAGCTGATGGTTAACACTTTTCTTTTAAATTAGTGTGAGGGCAATAACAACAAGTGCTTCCATTATACAGCACGTTGGATTGCTAACCTTCCTTTTAAAAGGCGGACAGGGGATTTTGTTTTAAAAGAAGAGTGGAACCTCCCTTATGAATGGTCTTGTTGTTTGGTTCTTATTTTACGATAATTTTTTTTTATATTTATTTTATGACACACTGAAATAAAGTAGCACAAGCTGTGAGAATCCATATTGTCTTGATTGTAATCTGTGCATACTTGTTTCCAGTGTTGTAGTCGAGACCATCTCACCCGAGTCCGAGTCGAGACCGAGATCAGAGAGAGTCGAGTCCGAGTCAAGACCGAGTCCATAGAGAGTCGAGTCCGAGTCGAGTCCGAGACCAAAGACAGTCGAGTCCGAGTCGAGACCGAGATCAGAGAGAGTCGAGTCCGAGTCAAGACCGAGTCCATAGAGAGTCGAGTCCGAGACCAGAGGCGGTCGAGTCCGAGTCGAGACCGAGACCAGTGAGGGTTGATTACCTAATTTACTTTTATTTACTTAGAGAAATCCTTTTTTTTTTACTGAATTTACTTAGAGTTTAAAAAATATGATCAGTTTAGGGTAAAAAGGCCACATAGTAGGTGGTGTTAAAAGTAATTTTATTACAATTTGTCATGCGCAGTTGCGCATTAGAAAATCACCAATCACTGGGCGTGTCAATCAATTTAAAGAAATATTTTATTAACATACATTAATAATCATGAAAAATATTTTGAATTGAACTCGAGTGGACTCGGGAATAAGTCCGAGTCCTAAAAAAAAAATGTTCGAGTACGAGTCAATTCCGAGTCCAAATGCACACGAGTCCATGACAAGACCAAGACCATTAAAATATGGTCTCGAGACCGAGTCCGAGACGAGTCCGAGTCTCGAGTACTACAACACTGCTTGTTTCTCTATGCTGGCCTTTGCTTCTTTAGATATAGTGTCTCCATTTTGAGAAAATGTCTGCCGCTTGTTTTCATATAGTGTCGTCAATCTGAGAGAATCTCTTAACAACAAATAAACGTCCTGACTGATTAACCAGATGAATTAGAAGCCTGCGCAGATTGCAAGAAAGTGAAGTTAAAGTTAAATTGGATTATTATCTGGTTATAAAAGGACTCACACAGAGGGTTTGGTTGCTTTCTAGTTTTACATGCAATTCCGATGAGTTTATGATTGAACGTTAAGACTTTTTTAATGAAAGAATCTGCATGAGATGTTGCAAACATTTGCAGTTTTCTTTAGGGTGGTCCTTAATTTTAATCAACATGCCTACATATTTTGGAGATCGAGTTTTGCAGTTCATCCCCTGAGAATATATGCTGTTTTTAAGAATCAAATCAAATTAGATTTTTTTTTTTTAACCCAGGCTCATTGTAAATAGCATTTTGCACGTTTTGCGACACTTGGATAAAAACGCATTTGCTAAAGCAATCATGCCATTTTAGCTTGCTTCTTTAAGTCTTTGAACACTTTTACAGTGATTTGTTGAACATTTCTATGTCAGAAATACATTTATATGTATCAGAATCATGCACTGGTGGAAGTGCGGTGAGGTCATAACATAGAATTATGCAAGGTACCGCACAAAACTAAGTCATTATTAATCATTAATATGCCCCTGTAATCATTATTAGTGTGTAAAAAAGAAATAATGTTGTTTTACTGCCACTGGAAACAGCTGGGAACTGTATTGAATTGTATGTATAGGTGTGTTCTTTTAATCAGTCCAAATTACCTTAAAACAGGGCTTCTAGATAAAAAAGTCCCAAGATAAGAGATAAGGTAAAAAGTCTCAATTAAAAAAAAATAAAAATAATAATAATTCCATGGTGGGAAGAAGCTTTCCATAGTGTCCTCTTTGATTCGTAATGTTTTTCCACTGCGTGAGAATATGGATGTGTGGAGTAAGAACAGTTTCAATTGCGTTGGCAGCCCTGCTTTAAAACCCATCCTTTTCCTTACAAGCTGAATTCCAGTGTGCCATTGTACATGCAATACACTTAAGAATTTAGCACATACATGGCTATATAGGTGCATTACAATGACAAATTCTTGTTGACGACAGCCGAATGTTTATGTTAAACCACCTTGCAAGATGATTAAAAGAAATGTGTATTGTTAAAAGAGCAACCATGTCATGGGCCCATCAGATTGGATTCATTTAAGCACTCATTGCTGTGGAGTTACAAGTTATAGGAGTTATATTTATTTGTTATTTTACAGCTAATAATTGTAATTGTTTTTATTGAACAGTTGTATTTTTTATTATATTACCTTTTTTTTTTCCATCACATTTTTCTTTTATAGAGCTTTTTGCTTGAAATACATGGTTAGTTACATGGTTAAATAACGGTAACATATGGCCTCTTATGGCCTATTTACTTTTGCTGTATTATTTTTAATCAAACAACATTTGCTTTATATTATGTGGATTTTTTACTTTTTAATATTTAATACACACTTTATGGGACTATGCAGAAAGCGAAAGTACATAATCATAGAGCCCATTAGCACTTTTTAATCCAACGTAGAGCCACGCAGTCTTTAGGTCAGATTAAAAGTGCCAATATCTAACAGTCATCATTATCACCCCTCGCTGCAAAGGCGCAGTTTTGTGATCTGCCAAAAAAGGCATTATCCTCCACCCCTGTGGGGCTCAGCCTCAGCCCTGTTCTTTTTGTATCAGAGGTCATTGGCAGATTAATTTCTTCTGACGCACAGGCTGTATGTTAATGGAGCCCGGCTCAAAAGGTTGCATGTGCCAGACTAGATGCCATTTCACTAGTCCTGCTATTTTGTTATGAGGCTTGTTGGCTTAAAAACAGAGCAACCCAAAAGCTTAGATCATAGTCCCAGAGGAGAGGTAGATCTTGGCCTGGTAAATGATAGCTTGCTGAGAGAGTCGCTGTGATATTTGTTTCTGCACCAGCACTGTGCCAGCCATTCCTGTGCCTCATTGGCTTTAGGATGGATCAGCGAGATGGACCCATTTCTGGAAAACATTTTCATGCTTAAATCACAAAAATTGAGCTTTTTTAGAGCTAAACAAAGTGGCAAATTTACTGCTTTGGTTGTAGCTGTGAAGAAATGTGAACCAACCATTTACATTTATATGTGGGAAAATGAGTCCTAATGTTTTTTTTTTTTTTTTTTAAGAACTAAAACTGATCACATCAGCCCTAAATAAACATGTATATTATAATTGATAGAAATAACCCCCGGCATTCAATCTTTGAAATAATCATTCATTTTTAAAATGTTATTCTAGAAATACTGTTATTTTTACTATTTTTATTTTAATATAGTTTAATTTTTTCAATACCTTAAAGGTGCATTATGCAACATTTCATGTTAAAAATACCCGTTTTTCTAACCTATACATGCTTAAACAGTTGCCTGATGGGCTGAATGAGCCCTTCTCTGATCACTGCGATCGCCTCTATAATCCTCCACAGTAAAATAAATGAGAGGGATTCGGGCTCAAATTTGAGACTGGGCATGACGTCATGTGCGTTCACGCTCGCCTGGCTATGTCTGGCAGATTCGTGTATTCGAGAAGTATCAGCGAAGACAACTCGAGCGACAAAACTTTAGTCAACTTTCGACAAAAATAGAAGATGGATTCAAAGAGACTGGCTTGTAGTTCATTCCAAACCCCAACGCAAACTCCACGTAAGACAAAGAAAATAAAACTTTTGTCTAGTGCCAGACGTCGGAATAAGACGAGAGTCAACATCGGGAATGCTTTCAACACATGGAGAGATCTCTGGTCTGCTCTAGGGCTCAAATGGGATCCTATACAAAGTAATAACTTACATTTTTCATGAATGTGTTTCCATAATAATACAATCATAAGTGGATACAGTAAGCACATAAAACAGTTCAACATGAAGATAGATGGAATCAAAAACCTAAGTTTTCTACTACCCCTGTTTTCCCCTCACACACACATAAGTGTGTAATTTACTCAAATGCCTTTCCTTTCATATATTTAAAATGACCTGCAGATTTATAACTTTATTACCTCTGAAGACATTATGACTGTAGCAAAAGATTTGTGCAGCTGATGTTCCTTTGGTTATGAACAGCTCGTGCAAGATTGCGTGTGGTCCATGAGCGTACACACCTCTGGTTGCAGTTTCGCATTTCGCCAGAGGGGCGTTATTTTTTCGAAAACACAGATATTAGCGCTATGCACCTTTAAAAGTTTAATTCACCCAAAAAATTAATATTCTGTCAGTAATTCCTCGCCCTCATGTTGTTCCAACCCCGTAAGACTTTCGTTCATCTTTGGAACTAAAATTGCGATTTTTGATTCAATCTGAGAGCTGTCTCACTCCTCCATAGGCTTCTATGTTATTGAAACTTGCCGGCCCAGAAAAGTTAGTAAAAACATTTTTAAAAAAGTCCAAGTGACTACAGTGGCTCAATCTTAAGTTTATTAAGCGACGAGAATACTTTTTTGTGCGCAAAAAAAATAAAAAATAAAAAAAAATAAAAAAAAATAACGACTTTGTTGAATTATTCTTTTTGTTCTCTATGGGCCTCTGAGTGGCTTCACGTAGTGTAACAGCACAGCACTTCTGTGTTTAGCTTATGGGAACATTGATTAATTTAAGACCCAAGTTTTGTTTGACGATGATGAAAAATATACCAAGCACATATTCTCTCACCATTCCCGATTTCTAACATGCACTCATCACATTCGGCGTGGTCTTGCAGCTATCAGAGCAGAAATGAAAGCTGCACATTCACAAAAATTGCACAAGCTATTATGTCCATTAGATCAGAATTTAAAATTTAAACCCCAACACAAAGCATACATAGACCTTTGAATAACCCACCCAATTCCCTTTGTTGAAAGTGGGGAAAAAAGAGACCGATTAAAACACCCAGGTGTAAACAGGAATGTGTCTCATCTGTGATATGATCAACCAAAACACATCTTAATACCATTACCAGGTGTAAAATATATATATTTTTTTTAAGTTTAATGTTCAAAAATGTAATATAAATTAAGATTAACAGGTTAAGTGTCTACTATCACTCTCTAATTGCAAAGTTAACATTGGGTTCCCAAAAAATCACTAATCTTATTATTGCAAAGTACAATGAAAAGAAAAAGAAGGGGTAAAAAAGAGTCGAGCCAGAGAAGAATTAGAAAGAGCTATAATGAGTTATTAAATAGAGGAGCAACGTGTTCTGAGGTCTATAGAGAATAAAATTACCCTTTTGATTTTCCATTGCTGGCATTTTAAACTAATTCTCCTTCCACTATTGGCTTTCCATTGAATTTGGTCTGTGCATGGAAAGGGCTTATTATTTGTCTTTATAAAATAGAAATACATTTGATGGAGTCATGCTAAGTTAAAACCTTTGGAAATACTTAAAATACTTTTCTGTCATTAATTAATAACTACACAGGAACACATGAGTAATGCACTATTAATATTCTAGTAAATATAATAACTAACAAGAAACTCAGATTAAGAAATTGTAATAGCACTCAGTTGAATGCAGTAATTCATTATTAGAGACAAGTACTATTTTTTTCTTACCTCCCAGAGGACTACTAATAACTATATACAGGTTCATAATTAATGTGAAAAATGCATAATGTATAATTAATTCTGAAGTGAAGATCGTGGTAACCCCTACTAATGACTGAAGTATTACCAAATCCTTTAGAAGGGATTATACATGGATCAGTATTCCAAAGTGTAAAAACATGATAACTTCCTAATAGTGACAGAAGTCATTGCAAGCATTTAAGATTTCTGTAAGGTTTTGTGTAGAAATTCCTTCTGATCACCAAATCATCATATTAGAATGATTTCTGAAGGATCATGTGACACTGAAGACTTAAGTAATGATGCTGAAAATTCAGCTTTGCCATCACAGGAGGAATTCATTACATTTTAAAAGGTATTCAAATAGAAAATAGGTGTTTTTAAATTGTAATATTTCACAATATTACTGATTTAATGGCATTTTTTCAGCCTTGGGGAGCATAAAAGACTTATTTCAGAAACATTATAAAATCTTAAAAAATGTTGGGTTGTTTTAACCCAATTTTGGGTCAAATATGGATAAACCCAACTGTTGGGTTAAATTTATGAATTTCATTTTTTAATCCAACATTTGGGCTTGTCAATATTTGACCCAAAATTTGGTTAAAATAACCCAGCATTTTTTAGAGTGGCAGACACCAAACTTTTTAACACGAAGTTTGTATATCATACTACAGTTGGGTTAATGACACGGTGCGTTCATTTGTTCAAAAATACATAAAATATGCCATTCATACACTATCATTTAAAATTTTCTCGTTTTTTGTTATCGTGGGCAGACACGCTTATTTCTAATTGGCCCAGTTATTTTTGCTGGAATTTTAAATGAGAAATGGTTATTAAATGAGCACTTCACAAACGAAAAGATACTTCATCTAATTTGATTCGATTTGTTTCCTCTGGAACTTGGTGGACACAAACCAATCATTTGTCCGATGCATGATATTTGTCGGGAAGCTCTATTGCCGAGAGGTACACACACCTGCTGTGCACTCTTACCACAAGAGGATGCAAAGAATGTTAGTTTGTGTTTGGCATTGTCTGTTCTGGGGACAAGAATGCCGCTCGGCTTCCTGGCCGGAGCAGACAGGCCCTTTCTCTGACCACAGTTGCCTCTGCACAGTGAACGTGTTCCCCAGCTCACGTGGCTCACAGTCAGGATTAATTGCCACCGAGCCCTCTGTGATCCAGGAATGCAATTACCTACTGACCCAAATCATCTACTTGGCAGGAAGTCTTTATCCCTCACACTGGGCTGCCAACACCTGCCAGTAGACACTTCTCTGTCCCCTCTTTTTTTTCTCTCTCTCTCTCTCCCTCTCCCTGCGTCATCCAGCTGATGTCTGGCAAAGGATGCTCTCGTCAAAAGCAGCTGTTATTTTCCAAGCAACATCAGTGTTCTTGGAATATGTGAATGTTACGGAGTCGTATAAAGCAGTAAGCTAGACTCCATGTTTTGTAGTGATTTTACCACATGATGTTACAGTGGTATTTTGTGTTTAAAAAACACTTCAGTGTGAAAAAATGAAATCATTTAAAAAATACATTTATAATGAATCATTTTAAGAATATTCTTGCGCATACACTCACCAAGCCCCTCTTTTAGGTACACCTTGCTAGTACTGGGTTGGACCCCCTTTTGCCTTCAGAACTGCCTTAATTTTTTTTTTTTTTGGCTTAGATTCAACAAGTTGCTGGAAATATTCCGCAGAGATTTTGGTCCATATTGACATGATGGCATTAGGCAGTTCCTGCAGATTTGTCGGCTGTAAATCTCTCGTTTCACATCACAAAGTTGCTCTATTGGATTCAGATATGGTGAATGTGGAAAGCATTTGAGTAAAATTAACTCGTCATGTTTAGTAAACCAGTTAGAGATTAGGGTCGGTAATTTCTCACCTAAGCTGCATTTACTTGATCACAAATATAGTAAAAAAAAAAAAAAAAAATAGATATTGTGAAATATTACAGAACAGCAAAGCTGATGTCACATGATCCTTCGGAAATCATTTTGTAATGCTGATTTGGTGCTTTTCAGATTATCTGATGAATAAAAAAGTTAACTTTTTTTGTAAGAAACATTCTTTTCTATCACTTTTGATCAATTGAATGCATCCTTCACTCTAAAAAATGCTGGGTTGTTTCAACCCAAATTTGGCTCAAATATGGACAAATCTAAATGTTGGGTTAAAAATGCAATTAAAACATTTACTGTTGAAAGTGAAAGTTGAAGTTGGGTCAAAATTATTTAACCCAACATTTGGAGTTTGTCCATATTTGACCCAAATTTGGGTTGAAACAACCCAGCATTTTTTAGAGTGTCGTTGGATAATAGCAGTGTTGTGCCTGAACGCTTTCAATTCATATTTTTAGCGTTCATATTTTGGGCGAACGTGAACTGAACGTACTGTATTACTGCCTGATGAACGTTACTGTGAACACGTTCATTCTGGTGTCTGTGAACGCACGCTCTCTCAGTTTAACTTTGTGCGATAGGGTGCCAGATTTCTATAGAGCCTTCCAGACGAAAACCCAGTTAAAACACACAGAAACAGGCCTTAATACACTGTAAAAAAAAATATTGTTGGTTTAACTTAAAAAATAAGTAACCTTATAAGGTTGCCTTAAAATTTGAAGTTGATTGAAATGGAAAAAGTGAGTTAATACAATGAAGGAGATTGAGTTAATCATCAGAAACTCAAAATAATAAGTTATCTGGACTAAATAAATTATTTAAGTTGATTTGACAAAAGAAAAAATGTTGCGAAAACAAATCTTGAAAATATTTTTTTACAGTGTATGTAGCGAAAAAAAAAAAAAAAAACACCCAATCTGGCAACACAAGACACCAGTGTCGCACCGCGGCCGCCGTCGACAAAGCAGCGAGGACTGGAGGCGTCGGATGATCATTTAAACGTATTTTATGACGAGGTCGGCGAGGATGGGAAAAATCGTACATTTCTGTGTAAACTTTGCCTGTTGATAAAATAATTGTTTTCTGTGGTTGTATATGGGCTGTGGCAATAATAATAATATAAAAAAGCTCACAACATATGGAAAAAAGAACTATGAATGAACTAGTTAATTTTTTGAAGTATGAACTATGAACTGAACTTGTTCATTTTAAAATGTGTGAACTGAACTTTGAACTAGTTCATGTAGAAAGTGAACTTTCCCAACACTGGATAATAGTATTTACTCTTTTCTTTACCAAAAAATCTTTTTGACCCCAAATGTACACACACACACACACACACATAATATATAATCAATTTTTTTTTAGTATCATAAATTATATGTGGTCAAAGGTATGCATTGATTATATGTGGCCACATGGCCAAACCGGACTTTAGAGTCAATAAATTTCTTACACAGAAATGAATTCCAATGAAATAGTGAGTCATCAGTCATTCAGATGTTTTTGGCTGCATTGACCTAAGCAAGGTTTACCATATGATTCTGGGATTCTTTTGTAGTGTCTGGAAAATGTGAGGTTTGTTCGCTTAATAATCTGATTTGTTTGGTCTCAGCTTGTGATCCTCGGTTACACTCATCAGAACATTTTGTCTCTAAACTGTTTGGATCATTGGAGTCAAATGCAAGCGTGAGCTCTGAGCTAGTGAGAATTGGCAGTCTCTATTATTTTATTTTACGTTCCTGGATCTTTCTTTGACTGCGTCAGCTGTCCTCATCTATAACCTCTGTAATGATTTCATATGGGAGAGTGGGAGTGGGAGTTTTCATTCAATAGATGTTCTCAAGCCGTTCCTTTTGTGGACGGAATGAAAGAGTTTGGCTAAAATCCTAGTTGTATCATCAGCAAAGGAAAACAGCAGTCCTTTAGTTCCTTTAATGTTAATGACTGAACTAAAGCAAGAAATGTCTACTCTATGTGCCCCACTCTCATCTTATAGAGATCAAAGGCTAGAAATTTAACAAAAAATCCATTCACTCGTGTTCAGTCACTGTTGCTATTTATTTTCAGATCAATATATTGCATTTACATCCATTCTGTGAGTTAGAGGTTATTTAGTCTAATGGAGATTTATTTAGCTGAACAGCAAACTCTGATTTGTTTTATTTTCATGGAATTACTGTTGTGTCTCCATGCCTTATAAGATAAATTTTAAATTTTATTGTTTTATTAATTATAAAATTTAAAGGAAAATGACAATTTCAGTACAAATACCACATCATTATACTAAGCACAGTGCTTCACATTTTTAATTACTTTTTATATTTTACTTCAAAAATGAAAATTGTGCCATCATTTATTGATGCTCATTTTGTTCCAAACCCATATGAGTTTCTTTCTTTTGTGCAAAGAAAAGATTGATAGAATGTCCACACTTCTAAAATCCATCAAAACTTAAAAAAAAAAATCACTCTGAAAAGTATTCATTATATTCCAAACCCTCTAAAGCCATACATTAAATGTGTAAAATTAAAGTGAAATATAAAAAAATATAAAGTGCATGCACCAATATATGCAAGTGCAACTGAGAGGTACAGCAGCGGGGGAGATTATCAGCGAATAACATCTTACATAATGCTTTCAATAACTTCAGAAGATTTAAAAAAAAAAAAATGTTGTATGAACCCTTTTTATGTGTGGGCAGACCCTGGTCACCTTATGTGTTCATTTTTGGGTGAACTGTCCCTTTAATGTACTGTATTATGGTGACATTTCATCATCTGTATTCAAAAACTTCACAGACTTTTATCTTTGTTTGCATGTTTATGTTTATATCTGTTTCTAATTTCTGAGCCTGGTCATATACTGAAGTGAGTCAGAGATGCGACACCCCAGAGAAGTGTGGATAAAGTAAGTCAAAGATTTCCTCTGTATCCCCCCATCACCAAACATGGGCGGAAATAGAAGACTGTATTACCGGCTATATTAGGGGCCATGGCTGTTTTGTGCCATTATAAGCCTAAACCCTGACAAACAGGATTAAGCACTCCAAAAATACAAATTATCATGGATAGAGTTTTATATTTTCAAAGAACTCCTAACTGACGCATCATTGGATAGTTTGGGATGATCCGAGGTATTCCAGCGAGAGCTAAGAAGGATCATGCTGAATCCAAAGAGCTCAGCAGCAAAAGCCTTTTTTTCCTGGGGTGCTTGCCTGCTCTGTTCCAAAATTTTGGCTAGAAAGAGATGGGAGAGCGTGAGATTACAGCTGTCCTGCAGCTCTGCATGGATGCTGTTTGGGGCCAGGGCTTCCTAGATCACTGCCCTTGACACTTTACATAGAAATATCCAGCCAAGGCCTCAAAGCTGGCCAATTGCTCATTATGGTTTGAAGTTATATCATCGTCCTATTTCGGATAATGGAAAAAAAAAGAGATGGAATGATAACAAATTACAAAAGTTCAAACAAAGGATTTAATGCATTGTCCTGCAGCATTAGAGCCCTAACGGCTTAAAAAGAGGGCTGAAAGCGCAGACATGCCATTAAACGGAAAATTGTGTTGGGTGGGTTTGAGTGAAATTTATATAGAAGCTAAAAGCCTGGTTTATACTCCACACACATGTGCATTTGTTTTGCTTGTTGCAAAAACATTGATGACCTATGATGGCTTTGGGTCATGTTTTACTCAGTCATTCTGTTTAAGAGTCTGACCTATGGGAAACAGTCACATGTGCCATGTTGCAAAACAGTGGCAGCCCTCGCTCACAGCTGTCCGAATCTGGGTCTTTTTTTGGGCTACTGGGCAAGCTGGAATGTTAAGGTCAAAAGATGTTAACAGCTTTACATAATACCGTCTTTACACTTCGATGGCACCACAGAAGCTACTTCCGAAAGAAAAGGTGAATTAAATGGACAGCTTAATGTTGCAGCATAGAGGCACTGTATTTTATGTAAGCGATTACGAAAACAAATATAACTGATTGGTTCTGTGTTGCTATGCCTTATGTGTAAATGCCAACACTATCTCACGACCAATTCGTACGAATTCGACGCATGATTAAAAAGTGGCTAATTTGTACTAATTCGTACGACCTCACTCATACTAATACGTACGATTTGTCTAAACCCACGTGATGGTTAGGTTTAGGGGCGGGGTAAGGGGTAGGTCATTCGTACGAATTCATACGAATTGGCCAACTCGTAAAATATGTACGATTTAGCAAAATCGTATTAATTCGTACGAGTGAGGTCGTATGAACTGTTCCGAATTAGCCACTTTTTAATCATTCGTCGAATTTGTACGACTTGGTCGTGAGATCGGGTTGGTAAATGCTGTCAAGTTAAGTCATGGTGGTTTTCCGATGACAGTGCACAGACCCGATTAGTCGGTTTTGAAATTCATTGTCGATTTATTTTATTATCGATTGCATCATTAAGTTGCACGCCTAGTTTATTTATTAAAAATATGTATATAAAAAATAAGGAAAAAAACTAAAACTAAACTAAATGATTCAGTTGTAGTATTACTAGCTGAGTGTCGTCATAATACATTATTATAATATAATTATAATAACTACTCTATTTTTATATTTTAAAATGTAATTTATTTCAGTGATGATAAAATTTTCTGCAGCCATTACTCTAGTCGACTGTGTCATATTATATTTCATTTTCAATAACTATTTAAATATGCTGATTTGGTGCCCACATTTCCTCTTATAAAGTGAAACCAGTTGTGCCGTTTAATGTTTTTGTGGAAATGTGATAGATTTTACTCGTGATTCTATGAATTTAAAGAATAAAACAACATTTGTTTGAATTATAAATATATTGTAACATCATAAATGCCACTTGTTTTGATCAATATAGTGCATTTTTGCTGAATAAAAGTTACTAATTTAGTATTAAAACAAAAGCTTACTTACCCTAAACTTTTGAACCGTACAGCAATATAAGCATCAATCTGTTTTTAATGAATTCAAATAAAATTTCATCATGCAAATGACTTGTGACTTGTAGTCTGTTTTGAGTTTCTATTTTTTTTTAATCACATGTTTGAATTCAGCAGGTTTTTTTTTTTGTTCTTTGTTATTTTTCAGTGTGTTTTATGGCCACGTGGTACTCTTGTAAATACTGAGTTGAGATAGAAGGCAGAGAGAGACGGGAAGAGGCCTGGATTTTCAAATCCATGCACTTTGGGTCCAAATATGGAAGGAAGTTTCTGGTAGCTGAACGGTTTAGCTAATAGTCCTTGCATTGTGGACATTCCTGCATGCTCTTAACCTAGGATTGGACAGGTGGGCGGGGAGAGGGCGAGCTTACTGAACATCCTGAACATGCAAGCCAAAAGAATAACCTCAAAAATGAGAGCTATGAGTTTGTCCAGCTGTTTTAGTGTTTTATAAAAGTCCTTGTTGTGATCCACAATCCTACTTACCGGAGGGCAGTCCATCATGTTAATGGCTGAGGCTGATAGGATGTTTTATTGGATGGTGTGAAGTGAATTTGCATCGTGTCAGAGTGTCCCATGAGGATGACAGATGCTGATTTGATAAATTGCATTATACACACCAGTCACTTTCTGAGATCAATGGCGGACCGGATAGAATGTCCTGCCTCGTGGTATAGCGCTGTGGGGTACGGTTAGTCCCCAATCTCTGCACAGCACAACACAACACACACCCACCTACCAGAACAGACTCTGGAATAAATCTCAGCCAAGCTATTCCTTAGGGTATTCACATCTGTGTGGTTATTGTTAAGGCAGAGCTAAAGCAGCCTACTTTGGAGAATATAATACAAAAAAACTGTAACTCCCTGTAGGCTGTAAGCTTGTACTTCTGACAGAGAGTAAATCAGAACTTCTTCGTGTTGCACTTCTAATAAGCGAAATTTTAATGATTCAGACACATTAAATGCATCAACACTAAACCTATAGTCTAAATAAATGTATGCGCCTCCTTTGACTTCAAAAGAAACATCTTAAAATGTTTGTATGAATGATTTAAGCCTATGGCAAGACAAGAGACCGGCCGAGTCAATGGCACATCAATCTTTCACAACTTAACATACGCCTTTCTAACTGAGTTTGGCAATGCAGAATATTCCCTGGAAACAATGGAATGGCCGGAAAGGAGAGAAAAGAGAGAAAAGAATGGAAAGACAGAAAAAAAATTGGGCAAAATTATGGGGAATACGACCGAGAATTATAGGACATAGTGAAAGAAGGAACACATGAAATTTTGGAGGAAGCAAAGTGCAAGAAGAATTTTGGCCTCAGATGAAATGCAAGTTTTCTCTCTCGCCTCACTTTATAACAAATCTAAAAATACAACATATATTACTTACACCTTGAATAGTGTACACAACCGAATAAATTATTTTCAAAAATCATTTTTACCAACTAGGGCAATTTAAACAGCAATTAAAAACAATTTAACCCCCCAGCATTTTAAACTCCCAGAATATGAAGGTTTTTTCCCCCCCCCCCTCCCCCTTTTTAAAAAAAAAAAACTTTTTTTTTTTTTTTTTTTTTTTTTTTACAAAGGTTTAAGTCAGGAACTTTGCTTCTTTGTTGACTTGTTAAATAGCCCTTTAAATAAAACCCCTTATATATCTGGAATACTTATTGCACGACTTTGGACAAATTAGCAGATCACCATAAAATCTCACTGATTGACATAGAATTCAATCATTGAAAAAGAAATATATATTTTTCGGTGTTTTAATGTCTTATATTATTATATTATACAATTTTTGTTATCAAGGATATGTTTGGGGTCAATTTAACACCCCCATGGATGGTCCCAGGATGCCTCACTGTTTGCACGAAGCAGGACTCATGGTAGCGTTCACTTTTTTTTCTCTGGACAATCGGTTTTCCAGATGTCCCAAACAGTCGGAAGGGGGCTTGTTCTTCCAATCCTTGTGCTTTCAGTCTGCAAACATCTTTGATGTTTTCTTGGAGAGAAGTGGCTTCTTTGCTGTATTTCTTTACATAAGGTTGTTGTCCTAAAGTCTTGGCCTGGCTGTGTGTGCAGATCCACTTGAAATTACCTGCTGCCTATATTGAGCAGTTCTGCACTGGTGGTGACACGATTCTACAGCTGATTCCTGAGGAAGAGACAGTCCTGGTGCTTGCTGGACACTCTGCGACGTCCTAAAACCTTCTTTACTGAAGCTGAAACTGTCCTGATCCGGTAAATGGTTCTTTCTGCTGCAATATTCTTTGCAGCTTCTTTCATTTCCTTACATATTGGGGCTTTAGTACCGGATAGTTGTAGGAAATAACCACCAGGATGGTTTCCTGAGAGCTAATGGTTCCCCTAGGAACATTTTCTGGTAGCATTCCCAACGCCAGTAGGAACTCTGAAGTGACTTAAGCCACACTTGTTGTTGTGACTTTTACTTTGACGGCGTGGCTTTTATTTTTATGCCGCTGAGTACGCCAAAGTCTATGAGACTCATATTCTAAAGAATGCCTTATAATCAGGGTCCTCTTCAACATTAGCGTCTGTCTCAGACACATTCCCGTCTCTTTCACTGTCAAAGAACTGAAAACAAAGAAAAACTGTTTAGAAGCTTTCATATGTTTGCTCTTCCCCCCTCTTATGTTTGGCGAACTATCAGTGTTCTTGCAAAAATATGTTGCCCTCCCCCATGGCTCAAAATATCTTGAAAGAACTATGTTTTTCCTTCCCTGGAAATATCTAATGGACATTTTTTTTGAGAATTATGATTCCCTCCTCCACCATGTCGTGTGAACGGTGGTTCTCGCAATACTAAATGTATATTAAGTTAGGGCCCATTTTTTGAAGATCATAAAATTGCATGTTATAATGACCTCAATATCATACAAAAGTGAGTGTAACATTTTGATATGTACTTTTCTTTAGTGTGTAATACAGCTGTTTGTGCATGTGAACAGTCTGCTAAGTTTTAAAGCACAAAGGGAGCGTATAATGTCCTGTACAAGTCAGCTTGTTCTTCTTGAATTCCATTATAGGACTCTGGCTCGAACTGATATGACAAAACTGATGCAATACTTGGCATGGTTGTTGTATTTACAGCGCCTCAGGAAGCCTCTGGAGCTGATACTCGCCGGTTATGGTAAGGAGCGTTATATTTCCGAAACGCTCTAAGTGATGAGCAGTCACAACAGACTTGGCCAGCTAACCAATCAAAACAGACTGGGCCTTTCGGAAGGCAGGTTTTAAAGAAAACAGAACTAAAACAGAGCGTTCAGACAGATGGTGAAAACAGGTGCTGAAACAATGTCAGTTAGTAAAATAATGAGGTTTTTGAAAAACTCAATCTAGTAGACCCCCTCAACAAAATTGTTCCTGTAAATTAGCATAATAGGGACCCTTAAAATATATATTTTCAATTATTCATTTACGTCTATCGCTTTTGGGGAGTAGCACTAAATGGCATTTTACAGCCTGAATTTGATGTTAATTTTCTGTTGTCTTAAAGGGATGGTTCTGTGGAAAATTCTAAGTATTTCTGTTGCCATACTATGGAAGTCAGTGTTTCCCCATAAGTGTTTGGTCTTCAAAATATATTTCTTTGTGTTCAGCAGAACAAAGAAATGTATACAAGTTTGGAACAACTTGAAGGTGAGAAAATTAGTTTGTGTGGGTGAACTATCCCTTTAAGAGAATTATTGATTTTCATAAACGGTCATTAGGGTCTGCGATCCTTTCTATCGTATCCCATTTTAAAATGTATTTATTTTTCATGTTTGGAGGTAACTATATTACTTTTTCCTGAGAAACAGTATAAAAGATGCTAAACTATGCTTAAGGGTTTCATGTCAACAATATAATTATTATTTCTTCATTATGATAATAGAATAATTTTGTTATCGTTGTTATAGTTATAGTTGTTATCATACTATACTATACTATATATATATATATATATATATATATATATATATATATATAGCAGATGTATACATTCCTTAATATTAGATTTACTTTGCTCTTGTGATTAAAATTGTAGCAGGTTATTTCTGTTCTCCACAATACACAGTTAACAGGCGAATGTATTTTTCATTGGACATTGAGTTAGCTCTCTGGTTCCTCTGTAACACATGCTGTGTGCATCCACCTGGCCTCTGTTAACACTTAAGCCCCTGTGAAGGTCTACATGTTAAATGTGTGACTGCAGTGAACCAAGGGTCAAGGTAGTGGACTTTTAAGCACTGATCCACCTTAGCAAAGAGCCATTATGCTAAAAATGACCTTGCATGTGTACCTTACAAAAGGCCATTGTCATTGTGTAGCCTTACAAGTTCCAGTTTCTATTTACTTTCATTATTAAAAAGAAAAGACTCTCCAGGATATCATTCAATCATTCTCCTTTTGTGTTCCATAGGAAATCAAAGAAAGTCGTATAGGTTTGGAAAGACATGAGGCTAAGTAAATAATGCCCCCCCCTCAATTCAATGAGTCACCTATTTTGCAAATACAGGCTTTCATAATGTTCTTGGAAAAATTATTATTTTATCAATTACATAAGAGAGGGTCGTCGTCACGCAGATGTGAATGCAACAGATTGTTCTTTAGTTATGGATTCACTTATGGCCACTGGCCATGAAGAATTTATGAGTCTATTTCATTTATTAGTGTTGTCATTCCAACGGCACAGAAACTTTGCCAGCTTTCAGCTAGATTTCTTTGAGTCGTATTTCACTGCTTGTTGGATGGAGATTCTGAAAATCACATGATGCTTTTCTCCTGCGCTGCTTGAAAAATGGGGTTTAGAGGCAAAAATGTCATGGACTGATTTTAGTTTTCTTCAGTTTAATTGCAAAGTGTCAGGAGCCAAAAAAACACAACTTTTTTTCTTTTAATGAGGCAATGGTTAACTCAAACAAAAACTATAAAACACAAAACATTTTCATGACAATTTCATCGATACACTGCTTTTACACTACTTTTCAAAGATTTAGGCCTGGTTTCACAGACAAGGCTTAGACTAAGCCAGGATTAGGCCTTCAATTAGAACATTTAAGTAGCTTTTATAAATGTGCCTATATATATATATATATATATATATATATATATATATATATATATATATATATATATATACAGTATATATATATATATTGTTGCTTTCAGTTTGGGACTAAAGGCTTAAGCCTTGTCTGTGAAACTTGGGTCTAGAGTAAAATGCTTTATTTTAAAAGGAAAGAGCGTATGCCACTTTTTGTGTAATATATTTAACTATGGTGCATTGCACTGTCAGGTACTGGATGGCCTTGAAATGGGCCTTTTGTTGTAACCTTATATGTTAATAATACAATTTAGGATTTGGTATGGCTGATGGGTGTCTGTCTGAACTATTGGCTTATCTGGCAGGATACAACTTATTCAATGATATGGATGGCTGACTGAACACAATGATATATATAGCTTAGCTATATAGTCTTAGCACCCTCAATCAGAGCTTTGAAATTAATGCCTGTGGAGACAGTGCAGATAAAAACATGAAGAGAGTCAGTCAGAAGTGATACCAATCACATGTAGCGCCGCTGCTCCTACTTCTTTTCCCCGGCGGTCTTCCTCATGTCTTGGCAACGTGGGGAACTGGCAGTGTCAATTTATCAAACAACAAAAGAGACACTATGTGGGTAGGGAGTGCGTCTGTAGGCCCTTGGAGAGGAAACAGACCCCCCACCTCCTACCTGTGCATTCAAACAGGATGTTCCTCAAACAGACAAGTGGAACCTCATAATTAGCATTCTGTAACTTTTTCTTTTGTTTGTCTTTCCTAGTCTTCTTTTTAAGTTTTCTGCTTATGTTGTTTTTAAATAAATTCACTGTTATTCCAGAGCTCATTGTCCTAGAAAGTTTATAGTACAGTTGTTATGGCAATACACTATATGTATGGAACTTTTAAAGTGTCAATCGATAGAGATTTTTCTGTTTTGTGCATCACAGTGTGTAAATATAACTGCAGAGCTGCTTAAAGTTTTTGACATGTAAGAAAGACATGTGCATGAATTTAAAAATGCAGCGTGGCGCATGCTTGATGTTAAAAAAGTTTGTCAGTTAAATAGGCTAAGTTAAGTACTTTCACTGTCAAATACACACTAGTGGTAAAATACACACAAAATTATGCCAAAATGCCTGTCTTGGTGAGATAAAAAAAAAAAAAAAAAAACACTTTTATGAATGTATGTGTCACAGTCCTCGTCTGCACCAGTCTGTCTTGTCTTCAGCACTACACTTCCCATGATCCTCTCGTCTGCACACCTGAACTCACTCCCTCATCAGCCTCCCGTTCAGCGTCCTGTTTCACCTGTTTGCACCTCATTATGTTTGATTCCCCTGTGTATTTAGTTCCTCCTCATTCAGTCTGTCATTTTCGGTCGATGTTGATGTTACCCTTCCGTGTCGTGAGTGTATTCCTGACTGTACCCGTGCCTGTTTGCTATTCTGAGTTAAATTAAAGTGTTTGCATTGGAGCATTTGCCTCTTGTTCTCCTTCTTCTGCCTACACTCCACCGGCACCGTGACAGTATGAAGTTGTATATGAATTCCTTCATTGTACGTTCCTTTATATTCCTTTATGAATTCCTTTATTGAAATTGTATATGAATTCCTATTTGATTTATAGGAAATAGTATATAAGTACTGTGGATCTTACAAAAATACATTTATATATATATATATATATATATATATTACAGTTTTCTTAATCACATATTTTCCTGCAATTATATATATATATATATATATATATATATATATATATATATTTTTTATAGTTTTTTTAATCACATATTTTTTTTGCAATTTTATATATATATATAATATATATATATATATATATATATATATATATATATATATGATTAAAAAAAAAACTGTAAAAAAAACAAAACAAAACTGTTTAATATGAACAATATTAACATCTATTATTTTCCAAGTCCTCATACATCTCTCTTTCTTTCACCTTCAGGTCTGTGATCACCTGGTGATTCATTTTTGCTCCTGAAAAAGAATCAGGTAAATTCAAACACTTTATTTTTTTTGCTTTTCCTATCTTTCCTAATTTTTCTATCTCTTACTTCATGAAATCTAACACTGCCATTTCTCTAATTCTGCGTGACGTCAATAGCAACAGCTAATCAGAACATATTTGATGATTAATATGTGGTAATGAGAAGCATGATTTTGAACGAATGATATTTCCCAGTGGGTGGCCCTGACAATTGTTATGACGTATAGAATAGAAGCCAAGTGGAAGAGTAAGTATTTTTAGACCGTAGGGTTTCATATTGTTTTGACTTCATCCATGTGTTTTTTTGTCTCTCGGAAGCTTAAAAGTGGTATGAGCTGGGAGTCACCAGTTCATTTCAGTTCAGCTTTTGGCTGCTTTACATTTTGTACACTAAAAGAACTGACTCTGTGCACTCCTGACGTAAAGAGAGGGAAGGAGAGAGGGTTTGCTTATATAATCTGACCTGAGTGTCAGAGAGGCCAGGGGGAGGACACAATGTCATCTCTGTGATGTAAGCCCTGGTTCCCATCTCACTGCCATTCCCTTCATGAAACAAACTCACTTTTACTCAATTAGCCCAGCAGATAAAAACAACAACAACAACAACAAAACAACAGAACATGATGCGTTTAGTTACGTAACAATCACGCACTTGATAACCACCTGACTGCCCCTTCCACTTCACTTGAAGGAAGCAGAGTGTCATTGGTTTCCAGGGCAGACTTCATCTGACACCCTGTGCAACCTCCTCCAGATCTTGAGAGACTGAAATGCATGAAATTTACTGGATGTAAATGGGAGCATGAAATGGAAATGTCTTTAATGCCAATATACCATAAAAATTGAATATTTACTTAATGCACATTCCTTGTGTAATTGAATGATCCTTGGTCAGAGACTTCTGTTTCAAATTGTGTAATGACGCAATGCACACATATTTATAGCGCACAAGTTGTAACTTATGACGCTTTTCCACTACACAGTACCGACTCGACTCGGCTCGGCTCGCCTTTGTTTACTTTTCCACTGTGTAAAAGTTGTACCTGTACCTGCTTTTGGGTACTTTTTTTGTATCACCTCCGGCGAGGTTCTGAGCGAGCTTAGGCGATACTAAAATGTGACGTGAAAACAATGCCGACTGCTGATTGGTCAGAGAGAGTCGTCACCATACACTTTATCATCATTGCACGTGCCAGATGTAGTATCCAGAATAACCCCGCCATTTTAAAATAGTTTGTCCAGAGATAGTTACTAAACTAACTACTATTATTATGGCAACTCGGAAGAATACGCCGTGGTCAAACGAGGAGGTGCAGACTTCCCTTTTTTTGTTGGCCGAAGAGAGGATCCAGCGAGAGCTTGATGGGGCAACGAGGAACGAAAGGCGTCGCTATGACGACCGGGTACAGTGGTTACGGCGTAAATAGACAGAAAAGCCTATTAAAAAATAAATAAATTAAAAAACATACATACATGCATACATATTTTATGTTATTTTTATCAATTCAAATTTATTTTTTATAGCGCTTTTCACAATACATATTGTTTCAAAGCAGCTTTACAA
This sequence comes from Pimephales promelas, assembly GCF_016745375.1. The sequence continues at coordinate 4,850,961 of NW_024121421.1, forward strand.
AAAGTGCATTACAGAAAAGTGCATGGAAAATACATTTATTTAATCATTTAATAATTTAGGGCATAACATATCGCTGGTGTTGAGTTGTCTCTTCACAGGCATCGAGTCGTCTCTTCACAGGCGTTTAGTCGCCTCATCGCAGGTGTTGGGGCATCTGAAGTCTCCGTACGAGGCTGGACACAAACTGGAGCTGACGAACGCCATTTTTATCGGGACTAGCATACCGAGATAACAGCAGAAAGGCAAAATGGAAAATAATTAGCATAGCTGATGTTCATAATGATTTCTATTACACGAGAGTAGATGTTAAAAAACTTGATGTAAAAAAAAAAAAAAAAAAATCTCACAATCTCTCCGCAATTACTCTTTTGGCTATTTAAACATAGCCTGGTAATCAGACTCTGCTACTTCACTTTGCTTCGTAGACAAGAGTCTGGAATGGCATCATAGAGTAGTGTTTTCTCTCTAGGGGGAGCTTTTCTGAAGTTTAAAATCATTGGTTACCCGTAAGCCAATAAGATAAGTTTATCTATGACCTATGTGATGCGCCAACAATGCCGCATCGAACCACAGACATCATGCATCGAACTCAAATCTATGATCGAAATTCCACTGTAATCCTGCTGTAAACACTTTATGATGCGCGCGAAATACCGGAGTGAACATGGTTGTAAACGACTTTTGCAGATTATGCAAAGTTAATCTACGCATCCACGGTACAATAACGGCCTTTAAACTTATTTGTACCAGAGTGAAACAAGAAAATATTTGTAGCCAACTCTCAAACTTAGGATTAGATCTTTTAAACACAGCTCTTTGTTTCTCTAGCCTGATAATACCAGACTCTGCTACTTCACTTTGCTTCGTAGACAGACGTAACTAACGGTAACAACTGATAAATTCAACTTTTCCCAAAACCAGTCGGGAGTAGGGCCACAACATCACCTCCATTTAAAAGGTTTATCAAACACTCTTCTAATTCTGGCTTCAGTTTGAAAACCCCCAGAATGTTCTCCATAACAAAGCGAATTGCATCCCGTGTCTCGTTTCCCATTCAATTTCTCTAACCTACAATGTAAAACTCCGCGCTTAGCGTCTACGTCATGGCTCTTAGCCTGCCCTCTGGCCGTCCGAAGGCTGCTGCAAAAACTGAAAGATAGGCAGCTATCTCAGACTGGCTACAGGAGTGTAATGAAATTAGCGGAAGTAGGAAGTCTGACGTATTCAGGCTAATTTAAACAGTGACTACGTTTACATGCAGCCAATTTTCGGGTTATGGTCGGGTTAAGGTCACTATTTGGTTTTATGAAACATTAGGAATAACCCGTTTACATGCATGAGCAGAGAGAGCTTCTCCTGTATACATGGAATTGCAATATCCCGATGTAAACGGCGACGCGCGGTTAGCGTCTAGACGTACGGACAACCTTAAGATGCAATATGCGTCATTTCCGATTCTTCCTCCTGTCTCCAAAGACGACAACAACAACAGCAGCACGCGGATAATGAATAGTTTGGGGCAGATAGCGATCGCCTTTGTTTGCGCTTTGATGCTGGTAACGTTACTGACCTCGCTCAAAAAAGAATGCTGTGCTGTGTCAAGAAGTTTCTCTACTCAAAAGACCAAGATTCCTTGCGAATAGAACATGCGCAGAACACAAATCACTATGGGGATATGTCTATACGTGTTTACTAGACCAGAAATTCGGGTTAGAAAATGGGTACCCCAGGTATAATATCCCGGTTTTAAAAATCCGGGATATGAGCATATTCAGGTTTTTGCCGATGTTTACATGGTCGTTCGCGACCGGGTTATTGCTAATATCCCGGTTTTGAACGGGTTATTGGCGGCATGTAAACGTAGTCAGTGAGTATTTTATCTTTTACAAATAGGCTCCATGCACCTTCATTGTAAACGCCTCACTGAAACACAGTTTCTTGGTTGTTTTAAAGAAAGGAGAAGGTAATAAACTTTATGCCACAAATTCTGACGATTCAGCCAAACTTATTGAACTTAACCCAAAATATCCCTACAGGTCTTCCTTTGCATCGGCAGCGCACATACATAGGCTTTCTAGCCAGTGGACTAAGTTTTGAAACTAGGTTTCATTTTAGATTTGCACAGAATCCGTTGTGATTCTGTCATTGTATGATCTCTACGTTATGATGTTATAAAACATATACCAGTTATTTCAGAGTCGCAGTCAGATCTCTGAGGGCAGGCGCCTCCATTACACTAAATGAATTTGTTTTTGCATGTACTGATAGCACTAAACGCTTCTCACCTCCTAATTGATTTTCTCATTCATCTCCGGGGAATGTTGTTCACAGTCATGGATGCTTCTGAAGGAGCCACGTTTCAAACAAGCAGCACAGTGTGGACAATCCACCCCCTCTCCACCCGAAACTAAGATTGCCCTTAGAACTAATAATGGGCTTTAGCGCATGCTTCTCCGATTGATCTGCTAAAACTATAAGTGCAAGCAGAACAAATCCCTGTAATGATTGCCTCAGGAGGGGAGCCAGTGATGTGCTAAGTGTGTGTGTGTGTGTGTGTCGGCTCATAGCGCCACTCACACACATTATCTCTCACACTGTACACTGTGTATCTCTCCTCACACACCTATTCTCCAAATCATTCTATCAAACTACGCTTTCCACTTCTGTGTCCTGTGTAGTTGGAAGTCTGATATTCTTGAAAACAGGTTAGCTGTGTCTCTATTTTAAAAAAAAAACATTTTATTATACACACTTCTTAGATATATATATATATATATATATATAGATATTGAAGCACATATAGAAAGCTACATAAACTCACAGCAGAGAGAGAGAGAGAGAGAGATGGATTAAAAACCTATGCGAGACTGTTTATTTGTTGATTTGTTAAGCAGGGGACTTGAAGACACTTTAATGTCTTTATTTGTTTCCATTTTATTTTTAACCCTCGTGGTCTGTATGACTTTTAACCTTATAGATTCTTTTAAAATGTTGCCCTGACCTCGTTAAAGTCAGCATAAAATGAAGTTTCACCTTATCTCTTTTTCTAAATGCATGAAAACTCTTTCCCCACTGCCAGTTCCCACTGCCATTTTTGATAATTTTCATAAAATTTCCATGGCCCCCAAAATATTTAGTATTTTGACTGAATCTCTGAACATACAATATATCACAAATATATCAATCAATTAAAAAAAAAAAAAAAAAAAAAGCAACATTTTGAACAAAAGACTGAGAAAACCGTGTTTTGTTAAAGAGTACAGTGTGCATAAACAATGATTTTACTGCTTGTTTCTCCTACTTTTTTCCTTGTGTTTTGATCAAGAGATTCTGCACTCTTTCAGAAGAAGCACTGCCTACTGTATAACTGTATAACGAATCGGTTACCTAACGTAACCTCGGTTCTCTCTAGATGAGGGAACGAGTATTGCGTAAGCTAGCTTACGCTACGGGAAAGATTCATCTTTGCTGAGAAGTTGAAGCCAAAAAATTATTCCATAATTTTGTAATCATTGTCAACGCAGTCTCTTCTGAGGCAGACCATGAGCGGGCTAGCTAGCGGCTCATTGGTTCGCTCAGAGAGAATGCACGAACCTATGGGAGAGCGGCGCTGAGTCCGCGGCCAATGAGCGGACGGCGCTCGCTTACTGCGTCACAGCCCGCCAAAAGGGGCGTGGCTACAGTGTATAAAGGTCGCTCTCCCAGCTCGTTCGTTGATTCTGTAGCATGAAGCGAAACGCTGGTGGCGCAAGCACGGCCGGGAACGCAATACTCGTTCCCTCATCTAGAGAGAACCGAGGTTACGTTAGGTAACCGATTCGTTCTCTTACGAGAGGTTCTCTCGTATTGCGTAAGCTAGCTTACGCTACGGGAACACCTGGTCAACGCCGTGCGCGCTAAGTAACCACTAAGCATCCCAGGGGAACACCGGGGGAATCTATAAGTGGATGAAGATAATACGGCGGCCAGATAGCGGCCGTTACTATCTAGTGCAAAAACGCCCAAGGCGGCCGGCGAAGGCGGGCCGTGATGTGAAGGCTAATGCATAAGCACATAGGGGAACACAAGGGGTGAAACGGTTGTGATGGAACTCCCGATAGTGCGGCTTCTATAGGAGGGCTGTGAGTACTAGACCGCCAGAATTTTAGCCTGTAAGGCTGGAACTTCCAAGTTGTAAAATCTGACAAAGGTGGAGGGGGAAGCCCATCCCGCAGCCACACAAATGTCGTGGATGGAAATCCCGCAGGACCATGCCCACGATGAGGCCATGCCTCTGGTGGAATGAGCCCTGATGCCCAGAGGGCAAGGCAGGTCTTTAGCGGCATAAGCAGAGGCAATCGCGTCTACTATCCACCTGGATAGGGTCTGTTTCGAGGCGGCTAGTCCCTTGGTGCGGCCACCGAACGACACAAACAGCTGCTCCGAGCGTCTGAACGCGGCAACGCGTGTAGTGTACACTCTGATAGCCCGAACCGGGCAGAGGCGGTGAGCGTCACGTTCGCTATCGGATGCCGGCAGCGCCGATAGAGAGATCACTTGCGCCCTGAAAGGGGTACCAATCGCTTTTGGAACATAACCGTGTCTAGGCTTTAGAATGACTATGGAGTCACTCGGTCCAAACTCTAGGCACGCGGCGCTCGAAGACAGCGCGTGAATGTCCCCCACACGTTTTACTGAGGCGAGAGCCGTCAGAAGAACGGTTTTTAACGAGAGGTATTTTAGCTCCACGGACTCAAGTGGTTCAAACGGTGGGGCTTTCAGAGCTTCTAGAACTATAGAAAGATCCCAGACCGGCACCGTAGGGGGCGAGGGGGGTTCATCCTTCTGGCTCCCCTGAGGAAGCGGATGATAAGCTCGTCTTTGCCCAGAGACTGGGCGCGCCGGGGTTCAGCGAACGCCGCGACGGCTGCCACGTAAACCTTAAGAGTGGATGGGGACCTGCCCTTATCCAGCATCTCCTGAAGGAACACTAGCAAAGACGAAACCTCGCACGTCCGTGGGTCCAAATTCTTGTCGGTGCACCATTTGGAGAACACAGACCATTTTGCAGCATAGAGCTTTCTGGTAGAATCCGCTCTGGCGTGTTTGATCGTGTTCAAAACCCCTTCTGGCAATTCGACGCGTAGTCGTTGGTCACCCATGCATGAAGCGCCCAGCGCTGTGGATGGGGATGCCAGATCGAGCCGCGGGCTTGAGTGAGGAGATCTGCTCTGATTGGAATGGGCCACGGGGCTGTCTGTGACAGCCGCGTTAGCTCCGGGAACCAAATCTGATTCTCCCAGCGCGGGGCTATGAGGAGCACCGAGTGGCGTGAGTCCCTGATTCTCTGAATGACCTGCGGTAGCAGAGAAATCGGGGGAAAAGCATAGAGCGGGCGGCGGGGCCAATCCTGGGCTAGCGCGTCCTCGCTCTTTGAAAAGAATATTGGGCAGTGAGCGTTCTCTTCTGACGCGAAAAGATCTATCTCCGCTCTGCCGAATAGGCGCCACAGTGTTTGGACTGTTTGAGTGTGCAGGGACCATTCTCCGGGGGAGACCAGGTTCCTGGACAGCCTGTCTGGACCGTCGTTCAGATGGCCCGGCACGTGCGTCGCTCTGAGCGAAAGCAGGTGACTCTGGGACCACAATAGGATGCGGCGTGTCAGATGAAAGAGATTCTTGGATCTGACGCCGCCCTGACGGTTGATGTATGATACCACGGCCATATTGTCGGAGCGAATAAGGACGTGGTGACCGTTTATGCGCGGGAGGAAGCACAGCAGCGCGTTCTCGACCGCGATCATTTCCAGACAGTTTATGTGTAAGGAACTCTCGTGGCTCGACCACTGGCCGGCGGCCGGTGAGCCCTCGCAAACCGCTCCCCAACCCGAGTTGGATGCGTCTGTCGAGATGACTTTCCGGCGAGAGAATGTTCCCATGGTAACGCCCCTCTGAAACCACTCGCTTGCTGCCCATGGCTGCAGTGCAGTGATACAAGTCTGAGTAATCCTGATCATCTGGCGGCCCGTCGTCCACTCGTGGTGGGATACGCGGCTCTTTAACCAGAATTGAAGGGGGCGCATGTGCAGGAGACCCAGCTGTAGCGCAGCGGAGGCTGAAGCCATATGACCCAGCATCCTCTGAAGCGATTTCAGGGATGTAAGGGTACCCATCTGAAACGAGGCGGCTAGGCGCTGAACACGGCGCGCGCGCTGTGTGGATAAGCGAGCCGTCATCGTGATAGAGTTCAAATCTATTCCGAGGAACGAAATAGTTTGACTGGGCTGGAGAGAGCTCTTTGTCCAGTTGACAGAGAGTCCCAGCGCTTCCAGATGGTTGAGGAGAACTGTGCGGTGCGACAGCAGCTCCGTCTGGGAATCTGCTAGAATCAGCCAGTCGTCCAGATAATTCAGTATGCGCAGCCCCTGACTTCGCAGGGGGCGAGCGCTGTATCCATGCACTTCGTGAACGTACGGGGTGCTAAGGATAGGCCGAACGGGAGAACGGCATACTGGTAAACTTGGCCCTCGAAGGCGAAACGTAGGAATGGCCTGTGATGAGGGTTTATCTGGATCTGAAAATAGGCGTCTTTCAGGTCTAGAGAGATGAACCAGTCCCCCTGGCGGACGTGCGCGAGGAGTTTCCTGACTGTGAGCATTTTGAACGGTCTCTTCATGAGCGCTTTGTTCAAAGCCCTGAGATCTAAGATCGGCCTGAGGCCGCCGTCTTTCTTGGGGACCAGAAAATAACGGCCGTAAAACCCCGACTCGGTCATAGATGGCGGGACTCTCTCTATAGCGCCCTTCTGCAGTAGCTTGGCTATTTCTAAGCGAAGCGTGTTCATAGCAGCCGGGCTGACAGTGGATTCGAGCCGCACGCGCGAGCGTGGCGGGCGGCGACGAAACTGTAATCGATAACCATTCTTTATTATGCTTAAAACCCACGGGGAGATGCCGGGGATGGCTTCCCACGCTTTGTAGCATACGGCTAGTGGTTGAATGGCGATTTCGCCCTGATTGCTGCACATTGCGGGCTGGACACTGGGTGTGGGCTCGCTTATAATGTGGAAGGCAACGGGACTTACACTCAGAGAGGAGTTTAAGGGCCTTGAGACAGAGCGGGCAGAGGGGGGACACGCGCACGGGCTCGTGGGCGTGCTTATGTTCTCTGCTGCTGGAGCGGAAAGTGCACGCTCCGTGAGAATGGGCTCTGCGAGAGACCCTGGGCATAAAGTGCTTGTGTGTGTACGTGAGCACATGGTTGTGGGCACATTTTTTACACTTGAGGCTTTTATGCTCTTTTTGTGAACTCTCTGGGTAGCCGTGAAAACGGCTTTTAGTCGCTCGCAAGCGGGCAGGGAAACCGGCTTGTTTGTGGCGGTAAACACTACTGTAGTCAGCGGTGAGACGGGGACTAACAGTGGGCGAAGCTTTGACGGCGGTCCGGCCGCAGCGGGAGAAAACCGTCTTTTTCTCAGCTGTGCTAGGCAGACTTCTGTTGATCAGGCTTCAGCGTGATCTTGGGTCGAGGCCCCCGGGGCGGAGGCTGTCTGCGGCGGCTGTCTGAGCGAGAGCGAGGGCGGCCGCCCTGTCTACGCTGGGGCTGCTGAGCTTGCTGAGGCGGGCGCTGCTGTGTGGTTCTGGCAGGCGGCTCGTGAGAACGGCCCGTCGAAGAACTCGAGCGGCGGGGCAGGAACAAGTTCATGGCCTGAGTCGCTTTTTGAACTTCGGAGAAGCGGTCAACGATGCCCGTGACGGCGGATCCGAAGAGCCCGGTGGGGGAAATAGGCGCGTTGAGGAACGCGGCACGTTCTGACTCTCCCATGTCGGTCAGCGTGAGCCATAAGTGTCTCTCGGCGACACAGAGGGCGGCCATGCATCTCCCTAGAGCTTGTGCGGCGGCTTTAGTGGCGCGAAGGGAAAGATCCGTAGCGCTTCTTAGATCCGAAAGGACGAGCGGTTGCCTCCCGCTGCTCGCCATTTCACACAAGATGTCGCTCTGGAGCACCTGGAGGACAGACATCGAATGCAGCGCTGAAGCGGCCTGACCGGCGGCGGAATAGGCGCGGGCATGAAAGTTGGAGGTCGCTCTGCACGCTTTTGAGGGAAGCGTATGAGCAGACCGCCATCTAGCAGAGGGCGGGCAGAGATGAGCGGCGACCGAGTCCTCGACGGGCGGCATGGCAGTATAACCCTTCTCGGCAGCTCCGTCCACTGAGCGCAGCGAAGCGGACACATCAGAGCGATTACGAGCCGAGAGAGGAGCATTCCAGGACTTCGTGAGCTCGCTGTGAAGCTCAGGCAGGAAGGGTGCAGCCCGGCTGCAAGCGGGGGCCGGGCGCCGGTGCAGGAACTTTCCATCCATGCGGTTCGGTGGTTGCTCAGGGGGAGGAGACCACTCGAGACCCAGGCGGCTAACGGCCTGAGAAAGGAGGCGCGTTAGTTCCTCCTCGATGCCGGCGCGGGTCCCCGCAGACTCTCTAGTCGATGAGCCGATCGACGACCAATCCTCGCTGTCCGAAGCGTGCAGCGAACAAGAGTCCTTCTCATCCGCGGTGTCCTCGGAGGCGACAGAGCGGCCACTCGGCGGCAACTGTAAGTCCGGCAGGGGCGGAGAGGGAGAGCGGTCGGTGGGCGGCGGCGGCGGCCCACATGGATCCGCAGAGGGCTCCGGCGGCCTCTGGGAGCGGCGTTTCTTCTTCCGCGGCGAAGTTAGAGGCGGCGCTGGAGCGGTTTTGACCGCCTGTAGTCGAGCCCGCAGGGTTGACAGCGGCAGGTCCTCGCAGTGGTCGCATCCTCCGTTGGCGAGGGCGAGTTCTGCGTGTTCCACTCCGAGGCAGAGAGCGCAGATGGGGTGGCGGTCTCCATCCTCGAGCGGAGAGCGGCAAGAGCCGCAGGAATTACGAGGCATCTTTAAAAAGACGCTCGTGCTCTTTTAGCAGGAATAATAAAGAAAGGATACGCGTCGGATGGCGCTAGCTTGCTGGGCGGCTGAAGGTGGCAGACGGCCTGCTTCCTCAGACTCCGGAGCTCGCTAGACGGTGCCTTCTCAACGACGGCGGCTTCTTCCCAGAACAGCGGATGCGTGTAGCTCGCTGAATGAACAAGAATCAACGAACGAGCTGGGAGAGCGACCTTTATACACTGTAGCCACGCCCCTTTTGGCGGGCTGTGACGCAGTAAGCGAGCGCCGTCCGCTCATTGGCCGCGGACTCAGCGCCGCTCTCCCATAGGTTCGTGCATTCTCTCTGAGCGAACCAATGAGCCGCTAGCTAGCCCGCTCATGGTCTGCCTCAGAAGAGACTGCGTTGACAATGATTACAAAATTATGGAATAATTTTTTGGCTTCAACTTCTCAGCAAAGATGAATCTTTCCCGTAGCGTAAGCTAGCTTACGCAATACGAGAGAACCTCTCGTAAGAGAACTCCATGTTTTTGGCCTTAGAAAACCAGTAAAATCTACATTCCCCCCCCATATTAATTTGTGAATATTTTAAATGTTTTAAAGGGGGCAAAAAGTGAAACAAATATTAAAATTCGTTGAGATATATATAGCGCAGGCTGTTATTGGTGTCGTCAAACTAAAATGTTGGTGTTCAACTTTGCGTTTTAAAAATACAACAACAGTTCATTTTTGGTTTTGCAATGACCGTTTGGACATAATACGAGATAGAGTTCTTTATTAAATTCATTAAAAAAAAGAAACAATAATTACAGGAATAGCCTCTCTAAACCTCAAAGAAATGCCATCAAGACATCGAAGCAGAAATAAGGGAGAAACACCAGGAACTCTGTGTCTTTCCCTGACATTAATGCTTGGATAACACACCACGTGTCCTTCCATTAATAATAATAATGTCTAGTGCGGTGCATGGCTGTGATATAGGTTATAAACCTACCAACGTCCGTTGCCATGATTTTTGGAATGACTTATCGCGTGAGGAAAAAAAAAGACGTTTAAGTCACATAACATCGGTTAATGGAAACACCGTCATTTCGCAATAGTTTTTTTATCGACATTTGGAAAATATGGCAAAAGTTTTGCGCAAATCTGTAATGGAAACTTGCTGAGTGAAAACTCAGAAAGTTGTCAAATAAAACTAATGCAAAAACTTCACAATATGAAAGAAAAAAACATTTGTTGCTACTTTAAACACACTGGCAGATATTGTTGAAGCTTGTATCACAAAATAGGCATAAGGTCTGTTCAGATCAACACGAATTTTAGACACAAAACGTCAGTCTGAATTCCATAGAAGATTTGTATAATATAATGAATATACTATAAATGTAATTAAAAAGATAATTGACATGAGTGAACTTTTACAGTTTGTTGAAACTTTTTCACTTTGAGACCCCAAACAGAGGTATTGTAACTTGTTGTGGAACACATTTGAAGAGCATTATCAAGTCAAAATGTCGTTTATAATCAGTTTGGGTTCCCTAAAACTCCAAACAGAGAGTTCATTTTTAGTTTTTGGCCTTTTTGCGACTTCATTTAAATGGAAACCAGGAACCAATAGAGAGAAGAATGGGGAATGGGATCAGGAAAATGTGTCGATGTCAGAGAGCATTTATTAACCACCAGGACACTCTTAAGTTTTGTTTTTTAAAAAGACTTGGTTTCATTTACTCCAATTTAGAACATTTTTAAAACATTAATTCTCTATAGGATCTACATTGAGATTCTAATGTCAAGCGATATAGTAGTTCTTCACCCCCAGTCCGCCTCGATACTGTCGAAACCATGTCCTTCTCAAACAGAACTGAGGCATCAGTTGTACATGTTCATGTGTGCGTGTGTTTGAGAGCTGACACATGCCCAGTGGTGTTTGTTTTTCAAGGCATGACTTGACCGCTGTTTGGAATTCCATTTGGCTGGCCATCTGAGAGATGAGCTTCAGGGTCCTCTGTCACGTTATGCCTGTACCACTGCTCTGAGCTCGCAGCCAGATATTTGTGTTTTTGAGTTTCTCTGGGGCTGTAGGGCTCCATGTAGCTACACAACATAGTCCAAACACTAATCATTTAAAATAGCTCAACTGTAGTCATGTTGCTTTATTGAGGAGCTTGCAAGGAAAAACTGTGCCTAGTTGTATTTGTCGGTAAAGCTGGTACTGAGCGAAGAACACCAGTATTTAGTAAACATTCTGCACGTAATAAAGAACACATAGTACAATGCTGCACAGGGCCTTGAAATGGTGATTGGATTTTGTTTCAAAACATAAACCATCTAAATTAACATTCACTAAAAATAGGGTTTTTTTCCACACTACTTTTCAGAAGAAATAATAGCTGAATGTTTGCCATGGTACTGAAGTATGAGGTTTGTTTTTAATTCCTGGTTTCCTGTGCTTTCTTGTTACGTTGCACAATTTGGCCCCGACATAACTTATGTAAATAAATTGTAAATAAAAAGAAATTGTATTTAAGAATATAATGAGAATATAATTTTAATAACAATTTTGCTTTGAAGTACAACTCGTTTAATTCGTTTTCAATTGTTTAACCATCAAGCTTTTTTTTTTTGGTGGAAAATAGCAAGGAGCCCTTAAGTATTCTGTTTTGTTGACAACAGCGGGATTATAACCGCTTCTCATTACAAGTTTGAGAAGACGGTTAGTGCGTGTTGCCTTTTCAAATCCACATTATAAGCATAACAAACTTAGAGCAGAGATGAGTTCATTTGTAACACGGTGTGATGTTTCCCTCTGAAATTCTTATTCAATTACAGTTTTTGAGATTTGAAAATATCACAGGTCAGTTTTTATTTCTATTAATAGTGCAACCTTATGCCATATCATGGTGCTTTGGTGGTATCAAAGAATACCCTGTTGTTGTTGTTTTTTTGGTATACCATAAGACTAAATGATCATCTGTTTATATGCTGAGGTGTTACCATGTCACATCTGCATAGAACACAGTAATACCACAGTATGTCTTGTAGTACGTTTGAATTTCATAGTCAGTTTATTGGCTGAATATTTCGTGTAGAAGTACTGTGAGGTGTGGGCATACATGTGGACATACATCTTTCTTGCACTCTTGCTGTTCCAGTGAAATTCTGAGTGGTCATTGCCATGGAAACCCTAGAGAACTATTAGGTACAGGCTTTGGGGTCTTTTAGTTGACGTTGAGGCATTGATGCCGTAGTGACTATAGCGCAGTATTTCTCAAACTTTTTCATCCCAAGGACCCAGTTTTTTTTTTCTTTTTCTGAGGACCACCTAACAAAATGCCCCCCAAAAAACAACAAAATATGAATGATAAGCTAAATTTAAGTTTAATATGCAACTGTTTCAAGTCAAAAACAAATTATTTAAACACAAATGCAATAATATGATCAGAAATTATTATATGAATTTTATTTCATTTGAAAAAGTAAATGTGAAATGAGCTGCAACTTAATATGAACAACAAACTGCACATATGGATTTTTTTTTTAAATAAATGGAATTCAATTAAACTAAATTAAATATCGTAACAGCCTAGGCCCCACTTAATGTCATTTCAAAGAGCCGAAGTTACGAATTACGAACTATTGTAACAATAAAATACTGAAATTACTGATTTTACACATGAAACAAAAATTAGTACATTGCAAAACTAATAGATTTTGTATTTTGGGATTTGCATCTAAAACTTAACGTGAATATTATTAAGAGGAGTGGTCCTGCTTCTCACGCATCAGTTTCTGAATGTCTGGCTCCAAAGAGGAGAGTTTCAGTCTCATACTAGGCTCCACGTTTATTCTGGTGTGCTGTTTTGTTTTCAAACCAACCAGTGTGGAAAGCCCAACTTCACATTTGTATGTCGTTGAGAAGGGCAAGAGCACTTTGAGGGCAGATTCGGCAAGCTTTGGATGTTCAGGATGAAGCTGAGCCCTGAAGTCTGTTAAGAGCTGTTGTTTGATTGACATTTTGAGACCTCCATCTGATGCAATGTCCACAAAACTATTGCCTTCTTGTATTGAGAGCTTGGTACATTTCTCAGTGATGTCGCCTAATGGATTTCTGGTCCTCTCAAAGTCCACATCTAGCTCTGGAAAGTATTTTCCCTGCTGCATGTTAAGGCCTTGTACTGTAGATGTTCCTTTATCACTGTGACAGTGTCGTCACCCAGGGTCTCTTCAGTTTCGAGAAGAAAGTCCGCTAGAGTGGGGAAACAGTCAAATTCACGGCGATCGACACGTGCGCATCAGAGCTTTAAGTTGTTTCTGGCCCCTTTAAGTTTGTCCTGTACAGTGAAGACTGACCGCTTTTCCTTGCAGTGCTAAGTTGAGCGTATTGAGCGTTCTGAAAATATCTGCAAGATAGGCTAGTTTTGAAAGCCACATAAAGTCATGAAGTCGATCATACAGTTAATCAGCTTGGTGCAGAACTAATTTTACTTCATTGCGCAGTACAAAGAAACGAGACAGGACCTTGCCACTGGATAACCAGCGCACTTCAGTCTGGAAAAGAAGTTTTGTGTGCTCAGGACTTAAAAAAGACGCGAGTTGAGGGCCTTGCCTTTGATTGAGTTGACTGTTTTAACTGCTTCGTCCAAAACAGTTTTAAGGCAACTTGTCATCTTTTTCACTTGTTGTACCATCTGTGCAAACTCCAACACAACATTTCCAGTCAATGTTATTATGCACAATGAAGACATTTAGTGCATCAAAGATCGCTTCTCCTGTGGTGTTCGTTGGAAGGGATTTACAGAAGAGAAAATCCTTGTGGACTGAGCACGCATGGTTGTATCTCACAAAACACAGACGATTTGCCTTGTTACCAATGTCCGTGGACTCGACCAGCTGAAGAGAAAAGAAGGGACTCTGGTGTAATCGTGTGATCTGCTCCTCTTGGACATTTTCTGACATTGAAGTTATGCGTCGCTGGACAGTGTCATTGACTTATGTGTACTTTGTGCATGTCGCCACTAGCTTTCTTCCCTAGCGTTACGTTTGTCATAACTTCTGCAGCAGGTTTAACTAGAGTCTCTCCAATTGAATGGACTTTTCCCGTTTTTGCAATGAGTAGAGGCACTTTGTATGATGCCTGAGTAGTAGGGGTGCACGATTCAGAAAATGTCACGATTCGATTCGATACCGATTTTTTTTGTCTCGAGATTCGATTCAAAATCGATTTTCGATTCAAAAACGATTCTCGATTCAAAAAACTATTCGCAGGTCTACATAAATGTAGTTTACTTTTTCCTATGTGATTGATTGCAGTAGACATAATTTAAAAGAAAATTTTGATATTACTTTATATGTATTCATACAAAAATAAAAACTTTTGCAACTAAAAAGTGCGAAGTGCCAAGCTTTGGCCAGCTTTTAAATACATTTAATTCAAGTTTAAAATAAAACTTAAATAAAAAGCTTTTACATTTAGCTTTAAAGTGCTATAGTCAGATCAAACAAACAATTATGCTAAATGTGGTTTAAGGAGTAGGCCTACTTCAGCTACCAGGTTGACTGTTGAAATGTGAACTCGACTGGGCACTTCCTAAAAATATATACTAATTTCATAGAACCTTTGAGAAAATATTTTAAATAGATTTAAAAAAGCCACCGCTACTGGTAACATCTATGGTTAGATTGATTTGTTTAGATCCAGTGAAGTCGTTCATAGGCGCGTAATTTGCGGATATCTCCAGTTAACTAGCAGAGCATTCATTTAGGTCGCTATTAAATAAGAGACCTGTTGTTTTTGAAATCAACCTGAGCGATAGTTGCAATAACTATTTATCAGACCGGCCCTCGCAGCCTCGAAACCATAGAAACACTACCGGACCACCGGTAAAAGTCCCGACTTACCCGATTGCCACTCCGCCCCTGCACGCCATTAAAACATATAGCCTGAATCGATTTTTGGAATTCTAATCGATTCTGAATCGGTAAAGATTGAATCGCGATTCAAATGTGAATCGATTTTTTTGCACACCCCTACTGAGTAGTCTTTGCATTTTCAACGAGCATAAAAAACTCAGAGGTGTTTTTACTCGTGTCACTCAAACTCATGAAGTTTTCTCTCAAAAAATTACATTTTATCTGTACAATCTTTGTTCTTAGACTCAAATTGATGCTTGAGTTTAGATGGTTTCATTGCTTCATTAGCCAATATTTCATAACACAAAACATAGTAAGGTCTAAAGATACCTAGTGCAGGAAAATAACTTCTCACATGGTTTTCCACAGTGCGCTAGCTCCGTGGTCTGCGGGAGTGTGGTGGTCAGTGGCAGTGACTTGGTATCTTCGGTACGGCTTCAGTGGCCCCTTTTTGGTCCTGTAGTCTTGCTGCTCTCAGTGGATGCTTGGTCTTTTCTTTTGACTCCTCTTTGGTTTAGCCATTGGTCCATTTTTACATTATTAAAGCAGAATGGCAAGAACTATTTTCACAGTTTCATATGTCACTGTAATGTTTCCATGGTGACTCGTCATTGCTTGTCACGTGACAGCGCAACCACAACACAACGCTGAATGAATGACGATATGCTTTTATGTAATTTTTCCTTTTTTATTAAAAAATATTCAGAAATGTATTAGATATAACATGAAACACTGATATTCCAATTGTCAAATATGTGCAAGTGGATGTGTTTTGTTGTTTAAACACCTGTATAACGATTGCGTTAGTTAGTGTATGAGCTATGGGCGGCACCACGTTAGTTTACAACGCGTCAATTCCTCAACATCTCACGAAATACATTAAAGTAAGTGGCCGGTGAACTGGGAGAAGAATAGGGTAAAATGTAAAGCTACTTATACAATGTGTATCTGATATGAATAAAATGTGTCGTCTTTTTATAATGGAAAGGATTATTATTGACGCTTCCATAGACTTGTGTGTATTTAAATGTCTGAAACCTAAAATAAACATTAAGTGGTTGAAACCGCTGAATAGTTTTGAAATATGACTGCTCTGAGTGTGCCCGTCTCTGGCTCAGCGCCAGCCAACGCGTGAAAGCACATTTGGATTTAGCAGTTGATCACGTGATGCACTGAACGTTCTAATCACACCGGTGTGATCGTACGCTCCAGGGACCAGCCAAGACTGATCATGTACGTACGAAAGCGTTAAATAAGTGACGATTTTGTAAACAATTGCCTAGTTTAGGTAATCTTTCTGCGGACCACTAGGGGGCGATGGTGGACCACTATATCAATGTATTCTGTACTGTACTCAACGAATCTTACTTATGTGAGTGAAGATGTACAGTACGTATTTAATTTTGACCATCTAAAATTATACTGACTTGAAACTAAGGTTATGTGAATAATTAGGCGTTTATTATTCAGAGAGTGACTCTTCCTGACTACTGGGGGCATGTTAAGTGTTCAGTATTCACAATGGTTCATTAATTTGTCAATTTATTCAGTAAAACTCTTGGCTTTTAAGGCCATTTTTGAGGTTAAACGGGCCATGGTGGATTAGGTACTCATGACACAACTCACCCATTCCGAGAGATGTGAGCTGTCCCCAGTCACCTATTCACTGAAGGAACTCTGACTTCACTTGAAAGCAAAACATTCCTATTGCTCTCTTTCCGTAGCTGTCATCCATACTGTCAGAGCATGTGTTTGCATACAAAAGAGACAGTATTATGTGCACATATACAGTATATCTACAGATATTTATCTTATGTCGCTTTACTGACTAAAATGATAATAACCGTTGAACAGGTTATTTTCAGCACAGCTGAGGTGCAGAATGAATTGAATTTATTCTCTGCAAAATATCCAGTTTGTACATTTATTTTTTTAAATTACTGCTGGGGAATTGTGTAAATAATTTTAGCTTATTTTTTTTTTTTTCCAAAATTAGAAAAAAAAAAAATCATTTTTTTTAAACGTTTTAACGTTTTTGAAAGAAGTCTTTTATTTTCACCAAAGCTACATTTCTTTGATGAAAAAAAATAGTTACATCAAAAATATTTTGAAATACAAGTAGTATTACAATTTTAAATAACTGTTTTCTATTTTAATATATTTTAAGATGCAATTTATTCATTTGTTTTCAGCAGCCATTACTACAGTCTCCAGTGTTACATGATCCTTCAGAAATCATTTTGATATGCTGATTTGGTGCATATTTTATACGCACAATGTGCTGCTTAATATTTTTGTAGAAACCATGATATAAAAAAATGCCCAGGGTTTTTTGAGTACAAGAAAGTACATATGAAAAGCATTTATTTTAAATATAAATATTTTTTAGCATTATAAATGTCTTATTTCATCAGTTTGCTGAACAAAAACATTCATTTCTTTAAAGAAATGTATATTATTTTTTAGTATAATTCTTTCAGATTCATACACCCCTCCTTGGTAATTTGCAGGCAAGTAAATATTTGTGTAAATCAGGAAAAAAAAAAAAAAAAGTCTCCCACCATTCCTTGAAGCTATTTTAGATTAATGTGATGGCAGGCGAGTGAGCAGTATCAGCTGCAGAATGTGGTTGTGTGTAGTGGCAGCAGGAAGAAGGGAATTATAGCAAGTGTAAGCCTGGGGCCAGTGTGTCTGACAGGGCCTGTGCAGGGGGCTCAGTGCAGGGTTCCTTGTTTTTTTCTTAGACTGTTTGTTGCTTCTTTGGATTCCTGGCTCTAAGTTGCTGTTCTCGGGCCAAATTCTCATCGCACACACAGAGCGAGTCAAAGAATGAACACCGAGTCCTGCTGCCAGCTGACTTTGAAGAACAACCCAAGCTTTCCATGACAGCCATCGCGGTTACCGGCTCCCTGGGAGAGGTGCTCTGAGGGGAAGCATTCTCCATAAAATGCTAATGTTAGATACTTCACTGAGCTGGAGATTCCCATGCCATTGGTTAATCCATCACCTCCTTTCCTTCACTTTACCGAGAAGTCATTTGTCTCTTTACTCCTTTTATAAATTCTCTGTAAGCTCTTTGCCCACATCAGTTGTTGCAGTCAAGAAGAGTTGTGAGTGCACTTTTCACTACATTGCTAATTCCATTACAACACTACAGTTTAAAAAAAAAAAGGCTTTTTTGAATGCCAAAGTCTTACTCTATGTTCTTACAGTAAATTAAATGGGCAGGGTTACTAATACACAGGAAACAAGGATACAAATTAATTCAATCCCAACTCCAACCATTTAGGCTTGAGAGTACTTCATTGTTACTTAACACAGTCTACTGCGGCATTAAGAAATGCTACTTGCATCAATTCTATGCAGAGATGCTGCCGAGTTCATTGGGCCCCATCTCATCTCAGATGGTCCAAAATACAATGGAAATCTGTGTTGTGGTCTCATGGGTCAATGGTTCAGCTTTGACAAAAACAGAATTTGAGCTATCAGGCCCAAAGACTAAAGGAACCATCCAGACTTGCGACAGCTGCAAAAGCAAACATCTGTCATGGTACATCAGTACAAACAGCATGGGTGACTTGTAAATGTGTGAAGGTACTATTGATGTGAATTAAGGCTTATATTGGAGACATACTGCCATCAAGATGACATCTTTCCTGGCAAGCAAGACATCCAGACCAGGCCTCATTCTGCACGTGCTGCAACAGAGTGGTTTCTAGACACTGTAGTCTACACCATAGAAGGGATGTGCTGGACTGGCCTTCCTGCAGTCCAGACCTGTGTCTCTTATTGAAAATGTATGGCCCATCATGAAAAGGTGAAGACATCGATCAGCATACTGTTGAGTAGCTGACTTTTAAATGAGGTGAGATCGGGCAAAAATTCCACTTGCAAAATTGCCGTTAAAATGCGTGTTAAAAAATAAGTACTACCTCACATTGTATCAGTCAGGTTTACACACTGCCTCCAAAACTTTCGTCCGTCATAAAAAAATAAATTAAAAAAATCGGGGAAAAACGCATAAAGAACTTTCGGACTCGGTGTGCAAGGACATTTAGTATCCTCAATTCCCAAATTCCAAATCATTAAAAAGTGTAATTAAATTTGTACCTTAAAATAATGTTTTCAAAATCATTTCGGTTCATTGAGTCATGACATGGTGAAAAGAACTTGCCGCTGTTTTGCGGTCCTTTATCTGATAAATTTTCATTGTAAATTATACAGTGAGTTTGTTTTTTTTCAATTTCTAAAACTGTAAATTTAACGCTATTTTACAGTAAAATTACATTAAATGTACCGTGAAATCTATCACAGTTATTTACCGTATATAGTACGGAAACTTTCTGTTAACCAATTAACAGTTTTGCACTGTAGCATTTCTTTTACCATTAAAATCACGATTATTTTTTTACGGTAGGGTAAATTATTTACGTGTGTTGCAGTCATCAAAATGTAATAAATTATAGAAATACAATATACACTTAAGTTGGTCAGTGAAAACATTGGAAATCTATGCTTTTGTCGGTAAAAGATAATAGTTCACTGAAAGGTTCTTTGGGGAACCAAACATGGTTCTTATGGTATTGCTGTGAAAAGCCCCTTTTGGAACCTTTATCTTTAAGAGTTTAGTGGTAGAACAACAATATGCAATCAATCATTAGTAATGCTTTAATACAGCTTTCAGATTCACCTGATTAGAGAAAACTAAAGAAAAAAAATAGAACTGAGGAAACAATACAGACAGACATAAATTTACTGAAAGAATAACTAATAAAGAGCTACTTAGTTCCATGCCATACAGTTCCTGCCCTGTTTTACATGGAGAAACACGGTCTCGACAAAAGTGTTATTCATTTGTTGTGGCATCTATTACAGTACAAAGTGGCTGCACATCATTAACTTCAAATCTGAGTTTACTGGTGGAATGAGGCTGACGGTTCATTCTTTCTTGTGCTCCCCCTTTTACATTCGGCACCAGTGATGCGTTTTCATTGAGTCTGATTATGAAGTTTGAAAGCAAATTCACTCTTTTCTTCTTCAAACCTGCCTTCCCAGATGAAGAACTCTATTAGATGAGGGGAGATGAAACATGGCAGTTAAGAGTCTGATATGCTCAAACGGTCCACATCCTCTCCCATTTGCCGTTTTGCATGTGATATTTATCTTGCTGATACTATTGAAATCAGATGAAGCGTTCTTTGACTGATAGACAGAGTGGCAGAGACGTCAAAGCAGAGAGATGATTATCACGATCTGATATTGACACCTCATTACGTTCATACTCCTGAACAGAGGATGCAAAAAACTTTCTTTGTGCGTCAGAGAGTTTGCTGTGGAGTTCTTCTGTGTTTGTAACAGTTCTGCTTGAGGCGAGTTTTACCTCTGTTCTGATAGTCATTCAGAGGCGACTGTCATGTCAATTGTTAGCAAATATTATTTCATTTCTGTCATGTTCACATATGAAGAGTTCAGATGCAAAAGCCTCTAAGTGCCATAAGTAACTCTTCATATACTGTATCTTGGGTTGTATTATAAATTAAAAAACAAAAAACAAATTGAAGATTGCCTGCTCTTCTTTAAATGGATACTTCAGGATTTAGCATTAAGCTATGTATTAGGAAACCTGTAGTATTTTCAAATTACCGTGCTTTCCACCCTCATATCCCCCTGAGACGAGAGATTTATGTATTTTTTGTCTGGAAAAAAATCCTCAGATGAAGT
Source organism: Pimephales promelas (assembly GCF_016745375.1). The sequence continues at coordinate 4,871,474 of NW_024121421.1, forward strand.
AAAAATCATCATTTCACCGGATGATTTTTTGGTCAGAGACTAAAGACTACAGCCAGTAGTAGGGGCTGTTCCACATGTTCTCAACCCTGACCTAGTGTCAGCTTTTTGGAAGTTTTTTTGGTGCTAACAGGCTCTTGTTCTGTGGAGAAAGCTGAAAGCAACCTCTTTTTCCTGGACATGTCCGGCCGTCGAGAAGATTGTACAAAATGTCCTGGATTCAGCTTTTGCTTTCTGCAGTCGCCATTCACTGTTTACATGCACACCTTTTGTTTCAGTCCAACTGAATTCATTCCATTGGTGAATCTGAATGTAGCGTTTACATGAATGCTAAACAAGTGATCGGTTGATGTGCGTTTCAACATTGCTAAGAAAATTCCTGCTCCTCCGTGAGAGATACGAGACCGGTGTGTCTCACAGGTGTTGCTCATCGGTAATCACGCTACTGGCTTCGCGTCATTCTCCCACGTCCCTTAGTCTCGCCCTGCTCGCCACAGTAAACATAATGAATGACAACTGTAGAACACAAAAGCCGAATCCCGGAAATTTTGTGCGATCTCGAAATCCCGGGCAGACTTATCACGGAGACTCACTTGTAGCTAGGGTGGCCATTTCCATAAATGGGATGGGGGGTGTGGGGGTGTGTGTGATGGTTTTAAACCCAATACATATTCATATTTCATATAATATTCATATTCCCATTCATAAAATCAACGTTTGGGGGTTTGCGTCGTGCACGTGCTGCATAGTCTTAGTGTTCTGTTATCACTCCACTCTAATCCACTACGGGTTTTCCAGTCTCACTCACAGGAAAAAACTGCTCCGTGTTCAATCTAATTTAAAAAAATGTATGATTTAATGATTTAAAAAAATTTAATTCTTATGTTTTATTTTTTTTATATATCACAAACGTCTAAATTTATAATACTATATGTAATGCTCTGGAATTCTACATGTTTAATAAATGTTCCAACTGCTTACACAAGGAAACAGTATGGGAAAGCGCACCCAGGTAAAAATAAGAATTTGACAAATTCTACAAACAATCTTAGTTTGCCAACAGTTAATAATATATATATATATATATATATATATATATATATATATATATAATAGAATTATAGATGCAGCACGCGCACGACGGCAGAGAGGTAGTGCAGAGAGGAACGGGCTTTTGCTCCAGTCCTGGCTTTGCGTCTGTGCCGTTAGGAGCTAAGCTCTAGAATAGTGTATTTTTTAACTAATTTGCGGTAAAACTAGTCGATCACGAGTGGCTCATCAGGTAGATCTACGTATAGATAAACTCATCTTTCAGGGATTTGACCGGCCGGATTCACACTTCAGCGTGAGAAATCGGGGGTGTGGCGTGAGAGCGTGAGAATTGGCAACCCTGCAATCATGTGTTTGACTAGAGATCTACGGCATTAGACGCTATGCTGCTACTGCGTCTCAATAAAGATTGTAGAGCGTTTTTTTTTTTTTTTTTGGCTGATTCAGATTAACTCCAAAAAGGAGGACAAATGAGTGTCCGGCGCCGGACACGGAGCTTAAAATCCGAACTGTCCGGCCAAAATCCGGACGTATGGCCACCCTACTTGTAGCCTAGACTTGTTGTTTAACTACTGCGCTCTGTGACCGGTAGACGTGGCCTCCTAGGGCAGCGAAGCAAGTGCATTCTGGGAGTTGTTGTCTGTCATCCACATAAGCCAAAAAACATTTTCTGGCTTTTCTCAGTCTAGTAAGCTCCAAATTCAAAAAATAATTTCACATTTCTTCTCATTTAATAAGAGTGATAATTTCATCATCCAGCTAATCCAATTAAGTGTATTTGACCCGCAAATATCCATGATAAAGGAAACCTTTAAAGTTAAGAAGAAAAGTTCAGCAAAGATTTCTGAGGTAAATCCCTCCTACAGTTGGTAGTTTGTAGTGCCAAGGTTTGACCCATGGTCGCTACACAGGATATGTGTTGCTAGAGGGGTCAAATATATGTAAAAGTCTCATTACGATCAAATACGCCTGGTTAGCTGAGCAAAATGAGCACAGTCGTGATCATTGCACCAAACTGAACAAGCAAACCGTAAATGTCTGCTGACAGCAAGATAAGTTTGGAATATTAGATTACTGGCACATCCCTAAGAATGTTTACAACATGTGAGTGGAATCAGATTAGATTTATTGGATGGATTATACATTTACGAGTGGGTCTGAGTTCGTTTATAAGCCATCAGTTAAGCGCCGTCAGCCATCGGTCAATTAAGAATTAGAGGCTAGAAAAGCAACCAGAGGTTTTGAACTTCCTCAATAATCCTCTTTCGGTGTGACAGGGGTCAGTGTACTGTGGAACGAGTGGTGATGGGGTGAAGGATTAAATATGGTCTTTCCCTAACCTGACATCACAGATGGCTGTCGTCGGGCAAGCTTTTATTCTTATCTGCTGAGTTGATAGATAAATCACAGATGTCCGAATGTGTCCAATTTTCTGATTTGTATGATCACTCGCATTCATCTCATGATGACGGGCGCTTTCAGGGACTTTTCGCCATGGTATAAAACTGACTCAAATGTACAAATGGAGATGAGTTGGAGTACAAACTGTTAGAAATCCGCTAACCATTTCCGAAACCGCAAAGTTGTTAAAAAGTGAACTGTTTTCGGTTGCAGTTCTAACATGTTTTGTTTCTAAATCTTCCTTTTAATGAATACATTATTGGTTCTGGTGAAGCATTGCACTAACAATGGCGAAAAGTTGTGGGTTCAATTCCCAGGACGCACACACAGTTTCACATTGGGCAAAAGCATTTGCAAAGTGCATAATTGTAAATTTACACTACACTGTAAAAAATAAACCGTAAATTTTAAGGTAAAAAACGGCAGCTGTGGTTGCCAGAACTTTACCGTTAAAAATACGGTAGGAACGTTAATGGTTTTACAGACTGAACTTAAAATTTACAGTAATACACCGTATTTTATTTTCTGATAAAATGTGGATTTACCATCTTATTGATGTATTGATACCTGTTTTAGCCCATTGTAATACACTGACAACCAACAATCATCACAGCAGTGATGAGAGTTACATGAGCAATCACAGCTTATCACAAATGAATACTTGTATAAAGCAATACTTATTTAAAGAAGCTGCACAACTTCATTCACACAAATATTAAGCACCATCATGGTAACACACATGAAATTAAAAAAAAAAAACATTAATTTAACAACATTAAATGTAACATAGTATAGCCCTAATGTACATAACTGATTATAGAAATAAAACTATGAGGAACCATAGCTATTTCAACAAAAATACATAAAATGTGAAGTCAATTGTGGGAATGTCAATTTACGTTTTTTCACTGTAAATTATACAATGATTTTTTTTTTCACTTTCAAAAACTAAATTTAATGGTATTTTACTGTAAAATTATATCACAGTTATTTACCGTGTATAGTACGGAAACTTTCTGTTTACCAATTAACAGTGTACCGTAGACTTTTTTTTTGATAGAAATTCATATCTTTATTCAGCACGGATGAAAATTCTATTTCAGCTAAATTTTGCTGCTAAAATATATCACTGCAATAAATTAGTCTACAATTTAAAATATATTCAAATAATAATAATAAATTGTTAAAATATTTTACAATATTACTTTTTTACTGTAGATCATACAGTATATGCAGCTTTGGTGAGCATACGATACTTCTTCAAAAACATTTAAAAAAAAATCTTACAGACTGCAAACTGGGAGTGTGACAAATGTATGTGCCAAAGGCTTCTCTTTTTGTTCCCCCCTTTGGTTAGCCAAACAGGTAGAAAGAGATCATTGGATGAGCCACACTTCATATTTGAAATCAAAATGAACCCTGTTTATCTTCTTAACACGTCACTGGTGTTGTTTGTTATAATTCATCCGTGCATATATTTGTTTGAGCTTGTATAATCAAATCTTTAATCAAAATGACTAAACCAACTCTTCTTGTGATATGACTATCATTGCTGACATATGCAAGGCTGTCGTGTGGGTAAGCCAATCACATTCAGATCGGCCGTATGCATGAGTTGTTGATTAAATGGTGAAATTTTTCACCATTTAATCAATAACTCCCGAACCTATCATAACAGGGGGAAGGTATGTTGATTACAACTTCCATTTCCTGGCCTGTATGCAGCCCAAAGTAAGCAATTCCTGGGCCAGGTACAAATTGGAGGGGCCCCTTTTCGGTGGCCTTAAATTATTTTTGGTTTCTTCCTCCCAAATGTTGTGCCATGATGTAGAGACACGTTTCTTCATTAAACATCTAAGGTTTTGTAGAAGAGGCCCTCGAGTGGAGCTCTTCTCTCTCTCTTGGCCTGATGTATCAACCCAAAGTGCCAGGCAAGCCAGCAAAAAAGTGGCCATAAATAATTGTGCTCCTTGAATTTAGTCACTCTGCACTTGTTCTTCCTGGCTGTAAGTCAGTTCTCTCTACTTTCTTGGAAAAAACAGCAAAGGTATAGGTTTATATAAGGCTATTTACGCAAAAGATCCATTTTTCACACATTTCAACAGATAATTCAATTATTCGGTTGGAATGCTTCTTTCTTGAAAAAAAAACAAGAAAAAACAAACAAAAACATCAAAAGTCTTTCATATGATGAATACCAGATTTTTAACACTTCTGAAATGAAAATAACGAAAACAAAGAACAGTTTTATGATATTTAAAGACATGTTTTCATTTCATGTGACAGTCATGACCTTTTTGCACATGCCACCAATCCTCCATGTCTAATATTATACATTTCATCTTCAATTTGAACAGATTGTAATGGTTGTATATGAGACTGTGACAACTTTTCGAAACCTAAGGCAAATTTCTCTTACTTTCTTTCCAATGTCTGCTTCTCCATTGGGGAAACAACCTTTGCGTCCAACTGTCATTAACTAACCATGTATGCAACAAGGAACCAAGATTGAGTCTTGTGGTGTTCTGACTCCATGGCCTTTCTGCAAATATATTTCATTTTGAGTTTATGAATGCAGTATATGAATGCTGTTGGTTTCCAGGTCATAAACACAATTACCAAACTGATTTATGGCACGACAGATTGTTGAAATATATATTTTTTTCAATTGTAGGTTGTTTAACCCGCATTATAAATCAGGGTAGTGATGACAACCAGTTGTAAAATGAATTTAGAGTCACGGCCTCATGACTGTTTGTGTGTTAAGAATTCTTCATAATATACAGTAGACTGCATGTTTGTACAGTAGGTCTTGTGAGTGAAAACTTCCTATATTGTAAATTTGATCAACTTTAGAAGACCCAAGGCTATCTTTAAAAATATAGTTATGTGGACATTAGGATAATCCTTTTTTCACATGACCTTAGAGACTTCTGCACCCTCACACTTCCTCTTCTCACATCTCAGCATGGGGAAGGATTGAACTGAGTCAACTGAAAGCACACCAAGCCATTGAGAGAGAAGAACTCTCAGTATTAATAGCAGACTTCTGCTGTGATCCTGCAGTGAGAAGAAACACGCAAATGATGTTCCCGGCCTGGGCTTTAACCTTTAATGTTTTAATCATTCCAGAAATGAGTGCAGTTGATTTAGGGGATCAAGGCTAGATTTGCTCTGTACTCCCTTTAGTCGGAACAGGTTGCTATCTAAATCATCTTTCTTTAAGATTAGCATGCCAATCAATTTGAACCTCTAAACTAAACATGCCAACTCTTGTTCAAGGGCCTATATGTGCATATATAAATTGGAAATCTTATCATGTCAATCGTATTTGAAACATCAGTTGTTTCTTAATCTCACCAAACCTTTGAGGATGCAATTTATTCTATTGGATTTTCCACTTTGGAGAGAAAAGTTTTAATGGGTCCGTTTGTGGGTGTTTTTGCTTTTGTTCATCACATTCCTTTAGGATAAGTCATTTGGAATTGGAGATGGCACCGATGCTGCACAATATTGGGAAAAACGGCAACAGATTTGCAATTAGTTGTTATGTTGTTCTGTGATTGTATATTTTGCAGACTGATCTCATGAAGTAGCGTGTGTATCAGTGATGCGCGGGTTGATCCGAAATGAGCGGGTGCCTGCGGTTACCCGCAGTTACGGGTCATCCAAAAATGTTTTTAATGATATTCGGGTCGCGGTCGGTCGGGTCGTTTGAAAAAAGAAGCCAATTAAACATTTGTATTAGTACTAGACACAAATTTTGATGAAATATACAGCCCTACACATTATTGGCTTTGGCTGAGTAACTGGCACGAAGATAACACACAAGCTCAGTCTAAACAGTTCTCGGTTCTATTCGAGAACCGCTGTTCCTGTGCGTTCGGTAGTACGCAGTATCTATGCGCAGTATCTGCTGCTCGTGCTCATCACTTCTCTCAACAGTGGCACCAACATGTCTCGGTTCAGTGAACTGTTGGAGTTACTGGAGTAAAATAGAATTCAGGATATTGATTTATTTCGATTCGGAGGCGACTGTCAGGCATGTCTGAAAGTAAGTAACTAACTTGTGGATCAGCTCTGACGCAAGACGCGAACTGTTTCGAACGATTCAGTTCGAGTGTAGGTTCGACCGGTTCACTAAAAAGAACTGGTTCAAAAGAACGATTCGTTCACAAACCGGCCATGTCTATGATCACTACAGTCTGCGGAGATGGAGGCGGCAAGAGAAAAGGTGAAGACTGGGGAGTGGAAGCTCCGCAAATACACAAATAGAAAGAGTAAAAGTGTGGGAGACATTTGCTGAAATAATGAAATATGATGACCAAAGTGCTGGCTTTGCCTTTGTTATGTGTAGGCCAGGTCTACGTCTTCTTGCGATGCTGTGTTGTTACACGTCTATGGCCCAACAACGCTCCGATGAGCATTTACTACTTTTAAAAAATGCGGTCAGGAAGCGGGTCGGGTACAATATTTTTTTTGTACTTTTTTTTGCGGTCCAAGTTGCGGGCGGGTAGTTGAAAAAGTCGGTCGGTTGCGGTTTGTTTATACATTGACCCGCGCATCACTGGTGTGTATGACACGCCAATTCATATTTCCATTTTTGGCGTGCTATCAAGACGCATAATCGCTTTTCAGCGTGTTTATGAACGCTGTTGACTTAACGTTATTACTGTATATATAAATATATGACTTACCTCAACCCCGTCCCTAAACCTAGCCGTCACTGGGGTTAATGGCATTTATGACTGTTGCCTTACCATCCTAGGAAAAAAAAAGATCATTTGACGGCGTGTACAGACACGCGGAATCACTCAGACGTTAATGGCGTAGACATACACGCATACACGCGGATACACGCGAATAGCTCAAAATGCGTAGAGATAACACGCCACTTGACTCGAAAGTGCCGTGTATGTTTAAGCAAAAGTCATGATGTCATGTTGTTATTTAAATAAGAACAAATACAGAATTTTTACCATATATCTACAGTACATAGAAAAAAACCCCAAAGCTCTAAAATTACTTCTTTTTTTAAGTGCTGTGACACATCAAGCCGACATCAAAGAACTAGCGGCAACAAAAGCTGACTGTGTTGTCGCCTCTAGTCGGCTGTGTCTAAGCCAAAAACTTGTGCTTGAACACACTAAAAGGAATAAAGGTGACTGGCAGTTGTGTGTAAGGACATAACTGTCTATTTCATCAGGTATCAGTACTCTAAATTCATCATTCAAAAAGAGAAACTAAAATAGAACTGCAGATATACAAACCGTAAACAAAGCAGTGCTTGCTTACCATTTTGAATATCAATCATGCTGATCACTTTCATTCAAGTTGGCTCATGTTGCAATGAAAATATTCACACATTCGAATGCTCAGGTAAGATGACCTAAAATTTCAACTGCCTTCTGTCCATGCAGTCTTGACTTTGCTCGCTTTCATCACTTTTGCTTTTGCTTTTGCTTTTTTACTCGTTAAGCAAAAAACTAGGCCGGCAGACCCTCACCAACAGGCCGACGTTGGCCGACTGTAGGCTTTGTGTGCCACGACTCCACCCAAAAATTCTGTCATCATTTACTCACCCTCAAGTTGTTGCAACCCTCTATGATTTTCTTTCTTCTGCTGAATGCAAAGAAGGATATTTTGAAGAACGATTGAAACTTTCCTTATTGCGTATTAAACAACACTTAAATAATATGTCTTTACTATTCTGCTTTAAAATAATAATCATGTTAGGTTTTCTGTAAATCAATGGAAGACCCATCAAGGCTTGAAGAAGTCACATTGTCTAATGCCTTTTTCAATATATTTTTCATAACTATATTTTAATGCTCTTATGTTGCCGTGCATTTAAATGCTCTCTTAATGCTGTTATGTCACTTATCCTCAAATGACCTATGCATGCGTGTTTATATCTTTCAAATGATCGTTCCCTCATTTGTTTGTGTTTGTTTATGGGTCGAAGATCGCCTTGGGGTCTATCGAGGTGAACGACGCTGACATGTGTCAATCTTTAACAAGGTGGCAGACTCGAATCCCTAAGATGTTCTGTCACACCATTGGCTGTCTCTAAAATCAAAACCCGCTTATTATGCAAGCTGTCCAAATCCATTTGATTCCATCCTTTGCCAATATGGAGCTGCCACTCTCAATCAAATCTCTAATATTTATATTTACCGTTTTACACTTTGAGACTTTGGATCCATGTCACGGGGGAGCTGAATTGGAGAGTCCCAAAAAAAAAAAAAAACGTGAATCCATAAAGGCACTTGAGAAACATTCTGACAAGCTGTGAAGACGTGAAATTTTTATGGGTTTGATAAACATGTTTTGTTATCAGGGGAATTGAGTGCATATTTTTTAAGCAGACATGGAAGAGAGTCGATACTTCAGGCCTGTTTGGAGGTCTCAACCTTTAAAAATCAACATGGGGTAACGTATCTCTTGATGTCCTCGCACGAAACGATCAAATGCCAACATGGCTTAAAAGTGCTCAGCAGGCAGTATGCTAAACATGGCGAGGGTCTGCCTTCATCTTGATTTGCCTGCATGGCGAACGAGCTCGTTTCCGTGTCTGCTGCAGATGGAGGGGGAATTGAGATCTCCTCCATATTAGTGATGCATTGTTTTAATCCCATTTGTAATGCTTATCAAATGGCATGAGCTTTCTCAAACACTCGGCTAATTTGGAAAACAAATCAGTGGTGGCCTTGTCATTTGATTAGTGCTGGTTTTGTTAGGCTTCCTTATTAGCCTAATTAGGTCTTTGTGAGTGTGAGATATGTGCCCAGGGGATGTGGCCAGTAGAGAAACTGACCTCCAATGCGATTGACCCTGCGCCAGCTAAATGATTCCTAGCAGATGTAGATGCCAACAGCCAAACCTTAATAAATATCCCTTTTTTTTAACAAGCAAGCACACATTTTTGGCTAAATTAGCTTATCGTCACTCCAGGGTGATATGACCACTTCTCTAAATGTAGACAGCTTGACAGAGCTTCCCCCTTGTGTCAGATAATATAAAGAGACAGTTTGAGATTGTTATCTGCAATAAATGCTGAATTGCCGGAAAAGCAGATCAAATAGGCAAATGTACAGTAGACTGAGGTTTTCCAGTGCATGAAAATCAACTGGGATAACAGTGACAACTGATGGATAACCGTTGTTCTTCATTAATTGCAAACGCCCGCCTAACAGGTCCAGTCCCACTGTTTTATCTCGTCTCTAAATTGTTTCCTGTCACAGTTCCATTGACAATGTTGGATATTAGAGGATCTGACAGTTAAATATCTTCTATAGTGAGGCTTTAGATAATGAATAATTGAGTATAATCAAAGTCTTCAATGCGTTCTGCTTTTTATAGTACCTACCTGCAGTATCACTAGTGACACAACTATGGTGAAGACAGTTAACTAAACTTGTGGGCTCCAATGAGCAAGTTCTTGTAGTTTTAGTCAGTTGTGTTTTCTCTCACTTTTGTCTCGGCGGGATAAACTAGAGGGATAAAGGTCAGGTAAACTTGATCAAATATTAATAACTCTCTCTGCAACCAGTGTTGGCTTCTGCCAGTGTTCAGGAAATTCACCACTACATGCAGCTGGTGAGATGCTACAAAAAATATTTTCTTTTGTCTGTTAAATTTTGAATATCTGTTCTACATCCAACTTCCTGAGTGGATATTGATGTAATCGTATTTAAACTGCTCAACTTTTGAGAAATACCATTGAAATGATGTGTACTCGCATGAGATGAAGAGTCCAGGTATTTCAGCCTTCTAGAAAAAAGTGGTTTTGGTCTAAAAGAGACAGGGTCGCCCCTTCATGGGTGGCATCATGTTGAAATCACATAACCAGCTGCATCATGCAGTTGACCCAGTTATTTTTATTTTATATACTGCTTTGAGTCAGTACTCAAGGTGGATGCCAAGGCATAAAACAAATGTAGTATGAGAAAAAACAGATGAAAAGGAATATATATATATATATATATATATATATATATATATATATATATATGTGGGTGTGTGTGTGTGTGTGTGTGTGTGTTAGTGTGTTTTCAAGATTTTAGTAAATAAACTTCATTTATCCAGGCCAGTAGTTGTTAGTCTAAAGTTCAAAACCACTAGTACTGTTGGAAGTTGAGACAAATAAGAGCCAGCTAAACTCAAACAAAATCGTATTGATTGCAGCTTTAATATATGTGTGTGTTTTAGTTGTTTAGTATATGAAAATCTTCTTCAGCTCTGACTGAGATGATTCTTGGGATTAAGAGAAAACCAGACTTTTGCTCGTCCACTGACTGTGCAGACCAGTTTAAATTCTGCCATCCACTTACACTATTAAACTTTCAGTACTTGGAAGTGCTCCAAAGCGGTCGTTTGCTTTTATTAATATGTCAACATGTGGCACAATGTCAGCCTAGTGGTACTCTCAAATATTTACCCCACACAATCACGAAACATTTTGAGATCCGTAATGCCCACTTGAACCCTTGAAAAGGCCATGTTTCCAAACAGAGCAGTGTAGGGATGAGGCGATCCCTCGTCTGTGTAATGTTGCATTAGCCCGCTCAACCATTCAACCAGCTGTGGAACGCAGAGAGCTAAGTGGGCTCGGCCGGGGTCCTGAGCACAGATGGGGACCTTTAATTTTTAAAGCTGTTATTCGTGTAGCTGAGCTCGCTCTGTATTGTGTCACGGTGCATATGAGTGCTAATTCAACCCTGCATCTCGCTCCTACTTTCCCTTTCCATCCCTGCTGTATTCACTCAATTTACACAGATAAGAAACATCAGCAACCCTTCTCTGACCCCAGCTGCCTTCTGTTATGAGAATGTTTGAGAACTGGTCAGAATCAGATTCCTGATGGGTGAGGGGATTAGTGACACACAGAGCTCCAACATACTGTAGTTTTTTTTACTACATTCAATCATCCATCCTCTATCCATTTTAATTCAACACCCCATCATTTGATCCCATTCAAACACCGCGTCCATCCATCCATCTATCTCTTTCAAATTATTTATTCATCCATCTATCCATCCCATGGAGGTATGAGGTGTTAGATTTCAAACAACTCATCTATTGCAATCCAACACTTCATCCCTCCATTCATCCACATATTCATCAAACCAATTCAAAATAGGGTTGTCAAAAGTACTGACTTCGGTACTGAAATCGCAAAAAAAAAAAAAATACGATGCCAGCATATCCCTCTAGAATTCTGAGAGCTGTTGAACGGATTCTCAAACACCTCTGATTGGCCGTTGAGTTAACATGCTCAACATATATGTCTCTGATTGTCTACAATGATCAACGCTTCAAAAACGTGCCGTCTTCACCGAGCACTTGCACAAACAGGGGTCTATCACCAGATCCCTAATTTATACACTGATTGACGGCCTGCTTCAAACACTCCTGTGTGTATTTGTGTAAGCGCTGGGTGAAGAGCATCAAACACGTCTATTTACAACCACGGGCGTAAGTTTGGTTTGAAATGTTCTGGGGAAAGAGACGCATTCGGAAGGGCATTTTCAAATGTGCTGGGTACAATGACTCATTCATTCTTTTTTTCTCTTTCACGCAGGTCGTGTTTTGAAAGACGATGTCCTGTAGCTTACTGATGTAAATAAATAAAAACGTATACAAAGATGTGATGATGTCCGACCAAAATAGGGATGGAACTTTTGGTTAAATTGGTTGTACAGTGAGATCTAATATATGTTGTTAGTATCGTGAATTTTTACGTGATTAAATATATAGATCCGCCTGTGTTACGTATTTACTGTAATGGTCCAGTGGCAGAATTTTTGCCAAGCATGTTGGCAAAATATCAACCCTGGCAAAAAGTGTTGGGGACATGTTCCCCCCCATCCCCTCCCCCCCATTCACAGACATATATGTTGAGCGCATCAACACAATGGCCAACCAGAGGTGTTTACTCTCCATCCAACTATCCAGCCACCCACCCACTCACTCACTCGCTCACTCAATCAAGTTTGGTTTCTTGTATGTGTGCAAGAGTGCGCGCTCAAGCAATAAGTTCAGTTCAGTCAACGGCCATTGGTGTCGCTGAGAGCTTACTTAAAGAGTTAGTTCACCCAAAGATGAAAATTAAGTCATTAATTACTCACCCCCATGCTGTTCCAACCCCGTAAGACCTTCGTTCATCTTCAGAACACAAATAAAGATATTTTTGATTGAATCTGAGAGCTGGATCAGTCCTACATAGACTGCCTAAGGGACTGGCTCTTGACGGCCATTAAAGTCATTAAAGAAAAGGTTTAAATATTCCATGTGCCTACAGCGGCTTAATTATAAGTTTATCAAGCGACAAGAATACTTTTTGTGCGAAAAAAACATAAATAACGACTTTATTCCACTATTCCATTACTTCCTTATGGGCGCATGCGCGAGAACTGAGACGAGGACATTCTCATTCGTCTACTTCTTGTTACCAGCTGCTCACCGCTTAGGAGTTTTACCGCCCCCTACCGTATAAGATGATGTGCTGATATAGCTGGAAGCGCAAAACTTTCTGTTTACAAGCAGAGGAAGATGCGCGCTGTACATACGCTTTTCAATTTGCGTATTTTCCGCACTATAAGGTGCACTTAAAAGCCTTTAACCTTCTCAAAAAACGACAGTGTTCCTTATAATCCGGAGCGCCTTATATATGGATCATCATTTTATACGGTAGGTGGCGGTAATACTCCTAAGCGGTGAGCAGCCGGTAACAAGAAGTAGACGAATGAGAACGTCCTCGTCTCAGTTCTCGCGCATGCGCCCATAAGAAAGTAATGGAATAGTGGAATAAAGTCGTTATTTATGTTTTTTTCGCACAAAAAGTAGTCTCGTCGCTTGATAAACTTATAATTGAGCCGCTGTAGGCACATGGAATATTTAAACCTTTTCTTTATTGACTTTAATGGGCCGTCAAGAGCCAGTCCCTTAGGAAGCCTATGGAAGAGTGATCCAGCTCTCAGATTCAATCAAAAATATCTTTATTTGTGTTCCGAAGATGAACGAAGGTCTTACGGGGTTGGAACAGCATGGGGGTGAGTAATTAATGACTTAATTTTCATTTTTGGGTGAACTAACCCTTTAAACTGATTCACTTACAGATAAGTATGTTTAAAGAGAAAAATCGGCTATGCACATACTATGCTGATGACAAAATTTGTCATGCACAATGTACTTTGGACTTAACAGAAACCTCTCCTGCCAGGAAAATTTACACACTGCTTTTTTTTTTTTAAATATTAAAAATATTAATATTTAATTATATTATATATATTTTTTGTAAACATATCTTAACATCCTTAAAACAAGATACATTTTTTGAGAGAATGTCTTGTATTAAGTTTTACCACTCTTTCTGTTTGTTAAAAGATGAAATGTTTAAAACAAAGAATATATATATATATATATATATACACACATACAGTGCACACACACATCTGAATAAAATCATTTGAACTAATGAACTGCTTTGTTTAAATAATTTAGAATAAAGAATATTTAAAGTGTTTTAAGAATATTTAAATATTTCTTACTGGAAAATGCTAAAAAAAAATCATTAACAAATTTGTATTTATTAATTTTTTTCAGTGCAAGAGTCTGCGTTATAGTCCTCATTCCATCATCTGTCCTCTTGAGATGCAGAAAGTGTGCATGTGTGCGACGACTTTTCATGTCAGAGTGCAGTGTGCTATCTTGTTTATTCTCAAGTGTCTGTGGCGTTGTTTATATGTCACTTGAACCTTTAGATCAGGGCCTGCACTCACTGTCTGTTGCAACACATGACCTGCCATGTCATTGCTTGACAACACAGTAAAGGCTGACAGATTGTCACAGGCCATTAATATGGCTTCCATGAAAATAATAGCAACCGTAGATGGAGAAGACAAAATGAAATCTGTGTTCAACCTGAAATGTCATCCTGTGTTGTCTCCATGTTCTGATCACCCTTAGAAAAGTCCTTGCTAATCAAATTATATTGAGATTGTAATACACATATACACCCACACCCCGTGTCACTGTGAAGTTTGGCAGTGGAAAGGTGAGAGTAAGCTTATATCTATAAACGCATGGACTTATCTATTTGATTTGTCAGCTAGGGGATCCTTTAACTCTCCAGCATACGCCCCTTAGGACGAATGACCACTTTAACAATAAATGTATCTTTTATACAAGATGGTTACAAAAAGCCCTTATGAAAAAGCACAGCAATAGTACCGTAATGCAGTAATGATATCAAATTATAATACCTGGGTACCATAATATACTATGATGCTGAATCTGTAATATGTTAATATATCATGATATTGCTGAAATAAACTTGAAAAGAAAGAAAACGGAAAAAAGAAAATAATTTTAATGCATTCAAACGTTTAAGGTTTTATAAGTCTACATGCTGCATTTATTTGATAAAAAACTACAGTAAAACAGTGTAATTGAAGTATTATTATTATACAATTTGAAATAACTTTCCTATTTTATGTATTAATTTATTTATAAACTTTTTCAAAGCATTAACAGAATGCAAATACAATTAAAGTTAAAACCTTCCCCCATTATAACCCGTTCTGCCAAATGATTAACCATACATTACATTCAACTTAAGACAACAATATTAATACTACTATATATATATATATATATATATATATATATATATATATATAGCCAATAATACAATTCTGACATATTTGTTGTCCGTACATAATTATAAAACAAAACCCCAATTGATGATCATACAGTATTTAACATTGATCAATAGGTGGGAGAGTCCTCATCTTCTCAAAATATGTAATTATTTGACCGATTTAATGCATTCTTGCTGAATATAAGTATTAAAAAAATATAGAATTAATTGTAAAATTGGTTTCAGATTTCTGGATCCCATTGTATAAATACATTGTAAACATTGTAGTTTCATGGTAATTTGGGGTTTGCTTATGTTTCCCTAAGTTAAGAAATGTAAAAAAAAGAACAAACCAAAAAAACCTTTAATAAATCTCAAACAAATCGAAATAAGTTTGTTTGTGTCAGGATAACAGCATGTTAAGAGTTCCAGAAAAAAATGACTATTTTATTGTGCTTATGTTGCATTTGCAAAACATGGTGGAAAGGAAGGCCCCTTTGAATCTGTTCCCATCTGACTATAGTCTCTTTGATCCACATTGATCCCCCTACTCACTGTTTTCCTTTTCACTGAAGAGGTCGGGGTTAAGGTTAAGCTGTGCTTTATTCTTCTCTCACACACTCTCCAGGCATTATAATAGAGTCTGCAGGACAGGTCAGGAAGTATGACACACTTTGAGCGTTTGTGAAGAGAATGTGCTATATAGATTCCTCAATCCCATCGTGTCTGCTGTGACACCATCTTTTCCATCCTTTGCCAGAAAGTTCAGGTGTGTTAAAACCATTACTGTGTGATAATGTCCCCTGTCATTGCGCTGTTCCCTTTTATGGCCCTTGATAGATGTGTGTGTGAGCAGAATGATGGGGAATGGAGAGCTCTGATGCAGGAGGATCAATGGGGAAGCTTGGTTAAGAAGTTTTTGCCGTGTGGTGTGGCTAGATGATATTAGAACATGTGCGTGGGCTCTTTTTGCTCGTCTCTTGAGGGAAAACGTAAAGTCTGCATCAGTTAGAAGCAGGCGAGCAGCGTACACAGCTACAAAAAGCAACAATGGCACCCACAATAAAGACCGATAGCAGGGGGGGGGGAAAGAAAAATGCTGTGTTGAAATAGTTCAAATAGTGTTTCATTCAATTTCAGAACAGTTGCGATGGTAAAACAACAGCTATTATAGACTTCAGCCAGTAAGATATTCTTTTTCCTATTTTCTTTTTTTGTCACTCTTTCTTTCTCTTTCTTTCTGGATTATGTATTTGATGATATTTAGAGATTTGTATACCATGCTTATGGGTCAATTACAAACAAGAGTGTTCACAATAAAGTAATAGACCGAAATAAAAATCATGGGCCGAAACCCAGAATAATATAATGCAATAGAAAAATCAAACTTGTATTAACAGTAACATACACTCTCAGAAAAAAAAGTACAAAATCTGTCACTGGGGCTGTACCTTTTCAAAAAGTACACTTTTGTCCATTTTAAGGTGCTAATATGTACATTTTAGGACAGGTGCTACATTTTAAGACATGTGCTAATATGTACATTTAGGTGCTAATATGTACATTTAGGTTCTAATATGTACATTTTTGGTGCTAATTTGTACATTTAGGTGCTAATATGAACATTTATTTGCTAATATGTACATTTTAGGTGCCAATATGTACATTTAGGTGCTAATATGTACATTTAGGTGCATGCCAATGTGTACATTTATTTGCTAATATGTACATTTTAGGTGCTAGTATGGACATTTAGTACATTTTAGGTGCTAATATGTGCACTTTAGGTGCTAATATGTACATTTAGGTTCTAATATGTACATTTTTGGTGTTAATTTGTACATTTAGGTGCCAATATGTACATTTAGGTGCTAATATGGACATTTATTTGCTAATATATACATTTTAGGTGCTAATATGTACATTTTACGTGCCAATATGTACATTTAGGTGCTAATATGTACATTTAGGTGCCAGTATGTACATTTATTTGCTAATATGTACATTTTAGGTGCTAGTATGGACATTTAGTACACTTTAGGTGCTAATATTTAGGTTCTAATAAGTACATTTTTGGTGCTAATATGTACATTTTAGGTGACTACATGTATATTTAGGTGCTAATATGGACATTTATTTGCTAATATGTACATTTTAGGTGCTAATATGGACATGTAGGTGCTAATATGTACATTTAGGTTCTAATATGCAAATTTTTGGTGCTAATTTGTACATTTATGTGCCAATATGTACATTTAGGTGCTAATATGGATATTTATTTGCTAATATGTACATTCTATGTGCTAATATGAGCATTTTAGGTGCCAATATGTACATTTAGGTGCTAATATGTACATTTAGGTGCCAATATGTACATTCTATGTGCTAATATGCACATTTTAGGTGCCAATATGTACATTTAGGTGCTAATATGTACATTTAGGTGCCAATATGTACATTTATTTGCTAATGTGTACATTTTATGTGCTAGTATGGATATTTAGTACATTTTAGGTGCTAATGTGTACACTTTAGGTGCTAATATGTATATTTAGGTTCTAATAAGTACATTTTAGGTGCTAATATGTACATTTTAGGTGTCAACATGTACATTTAGGTGCTAATGTGGACATTTAGGTGCTAATATGTACATTTTAGGTGCTAATATGGACATTTAGGTGCTAATAAATACCATTAAGTACCATTTTATGTTCCATCAAATAAAATTGTTTTTTAACAGTCAAAAAAAAAAAAAGATCCACAATTATCTGAATAACTGCACACAGAATGGCAGTGGGCCTCTATTCTGCTGCTGCATGTAAACATTTTTTTTTTGTTTTGTTTTTTTTACTTACATTTTAAATTGTTGTGCAAAAACAGCAATACAACTTATTCCAAACTCAAACTGTAAACAACATTTAACCCTATGTAGCCTAAGGAAACAGTTGTGCAGTGCTACGCACATTTTAATGTAATATGCACAGAAAATTGGACTGCTGTTTATTTAACCAGACGTTTTATATTTAATCATCAGGCAGGTTTCTCTTTAAGAACAAAAGTTGCTCAGCTTTTTGACAGGAAAGATGGTTCCTCTTCTCATTAAGAACATGAGATGCTGCACTGAATACTCTCTAACTGTCTGTGCTGGTGCTTAGGGCAGATAAATACCTTTCTGCAATCTACGCAAGCAATGGAAAGGAGCCTTTGTTTGTGCTCCAATACAGCATGTCTCTATTTCTTGTGCGGCTGCCCTTGTTCCAACACCACAACAAATCGCACTTGTACGCCTCCTTACGTGTATTAACCGAAAACCGATTTTAAACAATGTGGCAAGTTCTTAGAAATATATTTTATTTTTATTTTGTTTCGTTTTTTTATTTTCTTTCATGTTCAAGAAAAGCTGAATGACTTAAAAATGTCAACTTAAAAAAAAAAAAGCCTGTCAAATTGCACATCATTTTCAATAAATATGACAAACATTTTATTTATTGAGCGATTTATCATCGTCCTCTTTTTGTAAAAGGCCATATTAAACCTATACAGTCACTTTTGCAATTATTAATATTTTGTTTAATCATTCTCCTTTCAAGTAATCTTCTACGTTTGGAAATAATGCAAATAAGTAGAGAAGTAGAAGTATGCTGTTATGTTGGTGCAATTTGAAGAGTCAAAATAGACAGCAGCGCCCCTGCAGCTAAATGCATAAACAGGTAGACAACAGCTATGTAAATATGTCTGTCTCAGATACAAGTTGAAGACAAACAAAGGATTAAAGTAAATAAGCTATTTTATTAAGTTGGCTAGAGCTGTGATGCTGCAGTTAGCAGTTATTGTCAACTTCAGGGGCATGGGACCCTGAAGTTGACAATAAATGCATTAGAAGTCATCAATAATGTTGTTAACGTTGCTGTTACTACAGCTTTCACCACATCAGTGAAAGCTGAACTGCTGTTATGTCATGTTCTCTGGCAGCTGTCTGAGTTTCGACACAACTAGAACATTCCCAGGTCTTCATCACATTACGCTCAGTTGACACATTCGTTTTTTATTTAAATTGAGACAGGTTAGCAACATGGCAATTATTTGCTTCTAACTATGGAAGTGTGAGTGCTGTGTTTGTAAGGGATTATATCAAATTACTCTCTCTTTTTTGATACCTTGGCACGTCCCAGAGAACTTGAGGAATGATTAGCACCACCTTTGGTTTTAAAAAGTCCTAAAACTTTTTATCTGAAAGCTGAAACACTTTCTCAAAGGGAAAGTTCACAAAAAAATGAACATTCTGTAATCTATTTATCCATGTCGATCTAACATTTTTGTGTGAATGCCCTTGCCGCATAGCCAAATGGAAGTGGTGGATAAACCAAAAAGTATAATAAATGTGGTCCTTATGGTTTAATCATAACCCTTTGGGAAGCTGGGAGGTGAAAAGTCATACATAGGGACACGTGTGTTCAAATCACTGTTAGAACCTAATTTTTTTATTAATAATCACAAAAAATACTGCAAGGTTTTTTTTTAAAGGAGTAGTTCACTTAAACAAAAAAAAAAAACAACAACAAAAAAAACAAAAAAAAAACTTTTGCTGAAGTTACTCACCCCCATGTCATCCAAGATGTCCACGTCTTTCTTTCTTCAGTCGAAAAGAAATTAAGTTTTTGATGAAAACATTCCAGTATTTTCTCCATATAATGGACTTCATTAGGAACCAAATGGTTCAAGGTCCAAATGAGAGTTTTAAACGACACCAGTCGATAAATAATTATTCAAAAAAAAAAAAGTTCATTTTGATGAACGAGTTTGAACAGGAGAGTCATGAACGCTCATCACAGAACAGAGCAAGGCAACCATTTGTGCTTCTAAAACTTAAACTTTTTATTTATTTTTTAAATGAGCGATCGTTTCGCTAGATAAGACCCTTATTCATCGCCTGGTGTCATTTAAAGCCCTTTGAAGCTGCATTGAAACTCTCATTTGGACCTTGAACCATTTGGTTCCCATTGAAGTCCATTATATGCACTCTCAGAAAAAAAAAGGTACAAAAGCTGTCACTGGGGCTGTACCTTTTCAAAAAGTACACTTTTTGGTACCTTATATTATATTATACATATTGGTACCTTTGTGGTACATATTACCACCTAAAATGTACATATTAGTACCTAAAATCTACATATTTCCACCTAAAATGTACATATTAGTACCTAAAATGTACATATTACCACCTAAAATGTACATGCTATGACCTAAAATGTACATATAAGCTCCTGAAATGGACATATTAGCACCTAAAATAGACATATTAGCACCTAAAATAGACATATTAGCACCTAAAATGGACATTAACACTAAAAATGTACATATTAACACCTAAAATGTACTTATCAGCTCATGAAATGGACAAAAGTTTACCTTTTGAAAAGGTACAGCCCCAGTGACAGCTTTTGTACCTTTTTTTCTGAGAATGTGGAGAAAATCCTGGAATGTTTTTATGAAAAACATTCATTTCTTTTCGACTGAAGAAAGAAAGACATAAACATCTTGGATGACATGGGGGTGAGTAAATTATCAGCAAAAGTTTTTTTTTTTTTTTTTTAAAGTGAACTACTCCTTTAACTACTTCTACAAAATGATGAACAAATGATGCACATTGTGTTTTTGCTACTCTTGTTAAAAATCAATGTATGAAGCCAGTGTTAGTTACATGTTGTATCTTAATGTTGTATCTTGTAATCTTGTACAACAAATAAGCTTTGTGTGAGAATCAGACCAACATTTTAGTTAAACAGAAACTTAGTAACTCTCCTTGGCATGTTCATGAGAGTTCTTTCTGAACAAATTATTTCTTTGAGCTCAATCTTTTTTATAAATCGTAGGATACAGTTCACAAAACTGGTCCGAATGAAAACACACTGCTCGGGTTTTCAAGTTTAACTTGGAATATTGTAGTCATTTGAACTTTTGTCATGACATGATCTATTTGGAGCGAACTCAGAGAATTTTGGGGCACACTCAGATTTCCTGATGTAATAATAAGATTTGATGGCACTTTGATGGGACTTAGTTCTCCCATGCCTGGTGTTTTGAAATGCTCAGTTTCCTTTGCTAAGTCCACAGCTAAGAACTGAGAGAGGGGGAAGAACACACAAAGGGATGGGAATTCAGTCCCTGATGAAAAGAACCACATTGGTTTATCCACCCATATCTATATTATGCATAAAAGCAACTGTATTTTTAGGAAGGAATGTAACACTGGAATTCAGACACTGCTACATTTCATTTCATCAAACATCGTGGAAGCTATGGGACCTGTTAATCTCAGCGGAATATAATAACGTGGTCTTGTTGTTGTTTTTTTTGTTGTTTTTTTAGATTTCTTGACTCCAGAAACATGTGGGGTGGCTATAATGATGGTGACCAGCAAGGTCATGTGAGTGCACGGATGGAGACCAGCTTACCCATGGGTACCACCAGCATTTCTGTATCCGAGCAACAGTCTCCGAAGAAGTTTGCTCCTGTTGTGGCTCCTAAGCCCAAGTTCAACCCCTATAAACAACTTGAGGGAACACACGAGGGATCTGGTAAGAGTTATAGCCTTGACTTTTTTTTAATTATTAGCATTTGTACATATTTGCATATGACCATGGTCAGAACGCATGTACGGGTTTGCAAAATGTGTTTTTCCACTGGAGGATCAGAACTGGGACACCATGATCGACTTGGAGTCAAAATGCAGAGAAACGATGCAGCAAATTGAATTACACAGACTAAAATGTGGCTTTTACCCAAAAACTCAAGGTGCAAAATTTGCTTGAAATATCCAAGGATGTTACTGTACCAGGACTGCTGGACACAAGGGCTCTTGGTCCATCTTGCATCATACTAAAACGTCTTGTCTGGCTCTTTGAAGCTGTCGTCTTGCCAATGTCATTTTATTTTGGAGGACAGGTGACCATCTAACCATGAAAGGCCGCCACTGGTAGCCATTTATATGCCGAGTCTATCTTAGCACTTTTAAAAATTGACTTTCGATTTCATGGCAGTTTATTATCTCTCAATATAACTGAGACAACTATACAACAAAATTGTTATACATAAGGTCTGAATGATTTGTTCACAAAACACACTGATTTGGTTGTCAAGTTAAACCTGGAATGTAACACATATGAGTCATATGAACTTCTTACTGTATGTCATGAAAGAACTTGGACACAAAACATAAAATTATATCGACTACTTGTTAAAAATTAGCTCATAAAAGCTCCCAAAACTTAATCCAAAATTCAAAATGTATGAATGCTTTTGCATTTTATTTTTAAAGAAATATTAAACCAAGTTTGTTTTAAAGAAATATAGTAAAAGATTATTGTCTGTCAAAAGACAGTCCTAAAATTCAGTTGAGAGTTCATTGTTTCCTGTGGAAGCGTTGGACTGATCAATGGCTTTTTTTACTTGATTGATAAATTAAAAAAATAAAATTTAAATGATTATTTTTATTTTTACATTAAACTAGTATTTTTAACAGCAATTAAATTCAGTTATAAATGTCCATTTATTTGTCAATTTGAAATATGATTGATTGTTTTATTGTAATTTTTAATTGCACTTTTAAACATAAACCATTTTAAATGTTTTTTAATTTGTCACATTGAGAAGAAATTTGACCATTTACATTTTTATTTTCAAATTAATCGATTGAATAATAAGTGGCACTTCTAATCACCCATATAAGAACCCTCTTTTTCTTTGTTAGGTTTTTGATAATAAAATATATACATTGTTTAAAATAAGGCTTTTTTGTAACATGTCTTTAGATATTGTGATGGATAACAACTGTTAGGACAACTGTGGGGATTTATCTGATCCACTAAATTCACCTAAAGACCACCAGCTTAAAAGCAATGAAATTCATTGACTTGAATGGATTAGATTAATCGGTTCCAGGGTTACAACTAGGGCTGCACGATTTGGGGAAAATGTCATATTGCGATTATTGAGGTCAATATTGCGATATAATAAACCACTGGTTTCATGAGTCAACTTGCTTGGTTTTAAAGCAAAATGCACACGCAGATTAGTAATAATGCTGAAATGTGTATTTCTCAACTCAAAAAAATGACTGGATAAAAATGATTTAAGAAATACTTTGTGTGTTCACTGTACAATTGTTCATTTGGTTCAACATTAATGACCAAAATCACCACGCCAAGCTCATTTACATTAGTGCTTCATCAGTGACTCTGTTGGCGGTGAATGTGTGTGAGTTGTTCATGTGTAATCGCCTCACACGATGTCTAATCAGGACTGTGTGCTAGTGAGAATCTATGTTGGGGACGTACATGTTTATGGAACTTTTTGACTCTAGTCCAGGGGTCCAGTAGCATGTGATGTTCACATTCACTGAAGGTCTTGGGTGGCACATTCTATAGAGAAAGATGGCCTCAGTGTCACTGTTCAGCCCCTGATGGGTGGCAGGTGCCAAGAATGTGTTCATCTGCTGTGCCAGCTCCCTCCCCCTGTCATCTTTCTCTTGCCCCACTGCTCAGGCTGTTAATGTTCCTCTCATTGTCCCTGTCTCTGATGATGATATTCCTGGAAAAGAGACTTTGATGATGATGTATGTGATTGAGTTTGTTTGAATGTCATTATTAGTTAATGCTAATGTCCCTTACATAAAAAGTTAATTAGTTACATAGCATGGTAGCTAATTATTGCTATATTTGTACTAGGGATGTAGCTCTAAAAAGTCATTCAGGGGACCCATTACCACAAAAAATGTGTGGTTGCAACTTAAAATTGTAATTTATTGTTTTAATTAAACCTTTTAAGTTATTGTGTTGAGTTCTGTTGACATAATAATGTTGATCATTACATCAACCCAATATTTAAACAAAAATATCTGCGTTAAATGATTTAAAAAAAAAAAAAAAAAAAGTTGTAGTAACTTTTGTTACATGAACCACTTAGCCACTGCCGCATAAAGTGCGAGATAAGATGTAGGCCGAAGTTTTAAACAAACGACTGAAACAAACAGCTTGGTCCTTGGAATTTTGTTTCCCCTGTAAGGGATCCCTGGCTCCAAAATGTTTGAGAACCCCTGCTCTAACTCAATGTAGCTTGTTGGTTGAATGTGATTTTATAACTACTGTAATTTAGTGTTGACACTAAAGTTCAAATCTTAGGGTTGAAATCCACTGTTACCCCTTTTACTCCCAAAAAATAACTGGTTCGGAACTGGTGCTGGTTCAAAGTTGGTTCGGAGTTGGTTCAACTTGCGAACCGCATCAGAACCTATTTGTTTTTCCACTGATTAGAGCGCCCAGGGAACAACGTCGTTACGTCACTGTGTACGTCGCCATACGTCTTAGCTAGAAACGCTTGCAAATACATTACTTTCGGATTATCTCTAACTCGTATACCAAGAAAGTTTTAAAAACAATTGAAATATGTAAGTCATTTTGGTAACACTTTATTTTGATAGTCCACTTTAGACATTCAACTAACTATAAGTAACTTTGCCGCTACATGTCAACTAACTATCATTAGAGTATTAGTAGACTGTCTGCTTAATATCTGCTAACCTTTTATTTTGTTGGTCCCCAACAGACATTCAACTGACTATAAGTAACTTAGCAACTACAAATCAACTTGTTCTCCTAACCTGAACCCTAACACCTAACCCTAACCTAACAGTCTACTACAGCCTACTAATACTCTAATGACACTTAGTTGACATGCAGTTGAAAAGTGACTTATAGTTCGTAGAATGTCTAAAGTGACTATCGAAATAAAGTGTAAACGTCTTTTAATCTTTTCGTTTGATATGTAATTTTTTCTTATAAGTTATGTACCCCTGTAATTGTGTCTTTTCTTTCCATTTATTTGTTCTATATTGTGACTTTTCTTCTTTGCTTATAATGTCTTCAATAAAAAATTACAAAAATAGAAACGCTTGCATTAACTTCAATAACAATTACAAAGGCGGACTCCATCGTGTTTCTGCAAATGTTTCTCTTGGCTTTGTGATCCTTTATTATGGTCAGAAAACACAAAGAACTGGTTCGCGCGCAGGCACCGGCTCCGAACCGGCTCTCAAAATGTTTTGGTGGAAAAGGGGCTTGTGAGACACCAATATGTCCCTGAGCAAGACACTTAACCCCTAGTTGCTCCAGAGGCGTGCGACCTCTGACACATATAGCAATTGTAATTCGCTTTGGATAAAAGCGTCAGCTAAATGAATAAATGTAAATGTAATTTCATAAATTACTGTAGCATTAGAGATAGTATATAATGTGCAACGTGGCAGAATAACATTTACTGTATGCTTTAATTTGATTAAAAAATGCAGTAAAATCAGTAATACTGTCAAATATTATTAGCAGTTTATCAGAATTTCTGTTTTTTGTGTTTTAAAATGTAAAGTATTCAATTCAAAATTATTCAATTTTCAAAAGAAACGCATCGATTTAAAGCCCCTTTTTTTTCACTTGACTGTCAATCTAATGCATCCT
Source organism: Pimephales promelas (assembly GCF_016745375.1). Next base: position 4,897,073 of record NW_024121421.1, read on the forward strand.
TTCTGAATAAAAGCATTGATTTCTTTTTAGACACTAAAAAGTGTCTTTTGTCTCAAAAGTACGTCTTTTGCTGGGTTATTTATTGTTTGTTTGTTTGTAATTTCTAGGTGTACCTTATGTCTCATATTACACTGTCTTGATTATCATGGCGAATCAAAAAATTATATATATTATTAATAATAATAAACATAATACAATTGCGCCAGATTTCTATTTTAAACCTAGACTTTTATTGTTAGATTTTGTTGTTGTTGTTTAGTTTGCAGGAACATATGGAGGCTGTTTTGCATAATGTGAAAATGCAAAACCTAAACATAAATCCTGAGTGCCTAGATGTTTTGCTATCAATATTTTGTTATATAAAGTTGCAAAAGTTGCAGCCAAGCAGAATAATAAGCCCAACAAGCCATGAATGAAGCTTGAGTTGCATGGGTTATTGATTACCGATTACAGACACATGGCTTATGGGCATTACGTAAATATGAGTGAAACCACATAAATGCTCAAAATTTGATTTGTTTGATATCTTTGCACTGTCTATCCAGACGGGCATTTTTTATATATATATATATTCTATGTACATCAACCTTGCTAACGGCTTGCCCTTTGGCAATTTTTTTATTTTTTTTAAAAATGTATTATTGGGAATTTGTTTCTGCAATAAAAGTGCTCTTTTCTTGCATTAATTGGCTATAGGGGTTTCCATGGTTACAGTGTGGGCTTTCTGGACCCTCTAAAAAGCTTTCTGATTAGAAATGTGACTTTAACTTAATCTCTATGCCGAAAATTGTGTTAATTAAGTTATTTTCTTTTTTAAGCATTTCACAGGAAAATAAGAAAGATAGAGGACCTTGAGGGCTTATTTTATGCTGTAACCCTTTTCCTCTTTGGTGTGAGAGCGACAGAGACCTGCCTTTGTTTCAGATGAAAAGTGATGATGAGATTATTGGAGGGAGTTCTCACACGTCTGTCCCAGTCAAACAGGCAGCTTTGTACAAAACAGAGTTATCGAGCTTACTTTGTCCCATTTTAATCTTACCATTGCAGTGAACAAAGAGAAACATGCTCCACTGCCATCAATGCGCCGAATTAAAACATTTTTCAAGTTTTGAATGTTTACTCCAAAGATCAGTCTTCTTTTAATGCAATGATCAGGGCTGTCAAAGTTAATGGATTGTAATGAATAAACATACATTACATTATAACTGGAGAAAAATAATAATAATTCAGTTTGACATTGCAAATGCTCCGTTCTGTATGATTTTTAAAAATCAGATTAATACTAATCACAGACACAGCTCAAGTGCCTGGCTCTCACAAAAAAGTCCCTTGCATATCACCTTTTTTTTCCAGTAAATGATGGAGAAAGGTAATTTATTGTAAACCAGTCTCACAAGGGACTGTTAACAAAAAATAAGTCATTTGCATTCCTTATTCACCTACAAGTAAAACATTCATAGAAGGAGGAAAACATTGCTACACATGTAAGAATATGTCCGCAAAGAGGAACCTTTCCTGTGGCTTTTGATGCAGTTTAAGAATTACGCAATTTATGTTCTTTTACTATAATAATTTGAAACGATAATTAATGAGCTAGGATGAAGGCAATATTTTATTACATCATATTTTAGACATTTTGTTTATTTATTCCTATGTCTAACTCTGTGTTGTTGTTTTTCGTTGCACTGTTTCGCTTTGTCAGTTGTAAATGAGAACTTGTTCTCAACTGATTTTACCTGGTTAAACAAAGGTTAAAAAAAAAAATAGACTGTTTTTTTTTTCTTTTCTTTTTTTTTTGCAGAAATTCTGCACTAGTTCATTGAAACAGTATTTTTTATTTATTGACTTTCATTAATCTTACAGTTACACATAAAGTTTAAAGAGCACAGAAGAACAGTTTGTGCACAGGTCTGTCTCACGCTAGAATGGCTCTCATGGGCATTGCGGTTCACACTTCTGCAAATTTTAGGGTGTCTCTATCTAAACAAGGTGCTTGAAAAACAGTTTCAGACTTATATTATCCAATATTTGCCACAGGAAGTGGATGCGTTGTGTAATATCTCCCTTATGTTACTGTTTATTACTGCCAGCTTGCAGCTGCATATGACAATGTGAAGTCAAGGCTAAAAAAAACATTAAAAAAAATACAAAAATAAAAATAAAAAAACTGTTGAAGTACAGTCTTGGCTGATCAGTCAAGACTAAACAGTGACAAACAGTTAATATATATATATATATATATATATATATATATATATATATATATATATATATTATTTGTTTGTCAGGCATTAATTCTGGATGTTTCTATGGATTAGTTTAAACAACAGACAGGTGGAATGTTTAGTGTTAGCCAACCAAATACCTTTTTGGCATTGAGTATAGCCTTTTTTTGGGGTGTATATTTTGGAATGTCTTTTTATGATGCATTCTGTTCAATGACCTGTTTAAAGCTGACTGTTTATTCAGTCAAAAAATGCAGAATGCAGGGTTTAAAAAATAAAAGTGTTTCTTCCGACACTTTGACTGATGCCAAAGCTGAATTAGCATGCCTTTATAGAGATTTATTCATTCCGTTTTATCATTTAGTATCGACTACATGCGCGAGAGTAGAGTAGTCAGACGGCATACATATTTGAAGTCTGCCTGTTATCACTGTTCGCCACCGTCTGTTGTATTCAGTGCTATGACTTCATGTCTGACTAACCTCTTGACTTATTCTGAGCTTCTGTCTGGAACATTTCTAATTGAAGGTTGAAAGGCAGATACAGAACACAAAAGCTGTTTTAGGTCCTGTATCTGCCCCTGCGCTATTGTGTGAGAAAATGTGCAGGAAGATAGGGTGAGTTGAGGCCTTGATTCGAGGGCAGTTCATTAGGCCTCTATTACAGCGGATAAGACCAATTCCTTGGCAAGCTAATTGACTTTTTATTAATGGAGATAAGTGAACGTGTCAATTATCTGAGCAAGGGTACTTTATATTAAGTAAAGAACAAGGAGATAAAGCAAACAGTAATAGGGAATCATTGTAAAGGTGTCCCGTCAAAGTGAGAGTTTTTACAGGGCTAATGAGGTTTTTAATGCTGATGTTCACATTAAACTAATCTGATGGGAAATGTGGAAAAACCTGTGTGTATGTGCATAAACCCTTTGCAGTTACCTGGATTTCTGCATAAATTGGTCTTGAAATTGGACCAATTCTTTAAAAATAAATAAATAACAAGCTTGGTTAAGACAGCTGATAAATGTTCATTAATACTGTGTTTGTGTGTTATTTGTTTAAATACATTAATTAAGATAAAGCCAATCACATTTAGATTTATTTAATCACATATAATCATTTCTCTCATTTTTTCTTATCCAAACAACCTGCTTTAAAAATAAATAAATATGTGGTAACACTTTATTTGAAGGGGTGTGCATAACACTGTCATAAACATGCCATAACACCTGTCATGAACATGAAGGAGTCTTTATGAATGTTTATGACTGTTGTCATTAAGTGTCATTCTGTAAATTATGACACTTGGCGAAGTATGGCAAAGTTGACTTTGTTTAAAGTGTCTTTGTTTTGACAACTTGACTTTAACCAAAGAAATCATAACCAGTCACAAATATGTCATAACCGGTCTAATTATCAAACTTAAAGAAGTTATTTAGCTTTGTGTTAACATTACATTACCCTGTCATATGTTATGGTTGGTTTTATCTTTGGTTGTCATGACACCATTATAACTGTGACATGAATATTTTACTTGTCCTCAAGTGAAGTGGAACACATTGTACTAGTTATAAAGATGTCATTAAGGGTTATTACACTGTCAAATGCTTTAACAGTGTCATTAATATTTCCCCTTACCTCAAGTAAAGTGGAACACGTTGGACTAGTTATGATTTCTTAGTTAATGTCAAGTTGTTATAATCAAGACATTTCTGTCTTTGTTAATGTCAAGATGTCATAATCAAGACATTTTTGTCTTAGTTAATGTCAAGTTGTTATAATCAAGACATTTCTGTCTTTGTTAATGTCAAGTTGTCAATCAAGACATTTTTGTCTTTATTTTCAAGCTGTCACAAAGACATTTTAAACAATGTCAACTTTGCATTAAAAGTTGTAATTTACCAAATGACACTTAATGACAACAGTCATAAACATTCATGAAGACTCCTTCATGTTCATGACAGGTGTTATGTCATGTTTATGACAGTGTCGTGTCAGTCTTATGCACACCCCTTCAAATAAAGGGTTACCACGTTTTGAATCTTTGAATATCCTGCTTCTCTCTCTATCAAGAGGTGGCAACATGCCAGTTTATGGCTTTTATGTCTCTTTAATGTCCTATTTTTATCAATGGGTGACTATTGGCAGAGGCCCATATCTTTAGCCAGTATTATGTTCTTGTTTTCTACATGACCATGGCACTCTATGGTGTGACAAACCTCAAAATTGCCTGTTATGTATATTAGTTTAGAGTTATCCAACTCAGCGACCAACAGTTAAACACCTGCACATCTAATTCACAGCGGATTGTCAGTAAAAACAGGAACTTGGTTGTTCAAGAAAGCAAAACCAAACAAAAGAATGAAGGGCATGCAAACACCTGCTTTACATAGTTTCCCGACCGTGTTGCTTTTTAGTGACAAGCTTGTGTATTTTTTTCGGTATTGAAAGAACAAAGTGTTTTTTTGGTTTTTTTTTTTTCGTTTGCAATTTTACCAGTGTGAAAACAGTGACCTCGACATCTTATTTACTCGTTCTGAGGATGCCTTTAGTTGCTTAACACTTAATGCACAACCCCAAACAAATAAACACAATACTTGCACACTCAAACTCCAGCACACACACACTTTTTATCTAATTTCTGTGCGAGTGAGTTTGCTGCGCTATAAGAAAAATAGCATCTGTGCAATGCAGAGAAAAGGTCTGTCAGACTCTGTTTTTAGCAACACTTAGGATGACTTGACACGGTGAATGCCATTGGCAAGTGCCAGTTCGCTTCTCCCTTTCCCCTTTCCCACTACCAACAAATATGTTACACAGTAGTGGTTTGTCCACAGAAATGGCAATGGAATGTGGCATGTTTTTAGTTGCAAAGAATTAAATTTAATCTTACACATTGTTATGTCCTATAATTATTGTTATTATTATTTTTCATTTGAGTTTTCAATTGAACTTTTCTATAACCCTCACAGGTTCCTCTTTTACTTTTTGGCTCAAATGTGCTGCTGTGCAAAGTGTGTTCCAACAAATTCTATCAAATCCTTATTATAAGTAAAACATAAGACTCTCAAAGTGCTAATGTAGAACTTTACGGTAGCGGTGGGCAGCAGTGATCAGCACATGCCTCTGTGTCTGACATTTATCGTGACCCGCTGTGTCTGCTGCTCTTTACATCATTACATTGCACCAAATGTGTGTACCCAATGCCAATTTTTTGCTGGGATGAACCCTTTGCAGATGGAGTATTTAAAAGTGATAATTCACTCAAAAAAGAAAACCCTGTCATAAGTTGGCCATTGACTTCCATGAATTTACATATACTGTACATACAGTGCCCTCCACAATTATTGGCACCCCTGTTTAAGATGTGGTCGAGGACTTTTAAAAATTCTCCTTTTTTTTAAACAACATAGAATCCAAATGCAAAAAAAGAGAAAAATCCAACCTTTTATGTAAGTACATTACTTTGGTGGTAAATTTTTTTTTTTAAATTTAGAAAAATAAAAACTTCAAATCCTGTGTCCCACAATTATTGGCACCCCTAACAATTCTGCTGAAAAATGTAATTGATTTTTAAAAAAATATATTTTCTGTAGTTGCTAATGTTGGTCAGGGTATCTAGGAACTTTTAATTAGTAATTCATGACTTCCTATTTCCCTGGGGTATAAATATGACATGACACAGAGGCCTAATTCTCTTACCCATTTGTCAACATGGCAAAGACAAGAGAACACACCATTCAAGTAAGGCAGATGTGTGATGACCTTTATAAGTCAGGCAATGGCTACAAGAAAATAGCCACTCACCTTATATTGCCCGTATCTAAAGTTAGAGGAATCATTAAGAAGTTTAAAACAACAGGAACAGTGACAAACAAGGCTGGAAGAGATCCCAAGTTTATCTTGCCACAACACACAGTGAGGAGCAGGCATGTACTGGCCATCGGGACTACCGGGACATTCCCGGTGGGCCGCGGTCTGGTTGGGCCGGCGGCCTGGCGCGTTATGTATTTTGTTTTTAAATCATTATTAATTGTAAATATAGCCTATTCTATCGTAAGTATACTGTTATATTGTCCAATTCCGGGCATGTGTCTCTCTCATGAAGCCGCATGAAGCTGACGCGAGCTGCGAGACTAACAGGTCTGATGGCCAATCGGAATCAAGTTCAAATCTAGACTTGAAAAGCGGCCGCTTTACAACAACTGCAGTGATGCGATGTGATGATGTGCAACGAAATTGTGAAAAGAGTAACATCTCTAAACGTAAAGGGGGACCGAGAAGTCGAGAGAGAAAAAACGACAAGACAACGACAATAACTTGAGGCAGATGCCACCAAATGTGTTAAAATAAATGAATTATTTGCTGGACTTTAGTGAAGATGTCAGCAGGGCGCGCCTGACTGCTGAGGTGAGACATTTAGAATGATAGGCTACACGTAGCCTTCTGCATTGTTTTGTTTAAGCATGTTACGATATTCCAGCTGTAATAGGCCTCCACTCACTGATCGATATAAATGACATTTAAAATTCTCAGCTCTCTGGTTCTGTCCATTTTATTACGAAATTCAGACAATACCGTTTTGCCGCTAGAAAATAACGTGACAGGTCGCTTTAGCGCCTCAGTTCAAGTAAACCGATCATCTGTTACTTTTTATTTAAAGATAAGATACAATAGCCTACAACTTATCAAACGGTATATGCCTCATAAATAATATCAATCAGTGCTTTTCAACAACGGAAAGAGATTAATAAAACAGCAGGAGAACAATTATGTCACAGAACGTTACAGTTACCTCAGGAAAGCCATTTAATGACAATAGCACATAGTTGACTTGAAAAATAGCTATAGAAAGGAGTATTTTGCATACTTGCATACCTTTCAAATAGCTATAGAAAGGAGCATTTTGCATATAAATATGCACATATATATATTTTTTTTTCAATTTGTATCCCTGAAAGTGCCTGGCAGAAGCCTTATGTGTCATAGGCTAAATGTGAACAAAAGACAAAGATAAATAACTCACTGCTCTTGACTAATAGCTTTAACAATGATTTATATATATATATATATATATATATATATATACACTATATAAATGATATAGTATAAATGAAATATAGGTATACTATATAAACTATATTTCATGAGGTGAAACATCACTGCCAGGACCTGTGTAGGTCCTGGCAGTGATGTTGCACCTCATGAAATATAGTTTATATAGTATAGCCTAAGAATATTCTATTAGAATAATAAGCGGCACATAAATTAAGACCAGTTATTTACAATAAAGCCTTATAAAATCATTTCCATTTTATTTGTTTATTATTTTAATATTTTTTTCTTGGTTCTGATAGTAAATAAAATCTAATCAGTAATTTTACATGCAGATTAATGCACGTATAGACGTGTGTGTGTGTGTGTTTGTGTGTGTGTGTGTGTGTGTGTGTGTGTGCATAGTGGGCCGGTCTGGATGAAGTGTCCAGGGCTGATTTTTTGTCCCAGTCCAGCCCTGGTGAGGAGGATGTTAAGAGAAGTAAAAAAAAGTCCTAGGCTCACTGTCACAGAATTGCATCAAATAGTGGCATCTTGGGGTCACAAAATCTCCAAAACAACCATCAGACGCTCTCTACATGCCAACAAGATGTTTGGGAGGCATGCTAGGAAAAAGCCTTTTCTCACTAACACTGATAAACGTAAACGTCTGGAGTTTGCCAAGCGGCACTGGGACTTCATCTGGGATCGTGTGCTTTGGTCGGATGAGACTAAGATTGAGCTTTTTGGCAACAAACACTCTAAGTGGATCTGGTGTAAAACAAAAGATGTGTATGCCGAAAAGTACCTCATGCCCACCGTGAAGTATGGTGGAGGATCTGTGATGCTGTGGGCCTGTTTCTCTTCCAAAGGCCCTGGGAACCTTGTTAGGGTGCATGGCATTATGAACGCTTTGAACTACCAGGACATTTTAAATAAAAACCTGATGGCCTCTGCCAGAAAGCTGAGGATGGGCCGTCATTGGGTCTTTCAGCAGGATAATGATCCAAAACGTGAGGCAAAATCTACACAAAAATGGTTCAGTTCATGGTTCCCATGGCCATCTCAGTCCCCAGACCTCAATCCAATCGAAAACCTGTGGGGTGAGCTAAAGAGGAGAGTGCACAAGAGAGGGCCCAGGATACTGGATGATCTAGAAAGATTTTGCAAAGAAGAATGGTCAAAGATCCCTCTCTCTGTGTTCTCCAATCTTGTGAAATGTTATAGGAGGAGATTAAGTGCTGTCTTGTTGGCAAAAGGGGGTTGTACAAAGTATTAACATCAGGGGTGCCAATAATTGTGGGACACATGATTTGAAGTTTTTATTTTTTTTAATTTAAAAAAAAAAATTTACCACCAAAGTAATGTACTTAAATAAAATGTTGGATTTTTCTCTTTTTTTGCATTTGGATTCTATGTTGTTTAAAAAAAAGGGAGAATTTTTAAAAGTCCTCGACCACATCTTAAACAGGGGTGCCAATAATTGTGGAGGGCACTGTATATATATATATATATATATACATATATATATATATAACCAGCCCTATGCTGGTTTAGGAAGTTGTAATGCTTTGTGTTATCTACAAGACCCAATCATGATAATCAGGTTTTGGAAAAGTCAAACACACTTCAAAACAAACTTTTGTGTCAAAAATAACACTCTGTTTTTTTGGAAAACATACGTTTATTACAAATGGAAGAAAGGAGTACTTGTGAATAAGCACATAAGATGATACAAGAATTTGGGTAATGCTCTCTGAGCTGTGTTGTGCAAGTATTATCATATTAGTGAATACAGTAATGTATTCTGTTAAAGGGTCCAAAAAAAAGCAAATAACATCTGGGTTAAAATAGTTGTTTCTTAATGAAATATGGAGGGTTTGTGTTTGTGTGTTTGCCTTTTTTTTCTCTCGGTCAGTATTAATGTGTCAAATATTTTCACTAAAGTTAAATATGAGTACTTAATTTTAAAATCACATGAGGCTTTAGGTTAAATTGAAGTAGGACTGTAATCCAAAAACTCATTTTGGTAAGTGTAATCCAGACACATCACTGCCGTTTTATCTCTCGTAACTTCATTGTCTCTTTTGATGTAAGAGGATTAAACTACCAAATATTTGGGTGGCCACTTGGAAACTTTACATACTAAACAATTTGCATGATAAACAATTTGGCATAAAACCTATCAACATTTTTCAGGGTATTATCAGTCTGTTTTGAATTTGCATCTTAGCCCTTTGCCATTGTCCCAAATCTTTGAAGTACAATTACCTGAATGAAATAAAAAGAAAAACAAAAAAACAAAATTTACTGTTTATTTACTTGAGAGCACATGCTATCGTACCCCACCCTTATTTATATATATATTTTTTTTAAAAAACAAGGAATAGTACATTTTCTGTCAATATGATTGTCATGTTATGCTGGTCAAATAGCACAACGAAGGAGATATACTCAAATACGTTATATATATATATATATATATATATATAAAAAACAAGACTAACATGTGAACGAGAACTGGCAAAGGAACAGAATGAAACACAGGGCAGATGTGTATATAAATACATACAGGGATAATTAATGTAATCAGGGACACATGTGAACACAATCAAAAACCATGGAGACAAACTAGAGAGTAATGAGCAACGAAGCAAACTAACAATGAAAGAGAACACAGGCAAACGGGAACAGGGAAATTCACTCGGTTACTAACGCAACCTCGGTTCTCTCGAGAAGAGGGATTGAGTACTGTGTAATATCTTACGCTAGGGGAAAACCGCTTTTCCAGGAGATATTGAAGCCAAAAATTATCCTTAATTTTGAATTAATGTAAAAAGCGTTGCAGCAGCATGCAGACATATGCAAGGCTGCTTGCGTGCCTATTGGCTGTCTTGCGGCAACTGCAGCAGCCTATCGAGAGAGGCCCTTGGTAACCTCAGATCCAAAGCGGGCATGGCCTGGGCCTATAAATATAGCTCTATGGGCTGATATAATCAGATTTTTCATCACCGAAGCGAACCAGAGCGTGTTGCAGGCACGGCATAGATACGACAAAGAGCCCTGAACGGTGTGTTGAGGGATTTAGGCACGTATCTGTGTCTTGGTTTGAGTATGACTTTCGAGTAATTCGGACCAAATTCCATACACTCCACGCTTTTTTAAATCCCCTATGCGCTTCACTGAAGCAAGAGCCATAAGAAACACTGTCTTGAATGACAGATGTTTCATTTCCGACAAGTGGATTGGCTCGAACGGGGCACCTTTTATTGCCTCCGAAACCGTGGAAAGGTCTCACATGGGGACCGAGGGGGGTCTGGGAGGATTCAGCCTCTTAGCTCCTTTAAGAAAGCAGTTGACGAGATTGTTCTTCCCCAATGACTGGCCAGTCGCGGCCCGGGTTTTGTAAACGCTGCTATGGCCGCCACATAAACCTTGAGCGTGGATGGGGTTCTGCCCTTATCTAGTAGCTCTTGAAGGAAGGAGAGAACTTCAGTAACCCCGCAGTCTAGGGGTGAAAAGCCTCGGGCTTTGCACCAGCCAGAAAACACAGATGATTTTGAGGAATAGAGTCATCTAGTAGATGGCGCTCTAGCCTGCGTGATCATGTTTAACACTCCCTCCGGGAGGTTAACCGGTACCCGTTGATGGCCTGTGCATGTAGGGACCACAGCCCCAGGCGAGAATGCCAAATCGAGCCCTTGGTCTGAGAGAGGATGTCTTTTCTCATCGGTACTGGCCATGGGGCAGTGCTTATCAGTTGCATCAGAACTGGGTTTTTCCAGAGCGGAGCCACGTGTAGCACTGAGCATCCGTTTCCCATGATGCGTTCCAATATCTGAGGCAGGAGCCAAACATGGGTGAAAAGCTTTGAGTGGGCAACAGGGCCCATTCCCGTGAGCGTTTTCTTGGGACGCAAACAGGTCTAGCTGCGCTCTGCCAAAGTCAGTTGGACCGTCTGCGGGTGCAGTGACCATTCTCCTGCTGGGACATTGTCTCTGGACAGTCTGTCTGGTCCCAAATTCAGGTGCTGCTCTCAATGAGTGCAAATTTTGCTTTTACATGTTGTCCGAGCGGACCAAAACGTGGTGACCTTTTATTCGAGGACAAAAGCGCCTCTGTTGCACACAGTAATCCAGGGTCGGGCTTGCATACCCGAGATCTACTGTACCTTCCTACCTTACAGGCACGAATCAGTTGTTTGTCCTTGGGGAACTTGTGGAGCCTCTCTCCAGTTTATGAAGCGACGATAATACTTTTTGTGCGCAAAAACAACAAACAAAAATAATGACTTTATTCAACTATTCATTTCCTTCTCTGTGGGCCTTGAGTGAGTTCATGTAGCGCAGTGCTTCTTTGTTGTACGTACCGACACTGTCATGTGTGTGATGCGAGTAATGTGCAACACAGAAGCACTGCACTGTTATACGTAAAACTCACTAACCAAAAAGTATTCTCGTCACTAAATACTGACAGAATTTTAATTTTTGGGTAAACCATCCCTTTAAACTTTATTCATTCTTACGGGACATATTTCAGCCCGTTCGCATCCTTTAGCGTCACATGACAAAACGGCGCTATACTACGCACATGGCACCCTTTATCGTTAATATAACACGAAAACCCAAGGCATCATAAATCCTTTTGCGTAATATGAGACTACCCTACCCCACACCTAAACCTAACCATCACAGTGCGTGTTATATTAACGATAGCAGGCGCCATGTGCGTAGTATAGCGCCATTTTGTCATATAGCGTTCTATATGACGCTAAAGGATGAGAATGTGTTGCATATTTGTGTGTTCAAAAACAACTATGGCGCAATTATATTGTTAGATATATTGATTTCTGAAGCCTCTATGATTTACTCGTTTGCCACAAATAATCTTCTTTAAGGGACTTTTCTCAACAAATATTGATTTGCGAATAATTGATTAATGCACACTGAATTAGATCAATTTTATTTATTAGTCAGCAAGTCATGTAACGTAACACACTGGCAGAAGAAGCAGCAGAAAGCATCACTCCTCGCTGTAACTGTGACACACGAGCGTTTTCCAAGAATCTTAATGCGTCTGTGTTGCGTCTCTGCTGTTTCATGCAGCTGCCTTCATCAATCACTTCATATCCCATTACACCTTTTTTGCCCTTCCATAGAGTGCAGAGAATTCTGAACACCATACTGGTCAAAGGTCATTCTCCTTTTGCGGGCCGCTGGGGGAAAGATTTGTGGTTCGACTTATTATAGCTCAAACAATGCTGTGAATTTTGTCATCACATGGCCAACAACCATGGGTTGCATACAGCGGAGACCAAATAAGCTATTATGTCTGACTGACAAAGGAAAGTGACAGCCATACACATTGTCTTTGTGATTATGGCAGTTAATTCTGAATGATTTAGTCAGGTTTAATATGATATATAACAGTATGATCATTAGACTAAACCAAAAGACCCCGTTTGTATCTGGTGCCAAGAAAACACACATTTAAAGTCCAGTTCAAACGGGTAATCGACTAAAACAATTAAGAATTCAGTTTGAAGGGTTTTTGGTTAATAGTTTTTCTTTCTTCCGTGAAATTGTTTTTTTTCTCTCTCTCTCTTTTCAGTCAATACAATGAAAGTTGTATTGGGTATTTTGCATTCCACTGATGAAAACAGTTCTTTTAAATATCATCTTTTGTACTGCAGAGGAGCCAGAAAGTCAAACAGGTTCAGAACGACATGAGAGTTTGTAAATATAAAGCATGTAATCTTTTAAATTAATCAAATAAAAGTAATATGTGATGTACCCTTCCCCACAGCATTATTAAGGTCTGGGACGTGAAAATGGCTTGTTTATCTTGTGTAACATTCTGCCGGATTCCTTTATCATCCCGTAGTCCACCCAGCCTGAACCCTGTCCTGATTATACTGGCACAGGGCACTCTTTCAGATTTCAAAAAGAATGAGGTTTGTGGTTATGCAGGAGTGACCATCACCTTGTGTCGATCAGATTCACATCCTCTTTTGTAAGTTCAGATATGTTGCACACAGTAATCCAGTCATGGTTTAATAGACCTTATGTTCCAAAGAAACAAGTGCAGCAGACATATTTAGAATTTTCTGTTGGAAACTTCCGTTTTTTTTTTTTCTTTTTTCTTTTTTGCATTAGCTCTCTATGGCATGGCTGTCGAAGAGTAATTAGCTAGAGTTAATAAAAATATCATGAGGATTGTAATGTTTGACGCGGATGTCATAACACTGTCAGTAGACCGGGGAGATTTTAAAACAAGTGATTCATTCCTTCATTCCTTACCTTCATGCTGTGGAAATACAAACCAGAACACAGAAGTCAACGAGTGCAGTGTCGAAAAGGGGCGAGGCTATATAATGTCTATAGCATATGCTTAGAAATAATAGCAATTTAGATTGCTGAATAAACGGCTGTTCTTGCAAATAGTCATGTTAAAACTAAACTAAGTATGGGACAGATGCCCTCTCTGTTCGCATTACTATTGAGAAAGAGTTTTGTTCTAGAAGAGAACATGCTATGTAATGGCCATTACTTTTCCATTGGGGTAATGTGGGAATGGAGTTCACCTAAGGGGCACTGCGGATGTGATGGGGAGCTGTTTATGTCCTGACAACCTCCTCGTTAATTAGAAGGTTTTTGGCTGGAGCGTTTACCAGTAAAAGTGGGGAGGACTCATTATAAACTGTATCAACCTGGCTCATGAATATTAATTGGGTGACGTAACGTTGGATTACCAACGTAACCTCTGATTTACTTAAAGACAGGAAAATGGGGTTAACCAGAGATTAATATTTACCACTTTGGTGTTCGTGCAGTCCACTGCTAAAATATTTAAAGACTAACTTTGTACATTTATTCATTTTAGCTGACGCTTTTATCCAAAGCGACTTACAATTGCTATATATGTCAGAGGTCACATGCCTCTGGAGCATCTAGGGGTTAAGTGTCTTGCTCAGGGACACATTGGTGTCTCACAGTGGATTCGAACCCGGGTCTCTCACACCAAAGGCATGTGTCTCATCACTGCCATCACCACCACCTTATGATTTGGTGGTGTTAAAATGGACATTTTGTTTTTCTTTCACATCAGTCAAGCAAAATAAGTTTTATTAAAAAAATGTATAATGATCATTTCCCAAAAGGTTGGGCAAATGCTTTAAAAAAAATGCAAGCTTTTTTTTTTTTTTTTTTGCTTTAATATATATATGTATATATATATATATATATATATATATATATATATATATATATATCTTCTGACACACATTTTTGAAATCCTTATATCTTAATTTTCTTTGGATAATTTACATTACCATTCAAAAGTTTGCGGACTTTAAGTCTTTGATTTCTTTTGCTCATTATGGTTGCATTTATTTGATAAAAATACAGTAAAAACATGTTAACAGTTTAAACTATTTAAAATAGCTGTTTTCTTTTTTAATGCATTTTAAAATGTAATTTATTCATGTGATGCAAATCTGAATTTTCACCAGCCATTACTCCAGTCACATGTCACATTGTCCTTCAGAAATCATTTTAATATGCCGATTTGCAGCTCAAGAAACTTTTCTTATTATTATTGTTTAATATTTTTGTGGCAACCATTGTTTTTTTTTTTGTTTGTTTTTTTTTTAGGATTCTTTCATAAATAGAATGTTTTTATTTGAAATATATTTATATACACTCTTTCCTTTCCCACTTGATCAATTTAATGTGTTTTTGCTGGGATCAATTTTAAATGGTACTTTAAATTGACCCCTTGCTGATCCCAAGCTTATGTAACGTGTGTATTTATTTGTCATTTAATATTGGTCACTTTTTATTAGGCATTTATTTATTTTTCTACTTAACTGTCCTCTTGCTTTTTTGTGTCTGCCAACTAAAATTTGCATCTCTTTTTGTGTTCCGGTTTAATGCAAACTGACACACATTTTTCAAATTCCTTCCTCTTAATTTCCTTCAACTAATCTGTGCTTTCATTTTTCAGAATTGATTTCTGTTATGTCGATAAGCCTCAGAAAAAAAAAAAAAAAAAAAACATGGCTGAATTTCATATTTGCATTTGCAATACATGGAGGTTTGAGGTTTATGGAAAAATTAGGGCAAATCAAACTTCAGTTTAATTCGTGACAATCTCATTCGGCTCCTGGGCTGGAGCGAGACACGAAACTCCAAGCAGTGGTCTGAATTAAGCTGACTTAAAGCTGTCATGTCTTTAAGATGCATGTCATATGTTCATTTTCCATCTTTAAAACAGGGTCAATCGTCAGCCTGTCACTTGAAATGATATGTCATATTATTGAGTTCAGTTCCCATTGGCATGCGACCCAGAGATTACTGCATTAAGGCATCTGTAAAGTTTGTGACATGTCCCTTAAGTACAGCTAAGAGGATGTGCATCTAATTCTTGTACAAAATTCAACTTATGTTTCAGTTAGAGACATTTACACAGTTTCTAAGTGGCTTAAAGTGCTGTTTTTACATTGTCTACTATGCTGTCTAGCCAATGATTATCATAAGGGAGGATTATCTTTTGGCGATGAAATGAATGGAAACACTTGAAAGTGTTGGAAACACTGGCAAGTCTTTCCTCCAAAACGAGAGGACGTTGAGTAGCGGTTGAGGATCTTACCTCCAGAAACAGAGGGTGGCTTTCAGAAGCTGCTGACAAACAACTTTCAGATGACTTTTATTTTCTCTTAATCTTTGTGTCCTGTTTTGTTGTTCCCATCAGATATTTTCACTGCTTGCTTACCTTTTTTATTTTTTGTTTCAAATTATTTCTGTCTCTCTTCCTCTACATTTGGCTGGTCATCAGCTAACTGACTACCGGCTGTTATGTCAGACTCCATACATAAGTCTCTCTGTGGAAACCTGACAGGAAACCCACAAATGAGAATCTTAACGTTCCCGTGGAAACCACAGACATATGCTGCTTACTTTGACAAAAGGCTGTGCAGACAGTTCACAGACTTAATCTTTTGTTGTTTGCCTGTCCATTCCACCCATGCAAAGTTTTCGAATAAAATATCTTCTGTTCTTCCCTGCATGTTTTTAGAACTTTGCTCGCACTTTTAAGAGCATATGTGACCTCCTTATGAATGGCTGATTTATATTTACATATGTCCCTCAAAGTTAACTGGCTTTTTTTTTTATCAAATAACAATTTTCAGTTTAATTTTATTTCTCTGAATTTAAACTTAGTGCAGTCAAAGACACATCACAGTCACATTACCTTACACAAGGGACCTCCTATTCTAAAATATTAAAGCATATTAGGGCTGTCAGTTAAATGCGTTATTAACGGCATTAACGCAAACCCATTTTAACGGCATCATTTTTTTTTTTTTTATCGTGCGATTAACATTCTTTGGGCCCTATTTTAACGATCTGAAACGCAAGTGTCAAAGCGCAAAGCGCCAGTAACTTTGTAGGCGGATCCCGTCGCTGTTGCTATTTAACCGGCGGGATGAATGCCTCTTGCACCTGGCGCAAATCTAAAAGGGGTTGGTCTGGAGTAGCTTCATTATTCATAGGTGTGGTTTGGCCATAACGGGAAATAAACCAATAAGAGCGTCATATCACATTCCCTTTAAGAGCGTGATGAACGAGGTGCGCTTGTTCCGTGGCGCAATACTATTACAACGGCGCATTTACCAGTCGCGCTTCAATCGGTTCACAGCCGAGGAGATCGATGTTCTCGTCAGGGGCGTAAAAGAAATAGAAGTGACATTGGGGATGAGACAAACCCACCCAAAATTAGCTTCGTTTAAACATGCATATGATAATTTGGGTAAATGTGTAAGCTTTATGCCTATTTTTCCCATTGTCATGAACACAACAATAATTTCCCTCATGTTTATATATTTTTCCTTATAATAATGTATCATTTGCAAAAAGTAAAATGCATCTGTGTAGCTGAGAGAATCATCTACATTGTATGCGCGTTGTTCACACTCTGTGTTATGGCCAAGCATGCACGGTTAAAATACCATGTGAATGTACGTACGTGCAACGCGCCACTGACTTTAGACCAGGTTTTTTCTGGTCATTGGTGCAATTGTTTTCTGGAACTGCAAAATAGCACTAGGGATTGTTTGCGGCAAAACACGCCTCCTTTTTGCGCCAACCCGCCCAGGGAGCGCAAGTTCATTTCCTAGTTCATTTCCTGTGGAGGGAAAAAGCCCGCTTTGCGCGAGTGCAAAATAGGAATGATAAATGCGTCAGTGAATAAAGTCATTTGCGCCGGGTGCAAAATAGAGCCCTTTATGTCCTTGCAAACTTTGTCGTTTTGTTCACATGCTTTTGCAACAGGATGTGGCATGCGCGGCGCTGCACTCTGAAACCCGTTGATTACAATGGCTTGTGCCGCTCGAGGACGTTTTGTTGCTTCGTCGACCAAAGCGCAAGCGCATCTAGCTAGACCGGAAACAAAACAACAGGCATACCACTCACACTCGTTTGGGCTTGCGAGTCAGCCAAATAGTAGGCTAACGTTACGTTTTGAGTGGATTACGAGCGCGAGATGCCAAAATGGATGCCAATAAGATTCTGAATGGAAAGTTTACTTTTAAAAAGTTGGCAAATGGTCCCATTGACAAGACCAAGGCGATCTGTGTGTTTTGTAGTTTTGAACTGAGCTATCAAATCATCATCGTAGATAAAAAATGTGTGATTAATCGCGAGTTAACTATGACATTAATGTGATTAACTGCGATTAAATATTTGAATCGTTTGGCAGCACTAATATATATATATATATATATATATATATATATATATATATATATATGAAGAGTTCAGATGCAAAAGCCTCTAAATGCCATTTGAAATTTTCTTCTTTAATGATGATTTTTATGAAACTTGTATATTTAAGTTCAGTAATTTCACTTAAATGGCAATGATAATTACCTATTAATTGTTATTTAAGTGAAATTACTGAACTTAAATATACAAGTTTGCTAAAAATTATCATTAAAGAAGAAAATTTCAAATGGCATTTAGAGGCTTTTGCATCTGAACTCTTCATAATATATATATATATATATATATATATATATATAATAAACCTTTTATATATATATATATATATATATATATATATATATAAGGTTTATTTGTGTATTTTAATCATGACATTTTTAATCATGACATTCTGTCAGCATAATTATGTCATTGTACTAAAGCCAAAATAATTTAGCTTAAATTTTAAAGTGTGATGCACATCCCTAAACTATATGCATTTCTTTCGGTCAAATATATTTTGTACAAAATTATTATTTTTTAGTGCTCTAAGATAACTCAAAATTGCTTTGTTTTGCCTTTGCACAGCATTTTTTCTTAGATATATGGCAGTGGTTTTGAAATCAACATCCAAAGTCTGAAAACCAAGAACATATTAGTACAGTACCACTAGCATGTGTACCCCACAGTCAACATATGTGTTGTTTCGCAAGTCCCAATGCAAATTCTGAGCAAATCAGAGACCATGTACCCAGTATATTTTGGCACCCATTTGGGTTATGTGTCCTTGTGTTGTCCTCGCATGATCCTTTAGCCCCTATTTAACTACCATGTGACCTGTCTGCCTTGCTACATAGCGAATTTCCTCCACTTGGTACAGTACAAACCCCTCATTCTCATCCAGCTTACATTCCTCTTTTATTTTCTACAATGGACTGTGCATGCTCTCTTCTACCTTCATCATTTTCACTTTTCATTTCAGTCTCTATACTTTCACTAAAAACCTCCATTTTTTCTTTTGCACTATGGTTCTGGACTCAAACATCTTTTTTGGAACATGTCCACCTGCAGATTTACAAGATTCATCCCTGCATGTGAATTAAATATACATGGCTACACTATGAGTTTCCATTTGCCTCGAATCAAAATGATTCTCATTTAAATCCCTGCTCGTTTTTATTTAAGATGTAATTTTTCCAGAGCTCTCACTTTTCACTAGTAGTGCAGAACGGTGCTGCTTTATTGAAGATCACACTACTGGGATCATGGATTCAAGGGCATCACCTCTCCATTTTACTTGTTCCATTTTGCTCCCGCACAATAGTTTAATCCTGCTTTTATGTCTCTAAATTTTAAAACTCTATTTTCTGTCCCTCTTGAATTCCTCTCCGATCTCCACAAACCAGCATTGTCTCTGTGATTCGAGAAGGACATCTCCAAAAAACCTCAAACCCAGAGTGGCGTTTTCAGCCAAATGAAGCCATAAATCAGTCGGTTGAATATTATAGCTAATTAAGAGCAGGACTAAACCTCAAAAGTGCTGCGGATGCTAGAGAGAATACGGATGGATAATTACAGATACAATAATGCATTTAGGACGTCTCTCTGCCGTAGCACATTTTGAGACCTTCTCCACAAAGATAAACCATTTGAAATGTCACATTTGTAATTATACCACTTTATTCTTCTAGGCCTGTGAAGGATAGACTTATGTCTTTTTATTTATTTAATCATTTTTATTTTTTTTTAGTTTAGTCATTTTAGTTTCTTTTAAATACTACTATAATTTTGTGCATCATCAACCATCACATTTTTGTTCATTTTGTTTGTGGTTAGATTTTTGTATGTATTTTGGGATTTGACAGAGATTTTTGACACTTCCCAGATGAGTTTCATGCCAGTGATACAACCGGAGATCCTCACTGCCAAATGCACCCAGCCATTCATTTTGTTTACTGCGGTGTGTTTAAATGCCGTTGCAAAGATGCTTCTGCTAAAACTTCTGCTGTAAATCAAATTCATTGGTGAATTTGCAGCGCAGAGAAAAATGTCAGTGAATCTAAATATGTACATTATAAAAAGGCACAGATTACAAAAGTGACATTCCACGGAGTTCCACTGCCGGATGGACAGAGGTTGAGCCGAGTTCAAACAGAGATATATTGCAAAATTAAATTAACCTTGTCCACAGCCTCAAATAACTTCTGTGCATTTAATGACAAGATTATAGGCATTATTATACTGTATGGATTATAGTTATTATATTACAGCACTAGTCCTAGCTCTCAAACTTTTCGTGCCAAGTAGCTTTGTTAAAAAAAAAAAAAAAAAAAGGGTTTTTGAAGGGTTTTCAAACTGGCGTCTGGGGACCCTAAAGGCACTGAAAAGGGTTTATACTGTTGTAAGTTTAGTAAAAGTTTCAGAAAGTTTAGTAAGTGTTAGTAAGTTGTTGTTTTTTTCTTAAAATTCTAAATTTTAAGGCAATCAAATTTCTTTTTCTCTAAAGTTTTTCCTTACCACTGTCACTTTTTATCTTGCTCATTGGCAGTACAGTGCAAAAGACAGTACTGTATTTGTAAACAACATGTTGTCTTCATAATAATATGAATAATTTATATATTAATATAATATGTTTAAATAAATACATTTAAAAAATTTATATTTGTATGATTTTATATTATTATATATTTTTTAATATATAATTACTCACATGACCAAATTTCATGGTAGACAACTAAATAATTGCTTATCGTAATTATTAATTTGTTGTAATTATTGTACCAAAAATTACTGTATTAATTACATAATTATTGACACACCGTTTTATATATATACACTCACCTAAAGGATTATTAGGAGCACCTGTTCAATTACTCATTAATGCAATTATCTAATCAACCAATCACATGGCAGTTGCTTTATTGCATTTAGGGGTGTAGTCCTGATCAAGACAACCTCCTGAACTCTAAACTGAATGTCAGAATGGGAAAGAAAGGTTATTTAAGCAATTTTGGGCGTGGGATGGTTGTTGGTGCCAGACGGGCCAGTCTGAGTATTTCAACAATCTGCTCAGTTACTGGGACTTTCATGCACAACCATTTCTTGGGTTTACAAAGAATGGTGTAAAAAAAAAAAAAAAAAGGGAAAAACATCCAGCAGTTGCATGCAGCAGTTCAGTGGGCGTAAATGCCTTGTTGATGCTAGAGGTCAGAGGAGAATAGGCCGACTGATTCAGTCTGATAGAAGAGCAACTTTGACTGAAATAACCATTCGTTACAACCGAGGTATGCAGCAAAGCATTTGTGAGAACACAACATGGACAACCTTGAGGCGGATGGGCTACAACAGCAGGAGACCCCACTGGGTACCACTCATTGTAGCCCACTGGGCTACAATTTGCAAGAGCTCACCAAAATTGGACAGTTGAAGACTGGAAAAATGTTGCCTGGTCTGATGAGTCTCAATTTTTTTTTTGAGACATTCACATGGTAGAGTCAGAATTTGGCGTAAACAGGATGAGAACATGGATCCATCATGCCTTGTTACCACTGTGCAGGTGTAATGGTGTGGGGATGTTTTCCTGGCACACTTTAGGCCCCTTAGTGCCAATTGGGCATCGTTTGAGCATCGTTGTTTCTGACCATGTCAATCCCTTTATGGCCACCATGTACCCATCCTCTGATGGCAACTTCTAGCAGGATAATGCACCGTGTCACAAAGCTCGAATCATTTCAAATTAGTTTCTTGAACGTGACAATGAGTTCACTGTACTAAAATGGCCCCCAGGGCCAGAGTCACCAGATCTCAACCCAATAGAGCATCTTTGGGATGTGGTGGAGCTTCGTGCCCTGGATGTGCATCCCACAAATCTCCATCAACTGCAAGATGCTATCCTATCAATATGGGCCAACATTTATAAAGAAATGTTAGAAGGGGGACAAACACAGTATTTGTATGGTGTTAATCCTTTAGGTGAGTGTGTGTGTGTATATATATATATATGTAAGCAATAAGGTACGAGAGGCTGTGCTGTGTCGTGAATAAGTAACGGCTGAAGGGCGTTGTTAGGCACGACGCCGGTACTTATTCACGATACAGCACTTGCCTCGAGTACCTTATTGCTTTTATAAAACGGTTGCCACACAATATTAAAGTAAAAAAAAAAACAATGTATTAATGCAACTTTCTTGAAGTAAAATCACTAAAAGCCTTCATTCCGCTAGTAAAAATAGTCCCTGAGCGTGAACAGCAACAACGTTCCAATGTGTAAAATGCATGAAAGCTCAAATAAAAACAACATAAACCGCAGTGTTGCGCAGCGATCAATAGAACCGTTGTGTAAAGCGGTCATAGCCGTGTTTTATCGTGAATAAAGCACAGCTCGTGACCAATATGAATCAAGGATTCAAACTAATCGTTATATATATATATAGACCATTTCACAAGATGTAAACAACACTGGTCCAGAAGCACTTCCTGTTTCAGTTTGTAACTGTTTTCTTTATTTCACATGTACAATAATTACGGTAAGCAATTAGTTAGTCGCCTATCATGAAATTTGGTCACATATGGGTGATTTATGTAGAATGTTGAATAAGTATATTTTGCAGTTTAATTCATACACATTGATACTACAGTACATAGATTTAGGACTTGTCTCATCGCTGTCTAAAAGTAATTAGAACTGCTTTGCCAGTCTGAAAAGAGCGGGGGGACTCCCCCCGCTCTTTACATACTGAAATGTATCATACAGTATGCGTAATTTAAGGTCGGACTGAATTATATCTTGACTTCTTTGTCAATCACCACTCTTTTCAGTGCGGAGAATACAATTATGTTGCAGGCTGTGTTATAAAGTGAGCTTACTGTGTACACAAACACATAATACAGCTGCATAAGCGCATGATTGGATTGGAATAAAACCCTTTTTTTACGGGTCACTTCTCAAAAATGCACACATAATCGTCCCGTTACTGGAAGTGTATTTCATCTCCGCTCTTATGCTTCACTGGCTTCATCTAAAGCATGTTTTTCTTTTTTCCTTTTAAAACTCAACCCTTAACAACATTCATGTTCCTGATTACCAATTATACCTCTCATGGTCCCTTCAAATAACTTTAATTACTGATTAGAATTCGGCTCTCACAAAGCCGGTACTTGAGTGTAATTGCTCAATAAAGAGTTGAGTGGAAATGTGTGGTAATAACTAGGTGTTCCTGCTGCTTGTCTCATTAGCGAGTAAGCACTGCCTTTGCTTCCTGGGCGGCATAAATGGAGCCTCTCTCATTCATGGCACAGGGGCCCCCTGGTTTTTCCATAGTTGAATCAGCAACCGGATAACATGTCCCCAAACTCGTTGACCAGACACCTAACTGTCCGTGTTTGTCCGTAATGTCCGTATTTGTTTTTCGTAACACTGTGTCACAAGGCAGAGACCTATTTAGTATTAGCTGTGAGTGACTTAAATCTCAATTGGCAGGCTAATTTTCCCATTATATGGTGTTACCTGTTTTGCTCATGAAGTTGGCCTGATGATTCATGCTAGGCACCGCAAGTGTTACTGATTGACTGTTCTCATTTGTGAGGGAACGACAAGTGTTAACTCTGTTCCAATACTTGAGCTGCCTTGCCGTATCTGCCAAAATATACAATTGCCTTACTAACCTGAATGGAACCTCATAAGTGACTATTTAGTAAGAACACTACTTAGGGCCCGTCAGGGGCGGAGTGGGACCAAAAAATGTACCGGGAAATTTCGTAGACCACCGGCCCTCGTCGCCGGCACGATTTTAATAGCCGATAGCATTTACAGTTTTACTGATTTAAAAGGAACTTTGTTGTATTATGCTGGAGTAAAGTTCATAAATGGTCGTTCTTTCCCATAGTAATTCCTAAAACTATGTTGGGAGGACTCTGTGCCTCTAGGGGGGTTCGGGGGCATGCTCCCCCGCAAGAAAATTTTGGACATTTTAAGGTTATAATGCATCGATCTCGTGCACTCTGAGAGATCGAAATTAAGAGCTTTAACCCGTGAACTGCTTGTTGAACAAAGAAAAAACATTAATTTGTACCAGGACAATAAACAGGGCTCAAACATCTTTTTAGTTATGAGAGTCTCAGTCTGCATTACATTATCAATGGTGTTTTAGGATGCCAAACAATTAGCCTATTATAATAATGTAATAATGATTTATTCCTATGACGTACTGTAAAATCCATTTATAGCCTATAAATGTATACTATGTAAATGAAAATGAGTATTTCAAAATATATTTTAACCTACATTACACTATAATATAGCAAAGTTAAAATACTTTTGTCCTAATTTCTTCACTTGCAAGAAATAAACCCTTGAGCTTTTATTTAGGAGAAAACACCAGCAGCCTGACACGTGAGCAAAGTAATCACGCAGCACAAACTGGATGCTATTCTAATGTCAGTTATTATAATGGCGCAACGCCATATATATTCATGGTTTCAATTTTAGTTCGTTGGCAAAATATAACGCTAGAGACCTTAATGTTAGGTTTTACATTTTACATCTTTACATATTTGTGTTGGGAAAAGGGAGAAGAGAGAGTTCGGCAAGGCGGATTCGAACTCGCGTTCAGCGCATCAAAAAGCTGCTTTCAAGTACTTCACGCCCTATGACCTACGCCACTGAGGCTGTTTCAAGACGGTTGTCGTTTTGCTGTAAAGACAGGCACTTAGTGCAAATATATGCTCCGTTATAGAAAATGTAAAAAAAAAAAAAAATGTTTTCTTTCCTTAGCTTGGGCCATGGCGAACTTCGGTCCTCGCGGCCTCCAAACACTACCGGCCCACCGGGAAAACTCCCGACTCTCTCGATTGCCACTCCGCTACTGGGGCCCGTCCAGACGAAGACGCGTTTCGCTGTATACGTATACATTTTTTACCGTATTGGCGTTTCGTCCACACGGATCTGGCGTTTTGGGAGAGTGAAACCGCTATTTTTTTAAACCGGGTCCCAAAATGGATAAATCTGAAAACGATACCCTTGCGCTTTCGTGTGTACAGCCAATCTGTATATTTTGTGAAACGATGATGTCATCACGTCGACTGCGCCGCGCGCCATCTTCGTCTTCACCGTTTTCACTGTACACCGTTTTCAGTCGGTTTCAGTAGTTTCATGTGTACGCAGATATTTCTTGAGACGACGCTGTGTTTATGGATTTTTCTTTAGAACGAGGAAAAAAAAATCGGATAGGGAACGCACCGACTTTGTGTGGACCTGGCCTTAGGCATCAACTCTGTGCTATGAACGAATAACGCACTCCAATGAGAACAAATTACTTAATAAATAAATTGTTATTATTAATAGAAAATATTAATTACTATAAAAACCTTACTGACTAATACTATAACATTACTAAAAATTTCGAACAGTAGTATAGTAAGAATTTCTTTTATCTGCCATTTTTTCTTTTCATTTGATTCTCTGTGAAAGATAAATGTAATTTTGCCTTTATAATGTGGCCAAAACAAATAAATACTTTAGCTTTTATATCAACCTTCATATTTGGAAGGCTGCATCTCCTATGAAGGCAGCTCACTTGATATTAGGTCATCTCCATCATGTTCGTTTTGAGTGAATATTGACTGTCGTTGAGAGGTTCTAGACTTTTGACATTAAAAAAAGAGTCTAACTGGTCATTATTACATTATTATTATTATTGTACATTTTTTGGACCTTTTTTTCTAAAAATCTTGTTTTCGTATGACTGAAGTTGTACAAATTCATACAGATTTATGATTTATTCATACTATTTATTCAAAATAGTTGGATTTTCTCATAAGATCAGGCTGGTAATATGGTCTTTCTGTCTGTTCTTAGCCACGTTTTGTCAAAGACTAACTTCCTCTTTCCGTTTGCTCTGTAGTTCAAGCTAGGTATTGTCCCATACCTCCATCTCTTGATCTCTCTTTGACCAGGTCTTCCAGAGCTCCTCAATAAATCATGCCATCTTTGAAACATTTACATCTCTCGTGTTGCCGTGAATTGAGAAATCCAAAAAATCATTGGATGACGGAGAGACATAAGGTATTAAGGAACTTGAGATAATAATTTCATGTCAACTTGCAACTTACAAGTGACTTTAGGATGTTAGCTAAGGCAAAGAAAAGTATAAATAGAGATCACCAGAGGAGGAGAAAGGGGAAAGTAGGACGCTTATATCAGTGCTTGAGTTTTTACAGAGGTCACAAGGTTATTACAGTTCACGTAATGTCCTATTGGGGGATTTTTGATGCCATGTTCATAGCAATTTTATTTTGTACAAGAGTTAGGCATGTGACATATTCTGTCTGCATTCATATTTCAGGATTTTAGTCTTTTCAAGACCGTAGTTAATTAATTCGGCAAGTAGACTTGGATAAACAAAATTTCCGACATCAATTAGATCCAAACGACAGATACAAACAATAATGAGAAAATAAACTAGAATAAAAATACATCCAAAGACTCATGATAAAGCAGTGTATTCCTAATGCCTCTAAAATGCTGTAATTTGGAAAGCTCACTTGTGGATTGGTACTTAGACGGTCAAATGATTCAGTCCTAAATTGGACGCCGAGCGCAGCCAAATCAGAATATAATTTGGCAAGCAGATTTTGATCCTGCCTGAAACATGCAGTGGAACCCAATCCCTGGATTAGCTGTGGACTTTACAACTCTGCGATTGGCTTATTGCCACACACTTGGCTAAACAAATGTCCCATCTAACTTGTTTTGAGCACAGTACTTACATTTTCAATCTGTACAAACACCTACTTATGGCTTAGACCATCTTAGTTTACCAAATAGTTGCTGTTAAATGTATTAATCTATCAGTGACAATATGGTAAGTGTGTGTAAGCCTCCCTTCCTTTCAAGTTTTACACACTCTAACACTTTTAAGTACTTACATGGGCTGGGATGTTGTAAGAAGGCTGTATATGAAGAGTTCAGATGCAAAAGCCTCTAAATGCCATTTGAAATTTTCATCTTTAATGATGATTTTTATCAAACTATATATTTAAGTTCAGTAATTTCACTTAAATAACAATTAATAGGTAATTATCATTGCCATTTAAGTGAAATTACTGAACTTAAATATACAAGCTTGATAAAAATCATCATTAAAGAAGAAAATTCCAAATGGCATTTAGAGGCTTTTGCATCTGAACTCTTCATATATAACCAAAATGTAGTTAATCATCATTTTATGTGAAAGTATTATATTCCTTAAAGCTTTCATCTGGCCTCTTGTGACATTTAGGTGTGTTCGATTTATGTCAGCTTGATCGATCAGATTTTACAAAAGTTTTCCACCCACTCCGACCTTTTGTGGATTGATTCATCCCTGAGGAAGAGAGTTTATCATAGTACTTATGGTGTCTTGCCTTTAAACATGTTTGATTGATTGTATGTTTTCTTGCTGTCTCTCATTTTTTATATATTTTATTTAACAGGGGACTATCCTCCGCCTCCTCCATCTGCCATTGACATTAGTGGGCTCCCGTCCCCTTCCAGCTTCCCGCCTCCTCCGGCCATGGATGACACCTCCTTCGGTTTTCAGGTTAGATTTGCTAATCTGGTCATCACAATATACAGTACACCCAAACTGGCAAATGACCTCCAGAGTCAAAAGACAAAAAATGATTTTAATTTAAAAATGATATTAACAGCATGCATGAAAATTTGAAATTCTTATGAACAGGATTTATTATTTAATATGTACTTAATATTCAGTATTTGGAATGTCTCCCCTTTTCTTTAATGATATCATGCACAACAACCCAACAATAAAATCACATACTGTTCATTTGAAAGACACAGTTAATAGAATCCAGTTATTTTGCTAGATTAATCTAACTTTCAAGGTAGGAACCATTAGCACATTGGTTACTGCCTTGAATTATATGCATGGCACACTTTTAGTTATGACTTGTTAAACTATACTTTGTCACGAAATGGAGTTTTTAAAAGTGAAAGGGTCAGAGAGATACTTATGTATTAACACAATACTTAGGCTATCTCTTAAATAATTTCGAACAGCTCTCATATTAACAACTATCCAAACTGTTATAGACCTAAAATAGCTTTTGTAGCCCTATGTCACTCTTAAAATGTCAGAGAAAAGGACAGAATCAGAGATTATTTAGAAAATAGAACATTGCACTTTGCATATTATAGGCTACTGTAAAAAAAAAAAAAAGAAAACACATAATTAAAGTTGATTTTAGTTGATCATTATGAAAATTATTTTCATTTCATGAATAAAGTGACCAAAATCGTGTTCAAAAAGCCTAATACTCAATGAAATCAATTCACCAAGTTAATAACATTTAAATATTTGTTTTAAAGGAGTGTCTTTTATCTTACCCACTAAACTTAAAGGAGCTAAACGCAAGTCTCTGAGTTTTTGCAGAACTACGCCCCCTCTGGCGACAAGCGAAACTGCAACCAGAGCTGTGCGCGTTCATGGAGGAACACACATACGCACGTTTGCACGAGCTGTTCATAACTAAGGAGCATCAGCCGCACACTGTGCGGCACACATCTTTTGTTACAGTCATAATGAGGTAATACAGTAATAAATCTGCAAGTCATTTAAAATATATGAAAGGAAAGGCATTCGAGTAAATTACACACTTATGTGTGTGAGAGGGGGAAACGGGGGTAGTAGAAAACTTCGGTTTTTGTTTCCATCTATCTCCCTGTGCTTACTGTATCCACTTATGATTGAATTATTATGGAAACACGTTCAGTTATCACTTTGTATAGGCTATGACTCGTTTGAGCCCTAGAGACGACCGGAGATCTCTCCGTTTGTTGAAAGCTTCCCGATGTTGACTCTCGTCTTATTCCGACGCATGGCACTGGACAGACAGAAGTTTTATTTTCTGTCTCACGTGGAGTTTGCGTTGGGGTTTGTAATGAGCTACAAGCCGGTCTCTTTCCGCGCCATATACAGATTTAATGAAATGCACGTCACCGAAAGCAACAGATATGAGCTGGATTTTATTAATCATCGGCTAATTTCAAAATCAGCAAAGACAGCAATAAGAGAGATCGGCAACAGGCCTGGTAAGATCATTTCATTTCTTTACTTTTAATGAAGATGGTAGTGTTAAGCGTCTGCGACTTACTTTCACTAATTCACTTTGATTTGCGATAGATTGCGGCGCTTGTTGAAGGGGCTCAGCTCAGCTGCTCAGGTGATGCGCGTCGTATATGACTAAAATATCATGACATATAGCTTGGTTTCAACAACCAGATGCATTTACACTTGTCCAGTTTCGTCTGGAATACGGCACAGACCACGTCCTCAAGTGGTTTGAGCGATCGAATTCAAATCCGTCTCGAATGCGTTTCGGAGGGTATTTACACCCTGGTCTTTTCACGATCGAATAGCTATCCGATCACAGAAGACACATGAAGTGACCAGGTGTAGGCTAAACAGCCCCTTTGAATCCATCGTTTACTTTTGTGGAAAGCTGACTAGAGTTGTGTCGCTCGAGTTGTCTTCTCTGATACGGAGAACGGCGGCGAATAGCTACACGAACCTGCCAGACATAGCCAGGCGAGCGTGAACGCGCATGACGTCACGCCCAGTCTCAGATTCGAGCCCGAATCCCTCTTATATATTTCACTGTACAGGGTTATAGAGGCGATCG
Source organism: Pimephales promelas (assembly GCF_016745375.1). Next base: position 4,926,767 of record NW_024121421.1, read on the forward strand.
CAGTGATCAAAGAAGGGCTTATTCAGCCCATCAGGCGATTGTTTAAGCATGTATGGGTTAGAAAACGGCTATTTTTAACATGAAAAGTTGCGCAATGCACCTTTAAAAAAAGGTTAACACAAAAAAAGGTTTTTATAAAAAGATAAACCTCATATTTCAGCATTTAAATCATCTCTATAAAAAGAATGAGTCAATAAAGATACATTCCTGACATTTATAATGCACAGTAGCTTATCTTTTATTATTAATAGTAAAATTTGGTCCGATTTCCCCATGGCTGTCGTTGCTATACAACCATGCACTGCGCTCTCCACAACGACAGAGAAGTTTTAGTAGCGAATGTATTTCCACCACAGAAAAACACTTGCTGTAGCTCTACTAAAAGATTTATTTACGGAGAAGAGAAAAACACCCAAGTGTTTGGGTGCACGTGCTGAAAAGTTTATGAGCACGCTTCCCGTGAGCGCATAATGAGCGCGCTTCCCGTGCGTGCGCCTATTTGAAATAACGACCTCGAGCGCGCAAAAGACGCGATACGTGAACTAATCAAGAGACCCTCTTGACATTGCTTCCGTGAACGGCTCCTTCTCAGCAAGCAGGGCCGCCATTGCCAATAATTGAATAAAAATTATAAAAAAATAGAAAACCTTCGCGGCACAGAGGATTTTTTTAACTGCTCGTGCCGCCCCCCATCTGACATGAAGAAATGCCGCCCGGGCGACTGCCCGGTTCGCCCGTGCCTAAAACCGCTACTGGTCCCAAATAATGTGTTTCAGTGGAAGCAAAGCAATCTGACCTTTTGTTCAAAGTTCACACAGTGAAAAAATTTGCATTTTTAATTAGTGACCTGATCACTAACATTAATTGATTGACCTGACCTGACATTTGTTTTGTGTTTTTTTTATTATTATTATTTTATTTGTTTGTTTGTTTGCTGTTGTCAGAATCTAAGCACTTTCCAGTTTTAAATCAGATTTTGAGTCTCTGATTTTCAAAGTGATCTTCGATATCTGAACCTTAAAGAGCACCTATAATGGATTTTTGAAAATGACTGTTCATGTAGTGTGGACTATAGCTCTAAGGGAATGAAAACATCCTGCAAAGATTTATATCTGAAAGTGCACCGTATATAAAGTTATTGTCTTTCAAAAGTGAGAGTCGACTCTGAGTCTATGAAATGAATTGTTTTTGAAACGAGTCATTAGCTGTTACGTCGTGACGTAGATACATAACATTCTCAATGTTTTACATTGCAAAGACAGTTCAGCCACTTGTTTTCATTGCCCAGGGACGAGCATGTGAAGAATCAGTGGTTAGAGTTCATATTTGCAACGATACCACAACAGTATAGCCCGAACCTTGTGTTCTCATCATTTTAATGACGAATCATTCAAAAACATAAATTAATTCAAATGTGGATTCCCAAGCCGGTTGTTCCCGAAGGAGGGCTCAGTATGCAGTGTATATGGATCAGGTTCGTCCTCCTCCAAATCACAATCTGTAAGTATTATTAATAATGTTTGCCTTTATGTTTTCTGTAGCATGCACAATATAGTTATATTGTGTTGTGTGTGTTGTGTACACTCCGCGCAGCTTCTAAGCGGGGTAAAGTTAGTTTTGTTTTTGATATTCACCAGACATTCTTTGAAAAATGGCAATTACCTCCTAAACGACTTAGCCAAATATGACTTCGCTCTATATAATAAGCACTGCCCCTCAAAAGCCACCGCAATGTGAGTTTCGCCGGGAAAGCTCGCTCTTGACGGAGACGCGAGTAAGGGACCGTGTTGAAAGTGCACTTTTTCTGACACGTTTGTTCAAACACTATACACAATTTTCAACACTTGACAAGCTATAATCCTGGTTATGAGCGTTCCGTTGCCGACAGTCTCTGCCTACGGTTTACCAATAACAACTGACTGGGTCATTTGACCAATCGCCGCAGATTCGCGTCACTCAAAAGAGGTGTTTGGGAAAATGAATCGTCGAACGAATCATTTGGGAGTCGTTGAGCAAATCGGGTAAAAATAAATGCATATTATAAGACAAATAAAGTGTTTTTTATCCTTGCATGCACGTTTAACTGTTTTTGGGAACTCCCAAAACAAAAATAGGAACATTTCAAATGCTATGATAGGGGCTCTTTAATATAAATTCAGGACACTTGCTTGGTCTGTGTCCCTTGTGGTCATTTTATTTTAGAAATGACAAACTGTCTGTTGATTTGTTTAAGAAACAAAATAATGAGAAGTAAGCTGCTTTTAAAATGTTTTGGTTCATGTGTAAAACATTTAGTTTACTGCTAATATTTGATTCGAGGGCCCTAAAAACCATTTTTCAACTCACTCTGTCTTCTGTATAGCCTTACTCCCATCCCCCTTAATAATAGTTAATGTAGGCTATCACTATGCAATATGTCTCAATATTACTTTAAAAAGTTTGACTGTTACATATATTTCTTGCAAGTTTACATCTCTTATAGAGCAAATATTTATACATATAAGCCTGTGTATCAGCCCCCATTTTTATCTTAAACACTCTGTCAGTGAAAAGTCGGTTCGAATTGGCCATATGAAATGTGTCCATACATGAACAAATGGTACAGTTGGCAAATAATATCTCAACTTTGGATTAGCAGCTTATACAGTGTATCATCACCACTGTGATATTTAGCACACCCACGTAAATGACGGAGAAACAATGCTTTATATTCCTTTTTTAACAATATGTTAAAGGAACACTCCAACTTTTTGGGACTTTAGCTTATTCACCATATCCCCCATAGTTAGATAAGTCCATACATACCTTTTTCATCTATGTGCGTGCTGTAACTCTGTCTGACGCACCCACCGCTAGCCTAGCTTAGCACAAAGGCTGGATGTAAATGGCTACAGCTAGCATACTAATCCCAAATAAGTGACAAAATAACACAAATATTTTCCTATTTACATGTTGTGATTTGTATAGTTACAAATAACTATACAAATAACAAGGTCATATGAGACACAGCCATCTTTTAACCGTATAAATATTGGGAACTATATTCTCAGAAGGCGAAGCACTGCTACTTGGGCGGAGTGATTACCGCAGCACCTGAGACGCACCGTGGTAAGCAGCAGAGAGTTTGTTCAGAGTTGGAGTAATAGAATAAGTTAAAGTCCCAAAAATGAATAAGCGGAAGTCCCAAAAAGTCGGAGTGTTCCTTTAAGGTGAAATGGAAATCATCAATAAGTAACTGGTGTATAAGCAAGTCTTGTGCAGCCTGCAACTGTAATATGACTGAATTACTGTAAACTGTAAATGAATAGTTGGGATATACTTAATGAGGCATTATGTCCATTCAAACTGAGGAGGCACTTTTTTTGAGGCACAACGAGTTTGAATGTAACTTCCACAATACAAAAAATAACTTCTTATATTTGATAATTAACTTCCATGATTAATGTATTTACAAATAATGCCCCAAAGCTGTCGCCTTTTGGTGAATTTTGCAGTTTTGAATCCAAAAGAGAATCTGTGCTGCCGGTGTCTTTCTCTTAAGGACTACAGAGAACAACAACACACTTCCAAATGCAGAGATAAGGTGCAGTTTAACCTTGATGTGCCCGTAATTAACTTGTCACTACAAAGAATAGGTGGAAGACTGAATCGATGCAGGATTTGTGTTCTGGAACTGTAAAGACATTAAAAAAATATGATCTTGCTCACTTTATGGACATAATTATTTACAGTGAAATGTTAAGTCATGTTTTATATCACTACAAAATGGCATAGAATAGTGTTTAGATGTGAATTGGGATCAGGGACGTTTAAAACAGCTGTAAATTATGTAGATCAATCAAAAACAAAAAAAGTTGAAGATTGGCTGTCGATTCATTAAATGATATGCTTTTCCCCCACGAAATCAGTTTATTCAGCATAATAAAGCCTCTCCTCAAATGACATCAATTAAAAAAAAAATAAAATAAAATAAAATACTTTTGTGTCCATTCATTTTTCCACGCAAATCATTTTTTAAAGAGAAAACTCTGGCGTAATTCTAGTCATTCATTTCTCTATTGCAGAAATTAAAATGACCTGAAGGTACATGAACCTTGCTTTAATACGCACAGCAACCTTCAGATCCCTTTCATATGTGTTTTCACGACAAACAGACAAAAGGCAAGCCAAGTCTGCATCTCTTTTTTGTGGCTGTTTACCAGGCGTGTGCCCTAGTTGTTTATATTTCTCTTTAGTTCATTTGGCACCCTTTTAGAAATGAGCGAGGGCACAGAGAAGGCTGACACCTATTGGTTCACCTCAGTCATTTCCCCCCTTCAGGGAGTCAGTCACCCATTAGAACTAAACGCCAATTGTCCAGTCATTAAACTACAGCCTCAAAACTGTTTCTACCCAATATTCATCGGTATTACTCATTGAATTTTTAATTGTTTAACGCAATCTTTCTGTATTCCTGCATTCTTTTTGTCTCCAGGTTTACTGTCGCTGTTGGGCGACGCCGAGACGCAGCTGTTTTTGTGTGTGTGAGACGCTTGTAAAGTCTTCATCAGTGGTTCAGCTTTTTTTTTTTTTTTTTTTTTTTTTATAAATAAGGCCACTTTTTTTGCTGCTCAAAATGTGACTACAGGCATGTTCTCAGCTCTAATAAAACCCCCCACTGGATCGCTTTCCCACGAATGGTGCTCTGCAAGGGAGGAAGCCTGTCCAGAGGGAATCAGCGCGTTTGTTGATCTAGCTCTATGGAGTCAGCGTACGGCAGACGGTGTTATTGGTGGATAATTAGGCTAGTACAGAAAAGACATCAGACTGTAGAGGCGAGGATCTCGAGTCCTCTGTAGAAATGAATGGCATCCTGGAGTCAGTTTATCCCACTTTACATCTCAGATGAGAGGAGATCAGTGGCGGCAGACGGTTTGTGACATAGAAAGGAATCCACAGCAAAGCACATTTTGTAGTATTCAGCACGCCGTTCCCCTGAAGACCTTTAGCCCTTGATTCTGATAACAGTACTTCCGTGTTCATGTGCGTGTGAGTATTTACCGAAAACGAGTGGCAATCCGTTCGACCCGCAGCTTTCCCTTATTCCAGTTTTCTACATCTTTCATGAATGGAAAAGGGGATGTTGAATTATTTCTGCATCTAAGCAGAACTAACAAGAGGAAGAGGCCGGAGTACCGTGGTGAACATGAATAATCAAATGATACTTGGCCTAAATTATTTTGTTTCCCGCAACAGAACACGTAGCAACACATGCAGTCTTTATTTAACTTCACTTATCTGTCTCTGTGGTTTTTCATTAAACTCAGCACTTAAATCAGCTTCCTCTCTTCAAACGGTGCTTACCAGAATGCAAAAGGATGGCTTACATAACTGATGGAAGTGCTTCATTAGATCGTTATGCCTTTTCTTTCATAACACTATGTCCTTCTGTTGAACGGACTGCCCAGTCCTCCTAATGCGATTAAGATAATTCACCTAAAACAAATCTCAAAATAGGGGCCGCTTACTTGTGTAAGTGTGCATTTTCCAATAGCTATATGTGCTATTACAGTAATTTTTTTTTTTTTGTCTTTTTGTGCAAATCTTTTTGTGGCATGTCCATGACTCATTCTCGGTTGCTATAGGAACATGCCTAAAATAAATAAAAAGTCTTGATTCTTTTATAAATTGCTGCACGCAGTGTAATTAATAATGAAACAATACAGGGAATTGCACTATGGAAATAGCCTCAGAAATTGTTTTAGATCACATAATCATAGGGAACTCACTGTGTATTTATCTCCCTTATTTACCTAAACTGTTCTGAAACCATTCTAAATTTAGTCACAACACATTCACGCAACATAGCATACTATATTTACATTTAATTGCTGCCATATATTGTTTATGCTTTTACTGTAAGCTAATTTAGGAGATGTTTGTGTACATTTTCTATCGATTATGGCAGCAGTTATTCCTCATATTTACATTTGACTGATGCTTTTATAAGCAAATTTAGGTTTTGTATAGTCCAAGTAAAATATGTGCGATTGCCACTTAGAATTCAGAACGAACCCATAAGACCGGGAATGGAGCCAATAGGATTCGGCATTATATCCATCTTTGTGCCGTTACCTGCTTTGAATAATTTAATGAATCTAGTGCTAAACAACGCAAACAGCAGGTGCATTTCATTCTTAATGTTTAGTCCCCCTCTGATTACATTTACATTTATTCATTTAGCTGACGCTTTTATCCAAAGCGACTTACAATTGCTATGTATATCAGAGATTGAGCAACTAGGGGTTAAGTGTCTTGCTCAGGGACACATTGGTGTCTCACAGTGGATTCGAACCGAACCAAACGCATGTGTCTTATCCACTGCGCCATCACCACCCAATGTCCAAGTTTATGTTCATCTTAGTTAAGGACCTTGGCATTGATGATGTAAATCTTTGTTTGCCCTTTCCCTTGATTGTTTGGAAAGCTCCAAGTAGAGGCAAGTTAGGATTGTAATAAATTGTGACAGGTAATCCAAACAGATATCTAAATTATCCAAATCCTCAGTGCCTTGGGCAATACCCTCTCCTCTCCTCTCCTAACCCTCAGCAAAAAAACAAAAAAAAAAACATATGGGGGTATCCCCTGAACAAATTATTATTATTGTTTTTTAAAACTTCCCCATTTCAATACTACAATTTATATCATAGCCGCAGTGTTAAATGCTCACTCACCAAAACTACTCGCAAAAAAACTATGTCAGTTCAGATAAAGGGCATTATTTATCTAGTGTCATGTACAGATGATGGAAAAGAAAGAAGAAGCCACAGAGGACAAGAAGAGATATCAGTGTCCTTCAGCCACAAGGGGAGAAGGTTGTTTTGCCCCCTTTGATGAGGAGTGAAAATGCTGTCAAAGCCTGCTCCTCACACCTTTTTTTGTCACATGGCTGCCATTCCTCAAATGCCTTTGATAGTTTTGTTCTTTGCTCCCTCTCTGACATAAAGGACAGAAGTCAGTGATTTCAGATGTATTGCTCATCCAAGACTTCGACTTTAGAGTCAATTGTTATATAAACAGCTTTTGCTTTAGAACAGTTGGGAAGTTCTTAGTTTGCCTTATATTATATTATATTAGAAACCAGATGCAGAGTAATTTGCAAATTTACTAAACAGTTGTGTCACACTGCTCAAGTAAAGTGCATTTATTAAATGCATTATAAATGAATCAAAGCATAATCTAATGAACTTAAGTATTCCAGCAATACAATTTTCATTTAGAAACCCCCTGCAAAAGCTTGGACCAAACCATTTTAATTGTTACTTTCAAAAAAAATAATATATATAGGGTTCAATATGGAGTTGGCCCTCTCTTTGCAGCTAAAACAGCTACAACTCTTCTGGGAAGGCTTTTCACAAGGTTTAGGAGTATGTTTATGGGAATTTTTGACCATTCTTCTAGAATCGCATTTGTGAGGTCAGGCACTGATGTTGGATGAGAAGGCTTGGGTCGCAGGCCAATCAAGTTCCTTCACACCAAACTCACTCATCCATGTCTTTATGGACCTTGCTTTGTGCACTGGTGCGCAGTCATGTTGGAAAAGGAAGGGGCCATCTCCAAACTGTTCCCACAAAGTTGGGTGAATGAAATTGTCCAACATGTCTTGGTATGCTGAAGCATTTAGAGTTAAGCCCAACCCCTGAAAAACAACCCAACACCATAACCCTCCCTCCACCAAACTATACACTTGGCACAACCGCAACCACAAACCGCAAAACCCAGACTCGTCCATCTGATTGCCAAACAGAGAAGTGTGATTCGTCACTCCAGAGAACACGTCTTCACTGCTCTAGAGTCCAGTGGCAGCATGCTTTACACCACTGCATCCGACGCTTTGCATTGTACTTGGTGATGTAAGACTTGGATGCAGCTGCTCGGCCATGGAAACCCACACACAGTTCTTGAGCTAATATGAAGCACACACAAAGTTTGGAGGACTGTAGCTATTGACTCAGCAGAAAGTTGGCGACTTTTGCGCACTGTGCGTCTTTGCATGCTCTGAACCCTGCTCTGTGATTTTACGTGGCCTACCACTTTGTAGCTGAGTTGCTGTTGTTCCAAATTGCTTCCACTTTGTGGCCAACTGTGGCTATGTGATTGGAACACCTGCTCAATGATTTGGAGGGGTGTCCCAATACTTTTGGCAATATAGTGCGTGTACACTTACCTAAAGGATTATTAGGAACACCATACTAATACTGTGTTTGACCCCCTTTCGCCTTCAAAACTGCTTTAATTCTATGTGGCATTGATTCAACAAGGTGCTGAAAGCATTCTTTAGAAATGTTGGCCCATATTGATAGGAAATTATCTTGCAGTTGATGGAGATTTGTGGGATGCACATCCAGGGCACGAAGCTCCCATTCCACCTCATCCCAAAGATGCTCTATTGGGTTGAGATCTGCTGACTGTAGGGGCCATTTAATTCAGTAAACTCGCCATGTTCACGAAACCAATTTGAAATGATTCGAGCTTTGTGACATGGTGCATTATCCTGCTGGAAGTAGCCATCAGAGGATGGGTACATGGTGGCCATAAAGGGATGGACATGGTCAGAAATAATGCTCAAGTAGGCCGTGGCATTTAAACGATGCCCAATTGGTACAAAGGGCCCTAAAGTGTGCCATTTGAAATGATTTGAGCTTTTTCACATGGTGTATTATCCTGCTGGAATTATTCCTTTAGGTGAGTATGTATGTATGTATGTATGTATGTATGTATGTACACTCACCTAAAGGATTGTTAGGAACACCTGTTCAATTTCTCATTAATGCAATTATCTAATCAACCAATCACATGGCAGTGGCTTCAATGCATTTAGGGGTGTTGACTTGGTCAAGACAATCTCCTGAACTCCAAACAGAATGTCAGAATGGGAAAGAAAGGTGATTTAAGCAATTTTGAGCGTGGCATGGTAGTTGGTGCCAGACGGGCCAGTCTGAGTATTTCAACAATCTGCTCAGTTACTAGGATTTTCACACACAACCATTTCTAAGGTTTACAAAGAATGGTGTAAAAAGGGAAACCAGTATGCGGAAAGTATGCGGAAGTCCTGTGGGTGAAAATGCCTTGTTGATGCTAGAGATCAGAGGAGAATGGGCCGACTGATTCAAGCTGATAGAAGAGCAACCTTGACTGAAATAACCATTCGTTACAACCGAGGTATGCAGCAAAGCATTTGTGAAGCCACAACACGCACAACCTTGAGACGGATGGGCTACAGCAGCAGAAGACCCAACCGAGTACCACTCATCTCCACTACAAATAGGAAAAACAGGCTAAAATTTGCAAGAGCTCACCAAAATTAGACAGTTGAAGACTGGAAAAATGTTGCCTGGTCTGATGGGTCTCAATTTCTGTTGAGACTTTCAGATGGTAGAGTCAGAATTTGGCGTAAACAGAATGAGAACATGGATCCATCATGGCTTGTTACCACTGTGCAGGCTGGTGGTTGTGGTGTAATGGTGTGGGGGATGTTTTCACCATGTACCCATCCTCTGATGACTACTTCCAGCAGGATAATGCACCATGTCACAAAGCTTGAATCATTTGAAACTGGTTTCTTGAACATGACAATGAGTTCACTGTACTAAAATGTCCCCCACAGTCACCAGATCTCAACCCAATAGAGCATCTTCAGGATGTGGTGGAATGGGAGCTTCGTGCCCTGGATGTCCGTCCCACAAATCTCCATCAACTGCAAGATGCTATCCTATCAATATGGGCCAACATTTCTAAAGAATGCTTTCAGCCACTTGTTGAGTCAATGCCACGTAGAATTAAGGCAGTTCTGAAGGCGAAAGGGGGTCAAACACAGTATTAGTATGGTGTTCCTAATAATCCTTTAGGTGAGTGTGTGTGTGTGTGTGTGTGTGTACATATATATATATATATATATATATATATATATATATATATATATATATATATATATATACACACACACACACACACACACACACACACACACACACACTTTATTGCCAAAAATATTGGGACATTATTTTTTGAAAGTAATAATTAAGATGTCTACAGTCACATGGGTCAGGAAATTTGGTCCAGCTTTTTTAAGGGGTCTCTAAATGAAAATTTGATTTCTGGAATAATTTGTGCTGCTACCTGGAGACTTGGTGTGAACACTCTGCATTACACATGAATCAAGTGAAACCCAATATTTAGATTAAGTGAGGTGGTATATTTATTTATGGATGTGCCGTGCTACCTCGATGTAAACATGTTAAAAAGAATCCTGCTATCAAAGTGTGAATACAACTTTGTGAGATTGAGACTTTGTTATTGTTAGTTTGGAGACAGTGAAACTTTCAAGTTGAGTAAAAACAGATAAAGCGGACGGGGGGGGGGATGGGGGGGGATTCAATTAATGAGATGAGCTGTCTCACCAACAAAGCGTTATTTGTTTTTGTTTTGTTTTTTCACATCATTAAGATTTTCTCCTAAAGACTCTCTCCCAGACAATCATGTCTTATTGTTACAGTTGTTCACTTTCAGCCAAATGTCTGAGGCAACGATTAATTTTAATGAACATGTAATGACAAAACACAAAGACCATCAAATAAAAGAGAGAAACCATTACTAAATGCTTAAGGTAATGGTAGCCCACAGTGGAAGATGTGCTGTATTTAAGCATTAAATTGCCTTTCTTTGTGTATAATATTTAGTTATATTTCTTTCATTTTAGCTTGCATGTTCAACTGTGATTAGGTGGGTTAGCTGATTTAAAGCAACACTTTTTTCAAAAAGACTTCATTTCATTACAGGTTATTGTGTCCGTGTGTTTCAGATAAAAGGACCTGGGAAAACTATAGAAGAGAGACGTTCCAGTCTGGACGCTGAGATCGACTCCTTGACCAGCATCCTTGCTGACCTAGAGAGCAGCTCACCATACAAACCGCGCACGCCGCAGGTACCATCATTACAAACATTACAATCCCCTTCAAACCTCCTCCCACCACATTACCTGAACATATATGAATCTAATATGAAACCATATTAAAAACATTCTGAAAGCTTCATAGATTTAGAAATTGTTGCATTTAAACATCAATAATTTATACATAATTCAGTTATAATTTTTTAGCACTCTCTAAACATAAAGTTAATATTCTAAGTTAAAATAGATAACATTTTAAACACAATATACTCTCCTCCTTCAATGAAAATATTTCCAAACAAGAATCAATCAGTGTATTATAACAAAAAAAGTAAATTCAACGACTCCTACTGAAACAATGTATCCTACGGCCAATCAAATTTGAGGACCAAACCTATAAGTTTAAATATTAGATTATCCTTACAAGTTAATGTGGTTTACAGCAAATGAGATATTATACTGACATATTTTATGCAATGAAGATTCACTATGAATATTCATACTTGGTGTGGATATGAGAAATAAAAGAAAGTCATCCATCCACAGTTTCATCTATAATTCTGTGTAAGTTGCAGACTTGTGCCTGGGAAAATAACTCAAAATCTTATTTATTAGCCTTTATTTCAGTCCAGCAGTGAATCGAATTGAATGTGGAGGCCCTTCTTAAAAAAAAAAAAAAAAAAAAAAAACACACATACACACAGGGAACCTGTTATCACACCTAAAAATAGATTAACCAATTTAGGTGGTTCGTCGAGACAGATGAAAAACAAATGAAAATGTGTAAGTGTACCAGTCATTTCTCATTTTTGGAAAGTGTTATAGTCTAAAATTATAATGACCCATATCATTAATAGATATCAAATGAAGTTAAGAGCAGACACTCAAGTTGAGAGCCCTAGGGCACTTTACTAAATAGTTCAACACACAATGAATGTAGGCCAGTGCATTCAGAGTCAATGCTGTTGCATTTGGAGCAACCACAAGTCCCTCCTTTTGGCAAACAGCACCACAGATAGAGCTTGCCTTATTACATGGCCAAAGCTTAATAATGGAGAGTGCCGTCTCTGAACTAGAAACACCCTGCTTTTGGCAAGCGGTCTATGTTCCTCATTCCTTCTCTGGGGTTGGTCTATTGCATTTGCTGATCTCTGGAGTCCTCGACAGGCACTCTTTTAAAATTGTTATTGAGCATAAAGTCTGCACAAATACAGCTCTGTAAAAGTAATGAAACTAGAAAACTCTTAATCTTGAATCTTGAAATAGCTACCGTTGAAATTCTTGTATTCATATGACCTGAATTTTAAGTTGCAGAACTTCTCACTGATCAAGAATACTCTTTAGGAAATAGGGATGAGCAATATATGGGCTACCATATTGCTATCGGCTGAAAATGTAATTTTTTTATGTTGTCGTTATCGGCCCGATAAGAAAATTTGGCCAATAAATTAAAGCTGATAAATACAGTAAAGGATTATTTCCTTCAGCTGAGACACTTAAGATGTGAACTGTTCACCACAATGGTTTTGAATTGCTTGAAATATGATCACTTCAAAAAAGAAAAATACAGTTGTGCAACATGTAGCGAAAATCTGTCACTTCAGCTACATGTAATTCTATATGTAAATATATTAATGGACATACTACACCTGCCATGTTCACATTGGCTTTTGTCCTATATCTTGTGATGACAGCCACCGTGAAAGTGATTTACTTGGGTGTTGTTAAAATTTAGCCACAAGGAGCAACCTTTATGGTACTTTTTAGGGGAATCGAATTGAGAATGCCAATTCTTATATTGAGGTAGCAAACAGGATACAGAATTTTAATTCAAAATTTAAATGTTAAATGTTCATAAGAAAAGCTAAATTTGTCAAGAAAAACTTTAAATGTTGACTTGACAAAACAGTTTGAAGTTTTGAAAAGCCATACAACGGCGGATGGATCAGATGGATAGATGGACGAAATGCCAGTTTATTTATGTATGTGTATTTAGTGCATTCGTTTATTAATGCTTTTTTTGTCTTTGAATTGCAATTCTGTCAATCAAATTCTCATGAATTGAACTGGTACCTTTTGAGCTTACACTTTTTTTTTTTTTTCAACGTTGCCAGTATGACAGTTCCTTGGTTCCCGTGGGCTAATTGGATAGCAAGATGTTGTCCCACTATTGTTAGACTACTATATCATGAAAACTTAGCATTCGGATATCCTATTCATCTAGTACTGCCTTTTACACACCTTGTTTCCTAAGACACAGTCGTGATGGAGCAACATTGTAGAAATTCCTGGGGGAAACAAAGTGATGAGGCGTCCAGAGGTCACATATCAGTGTCTGAGCCAAAAGCTCTGTTTTTATTCATAACGAAACAGGCTTTGACCTCAGTTCTGGAAAACGCAGAGGCCAACAGTGTGCTAAGGAAACATTAATGTTGCTCTCAGCAAAGTGAGGCTGATTTAGTAACAAGTACTACAAACACACGTGCGCGCACACACACACAAAAAAAATATGCACACTCACATTTAAAGTACACAAATGTCTACACACATTGACAGGCGCGCATTTTTAAAGGTCATGCACCTGCACACTTTTGAAGTGGCAGGTAAGTTTTTCTAAATAAAATATAGTCTAAGTGCAGATCTTTGTAAATGTACTTTGTGAGAGCTACAAGTAACAGAAAGGAGCCTGAAAGCTTTTGTCAGTAGACTTGAAAAATTTATACAGCAAGAGCAAACAGTGTTCGAGAGAAAACAGCCTGAGTAATTTCTGGTATCGGGGTTAAATCTCAGGATCAGCCTCAGTTGCTCTGATATCTGTCTGCTCATTTGGCCATTTATGACAGCGTTTGTCCACCAGAGCGATGAGCGTGGAGTATATGATTTTGGTATGTCCAGTGTTTTCCAGGCTTTTTTCAATGGCACAGCAAGAGATGGTGAATTTACTGTTAATGTAGAAATATTTGTTTTTAAAAATAATTCTGCTATGATGATAAGTAATTCATTTATCATTGGTTTGAAATAGGGATGCACCGATACCGATACCGGTATCTGGTATCGGCCTCGATACCACATTTTCTAAAGTACTCGTACTCGTTAAAAGTCCCCCGATACCGGGGACCGATACCATGTTCTGAGAAATGGGTTAATCACAGGCGCCGAGTGCCCACCCCCAGGCTCCGGCTGCAGCTCAGAGCGGGGAGATGGGGAGACATGTCAGCCGTGTGGAACAGTGATGACCGCAAAAAAAGTAAGAAAATATTGTACCCGACCCTCTTCCTGACCGTATTTTTTAAAAGTAGTACATGCTCATCGTAGCGTCATTGGGCCATAAACGTGTAACAACACAGCATCGCAAGAAGACGTAGCCTACATATAACAAAGCCAGCACTTTGGTCATCATCTTTCATTATTTCGGTAAATGTCTCCCACACTTACTCTTTCTATTTGTGTATTTGCGGAGCTTCCACTCCCCAGTCTTCACCTTTTCTCTTGCCGCCTCCATCTCTCTGCAGACTAGTGATCATAGACATGGCCGGTTCGTGAACGAATCGGTTCTTTTTAATGAACCGGTCGAACCAGTACGCTAAATCGAACTGAATCATTCGCATCAGTTCACGTCTTGCGTCAGTGCTGATCCACAAGTTACTACAGTTACTCACTTTCAGACATGCCTGACAGTCCCTCCGAGTTGAAATAAACCAATATCCCGAATTATATTTTACTCCAGTAACTCTAACAGTTCACTGAACTGAGACATGTTGTTGCCACAGCTGAGAGAAGTGATGAGCATGAGCAGCTGATACTGCGCATCCGCGTAGTAACGAATGATGCGCAGTAAGTAATAAATTCGGCCTATATATTTCATAGAAAATTGTATCTAGTACTATATAAATACAAAGGTTTAATTGGCATCTTTTTCCAAACGACCTGACCGACCGCGACCCGAATATCATTAAAAATATTTTTGGATGACCCGTAACTGCGGGTAACCGCGGGTGACCGCGGCGCAGGCACCCGCTCATTTTGGATCAACCCGTGCATCACTGGTGTGGAACAATTTCAAAGTGAATGGCTTTGGATTAGGAGAATAAGTTTACTTGTAGTCGCCAAGTTACTTATAGTCAGTTGAATGTCTGTTGGGGGACCAAATAAATAAAGTGTTATCAGATATTAAGCTGATCGTACTAATACTCTAGTCTACTAATACTCTAATGGCAGTTAGTTGACATGTAATTGAAAAGTTACTTATAGTTAGTAAAGTGGACTATCGAAATAAAGTGTTACCCAAGTAATTTAATCAAGGACCTAAAAACCCGTATATAAAAATATTTAAATCATGTTTTTTTTTTATTTTTTATTAAGTACTCGGTATCGGTATCGGCGAGTACTGAAATGCAAGTACTCGTACTCGTACTCGTTTTCCAAAAAAGTGGTATCGGTGCATCCCTAGTTTGAAATGTCACCATAGAAATGTGTATATATATATATATATATATATATATTTTTTTTTTTCTATTTTATTTGAATCAAATAACCTTCATTATGTGAAACATAATGGAAGAAATTTCCCAGAATGCCTGAATTCATTGCTTTTCAAATCAGACACTGCTGATATAAAATTGGTCATATATAAATAAATACAAAATGTGTGTGAATGTATGTGTGTGTGTGTGTATATATATATATATATATATATATATATATATATATATATATATATATATATATTCTGTTATATGAAAACAGTGTGGTGAAATAATTAAAACATGATTTGTTTTGACTTAAAACAAGCTCACAATTTTATTTTTCTGTAATATGTTACATGAAAACAATGTGGTGAAATAATTAAAACGTGATAGTGTGTTAATTGTTTTGACTGTAGCGAACTCACAATTTACAGAACAATAAATGTTTTTTGCCAACTCTATGGATAAATATGCATAATTTCTATAAATCAATGCTAATTTTTTTAACTGTATTTGGATTTCCAAACTTTCCATGTTTTATGGTGACTTTCCATTGACATAATGATTTTTATACTGTTCAAACTGTATTTTGCATCTACTAACCATACCCCTAAAGCACAGAAGAAAACTTATGCATATTTTAAATTTTAAATTTATAAGCTGTTTTTCTCATTTGGACCAAAAAAAATGACCCCACAAGGGCAACAATTTCTGGTATTACTATATTGTAGGGACATTTTAGGGAATACCTGGAACACCTAACACGCACTCACGCCCGTTTCACACATACTCCGTTTGCAGTGCGTATGCGGTGCATATTTTTTGCCTTACCCATGTTAACCGTTTAGAGCTTTCACACGGTCCGGCGGTCCGTTCCAGGTGCGGTGCGTATACAGCAGTGCAGCAGTTTCCGCACCGAGTCTATTTCTACTGTGCTTCATGCGCTGAATTAAAGTGACAGCGCATAATTTTAAAATGTTTGTGATTTCAATATAAGTGGTTAAATGTTACCACTTGCTTGAGCAACTTAATATATATTTTATACAGCAGTAATACATTGAACAGCCTAATACGTATGTTGTTTAAATTGTGTTTAAACGTCTCTTAAAGAGCTGTATATGTAGTGAGTCTCACTGGTAACACAACTTTTTTTTTTTTTTTTTTTTTTTTTTAAATAAAAGTTGCTGATAACTTCTGGATTTGAAATACAAATACAAATGTGGTTATGGTACAGCCGTGGATCAGTTGTGCATTGCAAACACAGCACGGTGTTGCTCCTGTACCGCATACTCACCGCAACACGCACCGCATACGCACATGGAGTATGTGTGAAACGGGCGTCCCTCACTCTGTCAATCTCTCTCTCTCTCTCTCTCTCTCTCTCTCTCTCTCTCTCTCTCTCTCACACTCACTCACTCACACACTCACACTAGCACTCATACTCGCACATTATATACAGTAGGAGAGAAGGGGGCACAACCTAACACATTTTGGTTTTGGCTCAAATATGAAAAGTTAGATTGAACTTTTTTTACACAAGCAACATACACATCTCTGCTACGCACACATAATTCAGTACTATTTTATTTGTATAGTTTGATATTGTGCATCTGTATAGATAGATATCCATACATCCATCCCTCATCCAATCGTCCCGTAGAGACCGTAAATAAAAAAATAAAATCACCAAATATTGAAATTGCAATTGAATTAGATTTGTGTGTGGCAGCTGAATGTAAAATTATTCTTATTATTATTATTAATAATAATAATAATAATACAAAATAGCTTAAAAATAAAATACAATTATTATTAAATTATTAAAAATAAAAATTCAAAGGGTTTATTGCATTAAAAACAGGCCGTATTTTTGATAAATAAATGCACATGATCAATGCACAGTAAACTAAATTTTAAACATTTTAAACTCCAACATTATTTGTGAAAGTCCAACAAAGTTGGATTAAATGGTGCTATGTTTTAGCAAACAGGACCGAAAGAGGGAATATATAGTTAGATTTGAGGACGTACATACCCAACTCAGAAACCGAAAAAAATAAACAAAACTATGATGTCAAAAAACTTGCAAGGTGTCAAAACACCCTTTGTCCAGTATCTTCACGAAGTATTTTTCACAAATTCGCAGGAGACTGTCTTCTGGCAGCGAGAGAAAAAGAGCAGAAACACAACCTGGTTGATCCTGACTAACAATGTAATTCGGTTGTTAAGTCTGACGTCACGCGTGACGTTTAGCCTCTTCCGGGTCCAAGCGCTCCGCTCGTCCATATCTTAACGTTACAACCCATAACGTTAGAGTAAGCCCTTTTCTTAAAGGACTGGCTTCGCTTCAGCGCCAGTGGGTGTTAGGGATAAAGGAAAGAATTGTAACTTACCTTATCAACTGCAGCCATTTTCTCTTTTCTTTCTCGTCACAGGGAAAGCGGTAGAATGACAGTTGAATGTCACTTGTTTTTTTTTAACTCCGATCTATTTAAACAACATGGGACACAGCACTGCGGCATGTTAAAACTCGGGCAAAAGCGGTAAGCAGATAGAGAGGACCCAGCATTTGGACCCGGAAACAGTATTATCAGAGTGTGATTACGTCACGACTTAACAACCGAATAGGTCCGTGTTACATTTAACCCCGCGTTAGGGAATCCCCTACATTCCAGCTAATGTTGCTTCTGGCTGATTTGACCTTTTTATCAATCCAGCTGATCTGCCAGGCCTTTATTTTCCCCTCTGTTTATCTTATATGAATTATTTGTTAGAGTGACTCTGGGCTTGTTTAATGTGCCAGGTTTTATAGCTAAGGCCAATGGCACAGCTGCTCTGTCTGTAATCTTTCACTTGTACAAGCAGAGAGTAACAGGCGTCCTCAGTTCACAGTGCTCCCAAATCACAGAGCCTTCTCTCAGAAATCAATAGAAGTTCTCTTCCCCTCGCCCCTTCGTCCCTGTTTAAAGCTTTAAGGAATAATGACTCTATCCCTGTTTGGGTTGAAACCTGTAGTAAAGGGACCTGCTTTGTGGTCTTTTATTTATTTTTATTTTTTTACTTGTGTGTGTGTGTGTGTGTCTGAAATGGCAGCTGGACTTGTATTGCAGCTTTGACTCAACCTGATGTTTTCAAACCTATCAAAATAGTTCTCTTTGCTTTAGCTGGTGCTCTGTGGATGTAACAAGATCAAATGAAATGTGATCATTAAACCCCATCTCTCCTGACTCACATACACGAATACACAGTAGGATCCATCCAAAAGGCAGTTCTGACTTTGGCATAGCCGTTTCCCCTTTCACACCCACCATGTTGAATGAGAAATACTCTTAATGGGAATGTAGGGAGAACATCTCATTTTACAATTGCAATTGGTATAAGAGAAACAACTCTACGTGATAGCTATTCAACACCTGAATAATTTTACATGTTGAAGTTACATACAGTAGGAAAAGGTTATTTTAATAGATCTTGGGGGGGAAAAAATCCCAATTAATCCTTAATCCTTAAACGCATACCTCAGGTCCGCAACCTGGGATATTATTTACTTGCTTTCCCCCCATTCATTTGTTTTTACAACTAGATGTCAAACTCCAGTATTCCTCAGTGTATTTGTCATATTCAATCTAACAAGAAAATGTCTTTTTTCTAATGACTTTATTGCAAAAAGTGTATAGGGTCACTATACCCATGGTTTGTAGATTTAAGTATTATTTTTATATCATCCCGGTGGATGCACATTGGTGGTTGTTGCACTTCACTGGTGGGCCGTCGAAATTCGCATCCGGAAATTTTCGCACGTTAAAAAAATTCGGATCGGGTTCGATTTTCTGTGTTTTTCGCATCCACAGCCAGCATTTTGAGAGGTTTTTTTTGACAATTTAGGGCCGGGGGGAGCTCGTTTACTGTCTATGGAGATCGTTCCGCACATCATTGCATTTCGGTGTTCAATTCGATCAAGTATGTTCTCTTCTCTCGATTGGATTATGAAAGGAATAAACCTCCCCTTTCAATCAGATTGAAATTTCGGATCGAATAAGGTCTGATTGAGCAGCCAATTCGATAATGTATTATTTGGGCACAATATATAACAGCCTATACAGCTGTTCTGTCTGCCCAGCGCTTCCACCGGGCCAAGTAAAGCATCAAACTGTTCCACTGACATTCTGAGGTAAATTTTGAATCGCTCGGGATAAATTTACAACTCATTGATAAGGAGGTGCTTCCTCTTGGCACAATTTCAGGATTGGATGGACGTGATATAATATTATAGAGAGGACAACAAAATCATTCTCACTGCTTGACGAATCCATTTTGTATTTTTGCGTTTTTTTCCCGCAAAGGTTTAATAAATATGCATCGGACTCAGTGTGCAAGGTTTCTGTGCGTGACGAATTTTTAGGCTGACGAACACGAAAAAACGCATACGAAAATTTCGTACTCAGTGTGCAATGGCCTTAAAAGACTGTAAAAATGCTAGCGTGAAAAACTGTTAATTGGTTAACAGAAAGTTTCCTTACTATAGGGTAAATAACTGTGATATATAATGGTGCATTTAATGTAATTTCACTGTAAAATACTGTTAAATTTACAGTTTTTGGAAGTGAAAAAGAAGTCGTCATTGTATAATTTACAGTGAAAAAAATGTAAATTGACTTTCCCACAATTCCGTGTGTGACACTTCACATTTAATGTATTTTAACTTTTTATTCATAATTTTCTTTTTTTTCTTTCTTATCAGTTATGTTCATTAGGGTTTTATGTTACATTTAATGTTGTTGTTGTTGTTGTTGTTTTTTTTTTAATTTCAACATGTTACCACCATGATGGTGTTTAATGTTTGTGTGAATGACACTGTGCAGCGTCTATAAAGTAGTATGAACCCTCTTGTGGAAGAGCTGCTTGTGATGAGCTTTGATTGATCATTTGACTCTCATTACTGCTGTGATTGATGGCTGTTGGTGTATTGCAATTGAACAAAACAGATATTAATACTTCAATCAGTAAATTAACATTAAATCAAATAATGAAATATGGTTTATTGCTGTAAAATTAAATACGGTCAAAGTCTGTAAAACCTAAATGTTGCTACCGTACTTTTAACAGGAAAACTCTGGTAACCACAGCTGCCGGATTTTTCCCATAAATTTAACGGATTTTTTGTTGTTGTTGTTTACAGTGCATCACAGAACAGAGCAAGGTGACCATTTGAGCTTATAAAACTTAAACTTTGCTATTATTATTATTATTTTTTTTTTTAAATGAGCGATTGTTTCACTTGATAAGACCCTTATTCATCGTCTGGAATCGCTCAAAGCCATCTGAACAGTGTGCAGTTTGCACTGAAACTGTCTTTTGGACCTTGAACCGGTTACCACTGAAGTGCATTATATGGAGAAAACGAATCGGTTACCTAACGTAACCTCGGTTCTCTCTAGATGAGGGAACGAGTATTGCGTAAGCTAGCTTACGCTACGGGAAAGATTCATCTTTGCTGAGAAGTTGAAGCCAAAAAATTATTCCATAATTTTGTAATCATTGTCAACGCAGTCTCTTCTGAGGCAGACCATGAGCGGGCTAGCTAGCGGCTCATTGGTTCGCTCAGAGAGAATGCACGAACCTATGGGAGAGCGGCGCTGAGTCCGCGGCCAATGAGCGGACGGCGCTCGCTTACTGCGTCACAGCCCGCCAAAAGGGGCGTGGCTACAGTGTATAAAGGTCGCTCTCCCAGCTCGTTCGTTGATTCTGTAGCATGAAGCGAAACGCTGGTGGCGCAAGCACGGCCGGGAACGCAATACTCGTTCCCTCATCTAGAGAGAACCGAGGTTACGTTAGGTAACCGATTCGTTCTCTTACGAGAGGTTCTCTCGTATTGCGTAAGCTAGCTTACGCTACGGGAACACCTGGTCAACGCCGTGCGCGCTAAGTAACCACTAAGCATCCCAGGGGAACACCGGGGGAATCTATAAGTGGATGAAGATAATACGGCGGCCAGATAGCGGCCGTTACTATCTAGTGCAAAAACGCCCAAGGCGGCCGGCGAAGGCGGGCCGTGATGTGAAGGCTAATGCATAAGCACATAGGGGAACACAAGGGGTGAAACGGTTGTGATGGAACTCCCGATAGTGCGGCTTCTATAGGAGGGCTGTGAGTACTAGACCGCCAGAATTTTAGCCTGTAAGGCTGGAACTTCCAAGTTGTAAAATCTGACAAAGGTGGAGGGGGAAGCCCATCCCGCAGCCACACAAATGTCGTGGATGGAAATCCCGCAGGACCATGCCCACGATGAGGCCATGCCTCTGGTGGAATGAGCCCTGATGCCCAGAGGGCAAGGCAGGTCTTTAGCGGCATAAGCAGAGGCAATCGCGTCTACTATCCACCTGGATAGGGTCTGTTTCGAGGCGGCTAGTCCCTTGGTGCGGCCACCGAACGACACAAACAGCTGCTCCGAGCGTCTGAACGCGGCAACGCGTGTAGTGTACACTCTGATAGCCCGAACCGGGCAGAGGCGGTGAGCGTCACGTTCGCTATCGGATGCCGGCAGCGCCGATAGAGAGATCACTTGCGCCCTGAAAGGGGTACCAATCGCTTTTGGAACATAACCGTGTCTAGGCTTTAGAATGACTATGGAGTCACTCGGTCCAAACTCTAGGCACGCGGCGCTCGAAGACAGCGCGTGAATGTCCCCCACACGTTTTACTGAGGCGAGAGCCGTCAGAAGAACGGTTTTTAACGAGAGGTATTTTAGCTCCACGGACTCAAGTGGTTCAAACGGTGGGGCTTTCAGAGCTTCTAGAACTATAGAAAGATCCCAGACCGGCACCGTAGGGGGGCGAGGGGGGTTCATCCTTCTGGCTCCCCTGAGGAAGCGGATGATAAGCTCGTCTTTGCCCAGAGACTGGGCGCGCCGGGGTTCAGCGAACGCCGCGACGGCTGCCACGTAAACCTTAAGAGTGGATGGGGACCTGCCCTTATCCAGCATCTCCTGAAGGAACACTAGCAAAGACGAAACCTCGCACGTCCGTGGGTCCAAATTCTTGTCGGTGCACCATTTGGAGAACACAGACCATTTTGCAGCATAGAGCTTTCTGGTAGAATCCGCTCTGGCGTGTTTGATCGTGTTCAAAACCCCTTCTGGCAATTCGACGCGTAGTCGTTGGTCACCCATGCATGAAGCGCCCAGCGCTGTGGATGGGGATGCCAGATCGAGCCGCGGGCTTGAGTGAGGAGATCTGCTCTGATTGGAATGGGCCACGGGGCTGTCTGTGACAGCCGCGTTAGCTCCGGGAACCAAATCTGATTCTCCCAGCGCGGGGCTATGAGGAGCACCGAGTGGCGTGAGTCCCTGATTCTCTGAATGACCTGCGGTAGCAGAGAAATCGGGGGAAAAGCATAGAGCGGGCGGCGGGGCCAATCCTGGGCTAGCGCGTCCTCGCTCTTTGAAAAGAATATTGGGCAGTGAGCGTTCTCTTCTGACGCGAAAAGATCTATCTCCGCTCTGCCGAATAGGCGCCACAGTGTTTGGACTGTTTGAGTGTGCAGGGACCATTCTCCGGGGGAGACCAGGTTCCTGGACAGCCTGTCTGGACCGTCGTTCAGATGGCCCGGCACGTGCGTCGCTCTGAGCGAAAGCAGGTGACTCTGGGACCACAATAGGATGCGGCGTGTCAGATGAAAGAGATTCTTGGATCTGACGCCGCCCTGACGGTTGATGTATGATACCACGGCCATATTGTCGGAGCGAATAAGGACGTGGTGACCGTTTATGCGCGGGAGGAAGCACAGCAGCGCGTTCTCGACCGCGATCATTTCCAGACAGTTTATGTGTAAGGAACTCTCGTGGCTCGACCACTGGCCGGCGGCCGGTGAGCCCTCGCAAACCGCTCCCCAACCCGAGTTGGATGCGTCTGTCGAGATGACTTTCCGGCGAGAGAATGTTCCCATGGTAACGCCCCTCTGAAACCACTCGCTTGCTGCCCATGGCTGCAGTGCAGTGATACAAGTCTGAGTAATCCTGATCATCTGGCGGCCCGTCGTCCACTCGTGGTGGGATACGCGGCTCTTTAACCAGAATTGAAGGGGGCGCATGTGCAGGAGACCCAGCTGTAGCGCAGCGGAGGCTGAAGCCATATGACCCAGCATCCTCTGAAGCGATTTCAGGGATGTAAGGGTACCCATCTGAAACGAGGCGGCTAGGCGCTGAACACGGCGCGCGCGCTGTGTGGATAAGCGAGCCGTCATCGTGATAGAGTTCAAATCTATTCCGAGGAACGAAATAGTTTGACTGGGCTGGAGAGAGCTCTTTGTCCAGTTGACAGAGAGTCCCAGCGCTTCCAGATGGTTGAGGAGAACTGTGCGGTGCGACAGCAGCTCCGTCTGGGAATCTGCTAGAATCAGCCAGTCGTCCAGATAATTCAGTATGCGCAGCCCCTGACTTCGCAGGGGGGCGAGCGCTGTATCCATGCACTTCGTGAACGTACGGGGTGCTAAGGATAGGCCGAACGGGAGAACGGCATACTGGTAAACTTGGCCCTCGAAGGCGAAACGTAGGAATGGCCTGTGATGAGGGTTTATCTGGATCTGAAAATAGGCGTCTTTCAGGTCTAGAGAGATGAACCAGTCCCCCTGGCGGACGTGCGCGAGGAGTTTCCTGACTGTGAGCATTTTGAACGGTCTCTTCATGAGCGCTTTGTTCAAAGCCCTGAGATCTAAGATCGGCCTGAGGCCGCCGTCTTTCTTGGGGACCAGAAAATAACGGCCGTAAAACCCCGACTCGGTCATAGATGGCGGGACTCTCTCTATAGCGCCCTTCTGCAGTAGCTTGGCTATTTCTAAGCGAAGCGTGTTCATAGCAGCCGGGCTGACAGTGGATTCGAGCCGCACGCGCGAGCGTGGCGGGCGGCGACGAAACTGTAATCGATAACCATTCTTTATTATGCTTAAAACCCACGGGGAGATGCCGGGGATGGCTTCCCACGCTTTGTAGCATACGGCTAGTGGTTGAATGGCGATTTCGCCCTGATTGCTGCACATTGCGGGCTGGACACTGGGTGTGGGCTCGCTTATAATGTGGAAGGCAACGGGACTTACACTCAGAGAGGAGTTTAAGGGCCTTGAGACAGAGCGGGCAGAGGGGGGACACGCGCACGGGCTCGTGGGCGTGCTTATGTTCTCTGCTGCTGGAGCGGAAAGTGCACGCTCCGTGAGAATGGGCTCTGCGAGAGACCCTGGGCATAAAGTGCTTGTGTGTGTACGTGAGCACATGGTTGTGGGCACATTTTTTACACTTGAGGCTTTTATGCTCTTTTTGTGAACTCTCTGGGTAGCCGTGAAAACGGCTTTTAGTCGCTCGCAAGCGGGCAGGGAAACCGGCTTGTTTGTGGCGGTAAACACTACTGTAGTCAGCGGTGAGACGGGGACTAACAGTGGGCGAAGCTTTGACGGCGGTCCGGCCGCAGCGGGAGAAAACCGTCTTTTTCTCAGCTGTGCTAGGCAGACTTCTGTTGATCAGGCTTCAGCGTGATCTTGGGTCGAGGCCCCCGGGGCGGAGGCTGTCTGCGGCGGCTGTCTGAGCGAGAGCGAGGGCGGCCGCCCTGTCTACGCTGGGGCTGCTGAGCTTGCTGAGGCGGGCGCTGCTGTGTGGTTCTGGCAGGCGGCTCGTGAGAACGGCCCGTCGAAGAACTCGAGCGGCGGGGCAGGAACAAGTTCATGGCCTGAGTCGCTTTTTGAACTTCGGAGAAGCGGTCAACGATGCCCGTGACGGCGGATCCGAAGAGCCCGGTGGGGGAAATAGGCGCGTTGAGGAACGCGGCACGTTCTGACTCTCCCATGTCGGTCAGCGTGAGCCATAAGTGTCTCTCGGCGACACAGAGGGCGGCCATGCATCTCCCTAGAGCTTGTGCGGCGGCTTTAGTGGCGCGAAGGGAAAGATCCGTAGCGCTTCTTAGATCCGAAAGGACGAGCGGTTGCCTCCCGCTGCTCGCCATTTCACACAAGATGTCGCTCTGGAGCACCTGGAGGACAGACATCGAATGCAGCGCTGAAGCGGCCTGACCGGCGGCGGAATAGGCGCGGGCATGAAAGTTGGAGGTCGCTCTGCACGCTTTTGAGGGAAGCGTATGAGCAGACCGCCATCTAGCAGAGGGCGGGCAGAGATGAGCGGCGACCGAGTCCTCGACGGGCGGCATGGCAGTATAACCCTTCTCGGCAGCTCCGTCCACTGAGCGCAGCGAAGCGGACACATCAGAGCGATTACGAGCCGAGAGAGGAGCATTCCAGGACTTCGTGAGCTCGCTGTGAAGCTCAGGCAGGAAGGGTGCAGCCCGGCTGCAAGCGGGGGCCGGGCGCCGGTGCAGGAACTTTCCATCCATGCGGTTCGGTGGTTGCTCAGGGGGAGGAGACCACTCGAGACCCAGGCGGCTAACGGCCTGAGAAAGGAGGCGCGTTAGTTCCTCCTCGATGCCGGCGCGGGTCCCCGCAGACTCTCTAGTCGATGAGCCGATCGACGACCAATCCTCGCTGTCCGAAGCGTGCAGCGAACAAGAGTCCTTCTCATCCGCGGTGTCCTCGGAGGCGACAGAGCGGCCACTCGGCGGCAACTGTAAGTCCGGCAGGGGCGGAGAGGGAGAGCGGTCGGTGGGCGGCGGCGGCGGCCCACATGGATCCGCAGAGGGCTCCGGCGGCCTCTGGAGCGGCGTTTCTTCTTCCGCGGCGAAGTTAGAGGCGGCGCTGGAGCGGTTTTGACCGCCTGTAGTCGAGCCCGCAGGGTTGACAGCGGCAGGTCCTCGCAGTGGTCGCATCCTCCGTTGGCGAGGGCGAGTTCTGCGTGTTCCACTCCGAGGCAGAGAGCGCAGATGGGGTGGCGGTCTCCATCCTCGAGCGGAGAGCGGCAAGAGCCGCAGGAATTACGAGGCATCTTTAAAAAGACGCTCGTGCTCTTTTAGCAGGAATAATAAAGAAAGGATACGCGTCGGATGGCGCTAGCTTGCTGGGCGGCTGAAGGTGGCAGACGGCCGGCTTCCTCAGACTCCGGAGCTCGCTAGACGGTGCCTTCTCAACGACGGCGGCTTCTTCCCAGAACAGCGGATGCGTGTAGCTCGCTGAATGAACAAGAATCAACGAACGAGCTGGGAGAGCGACCTTTATACACTGTAGCCACGCCCCTTTTGGCGGGCTGTGACGCAGTAAGCGAGCGCCGTCCGCTCATTGGCCGCGGACTCAGCGCCGCTCTCCCATAGGTTCGTGCATTCTCTCTGAGCGAACCAATGAGCCGCTAGCTAGCCCGCTCATGGTCTGCCTCAGAAGAGACTGCGTTGACAATGATTACAAAATTATGGAATAATTTTTTGGCTTCAACTTCTCAGCAAAGATGAATCTTTCCCGTAGCGTAAGCTAGCTTACGCAATACGAGAGAACCTCTCGTAAGAGAACTCAGAGTTCATTTAAAAGGTCTAAATGCCACAGATTTATTTCAGTTCCTTTCCCCCTATGAAACATTAGGTACCTTCAAATATGGCCTAACCAAATAAGCAAGTCAGCAACCTTTTTTTCCCCTATTTTACACAAACCCTGACCTTGTCAGCAGTTAATGCGTGCATTCTCACTGTCATCTAAGAATAAGTAGGGGAAATTCTCTGGTGAAACACAAACTAGTAAACTAAAATGTGTTTTGTAAGTACTTCTAGATTTAGCTAGTTCCTGTTTAAGATGTTTCAGGTCTGTTACGCTTTCCCACCTTACAGCTAATGAACTGCAAATGACATCTACTGAAAAGAACAGTTATGTGTCAAACAAAGCAGGAGTTACTAATTAAGGGTGCAAAAAGATGTTCAATGGACTCTGTCGTTATCCAATCAGGTGTCTTCGGTAACTTCTGCGATCAGGAGGTCAATGACTGTGTGTGTGTGTGGCCCACACATTTTAGTTTAGTTCTATGGCTCGTTACTCTTTTTGGTTATTATACAATGCTTTTTTTTTTTTTTTTTTTTTTTTCCAAGTTTACTTGGTTTGGGAATTAAATCTAGCAGAGCATCGATCTCTCAGTAGTTACTTAAGGAATTTTCCTTCCCAAATTTTGACTTTGGTTGAGCGCATAGAGAAAGTATCTCTCTTGGAATTAACTGTGAAACAATAAGGATGGTTGGGCTCATCATTTTGAAAAACCATAACATAAAAGACTGCCCTGACCCCTCTTAAAAGCATTAAAATGTAATCATATGAAGCCAGGAAGGCTGTAAATGAAGTTGTAATAGTTTAATTAAACATGAACTCATAGAGTCACATAAATGTACGGGATGCTTAACCTTATCAGAGCGGCAGCTTACAAAGACTTATCTCATTATGTGACCCCCTTTTGTGACATTAAAATATCCAACAATAGCATAAGTTCCACGCTTTGTGTATGCGTTGTGTATGCGTGTGCGCGTGCTAAATATACCATAGAAATAAATTAAGGGAAATTGACAAATGACATTGAAATGAAGCTTTACAGATTACACTGTTTTAATTACAGAGGGCTAATTCTAGTTGGGATGTCTGTTGATATTTAGCACATTGAATTCCATGAAACAGTTATAACAGTTTGAATTATTTGTTTTGTTAAACAGTGTTAAACATTTGTTTAACTTTGGATGTGTTAAATTGTCTTTGACAGCATTAGTTTTTGTTTGAACATTAGGCTTTATCTGTGATTCTTGGCACTTATTTCCATTAGACAAGCTGCTTTTATTCCTGGTAATGGCAGAAATGCCATCATCCCTTTCAAACACATTGGTTATCCTCGCTCATTGTCTTTTTTTTTTTTTTTTTTTTTTTTTTCGTGACCTCAATGCCACTCTTTTAAAATTAGCCGTAAATATTAAGTTGAAGAGCTTTTATGGGCCAGTCTGTTTGATCTGCACTCGGGGAGCAGCTAGGGTACAGCATTCACAATAAAATATTGATGCTTCTCCTCCCACAACCATCAAGATTTGCAGTGTTTTGCAACACTGTTGTATTCATTCTTCCACTTTGTTTGAGAGAGAATGAGAGTCCATGAGTACATGAAGTAGGTGTAAAGACCATTGGTGTTGCTTGTCATATAGGGCCTGTGGAATGAGGAGTACTGTATATGTGGGACAAGACCTTTGTGAGGTTGTAACAGTTTGTTGTTTGTCTGGCTGCACGTGTTTATTGACTCATGCAGTGCTGAAATCTGCTTAGTAATATTGATAACACTATAATAACTCAATGACCCTGAAAACGAGAATCACAGAGATCCAGTTTATTCACAGCATTTCCTGTGCTTGATTTTGTTTTACATTATGCTTATAAATCTGATCAGAGACATGTGATTGTAGTTTTTAAATGGATATCAAATCAAATCACCCTCATTTAGCGATTTACAGAGTGAGATAAACTTATTAAGAGATAAACTAATTTAAGGTAACATAGATTGGTTTGGTTTTATAGCGGTTCTTGCATAATGTTATTTTCCAGCTAAATTAGTTTTCATTGATTCACTTCTGTTTAATTGATTATTTGTTATTAAGTTAGGGGCCTCTAATATGACACTCTTCTCTCTAAACAGACTTTAAACATGAACCTGTGATAAACGCTGATGGCGTTCACATGTGCATTAAGAATTGATTCTATAGTTATGTGCGTTTGAATATATGTGCGAAGGTTTGTAATTCCAACCCGATCTCACGACCAAGTAGTACGAATTCGACGAATGATTAAAAAGTGGCTAATTCGTAAAACAATTCATACGACCTCACTCGTACGAATTAGTTCAATTTTGCTATATCGTACATATTTTACAAATTGGCCAATTCGTATGAATTCGTACGAATGACCTACCCCTTACCCCACCCCTAACAGCGCAGTCTCATCCCAAGACGTCATATAACTGACGTTTTGGGACGTCTTTTGACCATACGTCAATATCCGCCTTTTTAGGGCCCCCTTAAACGTCGGTAGATGAGGTTATCGGATCCTAACTCTACCCCAGACCTAAACCTAACCCTAAACCTACCCCGTCACCTAACTGACGTTAAAGGTAAAGCGTCAGGTAAATCGCCATCTACCGACGTTTAAGGGGGCCCTAAAAAGACGGATATTGACGTATGGTCAAAAGACGTCCCAAGACGTCAGTTATATGACTTCTTGGGATGAGACTGTGTTACCCCTAAACCTATCCATCACGTGGGTTTAGACAAATCGTACAAATTCGTACGAGTGAGGTCGTACGAATTAGACACTTTTTAATCATTCGTCGAATTCGTACGAATTGGGCGTGAGATAGTGTTGGTAATTCCCTACAACCTATGCCTAAACAAACTACTTGTCTTGCCTATAAATTTTGATACATCAATATCAATATCAATTTTATTTGTATAGCACACTTAAAACAACCAAGGCTGACCAAGGTGCTTCACAGGTATAAAATACAACAAGGCACACAATAAAATTACAACAATAGAACATTATAATAGACAGTGTATGATATATAATGAAATTAAATTTAAAAATTTACCAGGAAAGATGATAGACTTAACTGGGAGGAATCATTTTATTTGATCACTTCGGGGTTGGTACAGTACGTGAACCCTAATTTCCACAACGCTTTATCTGTTGAGTGGAATGTGACACTATGTGACACTAGGAGTGGGGGAATCATTATTTTGAAGTATTATGTTAAATTAAGGTCACTTTTTTATTTTTAGTACTGCATCAGGTATCATAAACAAGCAATAATGGTATAAATGTTTCCACAAAAGTGTTAAGCAGCAACTGTTTTCAACATTGGAAATAATAAGAAATGTTTCTCCACCAAATCAGGAAATTAGAATGATTTCTGAAGAATGATGTGACACTGAAGACTAAAGCTATTGCTGCTAAAAATTCATCTTTGCCACCACAGATATACATTTTAAAATACATAAAAAAGAAAACAGTTATTTTAAATTATAATGATATTTCACAATATTACTGTATTTGCTTGGTATATTTGAGCAAATAGAGTTTATATAAATGAACCTAGATTAATAAATGCTGTAAAACTACAACAAAAACACTGTAAACAAAAAATATGTTAGTTCCTGATACTGTATAATGCATTAACTAATATGACCAAATTGAAACTTGTTAACATGATATTTCTCCTGACTATATTAGATACATATTCTTACACCAGAAATCAATATTTTAGTTAAAACCTTCACAAAAATATTTTTGGGAAAACAACAAAAAGACAATCCGCTCATAGATGGCTACAGTAGGTCCCTGTACAGTAGGTTTCCACCCCAAGTTAGCACTTTGCTAAAAGGAACTGAAGTGAAGAGTAGTCTCAGTCACAAGATCTTTCTTTATGTTTCCATCCTTGACACTTTGTTTACAAATTTTTGTCGGAGAGGAAGACATTAGGCCTGAAGGAGCCATCTCAAGTCATGTGAGCCCCATACCCCTGCATTATTGAAGTCTTCCACACAGTTTAGCACAAGTTGAGTGCTTCCTCGGCTGCTGTTGTCCATGTATCATTCCACACGGGCGCTCTGGGGTCACAGCTACTCAACCACACTCTGAAAGAGAGACCACACCTGACGTTAGGCTCATGGTGAATGTTGTTTTGGACCCCATTGACTTCCATTGCATAGACAAACAGCACTTCAAAATTTAATCTTTTGTGTTTTTATCAGTTTGGAACCATTTGTCTTTATGTGAGTCTTATGCTCACCAAGGCTGCATTTATTTGATCAAAAATGCAGTTGAATCTGTAATTTTGTGAAATAGTATTACAATTTAAAATACTTTTTTTTCTGTTTTCTATTTGAATATATTTCAAAATGTATTTCAGTCTTCAGTGTCAAATGATCCTTCAGAAATCATTCTAATGTGCTGATTTGCTGCTTAAGTAAAACATTTTATTATTATCAATTGTGAAAACAGTTGTGCTGGTTAATATTATTGTGGAAACATATATACATACATATATATATATATATATATATATATATATATAGAAAGTTCACACAACATTTAGAACAGCATTTATTTGAAATAAAAATCTTTTGTAATGGCTTTACTGTCTTTTTTGATCAATTTAATGTGTCCTTGCAGATTAAAAGATTAAAAAAAAAAAAATCACACTTATCCCAACCTTATAAATACAGTGTACATCATTGTGTGTTTAATGTATTTCAGTTGATTTTCAGGTGTATGAACATGTAAAAAATTTGATTCAACATTCTTAAGCCATGAAGAAGAATCCAAGGTTAGGTGAGGCATTAACTTTGGCTTCATTGAAATGAAACCTATTCGGAAAAGTAACTCTGTTCTTTAAATTATAGTATCACAGTCAGGAAGATGTTCCACATTGGTCTTTTTTATTGGTCTCTTGTTTCTAATTGTGCTTTACTACTGAGTTAAGGCTTATGGGCTGCAAAGGATTGGAAATCTATTTCCAACAGAGCTTTTTTTGTGTTTGGCACGGTCTTTTGGGATATTAACAATGTACCATGGTGCTCACAGTATTGTGAATAATTACCTCACATCTGCATTGGACATCATTGAGAGTCCTTACATCAAGGCTGAGCGATATTCTTCTCAGCCACATTAGTCTCTGGTGAGTGTCCATTCCGTTCTAGTCCCTATATTGTGTTTATAGAGCGAGTTACATCACTAGCACTCTGTAACAACAATTAAAGTGCTGACACTTCGGCCCACTCCAAGCTCTCTATTCAATTAAATCCTTTGCCATCACTGTCTTTTCTTTGTCTCTTGCTCATAAACCTCTGTCAAGACTCTTCATTTACCAGGCGGCATGAGCTGACGGACTGGATCTGAGACTGTAAAATCATGACTTGTCATTTGCCTCTGCTCTGTTTCTTGCTGCGTTTCCTGCGTTTCACACTGCTCGTGCTGTCCATTATGCTCAGGGTCCTAATACGGCTCCCTTAGTTCGTACATGTCTGTGTGGGTGCTGCGGCTCCTCGGGGTCAGGCGGGAGGGCATGTTACTGTACCTGCCCAAGAAAACATTGGTTCTTTTGATCACTGTCGTAAATGTTTTAATGTTATTTATTGTAAATGCCGGTCTCAAGAGCAATACATGTGATTGGCCCCTTTGGAAGGTATCATATGACTCGATAATCTATGTCACATGCTAGATTGCGTAATCCATGTCACATGCTCTGCACAATTGTGGCACTTCAAAATTTGATAAACAAGTAGTCAAAAGTAAAATATTTCTGAAAGGTCCTTTTAGCGTGACATGCTTTAATGTTTAATGCTAAATTTAAAACAAGTTTATTTATTTGTTTATTCCTTCACTCCAAAAGACCATTTAAAATTAACTAGCACATTTAAAATGATGGTTTAATAAAATTGCTAAACAAAGGACTGCTGTAAACAAACAATAGGTTTTAGTTCTTTCACAGCTTTATGATTTGTTACTTATTTTTCGGTTGCAGGTTGTATCAGGGGGAGAGACATTCTCATCCTAAAGAGCATTTGTTTGGACAAAAATCTGTGTGGTGCATTTAAATTTGTGTATCAGCTAGAAGCTTTATTTATTTCGTTTTTTTTTTTTTTTTTAACTTTTGGAAGTACACAAGCATACAGATTAACAAATCCGTGAAATTTAGGGTAAAAAAAAAAAAAAAAAAAAAAAAACTTCAGCTGTGGTTGCCATGCTGAACTTCATCATGAAAAATATGGTAGAAACATTTTAGGTTTTACAGATTGAACACATTAGACTAAAATAATTCAATAAACATTAATTTTACAACATTATAAAATGTAAGGGGGAAAAAAAAAAAACCCTAAGAATAATTTTAATAATAAACCATCCAATGTGAATTGTCACAACTGAATGTACATTTGGGTTTTTCACTGTGAATTATTGTTCTTCTTCTAAAAAATTTAAGTTTGACTGCATTTTACTATAAAATTAGATATATTGCAGTTTTTAAATGGTATGTGGTATGAGAATTTACTGCTAACTAATTAAAATGCTTTAAAGGTACAATATGTAGGATTTTTCCAGTAAAATATCCAAAAACCTCTAGGCCAGTATTTTATATTGTGTTTAGTTGATTACTTATAATATCCCCAATGTTCCCCAACTATTTGTAAATCGTGAGAAAATTGCGATTTTAACCAAGGTAACGGGACGTGTCAGCAGGGGTCATAACCGTGTTACCCTCGGTTTCCGCTCGTACTGCCATAGTAACCATTGCGACAGACCTGGACAACTGGGTTATGGTTAGCAGGAAGCTCACAGTGGTGTTGTTTTGTTCAAACATTTTGGACCATGGCAAACAGACTTTGAGACAAAAAAAGAGGACTAGAACGAAGATCAAAAGCATTTTTGAAGCATCGAAAATACATTTTGGTCCAAAAATAACAAAAACTGCGACTTTATTCAGCATTGTATTCTCTTACGGTTCTGTTGTCAATCTGTTGTCAATTCAGTGACGTAAAACACTGACGTTTTATCAGTGCGCCCGAACTTTGTTTACAGTCTGAGGGAGACGCACGCTGTAAACTAAACAATCTTCGCAAACATGTCTAAGGATTTCAACACAGAGGAAGACTTTCACTGTTTTGCCCAGGCATATTTATTTGAACCTGAATACACGGACACACCAGATACATGTCAGCAGCATCACTGCAGACTCGTGAACGCGGATTGACAACAGAAACGGAAGACAATACAATGCTGAATAAAGTCATAGTTTTTGTTATTTTTGGACCAAAATGTATTTTCGATGCTTCAAAACATTGTAACTAACCCACTGGTGTCACATGGACTACTTTGATGATGTCTTTATTTCCTTTTTTGGACAAGGACAGTATACCGCGCATACATTTTCAATGGAGGGACAGAAATCTCTCGGAAATCTAAATCTAAAATATCTTAAACTGTGTTCCGAAGGTCTTACAGGGTTAGAACGACATGAGGGTGAGTCATTAATGACATAATTTAAATTTTTGGGTGAATTAATACTTTAAATTAAGCGGTTTCATGTCCCGACATCTTGAACAAGATATACACCGTCCCGACAAGATATACACGTTCCCTTTAAACTTTCATGTACAGTCAAACCAAACCTTATTCAGACACCATGTATAATTTGTTTATATTTTTTTTACTAGTTGGTGCAAGACACTATTGTACAGTATATTTACTCTATGTAAGTTAGGATAGCAAGGTGTCTGAATAAATTTTGGTTTGACTGTACAATTTTCCCGAAAATCTTGATAAAAATAATTTATGGACACGTAATGCGTCAGTTAACCATATTTAAATGTACTGCAAATGTACTCTGCTCTGCAGACAGCATGCTATTCCAAACATATAGAAGGTCATAGAAGAACAGTCGTCGCCTGCCTTTCATTCTTCGGTTCTCCCAATTTCCTCTTATCTCTCCTGTAAATAGAAAGGAGGAGGTGTGCGGCTGCTTAAAGCTATTGTCAGCTTTGTTGCCACTCTGAGACATAATCCTGTTGTCCGTCTCCTGCTAAGAAAGACGATACATATTTTACATTACTGCTCCGCTGCTACAAAAAATTGACAAAATATATGTTTTTTGAGTGATATCGTTGTTTAGATAAATAATAATCAAATTCACTAATTTGTTAACACCGCCATAGTATATATTGGTAGAAAGAGGAAATAAGAATATTGATGAATAATGTTCCTGTCATTTACATTTTACATTTACGTTTATTAATTTAGCTGACGCTTTTGTCCAAAGCAACTTACAATTGCTATATATATCAGAGGTCACATGCCTCTTGAGCAACTAGGGGTTAAGTGTCTTGCTCAGGGACACATTGGTCACAATGGATTCGAACCCGGGTATCTCACACCAAAGGCATGTGTCTTATCCACTGCGCCATCACCACCGCAATGTTCCTGTCATATGGTTGAGTGATTTCCATTATATCCATAACCATCATATTTAGACACAGAGCATTTATTTTATGTATTCACAGAGCAACATTATTAATTTTGATTGTTGGAGAGTAAAACACATAACTTTTTTAAAAAAAATCATAATTTGGTGTTATTGAAAATTGTTATTTAGTACTCAGATATTAGTATAAAAAAACACTTTCTGCTCATTATTCCAGTGTTTCTCATAAAACATCATAGACACAATCAATAATCAATATCTGAAAGGTGATGAAAGGAGGAATGTCTTACGTCGATTTTTACTTTCGCACACATTCATGCCTGTTTAAAAAAAGTGAGAGTTTATGTGTAGCACCTTTCTATTTTGTCTTTCTAACCCTTGATTAAGAGGTAGTAAACAATATCATCACTGATGTCAGAAATCTAGTTTATTGGTTTGTTTAATTGCTATTAACATGTGTTAACTAAGCTAAAAAGTCTATAAAAACTCCATAGTGACCATTTGTGAACACAAAAAACCACCTAGCATCACCCTAGCAACCATTGAAAACACAACAGCAAAATTAAAATTTTGGTTACATTTTCCTCACTTTCATGTCATTTTAAACATATAACATTTGATATAACTTTAAGTTGTAGAAGTTAAAGAATATCCAGGCATGCTCTTGTCCGAACAATGAAAGTGATTTCCAGATGTGCTCTTAAAAGACCAAATTTATATATATAGAGAGAGAGAGAGAGACAGAGACAGAGACAGAGACAGAGACAGAGACAGAGACAGAGACAGAGACAGAGACAGAGAGAGAGAGAGAGAGAGAGAGAGAGAGAGAGAGAGAGAGAGACGGGAGCTGTGAACATTCTACAACTTAAAAAAACAAAAAAACAAATACAAAAACGAAAGTAAAGTCGCCCTAACGGACGACTGCCGCCACACATAATAAAACAGAAACATTAATCATGGTCTCTCTCGTCCTTCAGCGTCACCGCTCCTCCTTTTATGCTTCCGCTCCACCATGAGAGAAATGAGATTGAGATATGAGATTACAGACATTTTTTGAGATGATCAAAAATGGCTGCAAAAAATAAAACAGCATTGTTTATTCATTTGATCTTTCATTCAAAAAATTTAAGAAGTCCAAAAAAAACTTTCATTGAAGTAAATGCTTTTCTCCAAAACACGCTGGACATAATTATTTTTCATAATTAAGTTTCAGTGAATAGCAACTTATATTTCAGGCTGCTTCTTACATAAAGCTATCGGATGGCTTCTGAAGACTTGGAACATAGTACATGATTCATAATGAACCATTTTTATGGTGCTTTTCTACCTTTTTATTTTTTTGGAACTTGACAACCCCTGTTCCAATACGCTTTCATTTTATGGCAAAAAATAAATAAATAAATAAAAAAACCATTTTGTGTCCTTTGAAACAATATGAGGGTAAGTGGATAATGATTGAATTTTCAGTTTTGCCAGAACATTTCCTTTAATTAACTGTAGAGTTGTAGAGTTTTAAACCGTTTGCACCTTTTTTAGTGTTGAATGTTCCTTCTAAGGCAGAGCAGGCTGCAGCCAGCAAGACGAAGGAGATTGAAGGAGACAAGAAAAATTAAAAAAAAAAAAAAAAAAAACGCAGTGGGATACAGAGATGGGTATAAAAGTGTAGGAGGGGGCCGGTGGGAATGCAGTGCCCAACTGCCTGTGGCAGTCATTGACCTTAAGGTCAACATGGTAGCAGGTTCAGAGTTTTGACAGAAGCAGCCAACTGTGGAGAAAGGAGTGTGCCCACTGGCACTCCATGTAGCCAGTCACTGTGTGTTAGACTGATAAACTGCAACTATCGCTCGTGTGTCTGTTTTACACACATCCGACCAATCGCGTTGCCCGGCTTTTGGTCGGAGATGCTGAAGCCGTCATTGGGACCTGCCTTTTTACATTACAATGTTTTTCCTCTTGAGTAACACTGCTAAACAGCTCACCCTCAAAAGCTCTGTCACTAAACATT
Organism: Pimephales promelas; assembly: GCF_016745375.1. The sequence goes on from NW_024121421.1 coordinate 4,964,068, forward strand.
AGCAAGGACTCAAAACCCTCCTCCCACAGAGACGTGAGAGCACTGATTGGCCACCGCGAAATCTGATGACATGTTTGACCTAGACATGACCTCTCATACTAGGTATCAAGAGAGTGCATCCATAAGTCAGCAATAGCCAGGGGTATTTGGAACATGAACCGGCAAGACATCAGTTATTCAATCATTTTTGTCTTGTTTTCCAGTGAAATGATCTAAAGGTCCATACATTTCCTAGAGAGGAAAATATGTATCTTTTTTTATTTATTTTTTATCCTGTTAGTATTAAATTAATCCTTTGGCATTTTTTTTGCATTGTTTTCCAGTTAAAAAAAAAATATATATATATATATATATATATATATATATATATATATATAATACTTTGTATCCTTGTTTAATATTATTATTATTAATTATTATTTAGCTCTTTGGCTTTTTTTATTAGCACAAACCTGTTTTCTAATGAAATGATGTGCAGTGAGGAAAATAAGTATTTGAACACCCTGCTATTTTGCTAGTTCTCCCACTTAGAAATCATTGAGGGGTCTGACATTTTCATTGTAGGTGCATGTCCACTGTGAGAGACATAATAAAAAAAAATCCAGAAATCCCAATATATTATTTTTTAATTATTTATTATTTGTATGATACAGCTGCAAATAAGTATTTGAACACCTGTCTATCAGCTAGAATTCTGACCCTCAAAGACCTGTTAGTCTTCCTTAAAAATGTCCACCTCCACTCCATTTATTATCCTAAATTAGACTTACTTACTTACTTTACTTACTTTACTACTTTATTGTCAGACGAGTCTGAAATTTTTCTTGCATAACAGTGTATGTTTGCAACATCTAACATACATTCTACATCGACATACTCTTACACATCACATATTACAGTACAACATACATACAACGTATATACTGTACATACATTCTACATCGACATGCATTTACACATCACATATTATACCATCCAAACAGTACAACACTCATACTTCTAACACCTTCACACTTGATCTCTGATTGAATGTTTTGTTCAACGCTATGGTAGCCTGGTGCACAAAGGAGTGTTTCAGCCTCACTTTATTAAATCTGGGCACTCTATACCTCCTATTTGATGGTAAAAGTTCAAATTCTTTATGCAGAATATGCAGAGGGTTAGATGTTATAGTACTAGCTAGCCTTAGCAAATTGTTATGATAGGCTGAGTCATAGAGCTTCTCAAGGGGCTGACCTATAATCTTTGAGCAAATTTTTAATTGATTATACAACTTTGTTTTCAGCATAACAGACAAGCTTTTATACCAAATTGAGTTGCAATATTGCAGTATACTCATTATCAAAGACTTATAGAACAACAGGAGAATCTGTTTACTTACTCCAAATGATCTAAGACGACGAAGAAAATAAATTCTCTGCTTTGTTTTTTTACACAGTGAGTCAATGTGTTCTTTCCATGACAGCATGTCGTCAATAATCACTCCTAAATATTTATATGTCTTAACCGATCCAATTTCCTCCTTATTAATAAGGACAGGCATCATATCGGATACAGACCCAAATACAATCTCCTCAGTTTTACTGGTATTAATGACAAGGGCATTATTCTCACACCACTCATTCAATTTAGTCACACCTTGCTGATGAAACTCAGGACTGTTCAGATCATTTATCACAGATATTAAAACAGTGTCATCAGAATATTTTAAAATATACTGATTTGACACGTCAGTTCGACAGTCATCTGTATATAAGGTGAAAAGTATGGCAGAACTAACGCAACCTTGTGGGACTCCGACATTTGTAATGATTGCAGACGACACAGTATTATTCACTTTGACTCTCTGAACTCTATCAGTGAGAAATGAAGTGTACCATTGGACCAGATAGGGATTAACATTCAGCCGTACAAGTTTTGTCACCAGTCTGTCAACCTGTACTGTGTTGAATGCAGAAGAGAAATCTAAGAACAAAGCTCTAACAGTTGTTTTGGGTTTATCTAGATTTTTAGAGATGATGTGTACTAAAGCAGCAACTGCGTCTTCAGTGCTACAGCCTTTCTTATAGGCAAATTGCCAGGGATCTAATTTGTCTTTGACTGTATGAACTAAATGCTGAAGTAACAGTCTCTCTAAACATTTCACAATCACAGAGGTGAGGGCTATTGGTCTAAAATCTTTATATTCTTTTGGACATGACATTTTTGGTAATGGTTTAATGTATGCGGTCTTCCAAATCACAGGAACAGTGTGTGTGTCAATGGAGGCTTGAAATACTGGTTGCCACACCGGTGCTAATTCATGTGCAAAATTCTTTAGAAGACCTGCACTACATCCGTCAGGACCAACAGCCTTTTTTGTATCAATAGATTTGAACATTTTCCTAACATCCTCAACCTCAATAACAATTCTATCCATTAATGACGGAACTATATCTATTGTTTCTTTGATCTCATTGTGTTTGTTAATTTGTTCAAATCTGGTAAAAAAGATGTTTAGTTCATTCCCAAAACACAATTCATCGTCAACTACAATAGATTTTTTTGAAGGAGACAATCCCGACATAGTTTTCATAATGTCCCAGACCTTTTTAGAGTTATTAATTTTAAAGGCTTTCTCCAAACATTTTTTATGAACTTCTTTTGCTTCGTTTAGTTTAATTTTTAACTCTCTTTCTGTTTGTTTAAGTGTCCTAATATCTTTCTCTTTAAATGCTACTTTCCTCACATTTATAATTTCCTTAATATCTTTGGTCACATATGGTTTATTGTTTGGATAAACTCTAATCTCTTTAGTAGGTATATTCAGCTCCACACAGAAGTTAATATAGTCATTTAACACTGTAGTTCTTTCATCAAGTGAGCCTTCATCAAAAATTTCCCAATTTGTCCAGTCGAAACAGGCTCTCAGTTGTTCTACACTCTCATTCGACCACATTCTGATCATCTTCCTTTCTGGTTTGCTTCTTTTAAATTTAGTTCTGTACACAGGATTCATATGCACAACATTGTGGTCAGAATTTAAAATTGGTGGCATACTCTTGGACACATAAGCATCCCTGACATTCACAAAGCATTTATCAAGGATATTGTTATTTCTTGTTTGAGTCTTTACATACTGTTCAAATCCCGGCAGCAAAGTCTCCAGTTTACATTGGTTTAAATCACCCAGTACGATCACGGGTGCGTCAGAGTAGCTGAGTTGTAGTTCATGAACATAGTCCGCTATCAGGCTGGCTGCCTGAAATGGCTTACCGCTGGGTGGAACATATACCACGAAAAGCAAAATACAACCAAATTCTCTAGGCAGATAAAAAGGTCTTAAGGTCATGCCGAGAATTTCCACATTTGGGTCGCATATCTTACATTTCACTGAATATGCGCGGCACCATTTCTCATTTATGTACGCGCAGATGCCACCCCCTTTATTTTTCCCTGAAAGTTTATCTCTATCAGCCCGAACTAATGTGAATCCCGGGATCTCAAACAGCGAATCGGGCATTGTTGACTGCAACCAACTTTCCGTGAAGCAAAGCAAGGATGCCTCACGAAATTCATTACAGTACCTTGTGTGTGATCTTATCATGTCCACTTTGTTATTTAGAGAGCGCAGATTACTGAAGACAATTGACGGCAACGGTGGTCGTTTAAATCTCCTTCGCAGTCGACTCCGAATTCCTCCTCTTCTTCCTCTTTTCCTTCGTTTTGTTCTCAACAGCTCGCGTGGAACATTTTCGAACAGATCCTTAAATTGGCTTGTTGTCAGCTCTTGAGTTATCTTACGATTTAGCTCCAGCAACGACTCCCGGGTGTAAGGACGTGCAGCCATTGTTGTGACACCGCATGTGTTTAAAGTTCCACATGCAGTTGGACATTGCATCTTCAAACATAGTCCACAGAGAATGATCGTCCACAAAATCCAGGTCGAGAACATATTTTTCCCAGCTTTCATTTTTTCAACTTCTGCTGGTCCCCCACCAAACACTTAACAATAAACATCCAGCAAACAAACCGCAAACATAGTACACTGAAACGCAGTGCTGCCGCTGAGCAGCGCACCGGAAGTAGACGGACATGTTTGAGGTTGTTAACTGCATAAAGACACCTGTCCACCCCATACAATCAATAAGAATCCAACTACTAACATGGCCAAGACCAAAGAGCTATCCAAAGACACTAGACACATTGTACACCTCCACAAGGCTGGAAAGGGCTACGGGGAAATTGCCAAGCAGCTTGGAGAAAAAAAGGTCCACTGTTGGAACAATCATTAGAAAATGGAAGAAGCTAAACATGACTGTCAATCTCCCTCAGACTGAGGCTCCATGCAAGATCTCACCTCGTGGGGTCTCTAAGAAAGGTGGATAGCGGAGAACTACATGAGAGGAGCTGGTCAATGACCTGAAAAGAGCTGGAACCACCGTTTCCAAGGTTACTGTTGGTAATACACTAAGACGTCATTGTTTGAAATCATGCATGGCACAGAATGTTCCCAAGCTTAAACCAGCACATGTCAAGGCACGTCTTAAGTTTGCCAATGAATATTTGGATGATCCAGAGGAGTCATGGGAGAAAATAATGTGGTCAGATGAGACCAAAATATAACTTTTTGGTCATAATTCCACTAACCGTGTTTGGAGGAAGAAGAATGTTGAGTACCATCCCAAGAACACCATCCCTACTGTGAAACATGGGGGTGGTGGCATCATGCTTTTGGGGAGTTTTTCTGCACATGGGACAGGGCGACTGCACTGTATTAAGGGGAGGATGGCCGGGGCCATGTATTGTGAGATTGGAAATTAGATCATTGAAGATGGGTCGAGGCTGGGTCTTCCAACATGACAATGACCCGAGAAGCACACAGCCAGGATAACCAAGGAGTGGCTCTGTAAGAAGCATATCAAGGGTCTGGCGTGGCCTAGCCAGTCTCCAGACCAAAACCCAATAAAGCATCTTTGGAGGGAGCTCAAACTCCGTGTTTCTCAGCGACAGCCCAGAAACCTGACTGATCTAGAGAAGATCTGTGTGGAGGAATGGGCCAAAATCCCTCCTGAAGTGTGTGCAAACCTTATGAAAAACTACAGGAAACGTTTGACCTCTATAATTGCAAACAAAGGCTGCTGTGCCAAATATTAACATTGATTTTCTCAGGTGTTTAAATTATTTGCAGCTGTATCTTACAAATAAATAGTTAAAAAATCATACATTGTGACAAGTGACACTCTCACAGTGGACGTGCACCTACGATGACAATTTCAGACCCCTCCATGATTTCTAAATGGGAGAACTTGCAAAATAGCAGGGTGTTCAAATACTTATTTTCCTCACTGTATGTTTTTGACAAATAACCAGTCAAAAATTAACATTTTTGTCACAGTGTTGTTACTTTCATGTTGTTTCAATCCAGAAGTTGGCTGAAGAATATCCAGGCCGCTCTTTTCCAAATGATGAAAGTGATAGCATAAACTTAATACTAAAATAACCTTTGGCTATTTTATTAGCATAAACCTTGCCTTGTTTTACAGTAAAATTATGTATATAAATGTACATGATGTACAGAGCTGACTCTGATACTCATGGCTGTTATCATTAACACAGGGGAATTCAAAATAGTGCTCATTGAATATTACATTCTCCTACATTACTGATGTTCTCGAACCATGAGGTTCAGCAGTTACTGGTAATATTATCAGTATTATTAGTTGTAGTATTAGTAATATTTCCCTGAAATCATGCTTTGTGGATAAATGTGTACCATGTTCAAATGTGATCCTCCTCGTTGCTTTGCTTTGACATCTTTGATGTCTTGGTATCATGGTCACGCATAAACCCTCTGAGGAATACCTTTTTTTCTGTCTGTAGTTTCTGTGAAACTATTGAAGAACATGATTAGGCGAGGAACGAAAGCTCATAATGAAACAGAAGGGGAGAGATGAAAGCCACCTATGTGGAATTTCAAAAAAACAAACTCCCACTCAAATCGTGTAAATGAAAGTTTTTCTGAGAACAGTGTCTTTGATGGACAGTTTTGTGATTGATATTGTGCTTGCTTCAGTCACAATTACAGCTTCCGGGTAAACCTTCACTTGACTTATCTGATTAAGAGAAGGCACAATGTTTGAGAATAAAGATGATGACAGATTCAGATCTCAACTCTTTTCACGTTTGGGCACAACAAAAAATCACTTTACTGGCTTTTATAGAAAAATTCTGAGAAAAAAAAGCTACAGTAAAAAAACGTATTAGTTAACGGTAAGTTTCATTTACCATATAATGTGAAAATTCTAAACTGTTTACCACTGTTTTAGGTAGAAATGTTTTCATTAAAATCATGCTAATCTTGACAACCCACTGTAAGCCTATTTAAGGCCTCGTTTACACGAGAACGTTTCCGGGTGAAAACGTAAAAATATTTTATCGGATGTGCCTTTCGTTTACACTGCGACGGTGTTTTTGAGGCTTAAAAACGCAAAAAAAGTGAAACCACCCTCCAGAGTGGAAATCTTAAAAACGCTCCACCGCCGCGTTCCCATGTAAACGGTAAACACGCAAAAGTCTGCTTGACAGTGAAGGTTGTACGCAGGCGCGTGGACTTGGTGTTGTTGTAGTATGCACTCCTAGCCACCTGAAGTGCATACTACATTGAATTTCACACACTTTTGTGTCACCATTTGCACGCGGATTTCCCACACAAAACGCTCGTCTAAACGCAGAATAAAAAAGTGATGACGCAACGCCACTTTTGCGTTTTCTCTTCAGAATTGTTTCCGTGTAAACATAGCCTAATTCTTCATATAATAAAACAAACTTACGTCGGTTAGCAAGTCCTGATAATGATTTAGTTGTATGATCATTTAGTTTCATTTGTTTCAATGTTATGTTTCAGCTAGCTTTTCGAAATTGCAGAAATACTTTGCTTAAATTTGAAAGCTCATTTGTTTCAGTTCTAAATTTGCACTGTAATTTCAGTGTTATGATTATGAATTTGTTTTAATTTATCTGCTACCACCCTCAATGAGCCATAACAGATTACTTAATAGAGAGAATAAACTGACACTTTTCAAAGTCTGCGATTGTAACGCCACTTAGCAGTAAAATGCAGCAAATACACATCCCCAATTTTGCCGCCACTGGAACGGTACCAACTATATATTTACAGTAAAATACAGTCAAATGTATGTACAGTCAAACAGTACAAGGACATGCATGAAACATCACGTTTATGTTTTATATAAATCATTTTGTTTCATTTCTTTTAACGGTAATGTACAGGACATTACAATGAACTCTAATTCATCACGTGGTACTGCCTGTATTATTATGATTTGGATCTGTACAAACTAGATTTTAGTTGTTCAATAGATTTCTAATACCTATCATGTAACTTAATGATGTAAAATACACAAGCACCAATATGCTATCTCATAATAGTGGAAACATAGTGCTCGTAGTTTTTACAGTAAATTTCTGGCAACCACAGCTTGGTTTTATTTTTAACATACATTTAACAGGACCTTCTTTACAGAGCAATTATGAAGATGTAAGCACCTAAACACACTTCATATGTGACGGTCCTTACGCATACTGTCAGGTTGTTAGGGATAATCAGTTTAAGATTGTGTATGTGTGTGTGCCCAGTGGTTATGAAACTGTTGCAGAGACTCCATTTCCGCTCAGACTCAAAGGGTAGCTAATATTACCTAAGTGGATTCTTTTGTTTCACATGTTCTTCAGAGCTTGACATTTGATTATTGAAGGAATGTTCACTTTTTCACTCAAATGCATTTTATATTCAAATGGACAAGAATTCAAAACAGCCCACGGCCTTTGTCAGTGGAACAACTTGAATCCTATTTAATATAACTTATCAACCTATTTTCTAAAACGGGTGCTCAAAATTGCTTGAGTGTAGAGAGAAGAAGATATTGTTTTTTAATGTGTGTGGAAGGAGATAGTCGCAATACTCCGTGCCCATCTGCTTTTCATTGTGTGAGTGCATCGGAGCCCCTAAAGAGGTGACAATTACTACATCTCGACAGCTTTGACTGTGACATGGATGAGCAAAGCTGACCGAAAATACTGTAACAAGGGTGGGCTACGCAGACCTTCTCTGGCTGACAGACTTCCTTCGCACTTTGATTCTGCCTGACCCGCAATCCAGGAGGCCGAAGTGAGACGTCTCTCCGATCTGTTCAGACACAAAGTATGTGTACAGAACAAAAAGGTGGCGAGAGGAACTTCTCTTTTTGTAGCGCTAGGGTTTTCCCCTCTGAATTGTACAATTGCACGTCCCCCATCCGCCCTTTCGTTTTAAAATGCAAAGTTAACAGATTTACCCAGGCCCTCAAGCCCTGCACGCTCGCTCCTAATCTATTCTAATGTGTCAAAAAGCCTTTCCTTGGAGTTACAGAGAGATTGTTACAGAGAAACACTAGAGTTGTTTGTAAAAGTCATTTTAAATCATGAGTTTTAAGTGAAAAGTAAGTTTCTTAAGTGACTGTTCAGAGAAGCTACTGGACTACTGGTTCACTTCACACACAACAGCACATTTGATTTGATTTAATTCACTTCAGAGCTGGTTTGTGTGTTAATGTGTGTGTTGTGTGCATATCCAAATGGTCATACGATAATGTTGGGTTACAACAGTTGGTCATATCCACTGCTCTGAAAACTTTTAATGTATATCTTGTTGGTAATGTTCATCTTTAGGTATTAGCATATGCTTTAGATCTGCCTGTCCTGGCATTTAAGTTTTACTTCAAGGGATTGTTCATCATTTTCTCACCCATATGCTGTTCCAAAACTTAGTTTCTTCTGTGGAACACACGCACACAATAAATCAATTTTTATGCAATGCAGATACTTTGGATCTCTCTCTCTCTCTCTCTCTCTCTCTCTCTCTCTCTCTCTCTCTCTCTCTCTCTCTCTCTCTCTCTCTCTCTCTCTCTCTCTCTCTCTCTCTCTCTCTCTCTCTCTCTCTCTCTATATCTCTATCATATATATCATACAGTATATATATATATATATATATATATATATATATATATATATATAACTACAGTTGAAGTGACTTTAACAAACTCATAGCCTATCAATTAACAACCTCGGACAGTTACAGTAAGGCTCTGTTTACATCTGGTATTAAGATGTGTTTTGGGAGACACATTCCTGTTTACACCTGGTGTTTCAATCCGTCTCTTTTGTCCACTTCTGTCAACCACTTCTGTCCTGATTTCTTTGAGAGAAGGGTCTATGGGTGGGTAAATGTATGGATTTTTTTTATTTTTTTTTGATCTAATGGACAAAATAGGCTCGCACAATTTACATATGAACGCGCCCGGAGACGACAGAAAAACATATAGAGAGCAAAAGTTTTAGTTTCTGCTCTGACAGACACAAGTTAGATATCAGGAATGGTGAGAGAACATTGTGCTTGGCACGTTTTTCGTCTTCAAACCAAACTTATACCAAAGCTTAAATCCCCATCTGTCTAGAGCACTTCCCATAAGGTTACGTCAATAGGTGGAGAATAGGCTGTCTTTTGCGGCTGTTGACTGACCACATGAGTGTTTACAAAAGCGAAAGCAATCCTGTCGAATGCGTTTTCAACTACCTCTGGAAGTGGTCGAAAGTGGATAAGCTCACCTTAGCTCACAAAACATTCTAAAACCTGTTTACATCTTTATTTAGCATCGTTCAGTTGTGATTCGATCAACCAAAACGCATCTACCAGGTGTAAACAGGGCCTATAGGTCTACTTACAATAAGGTATTAAGGTCTGTCTTTAATAGTTTAAAGGGGTCATGAACTGGCTTTTTAAATTTTATTATATTGTTGTCTGAGGTCAACTTATGACGATCGCTTGAATTTTGCATTCAAAAACATTAAAATGAATAAGTAATAGGCTATTTTCTACCCTAGTTTTGAGCCTAGCTTAGAAACGCTGGGTTTTTATGGGCGTCTCGCACTGAAGACTTAGAAGTAAATGCCCACTGCTGTGAGTGGATAACAGTTTTGCATATTATATTGAGTTTCAAGTCACTCGTCGGTGCACTTGGGGGAAATTTTTTTGAAAACGTTCAATGTTGTAAAATGGCAACCGGAATGATTCTCCCATACATGTTCGACCCAGAGTCCATGTGTTGCACCATTCCTGTCAGATCCAATATAGACGGCACAGCACCGTTCTTTAATCTTAATCAGTCTGCTAATCCAGTCTTGTTTACAAAACAATCCTCAGTGAAATGAAGCGAACAGATGGACAATGTTTTACACTCATCAGCTGGCATTAACAATAAAGTTTAACCATTCACATTGGAATCCAGAGGAAGCTTATGTAGCGACTGTCTTCTTCCACAACCAGGCACTGCACAATATTTTGTATTGCTCGGTAGCGCGATCCGGTTTGTCATCACGAGGTAGGCCTATGTTATTTAGCTATGCGTTTAGTGCCTGAATCGGTGGGCGGGGCTAAACCGGCTGTGTTGAAGTAGGCGTTGATCTTCTTCTGCGGGGGTGGTGTTTTATCCTGTTTGACATCATAGTTCCCCACTTTGAAAAACCAGTCGTTTGCTGAGCCTACTGTCAATAAAAGCTTTTATTGGACTAACAAGGCCGTTTTCAGTTCTGAAACTTATAGGATATTCATATAATATGATGACCTCTTCGATATCAAAAGCTCAAAGAAAATTTGATTTCTCAGTTCATCACCCCTTTTTTCGTAAAATGGAGAAAATTAAATTACAATGAAAATTGTTTAATTTATGACTGTTGTTTTCATTAGATTTAGTCAGTTCTGTTTCAAATACAGTGTTATTTTTGTTGATCGAGATCTGGCAGTGACAGCACATTTTTCCTCTTGGGCGAGTGATTCATGGACTGCTTTCCCCGCGCATGAAATCCCCCATTTGCCAGCAAACTAATGAGCATTCGAAACAATTATGACGATACATACAGTAAGAGCACCAAAGCTGTTGTTGATTTGTTACCCGAAACCCTCAGTAACTGGCGAATGTGTGAAAATTTCCCAAAAATGACCATTGTTTGGCAAACAAATGAAATAGTGACGGTTACATACATATACCATAACGTTATACATTATAACGTCACATATAGGATCAGCCTGAAGTGGTTGTATTCGCTATAACAACCGCATCGCTCTACATTATCTCGCTTATTAGGCTACATACCTACCAAATAAATAAAAATAATTTGACACAAAATATTGATTTAAAAAGGAGTTTATTGATTTAAAGGAGTTTATCCTCCAGAGTGAACAGAACTGTGTCCATGGCAACGCTCTGTTTTTTATGGCTACGGTGTGTTATACTTAGTAGAGGTCTGTTATCAAGAAATAACAGAATGCATTCTACTTCAGAATTCAACCAAGCCATGTAATTTATACACTCTAAAAAATGTTGGGTTGTTTGAATCCAAATTTGGGTAAAATATGGGTTATGTTGGGTTAAAAATGGGTTAAAACTTTAGACATTATACTAACTATAAGTAACTTTTCAACTGCATGTCAACTAACTGTAATTAGAGGATTAGTTGACTGTCAGCTTAATATCTGATAACACTTTAGTTTGTTGGTCCCCCAACAGACATTCAACTGACTATAAGTAACTTAGCGACTACAAGTAATCTTATTCTCCTAACCCGAACCCTAACACCTAACCATAACCTAACAGTCTACTGACAGTCTACTATAATATACTAATACTCTAATGAGTTTGTTGACATGTAGTGTAACCAAAAGTGTAACCAAAAAGATAATTTCAAATTTGAACTTTCACTTTCAACTGTACATTTTTTAAATGCATTTTTAACCCAACATTTGGGTTTGTCCATATTTGACCCAAATTTGAGTTGAAATAACCCAGCATTTTTTAGAGTGTATATAATATATTGCGAATAATGTTTCGTCTAGTTTTTCATTTGTAATAGGGTTGTAATTATACAATATTTTCTCCACACATTTATTATGGCTTTATTATTCACAATTACAACAGTATTGCAATATCTTTAGAAATTAAAAAAAAGTATCTATTAGTCAAATTCTTATATCTGACCTTTTTGTGTTTTCTATGGCCAATGAATCACACTCAAAAATTCGTTTGTAAATGTAACCGTACAAAAAGAACTTGATCTGCACTTCCTGCAGACATTGTGTCAAACACCTTATCTTGTTTTACAGAACCCCAAACACTTTTTTCAAGTGCAGATAGAATGTCTCACCTTCACCTGTCATGTCCTCCGACATTTTGACTGACAGTAGTAGCTACACGCTGCATCATCTTTTTTCGCTTCATGATTAAAACCAGCATTACATTGCAATACTGCCAACTACAGTGTTGGAGTGTCTATGTCAGTGAAACCATGAAAATACACAAAAATGATATTGTGTATATGCTGCACATAGAGTACTATTGTTAATAATTTATCGCAGTTATCGTCAGTAGCGTTATATTATTGTGACACCCATAGTTTGAATCTATGAAAATGAAAGTATGAAAGTCACGAACCCATTGACTTTCAAGCTACAACCATGTCACTTTATTCATTTGAACACACACAACGTATCACACAGAAGTTGTGAACAGATTTCCATGGTTTCACTGACATAGTTTAAGACTTCCATAAAACAGAACTTTCTTAATTTGTTTGCACAAGGAAATCTGTGATGTACCCAATCTTCTCTTCTACCCATGATTTCACCCTCAAATAAAGGAGTGATTTCCTCTCCTCTAATCTAATGGGTGTATAATTTGCCATGACAATATAATTATTTTGAGGGTCCTATTTGCATTTCCAGCCTTCTGCTAAGTAAATGTTAGGGTTTAAGGTCTTTATAGATAAATTAATAATATCAAGTATTTAAAATAGCATGAAACATTTAAATTGAGTAATTTCACTTCCTGAAGGGCACGTTTAGGGTATTTTACATTTGCATGCAGACAGATACATCGGCCCTAATCACTGAGACGCAAAATTGTAGTTAAGAGTGTGAAATATTTCATGGGGCCTTTTTCGGGTCTATCTAATTTTTGTGTCATGGAGCCTGAGGTATTATTCTTGAGATAAAATAAGAAAACAAACTCGCCATCATCTATCATTTTTCTTTATTTCAGTAGCTGCGGCTCAGACACATAAAGATAAGTCAAATACAGTTTGTCCTTCATTTACACAATCATATCCATGATGATTTTGTCTGTTAAACTAAGGACAGAACTCTGTAAGAATCCCCCCCGCTCCCCGAGGAGGGCTGTTAAATGTAAATTTGGAACGTGACAAAGAGCTGGAGTTGCCATTCATCTTTATTTGCTCTGTTAGGTTAATATACCTCTTTGATTGGTTACCTTGATTGGTCATCACGCTCGCTGTGTCACTCAATCCCCTTTCTGACTATGCAAGAGTGTTTTGAGCAGTAATAACAGGCCGTATTTATGTCTTTAAAGAACAAGCCTCTGCCTCAGGCATGTAGTTTCATTCTCCTCATCATGTGACGGAGACAGTAATTGATTTCTCATTCTCTGACTTAAGGCAGTAACCTAAAAAGAAAAGCATAGGTTAATGCCAGCTAGTTTGTAGGCCAATAATAGAGAATGTAACACTGGTGATCTATTTGAAACAGACTATTAGACTTTGATTTTCTAATATGTAATTGTATCTGGCACAGTCACCTTGGAGGAGTCATTTACTTCTGCCCTCTTTATACAGTATATGCGCAGACAGCAATACAGTATGTCATGAACAAATTTATATATTTTTGAATACGGTGTACAAGAAATCAGGTATAAAACCTCTGCTTATTGAAGCTGGCAAAATATGGTGTGTTAATCTTTTTTTTTTTCAAAAATAAAATGAAACTACATTATGTTTGATCTTCACTCTCATTTCATTCAAGGTCACACTAAATAACAGTTGATTCATAATAATAACTTACTATTGGCTTCCATGCTTTGTCAATTTGATTCATTTGATTTTTAGTTTTAACTTTTAACTTATTACATTTTTTTTTTTGTCAAAGATAATTCTTATATATTTGTCCAACATAATTATTGGTACTTGATATTTTTTCAGATTTTTGGAATATGCAATATGGAGAAGAACATGCATAATTCTAGATTGTGAAAGCACATTATTTTGAATATTAATTACAAGATATGTATAATACACCGCTATGTATACATTTGTCATTTGTAGTCCAATTTAACGCAAAAACAAAAACAACGCTTTCTAAAGAAATTGCCCACATTTTAGTTTGACTTTTTTTTTTTTTTCGTTTAACAGTAGGTGACAAGAAATTCTTTCTGACCCACTTACTTCAGCAAACCACCTTAACCATGAAACCCATCTAAAGTACATGATGCAACGGTGCCTTTCCCCGCACAACCAAACACTTCCTCTCTGAATTCATGAAGAGATGGGCATCACCACAAGATTAAAACATTTTTTATAGGCACATTCACTTCACAGACGTGTTTGAAACGTGCAATTCTGCTTGAGGCAATGATGTGCTATCATGAAGTGTATTACTGAATGTTTCATCATGAAATTAGAGTCTCTTTGGTCTCCATTTAGCTGGTTAGTTATGACAGAACAACCTTCTATAGATGAATAAAATCAGCCAAATATTATAGAATGGAAGTATCTCTTTTAATTCAATCAGACAAAGCACCAAATGCTCTACAGCGAGGATTTATTTTGATCTTTTGATGGTTGTCACTGGGTTTGTGCTTATTTTCATTTTCAATAATCTTTTTACATCTAGAGAAATCAAGCCTGTCCTCAGGCTCTGTGACACAGCCATTGTTGGACGTTGAATAGACTTCTCTGTGGTGAGCTACAAGCCAAAGCACCCAGGAATCCAGGGACACAAATCTTTCTGATTTAGACTCCGTCCCATGCGGCCCGCTAGCATCAGCACAATTGTCTTTACACTCGTCAGACTGACCATCACTTCTCTCTGTCCAGTCTAACAAACTAATTTATACCCTACTCTTGACTCTAAATCTCAAAGCTTTATTAGCCATAGTTTATGAGTGGATATGGTCTGGGCACGAGCAACTGATGGTTGTTGCACTTGCCCTGTGGATCGATCTGTAGTAGACAGGCTGCATAATTACTGTACTTGCGCTGTGAGATGTGGGATGGTTAAATTGTGGTGCTTGAAGGTTCTACGCCCCCTGATGTTCACTAGGACCACCTCTCATTGTAACATGTCTGTCCCATCATCAACAACCATTAGTTAACGACCAGCCAGCCTATAAAACTAACTTTTAAATTGATTCATTTAAAAACATTCAAAAAGTTTGTCATGTCATCATTACATTTTCATTTATTTAAAAATATATATTTTTAAAACATTTTAAAAGCTCTTAATTTATCTGTTTATTTCTTATAGAATTCTGCCAGCCCAGCTGCGACAGGCTCCAACGCCCCTGTTACGGGCTATCGCCGCATGGTCATCCCAACCCAGCCCCCTTTAACCGCCACTAAAAAATCCACCCCGAAGCCGCAGGCCTCTTCGACTATCCCTCCTCCAGCTTCATCTTCTCCACGCCCCCAATACCAGCCTGCGCCCCAGCCTGTCCCAGCGTCCTACACCACCGCCTCTACTCCGAGCCAGCCAACCTTCAATGTTCAGGTCAAGGCCGCCCAGCCTGGACCCCAGCAGCAGCCGGTCCGTGGTCCAGCCCAGGTACAGTACATGCCGGCTCAACCCAGAGGCCCTGACTTTGCATACGGGCCTCCTCAGCCGGGATTCTGCCCTGCTCCATCTGGAGGCTATCATGACCAGCACTATGGTGGAGCTCCTGGTTATGGGGGTCAGAACACATGGAGAGCTGAACCGACTCACCACGCCCCTCCTCCATCCACCCAAGGGTACCAGCCTGCTCCTCCGAAAAAAACCTACATCACTGATCCTCCTGCCAGCTTGGCACCCTTTGGCGGTGGGCCTTCTGTTCCTCATAAGGTAAGGGTTAAATCTTTTTTAAATAACAGTAGTACAAACAAAAACAGATCCATGAAAAGCTTACTTAGAAAAGCATTCAGGCCCATAATCAATTCTCTAATTTTAATGAATTTATGTAATTATGTTGTCTGTGATATGTGTATTTTACAACACTGAAACACATATTGAATTATTTTAAAATGGCATGCACTATTTGTTTGACCGGATGAAATGTTATTTAGAGGACAAAATGGCCTTACTATTGGCTTCTACCTGTGTATAACTTAAATAAATGATATTTTCTGGATAAAAACACACATGGATTATTGTTCAAGTTGTGAATCTGTAGTCCAAAAACAAACAAAAAAAAAACAGAGCTGTTGAATAATTTAATATGAAAAAGTACATGGTAGAAAACGATATTCAAGCATTTGTGTTTAACACATCTAGAAAAGGGTTCAGATCTTGTGAAGGGTCACCACTCATCCTTGTAAAAATTAAGTACACATCAGCATACTAATATAATTTACGTTCACTTCACATTTAAGTATAGTTTAATGTTTTCAAACACTTAATTGCATTGCAAATAAATGAAAATGTATTGTAGTTTAACTTTATATTAAATGCAGTTACGACTGAAAGTACATCTTTATATGTCATTTCAGAATTATATCTATTGTCTGCTTTATTTACTGACAAGCAATTATGTAAACTAAAATATACATTAATGCAATTTCTATTGAAACTTGTCATGTAATTACACATTTTCATTAATGAAGCTGAATTTAGTACATTTAGGATACTTTAAATGTAATATTAACACACTAAAGTTAAACTTATGATCAAGTACTTTACATGTTCTTTTGTATATTAGTAATAACATACTATTCATTTCTCTGCATACATTTTTTTTAATTATTGTTATTCAAATAATACCAATCTGTGCTTTCAAATAAAACGCATGAAATAAATTGGATTTAGAATAGTGCAATTAGAGCATTGATTAAGGGTCTGAACATCTTTGCAAAACACTGCAAACCAGAAAGGATATTCTGGAAATATACTTCTCATTTTTATCCAATAGCAGGCCGTGGTGATGGAAAGGTACACATAATCACACAGCTGTCCTTATTCTGTGCACAATGAAAAATTCATGAAAATACTTTGAAAGTGTGTAGCTGTTTGTGTTGTTTGTGTGTGTATGTATGAATAATACATTTGTGGTAATTAATAATCTGCGTTCTTGTCCTATGATTGTTTGTTTAAGCTTATAGCTTGTTTTTTTATGATTTTATTGTTTGTGTATGAGAGAGAGAGGGAGAACATTTTCAAAGTCTGGTTACCACAAAACATGCTCATATTTAAAATGAAACCTTGAATTTTTATAAAGTCATAACAGCTCATTTAAGGTAACAGCAACTTGATGACTTGGTTTCATAGTAATGTGTGTGCGCGTATGTGTGTGTTAAAGATCATGAGTGAGTGTAAGTGGCTTATAAGTGTGTTCACTGCTTTACTTAGTGGGTATGTGATTTAATTGCTTCAGATGGCAATACAGCAGGGAGTTTCTTTGCATCCCTCATTGAAATCTTCGGAATAAACAGTTATTTTAACCTTTATGAATTGTTAATGCCGCTTCTCTGTAGGGATTTACAATTTCTGACTCTATTTGTCTGAATAAAAACTGAATGTTTATTTTATCTTACCTCACACATTCATATTACTTGCTCACTTTCACTCTATTTGCTCTTATTTATTCTTACTTGACATCTAGTTCTAACTTATTATTTATTGAAAGAGAAATGGAGATGCTTTGTCAAAATATATTCATTCATTTTATTTTTGTCAGTTTAACCGAATTCTCTTTCTTAGGACCATGCTTCAAAGGAAGTAACTAGTAAATGGTTAGGTAATGCGATTAATCGTGTTTGGTGATGCCCATCAGGGTTTTGCAAACTGCTACCAGTCACTCAAGAGATGATCACCCAAACACATACTGCTCGCAAATAAATGTAATCTTACTACACCATTTTATTTTACTTTAAAATTCCAGCTCTAACCACCTAAATTTAATAATGAAAATTAACCTTTTTTTTTTTTTCAAATATAAAAAGTAAAATTTAAATACCCGGATGATACAGACGGGGAGGGGCTCCGATGTTAAATGACAAATTAACTGTATAAAATTCACACCCTACACGGTACATAGTGCATAAGTACATGTGACTACTTTAGGACAACTAGTGTCTTCAGGGTCACTAGAAACTTGAAGTGTTGAAGCTGGTTGGAGCTACAATGTGCAGGTGGTGGCCCAGGAGCAGGATTTAGCCTATATAGACGCCTAAACATTAAACCAGAACCTTACAAGTCAACTTCGCAGCAGAGTAAGTACATATAGAACTTTGTGACTGGAAATACGCAATTGTCGTGGTAATCTTCTTCCACTCTGGGGTACGTTTCCCGTACAACGATGTAGCTCGCTGCTTCATTACCATAGTACGATGCATCGTTGGAGAAATCAACTAGCTAGTCACGACTCAACTAGCTGTTTCCCGAAACCCACTGTCGCAAAGTATCGTTCAACAACGCTGGTTTCGCACGTGGTGAAATAATAACTACTTTTAACGCTCGATTTTTTTTTTTTTATATAAATTACAAACATGTAATCTGACGACTATTTCTAATTGTTCTCAGTTATTTTGCTTTATTACCAGACTCAATATTTGGCTCGTTCTTGCATAGTAGAGCACGTTCGCACATGCGCACTCTTCAAACACGTTACTTTAAATATTTTGACAAACTAAAAGACAAATTCCATTTGTATTTATTCTAAATAAAATACACCGATTGTACTGAATGTCAGCTTGCTTATTTTGCTCAAGATAAGGATTTATTACCTCCAAATGTCATGCAATATAGAAACGATCCCTCTAACCATTGGTCGAAAGCTGTCGTTCAAACTACACAACTTTGCGATGCTGTTTGCGAATGTTCGTTGGAACGATGGTTTCGGGTAACCAACTTGTTCAACCATGCGGATAACGACGGAACTTGCGACCATAGTTGGCTAACGATGCTTTTGGGAAACGCACCCCAGGGCAGAAGAAATAGCGCAAGCAGCTAGTAAGAGTAGTTGCATACCAGTCTGTTTTTGTCTTTTCATTCCTACCCTAAGTTCCCCGTTGATGAAGTTGGGAAAGGATTCAGGCTATCCGGAGGGATGTTATTGATCCTGTGATCTTTTCTACTAGTCACCATTTACTAACCCGCCATTGTTTATGTTTATTATTTATGTATTATGATTTGTGTATTAAGTAGTTCCACCATAATTAATTACACCATAATATAAAACAAGATAAATAAGAACACACAACAGTAGGCTACATATAAATTTAAAATATGAATATATACCATTCTGAGTATTTAACAATCTGAGTGTACAAGGGATAAATTAATATTTGTATAAACTGTTCTTCATCTTTGATCGTTCTATAGCAAGAGCAGTGCAAAAAAGGTCACTACCTAAGAGCATAACTGTTGGATAAAACTGACAGACTTCTTTTTTGGTATTCACATCAAAACGCAGTTTATTGTAAATTATAGTCTCTAAATATTAATAACTTTCCACACACTCCACCTTCTCACCTTTAATGGATGTATATTGGGAAGAATGAGCTTCAGTTCTGAAATCAATAGTCATATCTTTGGTCTTGGATACATTCAGCTGCAGACAAGTATCACCACACCATTTTACAAAGTCATCAACAACTGGACCATGACAAGTTTGAATTTTTTCGAAGTTGTGAAGACTCTCTAATCAATTTTCTTTTCCCCGGGTGTGTTTTTCCAATGCATTCTCATCCATTAGCGTCATATAGAACGCTATATGACCAAACGGCGCTATACTACGCACATGGCACCCGCTATCGTTAATATAACACGCGCTGTGATAGTTAGGTTTAGGTGTGTGTAGTCTCATATTACGCTAAAGGATTTATGACACCTTGGGTTCGCGTGAATACTAACGATAAAGGGTGCCATGTGCGTAATATAGCGCCGTTTTGTCATAAAGCGTTCTATGTGACGCTAAAGGATGAGAACGGGCTGGTTTTTCTGATGTGTTGATGGTTGACAGGAACAACCACAACAATTACGTATTTGCGGTTATTGTGAGAAAGGTCCATAGGCTATAGACTGTTTCTTCACGATCAATTTCAAACTTGTACCTTTCTCAATGGTGGCTCTAAGGTAATATTCTCTGTAAAACTGTTTAGAACATTACTGTAGTTTCAAAACATACCGTTTCATCTTAATACAAAGTAAATATTTAAAAGTAAATTTGTTTTTACTTTAGTGCAATTACAATATAAAAGCCAATAACTTCCATGTTGGCTTTATACAATCACACTTATTAATTTCTCCCATACTATATAAATGAGTCTTCATTCTTGAAAATATAGCTGCCTTTATGTTGTAGGAAAGGGGTCCTTTCCAAAGGGATCATCCCATAAATTTGGGAGCCTGATTTAACATATGCTGTATGTAGGGCTTGACATTAACTTTTTTTTTTGTTTACAAGCCATTGTGGCTAGTGGTTTTCCAAAGTTAGCCACTCAGCATTTTCACTGGCCACAGTTTGGAAGATGGATACCATAGGGAAATAACGACCACATAGATATGTTTAATAGCGTCTCATAATCTGGCAGCCGGTATAATAGGCTACTGTCACTTTAAGACCTGACGCACGGACCCACATATACTGTTTTATATAGCCAATATACTCTATGTGCACGCACTTAGGGTGTGAGCGCAAAATCTGTGGGAATGAGTAAAATTGTGTTCAATACAGTATGTGCAATCCCTCGCCAGAATTCACCAACAATTTTCATCCGGAGCAAGTAAAACGAAGTGAGTAAAGGGTTTGTGTGTCAACTCGCTGTCGGAGAGATTGAGTGAGAACACACAGCTGGTATCTTTTGTATCTATTCTGCAGAAGAGTTTCAGATATGTCAGCATCGATATGTATCGAAAAATCAATATTACAGCCAACACTAGATTGCACTTAATTTATTATTTCAGATGCCTTTTTAAAAGACTACAATTGAAAAATGTATCTTATATGAAATTCAACCCGCCAAAGTGGCCAGTAGGAGTGACTACGTTACACGCCAACACTGAAATCCACACGTATTTGGCAGGTTGGCTTGTGTTAATGTCAAGTCCTTGCTATATGTCATGAATCGTCAGGTTCTTAGGTTGAAAAACACAAGACTTTAAAAGCTGTGGTGCACATCTTGACTTTCTAAAATTCAACCAGGCAAGAGAACATCGGTCAGAACTAGAGAACAAACAAGGTGTTGACACTGAATGAACAATGAATGACACATGGCAGTTTCCTGTCTTAACGCTGGTCTTCCCCCTTGGCAGAACTTCTAGGTCACTACCTTCGAGTCCTCTGCAGAAAGACAGCCTGAGGCGCCTGAGAAACTGTTTCTCTTTTTAAAATTTTCCAAGAATATCTTGTCATGTCTTTCACAATCAGCCCAAGGATGTAAAACATCCATTCCAATTAGAGTAGTACAGTACACTGTTATTAATACATAAGAGTGATGGGATGATAAGTGGCAGGCAATTGGGATGTGACTTTTTCCTTGTGTTATTGTAGGTCCTTTTTGCTCCACACAGATTATAATGGCCTTTTAAAGGTAGTTCACTTTTGAAAAAAAAAAAAAAATACTTTTGCTGATAATTTACTCACCCCCATGTCATCCAAGATATCCATGTCATTCATTCTTCAGTCGAAAAGAAATTAAGGTTTTTGATGAAAACATTCCATAATTTTTGTCCATATAATGCACTTCAATGGGAACCAAACGGTTCAAGGTCCAAAAGAAATTTCAGGGGGCTTTAAACGATTTCAGACGATGAATAAGGGTCTTATCAAGCTAAATGATCACTCATTTTTAAAAAAAAAAAAATAACAAAGTTTAAGTTTTATAAGCTCAAATGGTCGCCTTTCATTTTGATGAACAAGTTCGAATAGGAGAGTCACGAACGCCTATCACACCCTAACGCTAACCCTAACAGAGCAAGCTGATCATTTGAGCTTATAAAACTTAAACTTTGTTATTTTTATTTTTTTTAAATGAGCGATCGTTTCGCTTGATCAGACCCTTATTCATCGTCTTAAATCGTTTAAAGCCCTCAAACAGGCACTGAAACTGTCTTTTGGACCTTGAACCGTTTGGTTCCCATTGAAGTCCATTATATGGAGAAAAATCCTGGAATGTTTTCATCAAAAACGTAATTTCTTTTCGACTGAAGAAAGAAAGACGTGGACATCTTGGATGACATGGGGGTGAGTAAATTATCAGCAAAAGTTTTTTTGTTTGTTTTTTCAGCAAAAATGTCTGTCGTTTGTTTGTTTATTGTGAAGCAGAAAATATGCAGTGCTTTGCAAAAAGAAACAACACTGTCAATAACTTTAACAATAACTGTGTTATTCAAAAATGCAAAAGGACAAAAAGCATTAGGAATTTAAAATACTTTTTTGGAGTTGCCCCAGAGAGCTATTATACTGGCTGCTTCATGAAGATGGCTATTGTGGTCTTTGCGTAAACTCTCTCCACAGCCACAATCTTGGGAAAAGAACATACCCTTGAGCCCACACTAATTCAAGGATTTTATGCACTAGTACAAACAACTGCAGCCCCAGCCTTTGGGAATAGCTCAAGGACTGTGTTTAACTAAACACAAAATAAATATCACAATGTTGGGCACAGCCTCATGTATTAAGAAAACAAATTAAACATTATTCGAAACACAAGTACACTGTTGTGAGATGGCAGCCCAAGTCCCAAAATAGTGCAACAGAACAACAAAAGAAGATGTTGTACGGCTCTTTGAATTCTCTTTGATTCCACACATCCTCTCCACCCCACCCAAATATTCTTATTGAATTCATTTTCAGTATGTTCTGAACATGAATGCAGATGCGTTGTGTCTGCAATTAATTCATAAAAGAATGTCGGTTCCTAAACATTGAGTTAAAGAAGAGCATTCTTTAAATACCATATTATCCACCAGATCTCATTAGTAGAATTAGATTTTTTTTTTAAACAATTTCATACTTTTTGCATAGACACATACACAAAAATATGTACACTCTTTGTCCATTCTGTATGAAATGCCACACCAACTAAGTGACTGAATATATCATGGAAAAAAAAAAAAAAAGATTTCATCTAGCCATTTTTGTGTGGCTGAGATTGCTTGGCCTTGTCTCATGGTGAGCTGTAATTGGATTTTAATTAAGTGTGTGCTTAATGCTGTGCCACAGTGACCACTCTGATGAAGCCCACCATTAACACGTTTATGAGGGATGTCCCTCACCTTAAAAAACAACAACAAACCGACAAAAAACACTGTGAAATCACATGTGTTTTACACCTGCCTCACCAGCCTGCTGCAGATTAACTTTCAGTGTTTCTTAACAGCTGGGTCTTGATGAACAACTCATTGAAATTGGGTCTTATTAATCTAATGATATAAGATTTAGCGATGTTTAAAGCGAAGAAAATGTGGACTGAGTGATTCCATTGTCACCGCTTCATAATCTAAGGTCTCTTTAGACGAGCACTATTACCAGACTCCTCTCTTGTCAAGCAAGCGCAGTCATCAAACATCCAGCCGAACGTGAACTCTAAAGAGCTCTAAAACAATCCTTTTCCCCTTGAAAGCAATGCACACTTAAAAAAAACACGACAGCGCGGTGACCTCTCTCACAGTACAATGCATTTGATCCTGATGTTTTCCAACTCAACTGATTCTGTTGTTCTAATGAGAAGCTTTTCCTGGCCTTTTAGCCATAATCTGTTTATTTTCCTTTCCGTATGTATCGCCACACTTTTAACTTAAATCTCTGAACGGAACAGCGGCACAATATAAAAGCCAGATTAGAGTAAAAGCCAAAGCTGTCAACTTTGTCTTTACCGTTGTCAATCTGTCCAGATGTCATGTCGGGACATTTCCATAACCCTCCGCGCGATGCAAAACCGACTAATCTGATATATAAATAATCTCATATATCAAGCAAATAATAGATGGCTTAAAAGCAGCGGGCAATGACCATTTCCTGGCCGTGGTTCATTGAGAGGTCTGCGCTTACATACTCGCTTCCATTCACGCTATTGCTTTGTGTCCCTCGTCGCAGTGATCATTAGATTTAATTGAGAGCTGTCACGGAGGGTCAGCGTCATTATGAGACCGTAATCCAGTCGTCTTCATGGCTGCATGCTGATTGGCTTACCCCCTCAGGATCTCGTCTCTGATTGGTTCACGTATTTGATATTAGATGTAAGGTGTAAAAGTGAAGGCTTTTCACATCAACACAGCTCAAGGACACTTAATTAAGCAAATCTGCCAGTGAACGTTTGATCTCATTTTTCCAATGGAGGGGGAATTTCATGGCTGCTAGTTCATTTAGTGATTTCTTCAACTCTCTCCATCTTTTCTGATCTTCCTCTCCTTCTCTTTCTCTTGCTGCATCTCTCTCTCTAAATTGGGGAAAGGCTAAGCTGGATGATAGCTTGTGTTATTGCTGAGCTTGAGTGACAATTGACAGGGGAAGGATTATTCTCAACTGTTCAACCCCTACAGGCGGCTAAAGCCCCCTAGAAGGTCAATGATGGTTTCAGCTGTCAAATATTTAGCTTTCGTATGTTTGACGTTGCGCTCCCCCACCCGTCTCTCCTGTTTTCTGCTTCTAGAGGCCGTTTTTCTTCCTGACTCACATATCAACATTTGCATTGGACCTCATCAACACCTGCTCAAAATAACCTCTTCTACGACATCATTGAAATGCTCTCTGACCTCACATACTCTTCATTCAATCCCCTTTTGGCATTGTTCCAATTTTGGCCCATTACCAAAACTTCAGGACCTTTTTGGTTTTATACATATAGTTTTACTTTTAACATGTTTTAAACACACAATATTCAAAATTAATAAAACATAGAATGTTAAGTTCATTTTAAAGTTGCATTGTGAAATATTTAGGAGGATCTGAAGACAGAAATGCAATGTAATATAGATAACTGTGTTTTCAGTGGTGTATAAAAACCTTGCATTATGAACCTTAGAATGATCCATTTATCTACATTCGCCACGGGTCCCCTTACATTGAAATAGCCATTTTGCTACTACTACAGAGCGTGTCACTATGTTGTTCTTTGTGCACAGAAGCTAGCTAAAGTCAGCGAATAAAACACTGACACAATGATAAACAAGTAATAATTATATTCAAGAAAGAAACCTCATTGCTTAACTTGCTACTCTCTGTTGTCTCAAATGATGACATATTTTTTCTGTCGGTCATGTAGCTTTTGTTGGTTGCAATCGTGAGTGCAACTCACTCATGCAACTCAGGGGTGGTGATGGCGCAGTGGATAAGACACATGCCTTTGGTGTGAGAGACCCGGATTCGAATCCACTGTGACACCAATGTGTCCCTGAGCAAGAGACTTAACCCCTAGTTGCTCCAGAGGCGTGCGACCTATGACATCTATAGCACTTGTAAGTCGTTTGGATAAAAGCGTCTGCTAAATGAATAAATGTAAATGTCAACGCTTCGGATGAGTCGTAACCTCTCCACTAGATGCAGCTAAAAATCACACACTGCACATTTAGGTCTATACGACTTCATTTCACCGTCACATAGGTATACTAGCATTAAAAAATGCTAATTACCATTATTATTTTTTTTTATGACTTTTACATTGATACAAAAATTAAAGTTTTCTTTCATTTCCTTTCATTTACAACAACGACAAAATATTTAAGCAGCACAACTGGTTTCAACATTGATAATAACAAGAAATGTTTCTTGGGTGTTCCTCCTGTTACACTGCACCTCTGAGAGTGCTGGAGTCTAGAGACAGATTCATATTACAGGTTTATAATGGTTGTAGATAGCCCTCTGTTAACTCCCATTGGTCATCTAGGATGAGCATGGAGTAGAAC
This sequence comes from Pimephales promelas, assembly GCF_016745375.1. The sequence continues at coordinate 4,990,046 of NW_024121421.1, forward strand.
CCTCTTGGTTATGTGCATATTTCTTGACAAGGTGCTTTCTCCCTGTAGTGAGCTCATTCTGACAAATCATTTCTATCTAGAGGGTGACACCAAATGCATAAGGCTTTCTCTCCTCTCATTCTAGAGAGTTGTTTGCCTGAGGCCTCTGCTCCCTAGATCTCCGCCTTGATAAGGATATCAAGTTAAATGGCTCTCTGAGAGCCTCCTTGATATGTCTATCCCTGACCTCCTCTTGTTTTAGAGGGTCGTCATGCAAGGCCTTCGTTCTTTGGAGCTCTGTCTAGATGGTGGCACCAATGTGTCTTGAGCCTCCTTGGTTAGATGGTTTTTAGGGCAGCATGTTGTTAGGCCTCCTTTCGTTTTATTTAGTCATCTCTTGCTCTCCAGAGCCTTGGCTAGATAATGGTCTTGAGTGTATGGCTCTATCTGGACCTCCTTGGTAGATCTTTCAGTAGCATAGAGTGTGTGTTGGGCCTTCTTTCAATTCAAGATTTGAGGCCTCCACTCTTTAAAGCCCTGTCTAGACAGGTAACACCAGCATGTGTGGCTCTTTTGGAGCCTCCCTGGTGAAGCTGTAAGGGTAGAGTGTGGTTAAGCCTCCTCTCATGAGGGTGTCTAGAGGGTCATCATGCTGAGGCCTCCGCTCACCAGCAGTAAGCGGTTGAGCTACTGTAGAGTGCTCCCCTCACTCAGAGGGTCGTTATACCGAGTCGCTGTTCTCCAGGTGCTGTTTCTACAATCCATTGTGAAAGGTTATCATTGGAGGCCTCCTCATGGAGTGCTGGATCTAGAGGTTTGTAGGCCTTTGCTGTGGGATTAGTATTGCTGGAGAGTATTGTATGACCCCTGAAGTAGCAGACCAGGATTTATACTCTATTAATCCTTGGCCATATTCCCTTGAAGGTGTTCATAACATGTAATACCAAGCTCTTGGGTTCGTGGGCTAATACTTTTTTCTCAGCCCTGCAAGGTAGGCAGGAAGAATGTAAGCCAGGACTTTCCTTTTCTTTGTGTGTGTGTGTGTGTGTGTGCAGCTTGGGCTGTAGCTAGTGGGAATGAATGGTCAGGTGGGAATAGGAAGGATGTGAAGGATGGGAAGAGTGACTCTGATAGCTAGTTTTATGGAGTCTAAGCTGTTAGAGCATGCATCCCCTCAGCATGGTGGAATGGATATTTGTTCCCCAAAGTAGTCCCCGCAGTCTTAATACTGTTCATCAAACTTGAAGAATAACCCCAGCACATGGTTAACTTGTATGGATGGTGATAGCTGTAACAAGTATATGCTGTTATGTTCAGCTTTGTTTCTATTACCTGCATGCCTTAGTTCTCATTAGTCTCACTGGTTACTCATTGACTAGTCATTCTGTTCAGCTGTTTCCTAATTGGTTCCCTTTGTTTGTTCCATGTATTTAATCCCTGTGTTTCCTATAGCTTTCTGGTATTGTCATTGTGAAGGTGATTGTTTTGTTCTTCCCATTCTTTCCTAGTTGATGGATTATAATAAAGACTGTTTTGTTTATTAATCATTAGGGTTACAATAGCAAGGCGAAGGCATATATGTGTCCATTACAGTGGTTGTGTAGTAGGTTAAATTCAGTACTGTATAAAATACATGAAAAATACAAATACATACTTCCAAAGCATTGCAAAAGAATGGATTCGATTCATACAAAAAACAAGAAAAACAGTGTTCTAGTAGGGTGAGAAAAATGCACTTTGTTGAATCAATATTCTTCAACTATCACCCAAAAATTATATTAGATCAAAATTATTAACATTTTCTTAAGGCCCCTCATATTCACCTCATATCTAGAGAGCTTTTGTCCTTAATAAATTAATGTGTTTATGATTTTTCACTCGACATAGTGCTTGTTTGTTTGTTTAGAAACATTCACGTAATCGATAAGTAAGGAACAAAGCCTGCTCTGATGACAGACTGCATAGCAGAAAGTGAAAACAGAGTAGCCAGTGTTTCAGTTGTTTTACACAAGTGGAGTTGCTCTGCTCACCAAGTGCGCATACACACACACACACACACACACACACACGGTTTAATCTGTTCCTGGAGAGTAACTTCTCTTCAGTGTTAGCTAGCAACAAACAGCCAAATCAGCTCTCAGTGTTCTCAGTGCTGGGAGATTTTGTTTGGATCAAAAAGCATTAAATATAAGAAATAGAACCAGATTAAATAGCTAAAGATAAACTGTTGACACTCAGTAATTTTATTTGTTACCTTCTATAAACACAGATGTTCTTGGTCTTGCTTCACTTTGAGCCCTGGAAGCACATGGGTCTAGTTCTTGGAAATGGCATCCCATGCTTCTGACCTTGTTCTTTATTCGCTTGTGAATTTGAAGAGTGACAAGCCATTAAACTGATTGACAGCAGGGTCGGTGTAGTTTAAGAGGTTCTGGCTACAGCACAACAGCAACCTTCCCTTCCTACAGTACATTCTAGTTCTGAAAAATACATTAGAAAAAAAGAAAACATTGAAGCTTACCAATACAGCAGATGCTGACCATTAAAACAAAAAGCCCTCATAAGCAGTGCAGTACCTCTCAATCTATTTCGTTCCGTTTTGACGGTCTTCTCCAAAGAAGAACATTGAATGATTATGACCTAAAAGGAGTTTAAAAAACAACAGCTAAATTTAGACTATTAGTGTGGCATGATAACATTAAAAAATCAGCTCAGTGTGAATAATCAGTTTTCATTGGCCCCACTATAAAATATTTTATCTAAATGTGAAAAACCGTCAGATGTCGCACTGGGCCGTTTTCAGGAAGGTCAAAAGATAGTTTGAATGTCAGTTTTTTGTCAAAAAAAATGTTTTTCATTAAATTATTATTCTATTACATCTTTTCTCTTATCTCTGAAAATATCTTGGCAAAATCCCTTTGTTTAGTGCAGAAAAATAGTGTAGTGGCAAGCTGAAAATACTTTTTTCTCTAACGCCTGGCGGAGGTGCAAAAAATCTCTTAACACTACAAAGAGCTTTTAACTATTAAAATAAACCACATGACATGTACAATGAAGGTGTTTCAGTGCTCATTTCGCGGCAATCCTGTTTAAACTGTAACGACGCAGTTTTATAGCGTTATCTCGAGATGGAGAACAAGAGAACAACGGAGTCTGAAATTGCTGCTCACTTAAATGATCTTGCTCACCTCAATCTTCTAAATCCTGGGGATGTAATTGCCTCAAATGATGTCATAACTCACAGGATGTATTTTGAGCTTTCAAATGATACCTTATTTATGATGATTACTAAAATATGTGAAAAAAAGGCAATAGAAAAAGAGTGCCAAGCTTCCCGTTAGCGGGATGGTGACAGTTAAATAAACCTGTCTTTCTCAAAATTCAGTTCCTGAAAATCATAGCGATCAGCCAAAGTCATTTTGCTACCAACAAGCTATGGAAAAATAAAAACAGATTTGGAATGGGCATGATACCAGCTTTTATATGGTGAAATATGTACAGTATGTAAAAATTTCACCATGTGGTGGGTTTTCCCACCACACTTCTTTACATTGTTGTTTTTTTTTTACTCAAAAATTGTTTAAAAACATCCATATAATATTATTATTTTCATGCATAAAATGTGTTTCTTTATATTTTTGTTCTTAACAAATCACATCACATTGCCATTGTTTGTATCATGCTCTACATGAATAGTTTGGTACTGAGTACTGAAAAAATACAGCATACACACAGTATTTGGTTTACGTAATGTAACAATAATCAATGCTGGCCTTTTATGCTTTAGAACATCATTACCAATGATTAGAGTGTATTCATGGCCTGCATGTGTTCTATATCTAAAATCTAGCCAATCTCAATAACATGCTGCTAACAGTGTAAGTGAGGTCAGACTGTGCATTATGTTGTGTTGTGCTTTGAATCTGAAATTAAAGTTTTTTTGTTGTTGTTGTTTTGTTTTTTCTAATGGGGGTATATTTATATTTTCTTTTCTATTTGTGTTGCAATGTAGGAAGTGTTCTCGTGTACAACGCTTCTAGAAAATGAACACATCAACCTTGTCATGATTGATCAGTTGCAGATGTATTCAAGGATTTAAGGAAACTGGAGAAGTTGTTTTGGAAAAGTAAGGACACTTTGGACCGTCCTGTCTGTTTAGGAACCTTAGGAAGGAATCCTACTGGGAAAGAAGTTGAGTTTATATGTAACTTCTGTGTTTTTTTATTTTTATTTGATTATTATTATTTTTTTTTTTACATAATTTTGGGGCAGATTAAACGTTGTGTAGATCCAACTTTAAATGAACTTGAGCTATTTATGGACACTTTGCTGACACCTTCTCACCTTGTTGGTGTTGAGACAGAATTCCCATGCTCTAATTTAGCTGATCTCTCTAGTTAATGATACTCATACTCAAACCTTGTGACAGGTGATCAATTACATTTTTTGGCACTGCATTTGAGAGATCTAAAATTGGTTGGTTATTGATGTAGCTGTGGGCCTCCGCAGTTGGTCTCTGGTTGCTGAATGTTTGAAAGTGTAAAGGTTGAATGACCAATTTGACGGTGCTGGTAGGATGTCATTGAATCAGGTTTCACTTCTACCCCAACTTTCTCCCCTCTCTCTCTGTGGGGTGCTGCTCCCCAGATCCCCAACTCCTCCAGCCCACCCAAGTTCTGTCCTAGAAACACTAAACTGTTCACCTTGTAAAAGTTTGCATATCATGTCCTTGTAAATCTGAAGCAGGGCTCGAATTTCGGCATGAGATTGCGGGTATTGCCCAACATTCTAATCATTCCCGCAGGTCTCCCATTTATAATGCAGGAAATTCCCGCAATCGTAACCCACACAGATTATAAAACCAAATCATTCTTTTAACAATTATCTGCCAGACGTAATTTCACAAATAGCTTGAGTGTTCATCGGTACCGCATCTTCTATCTCTTCTCCCAAAATGTGTTCCAGGCAAGCATCAAGTGCTTCGGCGATAATACACTCTCACGTTTGAGAGTCGGGACATGACGGAATATTCACGTCTTTTTAAGTCTTACCAGTTAAAACAAAGCGATTTTAAACTAATCAGTGCTCGCACGCTCTCCGAGATGATTTTCATGCGTACATTCGTAGAAAATCTGCCTCAAAAACAGCTGGCCAGTAACAAAAGTTATTTTCGCTGATTTTATTGCTTTAACACGCAAAATTGTGTCAATTTCAGTCTTCGTGAGTATACTCTAAACACAGTCGGTTTTTGTCTTTAATGAAACGCAAGTTACAGTATAATGAACACAGGATCCGTGCACTAGCTCTTAAAGGGTTAGTTTACCCAAAAATGAAAATTCTGTCAGTATTTACTCACCCTCATGTTGTTTCAACCCCGTAAGACCTTCGTTCATCTTCGGAACACAAATTAAGATATTTAAGATATTAAGATCGCTCCTGCATACAGTCCATAGGCTTCTTGAGGGACTGGCTCTTGCTGTCCCTGAAAAGTCATTAAAGACATCGTTAAAATAGTCCAAGTGACTACAGGGGCTCAATCTTAAGTTTATCAAACGACGAGAACACTTTTGTGCGCAAAAAAACAACAAAAATAACGACTTTATTTCAACTATTCACTTCCTTCTCCATGAGCCTGTAAGTCAGTTAACGTAGTGTGATTGCGTAAAGCTACGTCACACGTAGGCTCACTATTGGCCGTCATGTGTGTGTGATGCGTGTGACGTACAATAACAGAAGCTTACGCTATTAAACTAGTAACCTGACTCGCGCAGAGGGAGAAATAAACGAATAGTTGAAATAAAGTCGTTATTTTTGTTGTTTTTTTGCGCACAAAAGTGTTCTCGACGTTTGATAAACTTAAGATTGAGCCCCTGTAGTTGTCACATGTTGGTCCTGTCTTGTATTGCACATGGGTGTTATGTTGTGCCATGTGTTTCTGTGATTGTTTGATCCTTCCCACTCGTTACCTGATTAGTGTTTAGTTGTTCCACCTGTTCCCCTCTTGATTTGTTCCCTTTTTAAGTCTCCTCATGTTTGCAGTCTTGGTCGGTTCGTTGTCATTGTCAGATGTTTCTCTGTTCCTGGTTGGCGGTTCCTGTAGTCTTGACCCAGTGTTTGTTTAATGTTCATTTATTCTGTTTTCCCCCCTCGTGGGTTTTTGCTTTGTGTTTTGGTTTTCTTTTTGTTAATAAATCCTCCTTGTTTTTGCATTTGAGTTCTCCCTTCCTGTTTGTACCGTGACAGAACGAACCGACCATTTTTGAACTCAGCAGCAAGAAGGATTTTTTTTTTTTCTGAAGAAGCATGAAAGACATGTATATGGACGACGATGATCTGGATTGCCCGGACTACGTCATCTCCACATTTGGAGCAACCCAGTTCCGTCCTATCGGCTGGGATGGAAGGACTCGGCCCGGTAAGGAATCCGGAGGAATGAACATCTTCCAAGCGTTCGCTTTTATGGCTCAACAAAGGGAGGAGTCGGAGCGGTTGGCCAGAATTTCGGAGACCTGTGGAGGTCGCAGGAGAGGAGGAGCCAAGGGTAAGCTCCGGAACCACTCTCCATCCTGGCCTACTGACGATCCTGTACCAGTGGAGGGCAGTTCAGATCCGGCTTCTCACCGTCATGGATGGAGGAGAAGAAATCCATCTGCCCAGCGTGAGAGAATTCACGTCCCGTCTGCCCAGCGAAGGACTGCTAACGTCCCGTCTGCCCAGCGAAGGACTGCTCGCATCCCATCTGCCCAGCGAGAGACCGCTCATGTCTCGTCTGTCCAGCGAGAGACCACTCATGTCCCGTCTGCACAGCGAGAGACCATTCACGTCCCGTCTATCCAGCGAAGGACTATTCGCGTCCCGTCTGTCCAGCGAGAGACCGCTCAGGTCCCGTCTGCACAGCGAGAGACTATTCACGTCCCATCTACCCAGCGAAGGACTATTCGCGTCCCGTCTGTCCAGCGAGAGACTGCTCCTGTCCCGTCTGCCCAGCGAAGGACTATCCATTTCACATCTGGCAGGACTGTCCCTGAGCCGGTGCGAGAGACTGTCCCTGAGCCGGTGCCTGTCCCTGTCCCTGAGCTGGAGCTCATGTTGGTTCAGGACCCAGCGTTTTTGTCTGTGTTTGTGTCTGTTCTTGTGACTGTGTTTGTTTTAGTGTCAGTTCCTGAGCCGGCACCTGTTCCCGAGCCGGAGGCAGAGCCGGCACCTGTTCCCGAGCCGGAGGCAGAGCCAGCGCCTGTTCCCGAGCCGGAGGCAGAGCCAGCGCCTGTTCCTGAGCTGGAGGCAGAGCCAGCGCCGGTTCCTGAGCCGGAAGCAGAACCAATGCCTGTTCCTGAGCCGGAGACAGAGCCAGTGCCTGTTCCTGAGCCGGAGCCGGTGTCTGTGCCCTGGCCGCCCGAGGGGTCTGCACCGCCCTGGCCACCCGAGGGTCTTCTCCGCCCTGGCCACCCGAGGGGTCTTCTCCGCCCTGGCCACCTGAGGGGTCTTCACCGCCCTGGCCGCCCGAAAGATCTGCTCTGCCCTGGCCGCCCGAGGGGTCTTCACCACCTTGGCCACCCGAAAGATCTGCTCTGCCCTGGCCGCCCGAGGGGTCTTCACCGCCTTGGCCACCCGAAAGATCTGCTCTGCCCTGGCCGCCCGAGGGGTCTTCACCGCCCTGGCCGCCCGAGGGGTCTTCACAGCCCTGGCCACCCGAAAGGTCTGCTCCGCCCTGGCCGCCCAAGGGGTCTGCACTGCCCTGGCCGCCTGATGGACTTTGTGTTTCACCCGTGTCTCCCAGGACTAAACGTTTTGTCCCTCCCGTCCCACCCTGGTCTGTCCCTCCCGTCCCACCCTGGTCTGTCCCTCCTATCCCGCCTGATGGAGCGTCTGGGATCCGCTCCGTAGTGAGGGGGTAATGTCACATGTTGGTCCTGTCTTGTATTGCACATGGGTGTTATGTTGTGCCATGTGTTTCTGTGATTGTTTGATCCTTCCCACTCGTTACCTGATTAGTGTTTAGTTGTTCCACCTGTTCCCCTCTTGATTTGTTCCCTTTTTAAGTCTCCTCATGTTTGCAGTCTTGGTCGGTTCGTTGTCATTGTCAGATGTTTCTCTGTTCCTGGTTGGCGGTTCCTGTAGTCTTGACCCAGTGTTTGTTTAATGTTCATTTATTCTGTTTTCCCCCCTCGTGGGTTTTTGCTTTGTGTTTTGGTTTTCTTTTTGTTAATAAATCCTCCTTGTTTTTGCATTTGAGTTCTCCCTTCCTGTTTGTACCGTGACAGAAGTCACTTGGACTATTTTAACGATGTCTTTAATGACTTTTCGAGGACAGCAAGAGCCAGTCCCTCAAGAAGCCTATGGACTGTATGCAGGAGCGATCTTAATATCTTAAATATCTTAATTTGTGTTCCGAAGATGAACGAAGGTCTTACGGGGTTGGAACAACATGAGGGCGAGTAAATACTGACACAATTTTCATTTTTGGGTGAACTAACCCTTTAAAGTGATGGCAGCCATATGTGTCTGTCATTAATGTTGTTGTCAAACCAGCAAAAGATAGCTTTAAGTTAAAGGAATCATAGCCTAGGTATTTAATTTATTCAGGACTAAAATATTACTCAGTGTTATTTTCCATTTGATTACTTTATTCAGTTTCTGTTTATGAATACTAGTGTTAGACCTATTCAAAAACTTTTCTCTTTATTTGTATCTTTATTCTATTGTATTTATTTGTGATACTTTTTTTCCAATTTAATGAAACAATATAAATCAAACCTCCTTGTGTTGTGTAAATTCTATGGCGGCAAATCTATGGCTAAAATAAACGAGCGCACAACTGATGCTGGCATGAGCAGTAAATGACTTTCACAAGAGGATAATAGATCTACACGCGAGGAAACGGGAACTCGGAAGCTCATCCAAACCGTGCGCACGCGCATGACATCTCTTCTGCACGCAATACAAGCCCTCGCGCGCGCATGGTCATTCCCCTCGCTATCGCGCTCGATCTACTCTTTCCTGCTGATTTTGCTTGCTCAAACTATTTTAGTTTTGGCAGCAGAGGGGCGGGACTTACTATTTTAATAATCTCAAATGTCATTAGCTACTTCCCCTTTTCCGGAAGTTAGTTATGATTGGATGCCTGTCATATGACCCATAATTCACTTGACTTGAGACATGAAATATCACTTAATTTGTTTTATATGTTATGGTTTATTAATGTTTAATGTGATTTAATGCATTGTTAATATAGAACAGATTCTTACCAGATACTTTATCAACAGGAAGTTTTACTAGTGATTGCATTGTGTTGTTAGGAGATATTTACAGCTTTGGAATCAGCAGATAATTGGTGACTCTTATATGCGCCTCAGATCTGTGACTTAAAGTTGTCTTCCACTTCATGGCTGAGTTGCTGTTGTTCTTAAATGCTTCCACTTTCCAGTTATACCACTTACAGTTGACCATAGAATATCTAGCAGGGATGAAACTTCACAGATTAATTGCAAAGGTTGCATTTATTTACAGTACCACTCTTAAATTCACTGATTAATGAAAGCTAGCCGTGAACCGTGGCTAACAGCTGGCAAACTACTAGCTGTTAGCCGTTTTACTAGCTAACAACACCACCTAGTCAGAGCAAACAACCACCAAAATCTTTTTTTTTTTTTTTTTTTATATACCTATTATATTTCCCATGATTGAATATAAATCATTGGTGCCTTACTTTTACGTCTTTTAGTCATCCAGCCACAGCCTATTGGCCTTCAAGCGATCCCCACTGTAGCCTATGGGGAGGGGTTATGAATATGATATATATCATGGAAGACAAATTGGGGCAAGTCTGGGGGAGATAATAACGGATAAAAGAAAACTAGTGATGGGCGATACTGCAAATTTCTGTATCGGTCCGATACCAAGTAAATACAGGGCCAGTATCGCCGATACTTTTTTATTTTAAAAGCATGCATTTGAACTTGTTAAATCTGAACACGTTTTCATGAACTAGGCCTAAATAGCTATTTTGTGATTTGTGCTCTCAACTCCCCTTTAATTAGTCAGTGACTTTTACAAAACTACCCTAATTATAGTACAAACCTTTTTAGTACTAGTCTACTGTTCAAAAGTTTGGGGTCCTTAAGATTTTTATTTCTCTTAGTAAAAACTGTAATATTACAATTTAACAATTTAACATAGGCTATCTGTGTTCTATGCCATAGTAAACTGTAATTTATTCATGTGATCAAAGCAGAATTTTCGGCATCATTACTCCAGTCATGATGATGATTCATTTTAATATGCTGATTTGCTACTCAGGAAACATTTTTTTATTATTATCAATGTTGAAAACAGTTTCATATTTTGTTGGGAACCATGATACATTTTATACAGAATTATTTAATGAACATAGTTGAAAGAACAGCATTTATATGAAGTAGATTCTTTTTAACAGTGTAATACCCTTGACTTTCACTTTTGATCAATTTAATGCATAGATCCTTGTTGAATAAAAATATTAATTTCATAAAAAAGATCTTACTGACGTCAATATTTTAAACTTTATGTACAGTTTTGGTTTGTTTATTGCGAAATAACTCCCGATTGTTTCTCTGTCATCTAAGCAAGGCTTCGTTTCCCAATCGCACCAGCATCGAACGCTCTCTGTGATTGATTGGTTTCGTCTTCTATACAGATTGTTCTGGGTGATATCGGTCGTAAATATGGCGTTGTTCTATTTGGAGTGACGTTGGTGGCATCTACTGTATGAATTGTTTAATTTTCTTCTTTTAACACTTTTACAAACTTGTCATTCTGCTGCTTGTGGTCACATATCTGCTCTGTGAGAAGGAAACTCTGCTCCATATGGGCTATTTGGAGGAAACTTGAGGTCAGTGTCTGCACTGGCTAAGCGTGGATGTTTTGTCGAGGACCTAAACTGCTGACTACAGTACTGCGTGTTTCATTTGTCAGAGTGGGCTCGCTGTATATCAGGCGGGCCGAGCCCTGCGCCGGCCGTTAATAATAAAGCACTGACACTCTTCGGCTCCACGGTCCTAGAGCGAGTAAATTACAGCTCAGATCAATACTTCACCATCTCTTTCTGAGAGAGAGAACGTTGCTCTGCCAATCAATCTGTATCTATATTGTGTTTTGTTTGTCAGCAATTTCAGAATTGACCACAATGAGACTTGTAATCAGTTACATTATTACACTCTGTTTGTTGTTGCCAAAGAAGTCCTCGGAGGAGCCAAGGAATTGCTATTGTTAAGTCGGTGGTGGGAGAAGCTCGTTAATTTATTTCCTGTCAGTCACACCTGGCTTACGGTATACAGTGGGATTTCACAGAGGCCACACTGAAAAATGTATTATTTACCCTTAAAATATGAAAATTAATTAGAAAAGGGTTATTACTGTACATTGTAAATATGGTAATCTAAACAACTAGTGTAATAATAATCATAATCAATGTAATCATTTTATAACGTCTTGTCAGAAGTTAGTGTGCTTGGTTACCAAGGTGAGTGTGAGTGAAGTATGGGGTGTGTTATGTGTACAGGAAATAAAATCTAGGAAAATGTATCTTGTGAAAGAGACAATTAAATTATATTCTTACTTAAGAAACAATTCTTATTCAATGTTAAAAGCAGTACTATTTTTTTTTTTTTTTTTTTTATAGAAATCATTGTTGTTTTTTTTCAGGATTATTTGATGTATTGAAAGTATAGACCCAGCAAAACAAAGTGAAAACTGGAGGCGGCCAATACAAAACAGCACAGATACATAATCGGCTACATAATAAGGAGCTTAAATAATTGTTACTATTATTAAATGTCATCTTGTTGTGTTGTTTGGTGCAAGAATTGATGAAAAATGAATATGCTGTGTCTGGAACTTTTATTTCTAGAAAATATTCACATCATTAAAATCGCACCGTAATGACACTCTTTACATTGTCGTGGTCTCGGCGCTGGCTCCGCAGAACTGCGGATCGTACACACAAGTCTTGTACAGGACCATATAGGCATCTAAAGATTTATATGCCCTCAGTTTCTCTTTACGATCGGTTTCTCTATAGAAGTCAGGCCACTCAACCGAGGTAACGTACGTTAATCCTGTCAGATCGTCCATGCATTGAGTGAGCATGTAGGCGGCTACAGGTCGGCCAATCTGGTTCCGTCCGTTAAAAATAACTTTTGGAAATAACAATCACGGTCCTGGACACTAAGTAACCTAACACATTAAGATAATATCGGATTTTCTCCAGTCATTGTTAAAAAACAAGCTAACAATCCTTGCCAACTAGCGTTAGTGAAGCGGCCAGACGGATCTTTCTGCCTCCACCTAAGCTCCGCCCACAAAAAAACGTCACCATGTTTACCAACTGTAAAAGGGTCTATTAAATAAACAGCATTCATTTGAAATAGAAATCTCTTACACATTATAAATGTATTTACTTTCGCTTTTAAACAGTTCAATGCTGTCTCACAATTCTCCTGTGATCCATTTATGCACCGTTCAACATTTGTTAGTTGTTAGTTACATTGTTTACTTCCCACAAGACGAAAAGTGCCCATACGTTATATCCTTCTGGCCTCGTGCGATCAAGATTATTGTGTTTGGGTGTCTGGGTGTACTGTGTGCTACTGTACCATCCTCTCTGCAAAACAGTGACCCCTGCTGAGCGGCATCTCTTAAGACAGACTGTCGCTTTCCAGCCCTCATCATGCTCTAGTTCCCCTCTGTGTTGCTAAACCGCACTGTTAGTCTCTCATAACATTCTGTTTGTGCATAGGTGCATGCAGACAGGAAGCATCGAGCTCATAGCATGAGTGTTTTGTCTGTGGAGCAGATAATTTGGCGTGCTGGTGTTTGGACAGGAGATAACCTTCAGACCCTCATTCAAATCGCCTGTCATTTGCCTAGAGTTTGTTGCCAGGTGATGGGAAGGAACCTCGGCACTCTCTTCATGCCAAGCAAATGATAGGGAAGCCGGACCAGAGAATCATAAGGTTGAAGTGCAGGAGAGAGTCAGGAAATTGATTTTTAGGTGTGAACCTGTGTAGATGTTCATTACGCTCCCCGCCAGTGTTTAAAGGTAAATAAATGGCACCTTTACTAAAGGCGAGAACAGCAATTACAGCCACGCTGAAAGAACACAAGAGGATGTGTTCAGAGAAAATGTTTAGTTTTTTTTTTTTGTGTAATTATAGGTAAAAAACAAACAACCAAAAAAAAAAAAAAAAAAAAAAACACCAGAGAACGGCTAACTGTCACTTATGCTTCCCACTGTGTGTTGAACCCTCGATGAACACCTCTTATAACCCGTACGCTATACCTCTCTGTGTGTCTCCCTCTTCCTCTAGCTGGCTTTCTTCTTCTAGGGCCGCTCTTAGCACTTCAGATTTGCTCTTATCTGTTAGCACGGAGATGTGTCAGTTCCCAAAACCTGACCTACTTTTATACACACGCACGCTCACCTCCGTCATACAGCTGGAGAAGCATCATACATTGCAAGCTACATACCGGTACGTCAAGGCAAAAACCCGATTTTTCTCTCAGCAGCGCAGCGTTTTCATATGCTCTTCGTGTCGGTGCAGACTTCCAGTAGTGAAAGTTCCTTGATCTTTCTTTTTAATTATTATCAATGGCAAGTTTTTTTTTTTTTTCTGTTCATACAGCTCTCCATCATCACAGTTTCTTTCTTCAGACTTGCCTGTTGTGTTTTCCCCTCTTACTTTTTAATTAGAGCTGAAAACAACATGACCCATTTATGCAGAGGCAAATGTATACTTTCTGCGTGTGTTGGTATTTGTGTGTTTGCTAGCTCCTCTGTAGGTGGCCTTGAGCTTGTTTTTGCCTCTGTTGTGTTTTCTTCGCTTCTTCCTGCTCTTCAGTAGCCGACTGTCCTTTGGAGGTGTGTTTTTGTACTTATTTGTTGCACATATTCACTTAATGCCTTGTACCATAATATGACAGATATTTGTGGTATGTCCGCATTCTGCACGACTTCAAGTCGCCATGTACACACAAACACTCTGATTCCAATCATTGTAAACAAGGTCCAAATGGGAAGATACTGAAACAATGCCATCAAATCCGCAATATTTCTATGTTAAATTTGACTGTAAAGCATTTCAATGTTTGAAGGCATTTATATGAATTTATAAGGAGAATAACTTATTAAAAGTGGGCCATTGAAAAGTGGGTAACACTTTATAATAACTACACGCTAATAATCATTAGTTAAGCATGAGTAAACCATTAATTCATCATTCATAAAGCATTAATAGACATTAATAAGCAGTTCATAAATACAGCTATAAATGCTTTCTTCTTGATTTAAAAGCATATCTATAATTTGTTTAATAATTGTATTTTCATCCTTTATTAATGATCAATTTATCATTTCTAAATGAAAAATTGCATTTTTTATTAACCAGTTATTTAAGAGTTTTCAGTGGTTCATACGATTACTTAGAGCAAGTAAGTAAATGATTAATAAACTATTTAAATGTACATTCATACATCTTATTATTCAGACATATAGCGATGGTAAATGTGTTAATAAATGCTTTATTAACATGTATTAATGCTGTAATTAAGGGTTAATTTGGGTAGTTATAAAGCATTTAGTAGTGGTCAGTTCACTATGTTCGTGAGCTCATCTAAAGTGAGGACTAGTCATGTCTTGTAAAGCATTTTTAAAGGCTGTTAAATATTTCTATGTTCTGTATCACTGCGTTGTTTGTTACATTTCACTGTTTAGAAGATTGACGAGTCTTTAAATCACTTTTATAAATGCTTTACAAAGCATGAATAGTCCTCACTTTAGATTAGCTCACAAAAATAGTTAACTAACCACTACTAAATGCTTTATAACTACCTGTATTTACTACATTTACTTACACTTTCTAAGTGATCTTATGAATGACTGACAACTCTTTAACAACTGGTTTGTAAATAATGCTATACTTCATTTAGAAATTATTAATTGATCATTAACAAAGTATGAAAATACAATCATTAAACGCATTATAGATATGCTTATAAATCAAGAAAAAACATGTATAGCTGTGTCATATTATAGCTTTATAAACTGCATATTAATGTCTATTAATGTTTTATAAATGATGAATTAACTGTTTACTCATGCTTAACAAAATGATTAATAGTGTGCAGTTATTAGAAAGTGTTACCGAAAAGGGTGTACGATGAAGAAAAGAAATAGTTTAAAACATGTTATGTTCTTGTTGGCTTCATGTAGTTTTGATATATATATATATATATATATGTATATATATAATATGTAAGTACTAAATCCAAACTTTTCTTGAGAAGTGTATATATATATATATATATATATATATATATACTGTATATATACACATATATGTATGTATGTATATATGTGTGTGTGTGTGTGTATATATATATATATATATATATATATATATATATATATATATATATATACACATATATATATATAACTCCTTAAATTGCTCTCTTTGTTTAGGAAAAAACTGGCATGGGTCCCTAAATTGGCATAATTCTCCATTGAACACAGTGTTTTATAACAGCAACAAGTTGTTTAACCCTATATGACAGTTGAAAAGAGTATCTTGCTCATTCTCCCTCTCTCCTACAATCCCT
This sequence comes from Pimephales promelas, assembly GCF_016745375.1. Next base: position 5,005,658 of record NW_024121421.1, read on the forward strand.
GTCAATTTCTCATTCAACATCTGTGATCATGTTAAACACCAGGCATGAGCAAATAGAATGGAGGTGGCGCCTCTCATTATTGTAAAGGCCCATCTCTTTTCAATCCTCACACAGATGGGTTGTAGTGAGAGATGAAGGATTTTTTCCCCCCTCATGATTCATGACGGTGGGGGATGGGTGGAAATTTTTATTTAAGTGTAGCATTTCTTTGTCAAGATATTTGCTCGGTGGTGCACTAATTATAAGTTTTGTGTTCAGTTTAATCAACAACAGAAGCCAACATTTTTCATTTTAGTTGTCCAAAGAAGAATCCCCCACTTTCCAATTTTTCTAGAGGGTACATTTTTGTGCTTGGCAACCCCAAATAAGAGAAGTTTTTTTGTTGCATATGTTTCTTGCTTGTAAATATGCTGTCATGGAGAGCTAGAGAATGAGAGAAAGTGATGTTCAGCGGAGAGTAAAAGCCGTTTGGTGCAGTTGGTGGGGGTTTGGGGTTGGAGTTTAGCCCATGGCCCCACTGAGAATGCTCCCTGTGGGGGGCAGCAGGTGAACACACACAACAACAATGTGGTGTCTAATGATTCCTGACAGAATGCCGATAAACCAGCGTGAGAGTCGAGGTTTATAGCCTCTGACTGAGTCTTCTCCTCATCCCTACCTCCTTTCCTTCACCTGTGCCCCCCTCTGGCACACCACCAAGTCATTATACGTCCCCGTTCTACTTCTGCTCAAATCCAAATGGCTATTATTCTATCAGACTCCATGGATTTTCCTCACTGAAACAATAAGTAGCTGATTACATCTCACTAAAGAACATCAAAGAGAAAACATTTAAATTGTCATTATTTGCTCACTCTTGCGTTGTTCCAAATCCGTACAATTTTCTGTTTTCTGCAGAACACAAAAGATAATATTTAAAGAAACTTTCAGCTGGACTTGTGCATTCAAATGATAGTCAATGAGGTCCAAAAGTTTTAAGCTCCCAAAGTAAAAACTGCAAGTGTATCACTTTTGTTTGTTGGACAGAGTAAAATGTACACTCCTGGTTAAAAGTTTGCGTTTAAATTAGCGCTGGGCAACAATTAATCGTGATTAATCGCATCCAAAATAAAAGTTTGTGTTTACATAATATATGTGTGTGTAGTGTGTATAATTAATTTGTATATATAATACACACACATGTATGTATATATTTAAGAAAAAATGTATATACATGCATGTGTGTGTATTTATATATACAAAATAATTATACACACACACATATACTATGTAAACACAAACTTTTATTTTGGATGCGATTAATCGCGATTAGCCCAGCCCTAGTTTTAATTATTACAATTTGATAATTGTTTACTGTTTTAATATACAGTACTTTACCTGTATTAATGTGATGGCAAAGCTAAATTTTCAGCAGCCTTTACTCCAGTCTTCAGATTCACATGATCCTTCAGAAATCATAGAAATAGAAAGTTTATTTCGTTATCGTTATAGAAAATATCCATCTATTTCTTTATAGAAAATATCTATATCTATTTCGCTATAGAAAATATCTATATTTAGTTTATACTTTTGTTATATAAGTTTATAATTTCGTTATAGATTCGTAAAGTTTATACTTTCGTAATAGAAAGTTTATACTTTCGTCATAAATAGAAAGTTTTTACTTTCGATATAAATGTCTTTCCCCTCACTTTTGTTCAATTTAATGCATCCTTGGTTAAAATTGGTTTAAAAAAAAATCGTACTGACCCACTAACATTTTAAACATAGTGTAAGTGATTATTAATTCTCAAATCAATTCAGAACGTCAGTCATCTCATGAATACATGAGTCCAAATCAAATATGGTGACACGTCAATAATGGCAAGCCTCAATGTGTGAAAGGGGCTTAAGGAAGGTGTACCACGATTTTGCCAGAGTCTACAGAATGTGTTCATCCTGTATAATTAAAACAAAGATTATCAGTCAGCTCGTATTAATGGGGGGATTACAGGGTTGCCAAAGGAAACATTCATTGAGTAGGCCTATCTGTTTTCTTTAGATAACAGTCAGTGTCCAATAAAAGCCAGGGAAATCACACCTCTCAGAGGCACATGGATATCACAATCATTTGTTCCTTTTGGAAGAAAAGGAGGAAATGGCTCTTCAAGGAATCATTTTTATTGAAGAGAACAGTGACCTCATGCTTGCAGAAATGCAAACCTAACCGTGTTCTTGAAAAACCAGCGCACAGTGCTCTTTAAGCTTGTGAGAGATGTGCTTTTACACTCAAGTGAGTATTTCATCCCACGGCATAAAGTAGCTGTACTGGAAGTCTTTATTCAGCATTTCTTTTTTATTCAGAAGTCTGTTTACATATTTCTGGCCTCTTTACCTCACTCTCACTACCTCACGTCTTCTACTCCTGTCTTGTTTTTTGAATGAAAGACTTATAGATGTTTAGATATTAATCCACTAAATGGTTAAAGTGAGTCTGGACGGTACTTCAATGAAAACCCTTCAATGTATTAATCAGTAATCAGCTGCAATACACCTTTTCCAGACACTAAATGCAATAACATTTCAGTCACTGGCCACAATTGCATGCACATCATTTTCTGATTGAGGTCCATATCTTGGTTAAGTCTTTAATCTGAAAAAAAAAAAAAAAAAGCTACTACGAATATTCAACATATTTCTGTTCAATTGTTATTGATTTTGCTTCTTTTAAGTAGCCTGATATCCGTGTCTTTTAAAGCTACACTGTGTGATTTTTACTCCCATCTAGTGGTGAAAAGGTATATGACCATCCAGTGAATACAGTATTAGTTTCTGTTCCTCTCAATTCCGATTTCGTTTTAACTCCTACAGTGGCCAGTGTAGTCCAAGATTAACATGGCTTCCAGTGCGACCTCGTCCATGAGTGTTAACTCAAACGTAAACGCGAAAGGCGAAGCTTGAATTAACGGGTTTGTCCCTCTTTGGCTAATGTACTTTTAAGATGGAGGGGCAACATGGCGACCGACATTAGAATCCCTTACCCGTATGTATTTTCAATGGCATAATATACACTCACGAGAATACTTTATTACTTGAACGAAGTAAATATACATTAATGAGCACATATATTTTTGAAAGAACTAAGTGTTTTTAGCTAAGAATAAACTAAAAGAGTTACTCAGTGTAGCTTTAAGTAGCCGAATATCCGTGTCTTTTAAGTAGCCTAATCGCCATGTCTTTAACAATAATGTAGATTCATACTTTAAAATTCCAAAAGAAATGAATACTTCCACAAAAATATTAAAAAGCACAACTGTTTTCAACTGTGATAATCAGAAATTAGCATATTAGAACGATTTCTAATTATGTGACAGTGGAGAATGTAGTTATAGCTGCCGAAAATTCAGCTTTGCCGTCACATGAATATATTACATTTTTAAAATATATTCAAATAGAAAACAGTTCTAAACAACTCTAATAATATTTCACAATTTTCATGTTTTTACTGTATTTTTTTTTTTTTTTGGATCAAATAAATACAGCATGAGCATAAGACACTAGTTTCAAAAACATAAAAAAAAACCTTACCAAACCCAAACATTTGAACTATTTATTTTTTTTAACATGCACAGAAAAAAAAAATCAGTTCTCTAGGATATTCTTAACATTCTTAACGTGACCCAAACTTCACAGTGTCACGGTCATCTGCAACCTTGCACTCAGAACTGCAAACTAGGAAGATCAATGTTTTTCCACAGTAATTTTCAATAAACTCCTAAAATATGTCTTGTTTAATATGATTTTTTTTTTTCACAACAGGGGATTCTTTGATTATGATGTCTTCATTCATTAGAGTCATACATGAAAAGGCCAAGATATGTAAAAGGCCAATGAGGTAGATAGCTATATGAGGTAATTCCCCCTACTTAAGAATTGTTTCTCTATAATGCTAAATATAATGCTAATATTAACATAAAGAACAGTTCATTATACAAGTTGTAAGGAGAGATAATTACATACGACACTTTTTAATTAGTTGTTTTTCTTCCACACAATTATCCACTGTGCCCACTCAGACTGTTAAATTACATGTCAAATTGTCATAAACCACATGGAGCGATTGAGAGACTCAAATGAGAATCCACACACATAGTTCTAGAAAACATTCATTCTGTGAAGGGGTTCGGGGTCTACCTGGATACTCAGACACAGGTTAACAAATAGATCTGCAGACAAGTTTCCTGAGTACTCCTAGATGGTTTGCATCCATCCACAATATTTTGTATCCATATACAGGTAATTAACCCCCAACATAATAATTAGCTGTCTGCAGGAAGTGGAGATATGCTGAATTAAAAGTTTTTTGTGTGGGCTTTCGGCTCATGAAACTTTACTTCAGTTTGAGATGCAGTCATCGGCTCTGCATCGTTCTGATAGAACGCGTCTCACAGGCCAGACAGCATGTATATTGGTGCAGGAACTTGAGCCAAGAAATAGAACGGTAATATAACTTACCATAGAGGAAGGAACTGCATGAGTGAACGACTTCAAGGTTGATAAAGTTGTTACTAAACTGAGGCAGAACATGTTTTGTGTCTGTTGGTCGGAGGGAGGAAACCAAAGGTTGTGATTTTGTGACTGTAATTGGTGCTTTTATCTACATCCTTCTCATATTGGCAGATCCTGTGTTAAAACCAACACCAGAAGCATCCAGACCTCTGGCTCCTTTTATCTTTATCCCCGGTGATCTGCAGAACTGTGTTTTTGTTGTAATTGAACAGGGTTGTTGATGTATTTGTTGAAGTGGTTTCCTGTTTGACCTCATTTTGCACTGTTAAATGGCCATTGTGTGATCTTTAATGGTTTTGGATGGAAAACCTCTGACATTTGGTTAAAACTGGGTGTTTGTTTGTTAGTCTGTGGATTACCTGGCTCGATCGTTTCCCTTCCAAAGAGGTGGATTTGATCATCCAGTTATTCCGTAGTTAAATAAAACTGAGGGGGAAAAAGGCATGATAAGTGTATCTGAGCCCAAATTAAAGCTGCAATATGTAATTTATTCACTAATAGTAGATCAGATCATAATGGCATCCTCAACAGATGTGATTTTTACTTGGCAATTATTCTTTTTTTCACTTATCCCATTTATCTCAGACAGGCACAAAGTAAATTGTATCTCTTAAAATGTGATTTGTAATATGTGGTTTTATTAATCCCGATTCTAATCCATCATTGACTCAAGTAACAGTTTGACTAAGTTTGTTACTATTATAATTAACATTCTCCAACACTTTCCTTTGTATAGTGCACCTCACCACACTGCAAGATCTGCAAATACAAACAAATACAAATACACTCCAGCTCTGCTCTTTTGGCAATAACAGTAGAGGCACAACCTGTCAATTAAAAATGAGCTGTAGATGAAGTTAATGAATTTCATCATGATAAGATTCTGGGTGTTTGAGTGCATCAAGAGAGTGTAGTTGTCACCGACTTCAAACCTCAGCAACAGTCTAGTTATTTGTTAGGCTGATGATCTCGTTAGGCTGGTGATCCTTATAATTAAGAGATGCGTGTGCACATCCATGAAAACCTGTTGCTTCAACTCATTTCATTAGCCTGGTGTTATCTTGTTATCGTAAATGTCAACGTTTTCTGTATAATGTTTGCAAGATTTGTGCTCTTATACATTTAGTACAAGCTGATCATTGTGTGATCATAATAACACATTTTTCTTAAATATATACATACATATGTGTGTGTGTGTGTGTGTATATATATATATATATATATACACACAAAATAATTATACAGTACACACTACACACACATATATTATGTAAACACAAACTTTTTTTTGGATACGATTAATCGCAATTAATCGTTTCTCAGTCCTATTGAGAGTGTATGTCTAACCGTGGTGTGTTGTGTTTTAGGGTCGTCCTGAGGAGGAACTGGAGCGCCTGACTAAGAAGATGCTGTATGACATGGACAACCCCCCTACTGAGGAATATTTTGGTAAGTGACCAGTCTACATTGACTTCTCTGTCAGCTAAACCTCAGCAGTATTCTTATTTTTATGATTTGTACGGACGATTTTTTTGTACCTCCGCCAGGCGTTAGACAAATGGTCGCATTAGAGAAAGAGAGTATTTTGAGCTCGCCACTATAAATCACTATTTTTCTGCACTAAACAAGGTGATTTTGCCAAGATATTTTCAGAGATAAGAGGCAAGATGTAATAGAATAATATTTAATGAAAAAAAAAAAAATGTTGACATCACATTTTAACAAAAATCTTGCATACTTTACAAAATAACCGGTTGTAATTATCCATTGCAAAACGGACTAACTTAAATGTCCAAGTACTTTTTAAGGGTCACTAGAAACTTACAGTATTAGAGGTAAGTTTGTGTGCAGCATATAACTTTGCATAAGTCTTCTTGTCTACATTGTATGCATATTACAGTATATATTGGTTCTACACATCCGCCATGTTTTCACTGTCCTGTGACATATGGTATCAGTTGTGTCGCTTCACCTCCATTCACAAATTCTCTCCTGTGGCCTCATCGGTTGGTAAAGCGTCCATCGAATGCACATTCAGAATCTCGCCAGAAGTAGTAGGTAATTTGGGTACTTTTCACCTACTGTTTATGAATACTATGAATTCGGACATACTAGTCAGGTCACATTCTGTTTTTCGCCTACTGTATATTATAGAAGTTGGCCTTTTCAGACATAGAGCTATTCTCCTGCAGTGTTCAGTTCCATTTCTGCTCAAGCACACCTGTCTGTAATTCTCAAGCATTCCTGAAAATCTTAACTAGCTGGATCAGGTGTATTTAATGAGAGCTGGAGCTGAATGTTGCAGGAAGGCAAATCTCCAGGAACAGGACTGGGCACCCCTGGTGTAAGTAGACAATTTTGTTGCTCTGCAGAAGTGGGAGTAACCGTAAAGTGTGTGTGTGTTTGGCTGCATTCACATTCATTTCTCCACCCCCAGCAGCTTCCCCTTTTTTTACCGTAAGTGGCAGAAGACATTCCCTGCACTTCTTCCCTTCAGCTCTTACTGTCAGCTTCTACTTTCACTATGTAGTGGTGAAATGGAGCTCTGCCTTCCACATGTACAGTATTTCCTCCACTGTCTGAGAGGCCAAATTTCATAATGTATACACACACATTTTTAATATAAATATTATTTTAATTTAATCATTTAAATGTTCAAAGTCAATTCATCTTTAATTATATAGTACTTTATACAATACAAATTGTTTCAAAGCAGCTTTACAGTGATAATCAAAAAAATAATGAATAAACAGAATTCAATTCTGCTGTAATGCAGCTCTAAAATAGACAATAGTGCCATTATTCAGTCAGTTCGGTGTTGATTCAGTTTGCTTTATTCAGCTTGGTTTAACTGTTTAACTACAGTAAAACAAAATGTTTAACTGTAGTGTATAGGTGCATTTAGATGTGGAAGCCCCTAACCTCACAACCCTGACATGTTTTCAGGAATGGTTTGGCATCCTATTTTTCTATATTGACACACGCTTTAATTTAAAAGCACTCAAGTCCCCTGTATGTAAAAAAAAAATGGTTTGCATGAATCAAGGTTTAAAAGAAATAAGAGAGAGAGAGAGGGTGGGTTGGCCTGATGTGTCCTGCTTTCATCAGTGCATGTGTCAGCAGAGAGTGGCCTGGAGTAAACGCGTGCCATGAGTGCACATTGCACAGTCACACGCACGCACACGTATATACACAGTGTTTGCAAACTGCCTTAATGGCTAGAGGGAGGTTAAATGTAGGCTAGTCAGCCTGTAAATGGGTCTGCAGTGAACCCAGGTCAACCAGGCATCTCCAGTCACAGAGAATGTCACACACAGCCACAGCATCTAGCCAAGAGCACAGCACTCCTGGGATTACAGAGATGGGCTAAAATAAAAGGAAATCCAGTGGTGTGATGAGGTTAAAGAATGTAAAAGAGAGAGAGAGAGAGAGAGAGAGAGAGAGAGGCTGCATTGAATGTGAAGGTCAAAGACCCCATGAAATTGTGGCTTTTAGTTTTTATCTGTTAGCTTAGAGGAGGCGTCTATATTGCAGTGTACTCCTAAAAGTTGACAAAACAACTTTTAGCAGATATACAGAATTAAAATCTCTACTGGAATAATGGACCAGAAGGCACTTTCTCTTGTACAGTATGTACTGTTTGCAATCATTAGAAGCACATTCATTTAATTACATAAATTAATTGGATTTTGGACTGACAGAACATAGCCCATGTCTCCCTTATCTAACACACCCAATTCAGGGCCAAAACGAGTCGTTTGCAGAAGCTAGTGTCAATAAAAGCTTTTATTGGTCTAACAAGGACGTTTTCAGTTCTGAAACTTCAGTTCTGAAAACCTCTTAGATGTCAAAAGCTCAAGGAAATTTTGATTTCTCAGTTCATCACCCCTTTAACAAATGGACTAACGTTAGATGCCTTGTCTAATAAATAGCTTCAACTTACAGTATGTGGTGGAGAATGTGACGTTAGCTCGAAGGATCGAGTGAGCTAACATTATATGCGAGCAACTAAACTAACGTAGCTAGCCCCTGACGTGTTGTTGATGAAATAGACGAAAGTAAAATTATTTCACAAAATGGAATTTACATATGTATCTACAGGATTATTTTGTATAATAGTGTATACAGTGGTGTGAATAAGTGTTTGCCCCCATGCTAAAGTTGCCTAAAAAGAGGAATAAAAAAAGCATCTTTTGGATATTGATCTTAATGCCTTAATTAGAAAAATGAGGGAAACTCCAACCTTTAAGGACACAAATTTTCTTTGTGAATGAATAATGTATCATAAATAAATAAATGTTTTTCCTTAAAATACAGGGTGCATAAGTCATTGCCGCCCTATGTTAAATTCCCATAGAGTCAGGCAGATTTTTATTTTTAAAAGCCAGTTATTTCATGGATCCAGGATAATATGCATCCTGATAAAGTTCCCTTGGCCTTTGGAATTAAAATATCCCCACATCATCACACACCATTCACCATGCCTTGAGATTGGCATGGTTTTACTTCAGTTAGCCTATAATAGCTGATTTGATTTGCATTGAAAGATGATCTTATGGAAAGTACCCCATGCCAATCTCTAGGTGTGGTGGAAGGTGTGTGATGATGTGGGGATATTTTAATTCCAAAGGCCAAGGGAACTTTATCAGGATGCATATTATCCTGGATCCATGAAATAACTGGCTTTTAAAAATAAAAATCTGCCTGACTCTATGGGAATTTAACGTAGGGGGGCAATGACTTATGCACCCTGTATTTTAAGGAAAAACATTTATTTATTTATGATTCATTATTTATTCACAAAGAAAATTTGTGTCCTTAAAGGTTGGAATTTTCCTCATTTTTCTAATTAAGGCATTAAGTTCAATATCCAAAAGATGATTTTTTTATTCCTCTTTTTAGGCAACTTTAGCATGGGGGCAAACACTTATTCACACCACTGTGTGTGTGATGTTCCTTCCTGGAAGGAAACTCAAGACTACAATTGAGGAGTTTCAGGGAGTTTAGAAATGGTGCTTACTGAGAATATAGAGAATATCTCCCTTTCGAGTAGGTGACTTTGCAGACCTTTTTCATGCTGAAAGAGCAACACATTAAAGAAAATTGAAAAAAAAAATAAAATAAAAAAAATAATAAAATTTTATATTACAAAAATATAAAAAAGCATAACAGGTCCTCTTTAAAACAGCCATTTGATTTGTCCCAGTCCAGTGTCCTATTTCAATAGAAATAGTCAAATTATATTCATGGGGTCAAAAACCTATTGCAGGGATAAAGAGATCGCTTCCTTTCTTACCTCTTCCATTTCTGCCTGTCTTCCCCACAAATCTCCGTCCCTTAAGATTTATCTTATGATCCTGCAGGATGTCGTCCAGAACTCCTCTGAAGATCTGGGCTGAAAGATGAAGAACCCTTTGAGTATAAGAAACTCTGTAATTGCTACCCATCTGATTACTTGTTCAAGGCCTCCTTCCTTTTAAAAGGGCAGGATGGGGGATAGAACGGGTGCTGTGAGTGACTGCTGAATTGGAACCCCAAGGCTAATAATTAACTAAATTAATCAGAGTCAATGCCATGATCTCTCCCGGCTGGACGCTTAGCGCTCCCTCAGTTGGCGTTATTGTAGTTTGTACTGCTGGAACAGAGGACTTGGCTTCATCTTTTTTCTTCTGTTTCTCATCCTGAATACAACAAACCGTAAGTCTGAGAAAAGTCTGAGGCTAGATAAATTAGTGTAATTATTAGCAGAGATTGGTTAGGTGGTTATTCATTTGTACACTGTGCTAGAACATAATCCGTAATAGTTTTTATATTCGTCCGCATTCATCACAGTTCAAGCCAACACACTCAGCACCTCCTTCCTCCATTATGTGGTGTTTTCATTTCTAAAGAGCACAAGCGGGACGCAGTACTCAATAATGCAGACTTTGAGGCACACTGTACATTATATGCCATGTTAGTGAATTGCTACCAAAACTGTCTCTGAAGTTTCTGATTAATTGATATTTCTGTCTCACTGTACTCTGCGAGAGATCCTGTTCTTTTTTGTACTCAGAGATATTGAGTGTGTGTAACTCATTAGGGAGCTCTCAAAAGAGTTTAGATGAGGAGCATCTCCTTAGTTCCACAGTTTGGTTCTCCAAAAATAAAACTTCTGGGGTGCAAAAATGCGTCAGAACAATTTTCAAAGATTTCGAACAACTCAGATTAAAGATTTCGAAAGGCGAATGACTCAATGGTCAACCAAAACTTTTTTTTTTTCCTTTCTTTGTGCTGTGGTTAGGAGTCGGGAATTGAACTAAAGTCAGCTGGAGATGCTCTCATAATTTATGAGACATCTTGGCATGAAAACTTGATGAAGAAACTTGGAAGAGTTTGAGATTTTTTTGAACACATACAGTAGCATGTAAGACCCCTGACGTTGGACTGTAGTAAATGGGTCAAGTGGCATTCAGCTTTGTGTTTCAAACGCAACATTATCAACACTTCTGTAAAAGGCTACAGTGTCCCGGAGTGTATTAATAGAGCTTTCTATCAGAGAGCGTTGTGCATTGTCCTAGATACTCTGGTTGAGCATTTGCATATTACACACTTGCCCTTAGCGAAGTCTCAGGAGTGTGCTTTAAAATTCACTCCCACTTGTGTGTATGTAAAAACATGGGATTTGTGTCATGTTAAAGAACTGTAACCCTAAAACATGCCAAGAACTACATGAAGAGTGAACCAATGCTTATTATTGTCCTTCAAGAAACATTTAGAGTTGGCACTTAAAGCATAGCATTTAGTTAGAATGGATTATGGGTAATTTATGAATAAAATGGGGTTTTGCTCTTAAATAAAGCATGCAAAAGTGTTACAGTACAACTGTTATATTTTGTTTCCAATATATTTAATATTTTAAATGTTTTAACATCAAAGCATTACTAACTACAAACACAGGACATAGCTGGAAATGTTTCACGTTTTATTTGGCCATTTGGAATTTGTAATATGTTTCTCCACAATGGGCTCAAGAATAGTTTTGCTGAACTAGAAGCAGCATCATTTGTTTACAAGCTGCCAATGGGTTCCCACAGTGATGCTGGGGAAAGAGAGCTTGTGTAGAATCAAAAGGAAAAGATCCATTCCTTACCTGCCTTGGGCAATGTTAAGTCTCTGGTTAATAAAATAGACAAGCAACTGACCAAGAGTGAATGAGAATACAAACACTGAAATTTGGCCGAGAGCTGATGCTCTAGACTCCACAGTTGCACTTTAGTTTTTCCTTGTTCATTAGCAAGAGTAAGACAAGTGTTTTTGTTTATGAATAAATGGCACAACCAAGGGTAAAGCACAGATTATATGAGCCAAATGTCAAACTACTTACTGTGGGCAACATACTGTATTAGCTGTTCAATTTGAAGAAATAGACAAAGCTGAGAAGACTTTTCAAATGGTATATGTTCTGTAAGGCAAATGGTAAGAACATCATTACTCTAAATTATACAGTACACTATATCAATGTGCGAACAATGGTAATACCTATAAAAATGTCAAATGCTTTCCCCAATATCAGGCCATTCCCCAATAATTGCTGATCACAAAGGCCCATATGTACCTATGCTGAACAAAACAAGGAGGAGTTCAGGTCTGGATCGGACATGGAAAGCATAGCTGAAACAACTTTGAGAAGAAAAAAAGATCTACAGGGATCTTAATCTCAATTTATTTGTAAAGCACAATTACAAGAAACAACAGTTGATCATCGTGCTGTACAATGAAAGTATACATAAGACGAAAGTGATTCAAGACATAAAAACCGCAGTCAACAAGAAGACATCACAAGTTGTAGGCTAAAGAGAATAGGTATATAATTTTGATTTAAAACTATGTACTAATTTTCAATACCATAGAGAAAAACTGCCATATAGATTTTTTTTTTGTTGTTGAAATATTTTCTCATAATTTTGCAGCAGGGATGTTAGGCTGCTGTCACTTTAAGGTCTGATGCATGAATCAATTAAACACATGCATTTGTCTTATTTTCACCTAAAACATAACTGACCACTTATACACACCTAGACCAGCATTTTGACATTGTTTTGTATGTATCTGACTATTTAAGTGCCATGAACTCAATTTAGAACTGAAACGTGGACTGATTGTATGGACTACTTTTATGGGTCTTTTTTTGTTATTATGGAATATGACAGGCCTCATTCACTTTCTTTATAAAATGCCCAGGATATTTTTCATAAATTCATCTTGTTGTTTTATGGAAGAAAAATTTTGGTTTGGAACAACATAAGGTTTTTTATTTTTATTTTTTTTAGGTGAACTATTCTTTTAAATAATTAAATTAGGTCCTGAATATATAAGTTGGATCCTTGTCTGGATTCTGCATATTTTTCTTCCATGCACACATGAGTCTTGGCTGCTGTTTCGTCCTTGCCTTTTTTATTCTTGTATGGCGTGTTTATGTTTCCGCTCTTCAAGACCAAGGACACACTGCTTTCTAGTCGCACTTAAAACAGTCTCTCCTTTCTCTCTTTGCCTCATGCTCTTTTTTTTCCCCAGCACTCATTCTCTCTCTTCTCCCAGCTCCTACCTCAGATGGTCAGGGAGGGCCTGTTTTCGTGATGGTTCAAGTGAGGTGATATCATCTAACACGAACCTTCATTGTCGGAGAGCGCGGGTCGGCGATTGTGCTTCGTTGAGACAGCTCCACTGAGGCTTGCAAGATTGTCTGCGTTGCAGGCCTAGTTTAAGGAGCTGGAGGGCTTACAATGAATCATGTTGCTAGATTTCATTCGTGGGTGAGCGTTTGACCCCAAGAAAGAATGTTTTGTGCCACACAGACATGCAGTTCAACACATTCCCTCACCTCCTCGCTCTAACTCTCTTCTTTATCTCGCTTTCTCACGTTTTTTTTTTTTTTTTTCTGTTCACTCGGCCTGTTTACACTCTGGCACCTGTTCATGTCACAGTTCCCACCTACTTCCAGGACATGTAACCCATACATTTCTCCCACACCCTCTCTGTCATCTGCACGCTGCCCTGCAGGTCTGACAGACTGAGAGGTAATGCATTGTGGCATGTACCCCCCATCCTTTCTCCCTACTCCAGAGTCACATCCCATTCTGCCTCATCATCATTTGCTGATATGGGAATGAGATTACAGGGGGTTATGGGTAAGGGGCATTGAGAGATTGAAGCACATTGATGAGACCCATTCCTTTTGTCATCTGGAATAAAACCAGTCGTACAGCTATGTAGAATGGCTTTTGGACTATTGCACACAGAAAAGACAGAATTAGCGAATAGGGAAAACACAAGAAGACGACAGAAATTTCAAACCAATACAAAGAAGTGGAAATTTGAAGCTTTTAGTGTTGTTGTTGAAAACATTTTAGCACTTAGTATCCACAAAAAATATTTTAAAAGTCTTGTTTAAAAACTTCTTGTGAAATGTTGTCATTAGAAATATTGCGTTTATGCTGGCATTTGGTTTTGAATTTTTTTTTATTCCATTTTCCAGAAAAGTAATGACTGTAAAAATGTCATATTGTGTAAACCAAGTAAAAAATCTTGAATATTTGAAGAGTTCAGATGCAAAAGCCTTTAAATGCCATTTGAAATTTTCTTCTAGAATGGTCATTTTTATCAAGCTTGAATATTTAAGTTCATTAATTTCACTTAAATTACAATTAATAGGTAATCTTCATTGCCATTTAAGTGAAATTACTGAACTTAAATATACAAGCTTGATAAAAATGATCATTTTAGAAGAAAATTTCAAATGGCACTTAGAGGCTTTTGCATCGGAACTCTTCATTTATTTTTATATTTATAATGTAAAATGTATATGCATAATGTTAAATGTAAATACAAAAGGTAAGGTTACTTATTCATAAATATTTTTCACGTCTTTTAGGGAATAAAGCCATGCCTTGGATTCTGTGGACAAATGTTGTTTTAAAAAAAAATTAAATCAGCTTTTTTTGTAATTAATTTTAATAAAAAAAAAATGAATTTGTATTAACCTTAGAGCAGAAGTTACTCATGCTTATTACAGAAGAGGTGTATTAAAATGTTACTGTAATTAATGGATAAAACAAAAAATTTGCATCACATTGACCCCATAACGTTTGTTTGCAATCTAATATATAAACATTTTGCATGACTTTGTATCTTTTTTCGTTCTTTCCACACACACAGCCTGTCACAACAGATTTATTTTTTCCTCCCCAGCTTTTGTGTGGGGTGGGTGGGGGTTTCAAAGCGTGTGTTTGGTAACATTGCTCTGTTATAAATTTGTGAATTAGAGCAGCATAATTTGCTGGAGCGGAATTTGCTGTTGAAACAGATGTTTTTTAAATCTTTTCACTCCAGCTGCAGGAATGTGCTGTTTGCTATTGTTCCTAAAAAACAAGATGAATTCCATCTGTGGGAATCTATGTTGCATTATTGCTACTATTTCTGTCTAATAACGCTCTGTTGTTTACACCGCAAAATATTCTTTCTGAAGCAACAAAGTTCTTACAAGCCCAGAATATGTGTTGTGGATCTGTTGTGCTTATTTGTTTACATGCACGTTGTCACGATGCGCTTTGTCTCCCAGTACTGAGAAGGCTGTGTTTCCTCCTTAAAGAATCACACCTTCTTCTTCTCAGCGAGTCAGGAAAGTTTGGCCTTCCACAAAAAAAGTTCTTTGCCTTCCCTCTTTACACGCGTGATCTTTGATTTCCGGCAATGTAAGATCAAAATTGCTGCTCGCGCTCGCGCCGCCTTTCATGCACCTCTCTTGCATCGCAGCGTGAAAAAACAAAGAGCGGCGAGACGGAGATGTGCAGGAAATCTTAGCAGGCCTGCCACTCAAAACATCCACCATCGCCAAACAACAGCATCTGCCTGCCACCACAAATACATTAGAAATCAATTATTTATGGAACGGAGTCAAGAACTCTTTAATCTTCTCCTTTTATCCAATTAAAATGCCTAACCGCTTTAAGCCTTTCACAAAGCTTGTGAGCAACACACTCGGCCTCTTTCTTCTTCCTTCATTCCATCCTTATTATTTCTCTCTCTTTTTTTTTTTGAGGTTGCATATACTGTAAGAAAGAGGAGAGAAAGTGTATAACGTGTAAATGAACTCTTCCACTCCCACCCCTTCTGGTTACAAAGGAACTATTTGAAGTTTTAATATGAAGACTCGCCTTCCATTCCCAGAGCAAGGGACGCAGGGGAGCGAAGGCTCTTTCATGAGCCCTCTCTGCCCAGTGTTGGATTTATTTATTTTTTTTTTACCAAATACCAAAAGCAATTGAGCTTGATAGAGATGTACGAATGGTGCTTTTATTATACGTGAGCAGCTGATGTGGTCATTTATAAACTGAAAAATAAACTCACCAGAGATGTTTGCGGCTACAAATGAGACAAAGAACAATTAAGGCCCTTTCACACCGGATGCGTAACGGAAAAGCGAAACGAAAAAGCGAATAGTTCGCGTGAGAATATTTCGCGTCAAAACCATTCACATCAGCCGCGACGCGAATTTGCGACGTTCAGAACTTCAACATTCTAAAACATTCGCGCCGATGAAAGCAGACCTGATTTTCATCAGAAAACGTAGGCTACTCTATACTTATTATTATAGCCTATAGGTGAATAAATATAGATTTTATATTAGATGTCTTTTTGAAGTGATGTTAACATGATGCTTTAATAGGCTTAATAAAAAAAAAAAAATCCCAATCTCTAAATAGCACATTTTCAAATAAGCACATAAGTCCATTAGGAAAGATAAAGATGAATGCGTTCTTACCGGATTCGATCAGTGCATTTTGAATTTATATTGTTTGTCTGATGATCTGGCAGCTTCGATTGGACCTTCTTTTTAATTATGTGCATGTCAGTAACTCGCAGTAACTACTGGCAGGTGGAGCTCACTTTCACCAGTTCACTTTAGGTCCACAGTTGCCTGGTTCCTTGTCCACGCAGCATTCATCAGAGCAAACACTCTCTCCACGAAGAGTTTGTTTGTTTGTGATGGCTCCATTAACGTCTGTGCTGTGCATTTTCTATGTTTTCTTATTACATTTTTTTAAATTGTAGAATTGTTATTTAAAGGACGATTAAATAAAAGGATGCAGACAAAAAAATGCGGTACAGTGCTATGACTTGCGGGACGTGGCACATAGCTTCTTCATCACTATCATTATCATCCAGTGAAGACAAGCTTTTTATTTTATTTAAAAGCAGAAAAGAAGGTTTGGGGCACCCACTACCGGAGCTAGAAACATATGGCAGAAGGTGAGCTGTCCCATTCATCAGGGGCTACGTTTACATGCAATCAAATAAACACTTTTAGTAAACGTATTGAAGGCTCAAATGGACTGAAAAGCCTTGTAAACACCCGGTTGGGCTCGATACGAACGAACGAGCACAACGTCCCACCGGTCCTTGTTTCAGATATTCATTCACAGTCACAGACTCGACACACAAGCAATCAGAAGGTCCGTCCGTCATTGCTGCGGTCACGTCACCTTTGTTTCCCTGTATATGATTGGCTGAAGCCTTTTCTTTTGCCTCAAAAATCGACATCGAAGCGAAAAAAATAAAAGTCGTTTTTTCGAATCCGCAGCAGATTCGCGTTCTGTGTGGAAGCACTCATTACACAAACAGCTGATCAAAAAATAAAACCATCGCGCGAATTATTCGCGCGTCAAAATCGCGTTCAGTGTGAAAGGGCCTTTAGGCTCACATTTACAGAGACGATTGTAACTCGCTGATCTCCTGCCTGCAGATATTAGGCTTCACATTGTATATTTGTGGGTGACTTTGGACAGTTTGTGAGACTGTAGATTTCTTTAGAGCTGCTGATGTAATTTATGTGGGTCCTCTAACTTTATTCCCAACTGACTCCAATATTGAGAAAAATGTGACTTATAGCCTGTGGAAACCCGGGCGACTGCTAAATTCACTTAAGCCAAAGCCTACTGGATACTTGAGAACATTTTAGTTTAGGGTCCAATTCTCGCTATTATTATTATCTATTTATTTATTTATTTATTTATTTATTTATTTTTTGCATGCGTATTACTAGGATATTGGCTATATATTTGTTCTTATAAAGCACATGCTAATGCCTTATTCTGCATGACCATATCCTACATCCTTTAATACTTCCCAATTCCAACTCAATACCTAAACTTAACAAACCACATTACTAACTATTAATAAGTAATTAGGAATTTATTGAGGCAAAAGCCAAGGCATAGTTAATAGTGAGTATTGGACCCTAATCTAAAGTGTGACCAATAATTATCTTCAAAGTTTGACCAAATAATCCTCTAATAACACACACACACACACACACACACACACACACACACACACACACGCACACACACACACACACACACACACACACACACACACACACACATATAAATAGTAATATGAAATTTGCTAAATATATCAAAATCAGTTTATTAAACAATACACTATATATGTATATATATATATATATATATTTTTTTTTTCCCCGTTTTTTTAAAGCTACTTTAAATAGCAAGTTATGTATCTGTAAAAGTGTATCTTTTATTTAACATATAGGGTATAAGGATAGTAAGTACATTACTTAGGTAATTGTTTTGAGTGTTAGGTGCTCTGCATTTTCTGTTTAGCTGGTCCGTCACCTGACAAAAGTGACCTATAAAGGCATTTGAGGATTTCTTTGTACCTCCTGAGAGTCCAAGGCATTCCCACCCTACTAATGGAAAAGAGGATTTCCTGAGGGTGACCTGCGCTCATCCCTTGGCTGTATTCCCCACTCTCACTTACTTTCTCTCTTCTCTTTTTCTGTGCTTGTCTCTCTCACACACTGGTTTGGCTCAGAGGGGCCTGTGATCCAGTGCCACTCTTGTTTCAGCCCATCTGAAGTGATTACCTCTGCCTGGGATTCCTCCCACCCCCACAGGTCCCCTGGGGAGCTGCGGCAGGCATACGGCTCCACTTTATTTCCTCCGCCTGCTCTGTGCTGTTCCTCAGCGGAACCCTGCTGCAGGTACAGCTCAGCGGGATGGAAGGGGGAATTATCTAGAGTTCAGCGTCAGTGAAGTAACTCACATTAGTTTTAGTGACAGTTCAACCTGGGCCACGCAACATAGAGCTAAGTGGTAATTATTTATCAACATGACATTCATTTATTATGCTGCTGTTTCATACATAGGTGTGACAATTCATGGAAAGCATGTGCCGGATCATTTCACAGTGCCTTTAATTAAAGAAATGGTCTGTATGGCTACCTACAAAATCAGCCATAAAGCGGATTTATCATCACACACTTTTTTTTTTTTTTTTATGATACAAAAAATAATAATAATTGTATTACCATTCAAATGTTTGGGGTTGGTAGGGTTTTTTTTTTTTTTTAAATGCACATAACAACTGCATGTATTTGATTTAAAATAGGTGTATTTTGTAATATTATTACACTTTAAAATAACATTTTTTCTAATTTAATGTGTTATTAAACAACACTTACTCCACTCTTCAGTGTCATATGATCCTTCAAATATCATTCTAATGCTCAAGAAATATTTCTTCTTATTATCAGTTGCAAACAGTTAAGTTGCTTAATAGTTTTGAAGAAACAGTGCTACATTTTTTAATTTTTTAATACATTTTTAATGAATGGAAAGATTTTTTTTAAAATATATATTTTTTTAAATATAATATATATATATATATATATATATATATATATATATATATATATATATATATTTGTAACATGCCAGTCAATCTTGATCAATTCAATGCATCCATGAGAAACAAAAAAAAAAAAAAAAAAAAAATCATACTGACCCCAAACTTTTTGTAGTGTACATTTAAAGCAACATAGCTTAATATCAAGGTCAAGGGTTGACAAGGTATGACTTGTTTTAGAGAATATAACCCCCCCCCCCCCCCCCCCTTGCAGAACTTATTTCAAAATGTGTTCTCTTAATCTCACAGTTTGCATCTTGAATACATTTATCTTATTTTATAATGTTTCAAAAAAAAAATGTGTACTGTAAAATGAAATAAAAGTACCGCTTTTTTGCAATGCATCGATCGAGCTGAACAGATATCCACACACACGAGGAGAATTATCTACGATTTAAACTTTGTTGAGAAGAGGTGCTCATATTCAGCTCGGCTTTGATATCTAATCTGAAGAGCGGAAAAGTTCAGTCTGTTTTGTTGATGCCGCCGACAGCTTCAGCAGTGAAAATGGGAGCGTGTCTGATATTTCTCCTGCTCGCTGCTTCGCCTTTTGTCTGTGACAAGCTTGAACTCTGGCTCTCATTGCAGTCAGAGAGTGTATCATTTCTAAAAACAGGCTTAAATGAAGCACAAAAGAAAGAGAAAAGAAAAATGAGGAACTACAGAACTAAAGTTAAGGAAATTAATTCATAATATCTCACATTCTCTTTTTTTTTTTGGAGATCATATCTGTCCTCAGATGTGTAAAAAGGAAAACACCACAAGATATGGCTCTAAAGCGCATTATTTCCTGATACTGCTAATTAAACTGCTAGCATCATTAATTGGTTTGAAGATATCTTTGCATTGAGTTGGAGACATCTTAAGCTCAATTAAAGATAGCTTCAACTCAATTACAGATATCCAAATGCCGTGTCACACAATATGCAATCAGGATCTTTTTTGGGTGCAATAGCAGATGCCCTATAACACAAAGATTGTGCTCTTTCCACTTCCAAAGTTTCGTTTTATCATAAAAAGATTGTGTGTGTGTGTGTGTCAATGTGCCAGTGTCTTGTTTAATCTTATTCTCATTCCAGTGGGGACATTATATGTGGCTATTAGGGGAAGATTGGTCTGAAGAGAGATGCGATGGATTTTATTAGTCTTTAAATTGAATATGAGATATCACTGCTCTTTACGCATCTGACATCGTCTGAGTGATAAGCTTCGTGTGTTTTAGCATGTTGTGATGGGCGAGTTGACAGATGGTGGGTGGTATTTGCGCAAGCGGTGAGGCATTGATCTCCATTCTCTTCAGAAAGAGAAAAAAATCAGCTCAGTCTCTATTAAGTGACTGACCTTATTAAGCGCCTTAGATTTCCACAATTGTAGGGCAACCGATCACTTTGCCCTTTTTAAAAAGGAAAAAAAAAAATCCAAACACTTTAAATTCCTCCAGGGTAAATTCCCTGGAGATGGTATCAACCTAACTTTAGAAATGCTCCTCATATTCTGTTTCTTATGACATTGAGTCTTTTATTTTTTTTTTTTTATCCGTGAGGCAATTACTCAGTAGAGTAGATTATGTTATCATTGGTTGTACCACAATGAAAAGTTGTTTTGAAAGAGGCGACAAACACACTGTTTATTCAAGATTATCTCTGAACCTGAAAGCTGAAGTGTTAGTGTACTTTAGAGATGAAACATCTGATTTAAATAATAAAATAAAAAAAATAGACACAGAAACCGTGTGGTTTGGAGGAGAGCAAAAGGTGAATAACCCATATCCACTTGATAACCATTTGAAATAGCTATTCTTAATTTTTTTTTTATGAAAATGGCAAATTATGCTGTTTACACTATATGCATATTATGCATTTAAACTTTACTTCTACATTTTTTCTCTCCATGTTTTTTTTTTTTTTTAATTATTTTGTTTAGTTTATATAATTTGCCATCACCATCCATACAGTAATTCCAATGCTGTATTTTGCAGGTCGGTGTGCATGCTGTGGGGAGAATGTGGTCGGTGAAGGGACGGGTTGTACCGCCATGGACCAGGTCTTTCACGTGCACTGCTTCATCTGCATGACCTGTGGTTCCAAGCTCAGAGGGAAGCCCTTTTATGCTGTGGAAAAGAAGGCTTACTGTGAACCCTGCTATATTGTGAGTGTGATCTGCTGAACACTCTTTATACACACACTGGGTCTCGTACACTAATAGTTGAGTTTAAGATTTTTAGTCACACAAAATATCTTCTTGGCGAACATCTGGTGCAAGTACGTCATTTGTACTGTAATTTCTTTCTAATGTTCATGATGTTGATGAATGTTTGTGTGAGTTTTATTTGGCTTTTTGGCTGGAAAACTGTTGGTAGGATGGTGCAGATTTGAGTTTTTTTTTTTTTTTTTTTTCTTCATTTGAAACATGAGCCAGGCAGGACTCGGGGTTCTGGTAGCAAAACTGCTCCATATGTGCAAAGAACTACCCTCTTTGCCACAGCTCTGAAATATTTATTAATACTGTATGTACGTACACTCACCTAAAGGACTATTAGGAACACCTGTTCAATTTCTCATTAATGCAATTATCTAATCAACCAATCACATGGCAGTTGCTTCAATGTATTTAGGGGTGTGGTCCTGGTCAAGACAATCTCCTGAACTCCAAAGTGAATGTCAGAATGGGAAAGAATTTTAAAAGGCAATTTAGAGCGTGGCATGGTTGTTGGTGCCAGACAGGCCGGTCTGAGTAATTCACAATCTGCTCAGTTACTGGGATTTTCATGCACAACCGTTTCTGGGGTTTACAAAGAATGGTGTGAAAAAGGAAAAACATCCAGTATGCGGCAGATGAACAGCAGAGGACCCCACCGGGTAGCACTCATCTCCACTACAAATAGGAAAAAGAGGCTACAAAAAACAGAATGAGAACATGGATCCATCATGCCTTGTTACAACTGTGCAGGCTGGTGGTGGTGGTGGTGTAATGGTGTAGGGGATGTTTTTTTGGCACACTTTAGGCCCCTTAGTGCCAATTGGGCATCGTTTAAATGTCACGGCCTACCAGAGCATTGTTTCTGACCATGTCCATCCCTTTATGGCCACCATGTACCCATCCTCTGATGGCTACTTCCAGCAGGATAATGCACCATGTCACAAAGCTCAAATCATTTCAAATTGGTTTCTTGAACATTACAATGACTTCACTGTACAAAAACCCAATCTCAACCCAATAGAGCATCTTTGGGATGTGGTGGAATGGGAGCTTCTTGCCCTGGATGTGCATCCCACAAATCTGCAAGATGCTATCCTATCAATGTGGGCCAACATTTCTAAAGAATGCTTTCAACACCTTGTTGAGTCAATGCCACGTAGAATTAAGGCAGTTCTGTCGAAAGGGGGTCAAACACAGTATTAGTATGGTGTTCCTAATAATCCTTCAGGTGAGTGTATATGTATACACCACCATTCAAAAGTTTGGCGTTTTTTAAGATTTATTTTTAAACAAATTACATATTTTCTGCTCACCAAGGCTGCACCTATTTCATCAAAAATACAGAAATAACTGTACTATTAAGAAAATTAAAATTTCTTTCTATTTTAATATATTTTAAACATTTTGCTTTATATAATGTAGTTATTCACCAGCCATTACTTCAGGCTTCAGTGTCGTTTTATCCTTCAATAATCATTCTATTATGCTGATTTGGTGTTTAAGTAACATTTCACCTTATTATCAGTATTGAAAACAGTTCTGCTTCGTAATATTTTGTGGAAACTATGTTAGATATTGTTTTAAGGATAATTTAATGAATAGGAAGTGCAAAAGAACAGCATGTATTTGAAAAATCTTACTGACCCCAAACGTTTAAAAAAGGTTGTGTACATAATACATATACAGAAATGCATACTCTAACACATTGCAACCTGTTGATCATACAGTCATTTACTCGTCACTCTGCACATTTCTACACACATATCTAAGAGGAAATATTTCCGCGGCGGTAGTTTGCATGCTCTTTGAAGCTTGAGCTTCCTTGTCTTCATATGAAGCTAGCTTCAGCTTTCGTTAGCTCCGTGTTCTGAGGACTTGTCTAAGATCTGCCAATTTGCATCTGGCTCTGTGTAAAACCTGGATTTAGGTTCTTTCAGAAATGTTACCCAAACCGTTACTCTTTTCATAATCATTCACCTATTCCTGTCACACTGCTTATTCTTCCCTGATGAGCTGCTTCACACTTGTTAGCTCGGTAGTCAAATCCATAAGAGGCAGAAAGATTAGACAAACAGTGGCCTCGCATGCAAAGGACCAAGCGTCACGTTCAACTTCATCTCATACATCTGATAATCATACACACGGGCAAATCACACTTGAGATGTAACATGAGTATTAAAATCACATTAAACTGCCAGATAGGATTACTTTCCTTTGTAGATTGGAAAGCAAATCAGGGCCTCGTTTTTCTCCCTCCACCATCCACCTTCCCTTTTTGTTTTTGTTGCTGAAATATCTGTTGAATATTCTCGTTTCTTCAGGCGAACAGTAAGAGAAACAGAAATTAGTGACAGTTACAGTAATGCATAACAATTAGCGTTTCTCATTCTCATCAACTAGAGGTTAGGAGTTTCTTATAAAAATTCACAAACTTTCTGGCCATGTTTTCCCACATCTGAGAGTTGTGCAACATCTGTGCTGGTAGACATGGGAAGTTTTGAGAACCATATTTTGCTTGTCATTATTACAAAACACGTTTTTTACTCAAGTTTTGCAATGCAGATTTTTTAACTACTCTGTGTGGGGAAACGAAAAGGGATCACATTTAAAGTAGTAGACTATAATTCAATTTATTTAGTTAGCAAATATGGATGGACTAAGCTGGCTATCAGCATTCCCATTCTGTACACAAGTTTGTACACAGCTCATTTTTCAATGGCCACCGATGGAGAAAGATGTATTTTAGAACAGATAGCTCATTCATTGGGTCCAGAAAGATCCACAAACACATTTTAAATAAATACCATCACAAAGTGCTAAAGTCTGTGATGTCGCAAACTCTTTCACACCTTTATGACAGACACATATTTGGAAGACCTGTCAATCAAATTAGTTCACACTTAGCCACCAATAACCTGGTCTGACCTTTCTCAACTGGCTCTTTATATATAAGAGAGCAGGCTTTGTAAAACAAATGACATATTGTTATAAAAGGATTCTTTATTTGATTATGGTGTTTATATAGACACCACGTACTTTTTGTCTGAGTTGACAAAAGCAAAAATGCAGAAAAGTCCTTTTCTGTTTGATCAATCTTTACTGTAACAAGTATAACATTTTGAAACCCTGAGTCGGTAAGCACTAAAATAGCCCAACTCACAAAGAAACCAGGCCATTCCTCAAACTGCTTTTTATTTCATAATTGTTTCCCGTTTGTACTGTTATTTCCATTTCCACTGGCACGTGTAGCCTATTTACAATTCTGTTGTGGCCGTAGTGTTTCCCTATTTCCCTTTTAAGAAACCACTGTATTATTGAGCCAGCACTTTCTTTAGTGTTCTTCTCTTTTATACAGACAATACAAATTTAAAAAAAATCCAGAATATTGTTAATATTGGTCAGATTTGTTTACCAAATTAAACGGTCTAAATTCAACTATAACCATATGTACTTTAAAACTATTTTAAGTATTTTAAACACTGGCGTTATATTCACTACATTTCAATTAAACATAAATGTTAAAACAAACTGGAGATATGCTTAAAGGTCATCACACAGGCCCTGATTTAGGCATCTCAGGTCTAAACAGATTTTTTTCTGATGACTGATGAGTACTGAATACACTTCACAACAAATGCAGTTGCCAAAGTGTCATGTATATTGATTTATTAGACAGCTCTCTGAAATACTTGATTCAGATTGGTCATTTGTGGCATTCGACTGTCAAATACTTTTTGATCAGGTCAACACGGTATGACTGACCACACAATTTTTATTATTAACCTAATATTTCATATTCCATGTCCATTCATTTAATTGGAAGGAGCCATGTAATCAATGGGTTACTGTACAGCCAGTTGATTATTCTCTCAAAATAAACCCTCACTGGTTGATCGGGACTCCAACACAAAGATCCGCCTTGACTGTACATTATCCCTTACAAATATTAAATATGCCAATCCATAAATCTAACATGTAACTTTTTTTTTTTTTTATCTCACATTGGCTTTTAGGTCAGCCATTTCAAGAAAAAATGTTTTTTTGTTGTTGTTGTTTTTTTTTTTTCATATTTTGGCTGGTGAAATTTATTTTGACTATATGACAGCCTGTGTTGCATCATTGGTAGTTGATACTTTAGGAAAGGCCAAACATTAAAACCACTTTTCACTGACTCAGAGGTTTCACTGACTTTTTTGGTTGCCCACTGCTAAAGAATGGATCAGATAAATTTCCAGGACTGTCACCACAGCCAAAACCACTATACCACTCCTACAGCTTTTCAGCAAACCCTTACTAAATCATCTACACTTACGGCTGCAACTGGGGCATGGTGCCAGCTTGAGAGTTCAATACAGGGCACAGTTTCACAGAATCATCACTGAATATTCAGGGGAGCATAGGCAAATTAGAAATAATAAATCTTTAATAATACATTTCCGTAGCAGCGTACAACACCGTAGCAGCTGCTGTTTTTTTTTAGTTCCAGATATTAAAGGGACAGTTCATCAAAAAATGCAAACCTCTTTCAAATATGCATTTTTTTCCCCCTGTGGAAAACAAAAATAGATATTTCGAAGAATGTTTAGGTTCAAATGCAACTTTTATTAAATTTACATTTTTCAAAATCTTTTTTTTTCTCCCACAAAAAAAAGGAAATATTATTGTATTATGCCATAAGGGTGAGTCGATGACTGAATTTTTTTTTTGTGGACTGTCTCTTTTTTTTATATTTTATTTTATTTATTTGTTTATTTCGAGCAATATGTAGTTACTCATGACAAGGCAATTTTGGTTAGTCTGTACAAGCCTTTAAATTCATCATATTTACATCAACTTTAACAAAACTGGATAGAAGTCAAACTTATTTGAACCCACCCCAGTTACCAATAACAGGAAAAACAAAACAAAACAATAATAGTTGCTTCCTTACACATTATCAAAACACTCAATAACAATTTTGAATATAAATACATATATGAAAACATGAGAAAGGAAAGAAGGGGAACCCTTTCTCCCTCATCCAAAGCAAAACAATACCAAAACAAAACAAAACATATCCTAAATACACACCATATATGATCATGATCTCAATAATACCAACAATGGTAATCAATTACCTACAAGGTAAAATAAAACAGATTATAAACACATGGATACAAAATACCAACAATGGTAATCAGAATACCTACAGGGTAATATTAACAAAAATACATGAATACAACTCACAAAATTAAACCATTTTCGACATGTATTGCGATAAGACCTTCTGTTTATAATGTACTTGTTCTGTTTATAATGTACCTTCTGTTTATAATGTAATGTAATCTTTAAAGGGTTAGTTCACCCAAAAATGAAAATTCTGTCAGTATTTACTCACCCTCAAGTTGTTCCAAACCTCTATGTGTTTATTTGTTCTGCTGAACACAAAGGAAGAATGTTTTAATCAAACAGATCTCATTCCCCATTGACTACCATAGTATGTATTTTTTCCTACTATGGTAGTCAATGGGGAATGAGATCTGTTTGATTAAAACATTCTTCCAAATATCTCCCTTTGTGTTCAGCAGAACAAATAAACACATAGAGGTTTGGAACAACATGAGGGTGAGTAAATACTGACAGAATTTTCATTTTTGGCTGAACTAACCCTTTAAGGTCACTGGATGACTGATGCCTGACTATGTTCTCTCCCTGTATTTCAAGCCACAATGCAATGTACTGAGAGAGACACTGAGATTGTTCACATATTTAATTCACTTGCTCTGTTCAGCTGAACTTCAAAATAATAGAAAATGGGCAGCGAAGCAATAGTTAACCTTTGTTCCAAAGAACAGCATCAGACTATTATGTCTGTCTGTGTACTTCTTCAACAGATGAATCAGTCGACGTATCGGTGACTCAGGCCATCTCTTGAATCACCCCCACTGATCAGCTCTCAGAATGATTGTACTGTACTTGCTTCCTCTGGAAGTTTTCCAACTTGGATCCATGCGCTAAAGAGAGCCGGGATAATTTAAGAACTTTATTTATGCATTTCATCAGCATAAATGTTCTTCTGGCACAAGATCAAAAGGATGGAAGAAATCTGAATTTCTTAATGAAAGTAATTTCTTCTTCTTTTCTCCTCATCCTCAGGGTCATACGCCTCTGTGCGATTAGAGAATGAGCATGAGACTTTGGTCTCTATAGAGACATGGCAGTCCCCCAGTGAGCTGGGGGAAAACTTCAAATGAGGCCAGCGAGTCAGTCTAGGAATCTTTTAAGATAGGAAGAATGCACATTTTACATTATTTATCAGTTTATTTATCAGCAGAGATGGGATCATAGCATTCATATTTTCATTGTTCTTATATAAACATCTAATTTACTGCTCTGTTTGCCACTAGGGAGCAGGATGGGGGGAAAAAAAACACCTGTTATGTATCTAATGTCACTTACTTTCTACCAAAGAAATGAGCCTAAATGTATTCATCTTCTTTTCATCCTTTTTTTAAAGTGTGTTTAAAGTGTTTTAAATACAATTTTCATCTGAACGTGTTGGATCCCGATTTAAAATTATAATTTATCATAATGCTCATAGCTTCATTACAGGATTTCAGCTCTTCATCGTAGCCTTTTAAAATTTAGATTCATCTTGACTTCAAAAGTCATCTTGACATCAAAAGATATCTTAAGAGCATTCAGCAAACTAATTTCAATCCTTCATTTAAGAGGAGCAGATGTCACCACTTATTCTGTATTAAATCTATTGCATTTCATTTATAATTATTAGATTATAAATATGGGCATTTATTATGTCAAGTTTCCCATATGGGCAGCTATAATTTGTATAGTTATTAATCAAGCATTAGTGTGTGTGTGTGTGTGTGTGTGTGTGTGTGTGTGTGTGTGTGTGTGTGTGTGTGTGTGTGTGTGTGTGTGTGTGTGTGTGTGTGTGTGTGTGTATATATATACAGTATATATATATATATATATATATATATATATATATATATATATATATATATGTCTTTTAGATTCCAAACTTTTGAATGGTAGTATAACTATTTGCATGTAGGAAGCAAACATGTATATTTGTAGCTTAAGTATTTTTCAGTTCCGTTTAGTTTGGGAATAAAGGCAAACACACAGTGACATCCAGTAATCTTTCTCTATAGCATCAAACAGGAAATACGAAGCCATTTGTTCAAATCTCTTATTTTGCATATTCTTTGGAACAGCACTGATAGCGTTAGCATGTTTCCACCTCTAGGCAATAGACAACACAGAACTTTTGAACAGTGCAACTAGATATCATTCATTCCTTTCAGTAATAGACAGGAAGGCTGCCTGCTGGAGATTCTCTGTTATCTGTCATCTTCTTCCTGCTCTCCTGTCGTCTTATCACTCATATGCTCTCAGCATCACAACTGACCCACAAAGAAAAGTGGCAATAATCAGCCTTTGTGCTCTGGCTTTCCCTGGCTACACCTATCACTGACTTATCATTGCTTGTTTGAATGTGGTGCAATACAGATAAACTTATTCACAGCTCAATTAATCCCCCTTTTTGCATGAAGTGGTCTCTAATCCTGTTAATGTGACATCAGTGGGCTTGTCTGTTGTTTTCACTTCTTACCCTGATGTTCTGTAAAGCAGCAGCTGTGGTATACATCTGGTACCCGCTCTCGGACCTTTTTCGTTTTCAAACACCTAATGTAATCAAGGCTGCACATGCTCACCGAGTCTCTTACACATACTCCACAATCTCAGTGTTATCTTGCACAGTGGGAACTGATTTTATGCAGTCAAAAGCACATTGTTCACAGTTAGATCAGTAATGTTTGCCCAGGATTCACACTTTTGTTTTTAGTCAATTCATGCAAAAACAATATCAGAGTTTATAGACACCCTCACAATGGTTCTGCAATGAAACGCAGAGCCACCGAATAAGTTTCCTCTTCTTTTAGCCCTTTGTTAATTTGGTCTGTGGGGTTTTGACAGGGATTTTGAGTAGAAGGTTCAGCGCTTGAGGCTTCTCTGTGGAGCTGTGTGATTAGTAGTGTGAGACAAATGTTCCTGAAAACTGCTATGGTGTAAAACACTGGATTGAAAAGGGCTACTTTTAAGAGAACAGAAGTGTTTCTCTGGCGAATGGGAGAGTTGGTTTCTTGGTGTTGGCTGAGTGTTGTGTTTGTATGCAAATAGACATAAAATAGACCTCTCTCAGTGTAAAGCTAGTAAATTTGTGCAGCACCAGCAGAATGTATAGGCAGTAAAAAGAATTTAATTTTAAGAGATGTTTGTGTACATGGGTTAATGATTTAAGAAAATTATTTCATTTACTTTGAAGTTCTTAAGAATGTAAACTTTGTATTCGTGGGGTTTCATATAGTTTTGAGAAACTAAGAAGTTTCAGTTTAGTGACAATAAAAGCGTCAACTTTTGTAAATAGCAAGTAAAACTAGACCATTTCCTTACACCTTAAATGCATGCCTGTGTACACATTTTAATAATTTTCAGTAATATTGTTAAATTATATGTGAAATACACTAATTATAAACACTAACAATGTAATACGATTTTTAAATGTTGTTGAAAGAAGCCTCAAGGCTGCATTCATATGATGAAAAAAAGTCAAACGAGTAATATAATAAATTATTATAATATTACAATTTAAAATAACTGTGACGGCAGATTTTTCAGCAGCCATTGCTCTAGTTTTGCTCTAGTATGTTCCTGAAAATGACGATCGTAATTTAGCTCTCTGTGCTGCGCATTTTATGGAAGACAGCTTCCAGAATCTCCACGAATTCAATGCCGTATTCAACAAGAAACTGTTACTAAAACATGAAGCAGTTCCAACTTTAAAAGCAGAGGCAGCAGTTGTTGGGACACAACCTGTAAGTAGGCCAAGACTTCATCATTTTAAATGTAAAGCGCTGGCTTTATAGCCACCAGGCTACTAGTTATGCTATTTTGTGTCTACGACAAACGCGTACAAACATTGTGGACCAAAGTACTAATGTTGTAAACGTATTTTTCATGTATATAATGCTTTATGACGTTATTTTCGATTTGATTAAGAACGCAATCTAATGCCACGCTGTTTGAGTTTAACATTAGTAGCCAGTCAGTTGCTATTGTTGCCAGTCAGATGCTATTGTGTAAAACAAACGTGTATAAAGTAAAAAAAAAAATAGCAAATTATCATTCAGAAACGTTTAGTAAGAGCCGTGTGTGGTGAGGTTCTGCTGGACTCTCTTTATCGCCGCTTTCTCGGTCTGATTCTGCCTCAAACTGATACTGTAGTATCGACATGAATGGACCGGAGTGTAGGCACGTTTTGCCCGTAAAGGTAATGGGCGTTAACCTTCCGGACAACGTGAGCGACAGTTTAGCCAATCACCACACACCGGTCCAAACTAACCAATCTGAGCCCACTGCCTGTTTCTGACGGAGTGGTTTCATAGAATTAGGAAGTCAACCGCTCGTTCGAGGACATAGGAAAGTGCGGCTTTCAATAAAGGTGAAGTTTATGAAAAATACGACTTTTTACAAAAGAAAAACCACGAATACATGTTATATTGCACCCCGTAAACACAATCATGCAAAGAAAAAAAAAAGCAGTCAACCCCCCTTTTAATATGCTGATTTGGAGCTTAAAACATTTCTTATTAGTATAAATTTTGAAAACAGTTGTGCTCCTTAATATTTTTGTAGAAACTGTGATAAATAAACAAAAAATCAAAAGAATATAGCATTTATTTGAAATCGAAATCTTTGGCACTGTTTTTATTTGATTACTTGTATTAGATACTGAATATTTATTTTGAGGGAAACTAGCACATTTTCTGTTTAGCTTGGCAGCAGTTATTCATCAGTGGATACAGTTGAATGTACATTGTTGGATACATTTTGTGAGTCATTTCAGGTGCCTTGGATTGCAGCGATGTAAAATATGCCACATTGCGATATTCTCTAAAACAGCAATATACACCTCTATCAGTGGGCAGAGTCCATTCTCTGAATTCCCCCTTAAGAACTTTTGTAATGGTGACACAGGTCATACCTTGCCATGGTTTATGAACAGCTGAGGCTAAATGTATGTGTCCTCTCTCTGAGTAAGTTTGTAGGATGATGCACATTATCATAAATTAAGAGCTTTGTACAGAGAGCTCTAGTGGGGGAAGTGCAGCTTGTGGCTCTTTCCCCCAGTGCAAGATCAGCTTTGACATGTGTTTACTTCTCTACATAAATATTTAGGAACACACAGAAATTCTCTCTGGCTCAAATATTTTGCTCAACTCTTTGACCAAGTCCCCCATGGGCCAGTGTCTATGTCACAAACTGATATCCATTTTTTCTGGTTCAGCCCAATTCCTTGTTTTGGCCTTCTAGCTTCTGTTTTGGACTGATCCACTGTTTCAAGCCCCAATGGGGTAGTAAATAGTCAGGCTACAACTGAATTTATGGAGCTGTGACTACCTAGAATTAAGAAGTGAACCACCATTAGAGGTTAAGTATAGAGTAAGTCTCAGCTTGAAATGTAAGGGGAACAAAAAAAATATGGTTTTGAATTTTTTAAAATAACATAGTTGCCTATGCAGTAGGAAGGCAAAAGAAAAAATGAAATCGCTGATACCTGACTTGAGAAAAAAGGGCTGTTGTCTTCCCTTTTGCCAAAAATGTAGGAAACCTTCAACACTCATAATGCATTGGGCATGTTGCCGTCCAAGGCCACTCACAGTCTTCTTCTATTGGATAGGCTTGACCAGATTCAAATATCGACTTGGTTGAGTAGGAAATACTTTTCAGCAAACTTAAATTCACAAAGGTGTCAACGTATATTGTTCCAGGATGCAAGAAGTCAAAGAATAAATGTTTCATGGAAATTAGTTATTTTTAGTTTCCAGTGAAGTATCTAGTGGAAAATGGCTGCAAAATATCCTAAATATGGAGAGAACACTGCTACGGAAAATCTGAAAAAATGTCTGTGATTTTAGTCTCTCCATTTCAAACTGGATCTCTATGAAGTGAACTCAATTTTTTAGGCCAAACTGAGGCCAATTTTTCAAAAAATTAAAAATTTAAAGTCCTGGAGATGTCAAAAGTCCACTGGATGACACAAAATGCTTTTGCTGACAAATAAATGAAATTTCTTGTTCCAGGTAACACAGAGAAAGAGTAAACATTGTTCATTTACATACAGACACTAACAACACAAAGCAAAAATAAAACAAAATAGAATAAAAATGTCTCTGAAAGAAGTCTCTTATCACCAATGCATTAATATAAGTAATATTTTACATATGATTACAAATAATTTTAATATTATGTTTACAACTGAACTTTTGGAGCTGTGACTACCTTCAATTGAAAGTGAACCACTGTGAGAAGTTAAAAAGTTTGGAGTTTCGGCTTATTTTGAGATTTGATCAGACTTGCCAAATTAAGGTTTAAGAAGGTCACTTTTGACCTTATTCACTCAACTAATCCTTAACCATGATGTTAAATACACAACAATATTTTCACAGTTCTTAATCCAGGATCAGTGGGGGAAATGGCCTCCCTGCTGATCAACAAGAGGTAAATGCCATCATGTTCCATGTAAGTTGCACACTTCTGATCAGCTCAACAAGACTAATGGCTGAGACTGCTTTAATTTGCCAGATAGCCCCGCTTTTTTTTTTTCTTTTTTTCTTTTTTTTTTTTTTTTTTTGCATGCAAGTGAACTGCAGGGCTGAATGGCATTGAGGTTAATTATGTTAGCAAAGTGCTATGTTTGTGCCACCCTGCAGATCTCTTCCCTGTCGAAACTGCTCTCTTCCTGCCAGGCTGCTCGTGTTACTACTGTCAGAACACTTAATTGCCTGGAGCACTTAATTAATTGGAGATCATAATTTCTGGTAATTGGGCGTGTTTAACGTGTTCCCGCTTCCCCATCTTTCCTCTTGGACTTTTACCGCATGATTATTCAGATCCATACAACTTGTTGGACGGAGGCTGGTTTAGATAAATGGCCAGGTCCCTATGGCCTGCTTCATTACTGCCTGATTTACTGTACACTCTCTCAGAAAATATGGGGAGAAATGCAATCACAAGATTGCGCATTCTAGAGAGTTTGATTTGAGTGCCTACAAGACAGGAAAATCTTTTAAAAAGAGAAATGTACTATTTGCCTTCATACTGTATGTATATATATACATATATGTGTGTATATCTATATCTATATATACACACACTCACCCAAAAGA
Organism: Pimephales promelas; assembly: GCF_016745375.1. The sequence goes on from NW_024121421.1 coordinate 5,039,392, forward strand.
TTATTAGGAACAGCATACTAATACTGTTTGACCCTCTTTCGCCTTCAGAACTGCCTTAATTCTACGTGACATTGATTCAACAAGTGGCTGAAAGCATTCTTTAGAAATGTTGGCCCATATTGGTAGGATTGCATCTTGCAGTTGATGGAGATTTGTGGGATGCACATCCATGGGCACAAAGCTCCCATTCCACCACATCCCAAAGATGCTCTATTGGGTTGAGATCTGGTGACTGTGGGGGCCATTTTAGTACAGTGAACTCATTGTCATGTTCGAGAAGCTAATTTGAAATGATTCGAGTTTTGTGACATGGTGCATTATCCTGCTGGAAGCAGCCATCAGAGGATGGGTACATGGTGGCCATAAAGGGATGAACATGGTCAGAAACAATGCTTAGGCTTAGGCTGTGGCATTTAAACAATGCCCAAATGGCACTAAGGGGCCTAGAGTGTGCCATTTGAAAACATCCCCCACACCATTATACCACCACCACCAGCTGCACAGTGGTTACAAGGCATGATGGATCCATGTTCTCTTTCTGTTTACGCCAAATTCTGACTCTACCATCTGAATGTCTCAACAGAAATCGAGACATTTTTCCAGTCTTCAACTGTCCAATTTTGGTGAGCTCTTGCCAATTGTAGCCTCTTTTTTTAATTTATAGTGAAGATGAGTGGTACCCGGTGGGGTCTTCTGCTGTTGTAGCCCATCCGCATCAATCTTGTGCGTGTTGTGGCTTCATAAATGCTTTGCTGCATACCTCTAACGAGTGGTTATTTCAGTCAAAATTGCTCTTCTGTCGGCTTGAATCAGTCAGCCCATGCTCCTCCTCTTCCTTACACCTTGAATACATGTGAGTGTACGCTTCTTAATAATTATTTTCAAAATAGTATTCATTTAAAATTATTATTTAACTTCATCGGAATGGTTCGAAACTTGGTAAGGTTTTGGTACTTGCATATGTGAACACAAAAAAATGGACATTGACATGATTCAAACAGGTTAAATGATCCGGAAAAAATAGTCACACTTCTACTTCTCATGGAATTCGAGTGGGAGACTAATTTCATCTAGTGGAAACTTTTGGTACTGCGCCTAAACAAAATCTTACTGAAAGCTACTTTTTTGAGATATCAAGCTCAAATTTGGAACACAACTTGTTTAGTTTTATGACTTTGATTTTCTTGCAGTTTAAGAGTAAAACGCGATTTTGAAAATATGTATTTCATATAAAACAATTAAATTTTTCATAACAGTACATGTAAAATTCAGTAACTTTAAGTTCACTTTTAAAACTATTTTCACTTCAGCAACAATCTGCAAAGTGTCATCTTAGAAAAGAGATCAAACTTAAGTCTGTGCTTTAAAGTATTCAAGATTGACAAATTGGAAATTAAGTTGGAAATTTAATTTTCAGGTCTATGCTCACAAAGTGAATAAATTGATTATAAATACAGCGTAAATATAATTTAGTACCATAAAATTCCCCTGAAAATACTAAATATTAAATTTTAAAAAAACTATCGAACTAAAATATAGTACATTCATTTCATTGAAATAAAAAAAGTTCTGTCATTTTTTATCCACACTTGAAGAGGACCAGAGGTTTAAAATAATATATGGGGAGTCGCACTATATGACTTATACAAAATATCAAATTGTCTGATATTTTAAGAGACTAATTTACCTTATTGACCTTGAGACACACGCAGTGGTCCTAACAGAATTTTAGTGGTCCTAAGTATAAGAACCTGCAATTTTCCAACAAAAAGCCCTGTAAGCGAATGTAATGGAGTACATGCTGTACGTATAATGGAACCACAGCGTTCCAGGCTGTGCCGAGACATTTTCCCAGGGTGGCCCAATAAGGGTTAATTTTTCTGTGTGCAGCGGAAGCTTCTGGTAACGCATGTCCTCTGTTGCATGATACCCACATTCTGTTGGCCAGACTGTGCCACAGTGCAAGTTTTCACCCACTCTGGCTGCGCCAACAGCCATGTCTGTCATCACTTTGGAGAAAGGTTATGACGCACTAGAGTTTGAAAACAAAGCAACGATTACACATGCTTACAATGAAGTATGAACATGGTTCATATTGACCACAAGCTTCAGCCACGTAAATCTTTAGCAGAATTACAAGAGCACTAAAGATCAAAAACAGAATTAATGTCTGAGCTTTCCTTTATATCCCGACTCCCTTGTGTGATTGCAAGTGACATTGCTTTCTACCTTGCCTTCAGCCCAAGCTGATAGATGTAAAATGTAGGGAACAGGCAACAACTCAAACCAACACCTTTCTGGAGCTGCCCTCAAACTGGCATGGCTGCCGTACATCTTGAAAGAGTTAGCGTTGCCCACGCTCTGCTCTCTCGCTGAAGTACAGAGGGTGATGAAGACAGGTGAATCCACCCTGCTTGTTTTCCTTGATGTTGGAAGTACAGCAGCAAAGCATGCGTTCGAGGCTTTCTGCTGAAATATTCATATCTGTCTGCATTAGCATTAGCAAGCTACTAATTGAGTTCTGTGTATTCAGACATGATTAACTGGCTGGCATTCCTCAAAGGAGAGACCCAATTAGATAGCACTTGCATGAATTGCCTTGCGACTTCCCTCTCTCCGCGCAGTTGTCCTTGTTTGTGTGTGTGTTGTGTGTATCTATTGAGCTGTTTACAGCGCTTGATTTTCATTACTTGCATGGTTCTCTTGTAATATAGGTGTAACCAGGCAAAAAATGTGATTGTTTGAACCCTGTTTGGGAGCTTCTTTCTTTCAGTCAAACTTGCATAACTTCCTTTAAGGGAGGAAAATATGTAACCCCGACCTGATGGAGTGTTACTTCAAGTGCTGCCTACTGCATTTTGGCTCTGTTGTAAGATAGATCTGAGCCATGTGTCCAGAGAGGTCAAATTCTGCTTCCGAGCTGATGTGAAGTCAGGCACCATGGACACCATAAGGAAAGAATACAAAGCAGGGGAGCAGGCAAGATTCATGGTCAATGCCACAATACTACATTATATTTTATATATATATATATATATAAATATATATGTATTTTTTCAGACCTATTAAGTTGTTTAAAAAAAATAGGCCTACATATGACACCAACATGACTACAGGCATATTTCTAAGAACGTGTGTGTTTTAGACTACAATAAAATTAGTTTTTTTTTTTTTTTCAACTGCTTTATCAAGGATATTGACCCTACATACGAATCTTTTACTTATATTCACTCTGATAAATTGATTAGTTTTCAAATAATATTGATTTTTAAATGAATTCCACACAAAAGGATCTTTAAGAAATGTTGAGATATTCTACAGTTGCAGTGAAACCTTCTGAGGTAACTGCCATAGTGAAGGCAGTACAGTAATGTCTCTGAAATGTAATGGCGGGGTGATGTCTTGGGAAAAGACGTTAAGAGTTCTTGGCTCAGTGCCTCTGCATTCATATCCAATCCCCTGTAGCTCTCTTTCCTTTAACTCTCTTTATTTAAGTAGCTCAAAAGATAGTTTCCCTGAGCGCCTCGCAGTCCCAGGGATCCAAAGCAGCAGTTTGGTTCTAGTCTGGTTTTCAATCCGCTCCATGCTAAAGACCTTCTGTCGACCCATTACCATTTATCAAGACCAGTTATTGCTAGAGCTCAAAGCTGTCCTCATTCTCTCAAACCATGTATCTATGTACTGTTAATTTAATATTCATTTAAATGTTTACTAAAAACACACAAAAAATATGCAATCCATATTTAAAGGTCAAACTACACTTAACAAGATGTCTCCATGTTGTGTATATAAAAAAAAAGATTTTAACTATTCAGAGCATGCAACTGACCTTTGACCTCTCAGCTGCAGTCAGATATGTATTGGTTTTCTTTTTTTCTTTTTTGCATCTGTATACAATTATATTGTAGAGAGGTGCTCTAATTTGAAATTTTCATATAAATACGTAATTGTGGTGCTGACAGACATTAAAAAAGTTTTATGTGAAATACTTATATTATATATTTATGATGTCTCGGGGCATTGCTCAAGAATTAAGTATAAAAGCCCTTTTTGGTTTTAAAACTATTTAGATTTCAGAAGCTATTTAGATGATGTGCATAAGGTAAATATAGTTGGCAGATTGGCATTGAAGGGTATACAGGTGTTTTAATATTCTGTGCAAAACAAATCCATGTCACCAAGCTAACTGAGAATCATGTAAAATTAATAAAGCCTCCTATCAAAGAAGACATCCAGTAACTTCAGAGTGTTTTGCTTAAATTCACGTTGAGCGCTGTGAATTGGCAGTTGGTGGTTACAGTATACACAGACCTCATGTGATTTACCTTCATAAATATGTGTTTTAGTTACTTATTTTTCACCTTCTTTCATTCAACAGTTTGGTTTCTGATTTATTTAGACCAGTCTATAAATGAGTATCATCATTTGTGAAACGCAAGGCTGATTGTGTCACTTTTTAGCCATTCTTATGGACTGAAGGTCCTCACTCCACTCTGTTATCCAGCTCTATGAGAATTGTGTGTCGTGTTTGCACCCACAAAAAGAAGAGTGCCTGGAAGAAAGAGAGAGTGTCGGAGCACTTTGTCAGGAAATTGAAAAAGCAACAAGAGAAAGAAGAGGCTACAATTGACTTCAGTGCTCTCCACTCACCCTTTCGTTCAAAAAGAGGCTGTCTGACCTAAATTTATTTTACCTCATCTGCCTAGATGTTTGTTTAGCCTTCTGGGCAAACACTTAGAGAAATGTATGAAGCTGAAAAAAGAGGAATATATGTGAATATATCACATTTTAGCAGGAGAAGAGTAAACTGAAAGCATGAGTAGACGTCTAGTGCCCTCTAGTGGCTCTCCGAGTCATTATTCTTCCACCAGTGAACTGCGCAGATTTTCCTAAGCCATCTTTGAAAGTTATTACCGGACAGTAAATCCACAGCATGTAAATCAAAACTGATTTGACGTCAACATAAAAGCTGCAGAAAACTGAAAAGCTGTGCTGGGAAAGAGGGGTCAAACTTCACCGCCACAGAGTTGCTACGATGACTCTGGCACGGCGTATTTTGTGAAAACGGGCTGTTTTTGAATGTTTCTTCAGGAAACTGTAAGCAGCAGCGATTCAGTTGCTGGTTTAAGTCTAAACCCGGGTTAAACATTTGACTGTGCTCCTGAAGGCTATATATATATACAGATTGTATTTCTATATTTCCCCTCCCCCTCTTCCTTGCCTCAGAGTTATGAGACAAGCCTCGAGGGTTCTCAGCAGCAAGCTTATTAAAGGCTTTATCCGTTTCCAGGATTTGCAGAGGATTGTGGCACGGACATTGTTTGTACACAAGTGTTGCTCTGGGAAATAATGTTAATTTCTCTTATACTCACAGAAGAAATGAGACGAATTAGACCCTGGTGTACCTACAGCCTTTTTTGAGCCTTGATGATCCTTCAGCATTAAGTCTTTTCTGACACTGGGATCTAAATCTGAGTTGATCTATGAATGATTAGTGGAACGTAGGAGATCAGGGTCAAGTCCTTTGACCTCCGCCTCAGCTTTCGGATGAATCGAGAGCATGGGAAATGATCCCAGTGCACAGGAAGTGCAAACAGATTTTGGCTGTGTTGATACATGGGACTCTTTCCAGTAAATTCTGTCCATGCTGCTGAAAACTCTATATACAGCAGATCTGTTCCAAAACCAAGTGAGTTGCCTTCTAAGGCAGCTTCCTAATGTCATAAGCGACAGATTTGGAATTGCAAAGTACATTGGCAAGAACACCTTGGTGTGTCACATAACCGCCAATTGTCACACAAAGCACATGGGAGACTCACAGTTGATTTAAATAGTTTGATATTAGTATGTTGCAAAGCTAACAGTGCAGTACTAACATAACCACGCAAAAAAGCCTAGCCTAGACAAATATCTTCTTTTTTTTTTTTTATCAATATGTTTTAGTATTTAATCAAATATTTGAATCAAAAACTTTTTTCTCACATCAGCCATCTTGGATAAAACTGGTATTACCTTAACGTTACCTTATAATTTAGACTTGGATTACCATTATTACTAGCTGGAACTGCGTTTTCTTTCTCAACAGTTTGTGTTCAACCGCAAAGAATTTGAAGAAAATAACAATCTTTGGTAGTCAGCTGTCCACATCTGGCCTAAACCAGCCAAAGTACCAGTCCGAAAACACTCGTGAAATGATCAATATCAACAAAATCCCAGAAAATAGAGATATCATTCTTTGTAAATATCGCACTCCCTTAGAGTGAGCAGCTATCCAAGATCATACCCACAGGACTGTCAGCTCTAATCAGCAGGGCTCATTGGCGCAGAAAACGTGATGGCTTACAGTGTTGCCACAAATGCACATAGGCATGGAAGTCTGTGTTTGAAAACAGTATTGAGTGTCTGTGCCAAAGAGACAGGCAGCCAAAGAGGACAGCTGTAGCCTGGAGTACTCACACATACTGAGATGTGTCTGGGCCACCAAATCCCAAATGGAGAAATCCAGGAAATATTTGTGCATCATAGCCTCTCATGCCAAGATTGTCTCACACATGCTTTCAAAGAGATCCTAAGTCATCCTATAATTGATCACACACAAATGATTTCACCATCCTTTGCTGTAATTGCTTAGCTAGAGGGGAGGGAGGGGGATAGAAGATTCTTTTATATGAAATATCGAAATAACAAATCCAGGGCTCGGGGTGGACATTAAGAAGAGGAATGTGAGCGAAAAGTCATCAGCTGGCCCGCGGCCCAGCATCCGTGGCAGAGGAAAAGCCTGCAGTCATCAGAAAGTGGACGTATTTACTGCTGCGCCTCTCGCAGAACGAAAGCAAGAGTGAAAAATGACTTTGTTTGTGAATCAGAGAGTAGCTAATCAGATCTTACTCTCATTTCATTGCTCGCTATATATACTTTATATCAGAACCTCCCCCATTTTCCCTGAGGCATTGAGGACAGAGATACACTTGTGACAACCATTTGGATGCTCACATTATCCTCCAGAAACCCATTAAATGTTGATAGATTATGGATTTAAAGGGTCTGTTCACCCAAAATGTTGTGCCATTCTAAAACTGTTTGACTTTGTTTCTTGCAAGGAATTCAATAGTTGTTATCTATCAGAATGCCTAAGCTGCTCTTTTAGATAAAGTAAAAGTTAAAGGGATAGTTCACCCAAAAGGGAAAATTCTGAAGTGCTATATAAAAGATACAGAGCACTCAAGTTCACTAAAAAAAATGTCAATTCTGTCATCATTCACTCTCATGTTGTTCCGAACCTGTATGATTTTCTTTACATTTCACATTTATGCATTTGGACGAAGCAAGGTGTGAGTGAGTGTGCTTAAGTTTGTGAGATGGTTCTTCATGCAAAAGAATGGAAAGTTGCTTTTTCCTCCCAGTGATCTATTTTGTATCACTGTAAATCAGCATTTGTTAAAGGTTATTACGACTGCCAAGCCACGTCTCTCAATATCAGAGCTTGAATTATATGCTGACATCCATCTATCTCAGTTTTATTTTTTCACAGTTTCCTTTGGCTGAGCTTGTACGTTATGTAAGGTCTTTATTGTGTTTGATTTTAGAACACCCTGGAGACCTGCAACATATGTTGTAAGCCCATAATGGAGCGTATCCTGCGGGCGACTGGGAAGGCCTATCATCCCCAGTGCTTCACCTGTGTGGTCTGCCATCGGAGTCTGGACGGTGTTCCCTTCACCGTGGACGCTGCCAACCACATCCACTGCATCGAAGACTTCCACAAGTAAGACCAGACACACAAATATGCTTGATTCTTTCTGAATACTACATTCAGGCAGGACCAATGTAAAGGCATGGGATATTCCTTCCTTTACATATATATTTTTTCGTCATCTTAGTGTGTGACTATAAATCTTCATCAGGGTTCAAACATCCCATTCAAAACCATTTATCATCTTATTTGCAGGTAATTTATGTATTTTCAATATAATGTTCAGTGATGTCACTATATCGAAAGCAGCTTTTTTGTATGTATCAAGGAACTGAAAGGTTTCAGAGGGAATCTGTGATTATGAGAATGTGATCACAACAGAAATGCTATTGTGTCGAGGAACAGTTGTGCCTTACTGTACTCATTGTTACTACTGTGGTTTAATTAGGCCACCATCTGCTGAACTTCCTCCATTTTGCTGTTTGTTGACAAAACCCAATGAAGAAGTTGAATCACCTGACTGTTTTGCTTGGTGTACACATCCTCACCCTCTCTCTCTCTCTCTCTCTCTGTTATCTCTGTTCCTGTCCTATGTTCTGAAATTGCTGAACACACTAATATATTGTGGACCTTTCTAAAAAAAAATTGTGTTTTTAAAATCAGTTCAACTGGATAGTAATATTAGTTTATTGATGGCTGATGGCCTTTCCATTTGAATTAGAGTAATAATTTATACACCGCTTTCCAATATCTAAATGGGATTGAAATGTACAATGTATTGATTTATTTTTTAAAGAATGACTCCAAAAATGAAAATTGTCATAATTTACTCGCTCTAAGGTCATCCCAAACCTGAGTCTCTATTCACTAATAATCTCTACATCAGACTTAGCTTTCCTGTACTACTACTTTTATGGTGTTGTTTTTTGTTGTAAAAAGTTTTTTTTTTTTTTTACGTTTCAATGACATAGTTAAAAACTGTTATGTTCAATATAAGAAATTACAGTGAGTATTTGAACACCCTGCTATTTTGCAACTTCTCCCTTATGATACAGCTGCAAATAAGTATTTGAACACCTAAGAAAATCAATGTTAATATTTGGTACAGTAGCCTTTTTTAGCAAATAAAGAGGTCAAATGTTTCCTGTAGTTTTTCATCAGGTTTGCACACACTTCAGGAGGGATTTTGGCCCACTCCTCCTCACAGATCTTCTCTAGATCAGTCAGGTTTCTGGGCTGTCGCTGAGAAACACGGAGTTTGAGCTCCCTCCAAAGATGCTCTATTGGGTTTTGGTCTGAAGACTGGCTAGGCCACGCCAGACCCTTGATATGCTTCTTACAGAGCCACTCCTTGGTTATCCTGGCTGTGTGCTTCTCGGGTCATTGTCATGTTGGAAGACCCAGCCTCGACCCATCTTCAATGCTCTAATTTCCAATCTCACAATACATGGCCCCGGCCATCCTCCCCTTAATACAGTGCAGTCGCCCTGTCCCATGTGCAGAAAAACTCCCCCAAAGCATGATGATACCACCCCCATGTTTCACAGTAGGGATGGTGTTCTTAGGATGGTACTCATCATTCTTCTTCCTCCAAACACGGTTAGTGGAATTATGACCAAAAAGTTATATTTTGGTCTCATCTGACCACATTATTTTCTCCCATGACTCCTCTGGATCATCCAAATAGTCATTGGCAAACTGAAGACGGGCCTTGACATGTGCTGGTTTAAGCTTGGGAACATTCTGTGCCATGCATGATTTCAAACCATGACGTCTTAGTGTATTACCAACAGTAACCTTGGAAACGGTGGTTCCAGCTCTTTTCAGGTCATTGACCAGCTCCTCTCGTGTAGTTCTCGGCTGATTTCTCACCTTTCTTAGAGACCCCACGAGGTGAGATCTTGCATGGAGCCTCAGTCCAAGGGAGATTGACAGTCATGTTTAGCTTCCTCCATTTTCTAATGGTTGCTCCAACAGTGGACCCTTTTTCACCAAGCTGCTTGGCAATTTCCCCGTAGCTCTTTCCAGCCCTGTGGAGGTGTGCAATTTAGTCTCTAGTGTTTTTGAACAGCTCTTTGGTCTTGGCCATGTTAGTAGTTGGGTTTTTACTGATTGAATGTGATGGGCAGGTGTCTTTATGCAGTTCACAACCTCAAATATGTCCGTCTAATTTAGGATAATAAATGGAGTGGAGGTGGACATTTTAAAGGCAGACTAACAGGTCTTTGAGGGTCAGAGTTCTAGCTGATAGACAGGTGTTCAAATACTTATTTGCAGCTGTATCATACAAATAAATTGTTAAAAAATCATGTATTGTTATTTCTGGATTTTTTTTTTTTTTTTTTTTTTTTTTTAGATTATGTCTCTCACAGTGGACGTGCACCTACGATGAAAATTTCAGACCCCTCCATGACTTCTTACTGGGAGAACTTGCAAAATAGCAGGGTGTTCAAATACTTATTTTCCTCACTGTAAGTCACACATGTTTATGGGTGTGTAAACAATGAAAAAATGTTTGTTTGTGGTAATTTTAGAGTAATAGTTATTGCTGGTTCATGGGAAAGGAAAGAATGGGAATGGGAAAGAAAGGTGATTTAAGCAATTTCGGGGTGGTAATAGCGCAGTGGATAAGACACATGCCTTTGGTGTGAGAGACTCGGATTCGAATCAACTGCGAGACACCAATGTGTCCCTGAGCAAGACACTTAACCCCTAGTTGCTACAGATGCGACCTCTGACATACAGTATATAGCAATTGTAAGTCGCTTTAGATAAAAGTGTCAGCTAAATGAGTAAATGTAAATGTAAATTTTGAGCGTGGCATGGTTGTTGGTGCCAGACAGGCTGGTCTGAGTATTTCACAATCTGCTCAGTTTATGGGATTTTCACGCACAACCATTTCTTGGGTTTACAAAGAATGGTGTAAAAGGGAAAAACATCCAGTATGTGGCAGTCCTGTGGGCAAAAATGCCTTGTTGATGCTAGAGGTCAGAGGAGAATGGGCCGACTGATTCAAGCTGATAGAAGAGCAACTTTGTCTCAAATAACCACTTGTTACAACCGAGGTATGCAAAGAAGCATTTGTGAAGCCACAACACGCACAACCTTGAGGTGGATGGGCTACAACAGCAGAAGATCCCAGGTACCACTCATCTCCACTACAAAAAGGAAAAAGAGGCTATAATTTGCAAGAGCTCACCAAAATTGGACAGTTGAAGACTGGAAAAATGTTGCCTGGTCTGATGAGTCTCGATTTATGTTGATAGATTCAGATGGTAGAGTCAGAATTTGGGAGAACATGGATCCATCATGCCTTGTTACCACTGTGCAGGCTGGTGGTGGTGGTTTAATGGTGTAGGGGATGTTTTCTTGGCACACAGTTGGCCCCTTAGTGCCAATTGGGCATCGTTTAAATGCCACGGCCTACCTGAGCATTGTTTCTGACCATGTCCAGCCCTTTATGTCCACCATGTATCCATCCTCTGATGGCAACTTCTAGCAGGATAATGCACCATGTCACAAAGCTTGAATCATTTGAAACTGGTTTCTTGAACATGACAATTAGTTCACTGCACTAAAATGGCCCCCACAGTCAGCAATAGAGCATCTTTGGGATGTGGTGGAACGGGAGCTTCGTGCCCTGGATCTGCATCCCACAAATCTCCATCAACTGCAAAATAATTTCCTATCAATATGGGCCAACATTTCTGAAGAATGCTTTCAGCACCTTGTTGAATCAATGCCACGTAGAATTAAGGCAGTTCTGAGGGCGAGGGTCAAACACAATATTAGGATAGTGTTCCTAACATTTTATTCAGGATTGTTCTTTTTTGATGAATAGAATGTTCAAAAGAGTATTGTTCATTTGAAATATTTTTTTTCTAACACTGTAAATGCCTTTACTTTCACTTTTGGTCAATTGAATGTGTCCTTGTTGAATAAAAGTATTAATCTTACTGACCCCAAAATTTTGAACGGTAGAGTGTTAAGCATTTTTTTTATCAAATTAATTTATATAAAAAGTCATAACAGGCAAACTTTGGGCAACTCTGTCCTCAGGATTATTTTGTCGTAATCTCTCTTTCTCTAATTTCCCCCTCCTTTTTCCCAGAAAATTTGCCCCTCGTTGCTCTGTGTGTAACGAGCCCATAATGCCATCACCTGGACAGGAGGAGACTGTGCGTATTGTGGCTTTAGACCGTGACTTCCATGTGCAGTGCTATCGTTGTGAGGCGAGTAAAAAGCACTTTGGTGTGGCTACAAATTGATAAATAATTTTGTAAACAGAATTGTCAAACTATTTTGTGTTTGTGCTCAACATAGGACTGTGGCTGCCTTCTCTCTGAGGGAGACAACCAGGGTTGCTACCCTCTGGATGGCCATGTTCTCTGCAAAAACTGCAACACCAGTCGCATCCAAGCCCTCACTGCCAAGGCTACAACTGACCTCTGAGTCACACACACATGTACATGCAGGTCCTTAATATCACTGCATTCTAAAATCTGAGAAACACCATATCCTGTCACATCACTGCACACAAATATTTATACCCAGACAAATGCACATGTACACATAAAGCTGTCATTCCACTTAGGGGCCATGACTTGTCTGGTCACTCATGCACCACACACTGTGCCTTTTATTAAAATTGCACTCATTTATTCTGCCCAACCCTTTTTATTAGCAGATATGTATTCATAAATGCAGGGTTGCCAACTTTGGGACTTTGGCTGGAGTGAGACTGTACAATTTCAGTGCACCCACAGAGACAAGTTTTGGTAACACTAACCCTAATTTTAAAAATGCCAGTCCTTGTTTATCAGTACCCTGATTTATGCAACAACAACAAAAAATAGTATGAATTCATATATATATATATATATATTTTTTTTCAAAATGTACAATTAATTTAATGATTGCACTATAAAAGAATAAAGATAGAGGTGGTTAAATAACAAATAACAAACATGTAAAACAACAACATCTAAACAACAAGAAATCTCAAAACAAAAGTGACATAGTTACTCCACCTCCCCAGAAAACCACAACACACAATTTTCACAAATTAGGCCTGTTATATGTCACAGTGGTACTTGCTTTACTGCCTCTGCAAGAGGTTTGTATCTGAAGCAGGGTTCGATCCATTAATGAACTATCCGTTCATTGCGAGTCACGTGACAAATGAACGAAAGACTCGGAAGGTAAAGTAGTTATTTATGTTCCCTGTAATTTATTTTGACTGCATTATAAGGATTTCTTAATTCAGAATAGGATAAAGACTGCGTAGTTGGATGTGTTCGGGGAATTTGACTGTTAAAAGTATAACATTTAAAGCCCTTTAAATGAACAAGATCAAACAATCGAGTCAGTAAAATGATCCAAACTTCCCACAGTATGCCATCAAGTGACTGTCTGTGGTGTCAATCTTGTTTAGGCCAATAACTGAAAAGGTTCGCTCAGCATCTGCATTTGAGTGTGGCAGGCTCAACACAATCTGGACCAATTTTGATAATTTGGGGGTTTTAAAAATGCCACTTAATTGCCCGATTTGCCAAAACGTAATTTGTACCATGAGTCTATTTTTATTGAGCAATTAGCTAGCCCACAAAACGCACGTCCGACAACGTTTGCAACTATAGTTGAAGTCTGTACTCTCGGCACACAGACTGATGAGGCAAGGCTAAAAAAAAAAGAATTTTGGCGTGACATTTCTTGCGTGCTTGTGAAAGCGTGAGATTGATGCTGAAAGTGTGAGTGTCACGCCAGATGCGTAAGAGTTGGCAACCCTGATAAATGTCCGCTACAGCTGCTTATATGCACCTAAACAAAGTAGGCCTCAACATATAGACAAGACTGTTAGATTCTAACTCAGATGTTCACAGAGCTGCAAAACAAAAAGACCTGTTCATTTGGGAAGTGGGATGTTGAAGAAAAAAAAAACCCTCATAGAACATCATAGAATCTACCTCTAAAAAGGGAACATGCTCTCTGATCGCTAGGCATCATATTACTACACTTTCAAATAGAGCTACTAGTTATACATGAAGTATAAAAATACTTAAATACAAAAATACTTGGAAGTTGTAATTGCCCATCATTCAAACATGGCTATGTAGCAAATAAACCTGAAAACTTGGAGATTTCGTGTTCACCAAGATACACAAGATATGACGGTATATATATATGTATATATATAGTACGACCTGGACCTTGACTCCTGCTTCGTCAGCATGTTTTTGAGTGTGTTTGTGAATGCATAGCCTCTCGATTTACATTTCTGAACTCCTTTGAGATGAAAGTTACCAAAGAGCTACATTTACTTTCTCTGGGACAGCGTGTATGTATATTATTGTATGCTTTTGAAATCTAATGAGAAGAGTATTTTATCCTTTAAGGACTGTGAATGGCCTTCAGTAGCTCAGAAGCATAAATACATTGTGGTTCTTCAGTGAGGTTTCCTGTTTCTTCCTCAGTGTACCGCTTTAATTCAAGTGAATTTAGTAAGAAATATATTGCGCTTGGAATTTTGTAGTGGTTTGGTGTTATTTTTCTTCTAATTGCGCTCAGTTATTGCATTTATTTGTATATCATGAGTGAAACATGGTGAAAGGGTATAGGGATCAAATGTATGTATCTTTAGATATGCACAGTGAATTGTGCAATAATGTCATGGCAGAATGAGAACTATTTGCTATTAATTTAAAATTCTCAGAGGAAAAGCTGTCAGATTAGGTTTAAAGTGTGACAATCAGGGCTGAAAGGATGTTTTATTTTATATAATTTGATCTAAAGGGCTGATGAGACACAGCCCAATAATTTTAAATATCCTTAAATTGTGAATTTGTTGTAGTATTAGTTCCATAAGATAGAGATAGACACATAAGTATTATTAAAAATAGGAAACCATTTAGGATTTTTTTTTTTAATTTGTGGATGATATCATTATGCAAATTTCTTCTTTGTTTTTGCATCGACACTTTACCAAGAAGAATATGCAGACGTTTTTTTTTTTTTTTTTTTTAAAGAGAGAAAGTGTTCGAGCTGTTCTTAAAGCTACAGTGCACACAGTTTAGGAAAATCTGAAATTATGTATGTATATCTACAGAGTGTCATAATAAATGTTGAGGTTTAGAGAGTTAACACCTCAGGAAATTCCCAGTCGTATCAGTGTGCTGCAGTGATGCCCCAGGGAACTTCCTCTCTGGTTGAAGCGTAAATTCAGATGTGAAAGTCATGATATATATGCAAACCGGATATAAATACCTGGTTATTTGCTCCTCTTGATTTATTATGGCAGTTTGTGGAGTTTTTCAGTATGTAAAATAAAATTTGCTGAAGCTTTAAGCAATAAGAGCTTCATCCGTGCTTTAATCTCTACCTCCTTTGCTTAGTACCTTCTCTATTTGTGCCTTTTCTAGCCTGTGTGAAACTGAGGTGGTGTTGTTCGAGCACAAACACTGTGGCTTATGCTGTGTGTTGAGGGATATGATTTTTGAATGCTCTTTTTTTTTCCCTCCTGTTCACACTACCTAGAGGTTATGCATGTTTGCATCTTGAACTGAACATCTTGATCTTTATTTCCAGTTTTTATATAGAAAGACCAAATATTTTAAAACTTAGAAATTAAGTGTATAATGTCTTTAAAAACAATAAGAGTGTTATTGAAAAGAGAATTATTACTGTATTACTTGGCACAATTCTTTTGCTTTACTACTTAAACCCATCTCAAGTTCTTTTATTCAAATAGATTTGATTTGAATTAAAGTTTCATCTTTCAAGCATTTATTGCGCATTTCAGTTGTTCAAGATAATTTGTTCTTTTCAAGTAACATTCAAAATACATTATACTACATTTTCCATTTGTGACCATTAGCAATAACTTGATTATATGAAACTGTTGTCGCAACAAATGCTTAATACCAGCATTCAAGTGCCTTGAAATACATGATATAGGACTGGTGGTAAGAATATTTGAGCTGTCATCAATAGGACAGTCTGATGTGTTTTTCTTTTCCTTCATTAAGAAATAATAACGTAAAAGGACCTAATCTGTGCTCTAGTGACATTCTAAGTATATACTTGGATTCTGTTCTTACACTCTGATGTTTTTCACATAGAGCTTCTTCTATAATTAATAAACCTTTTTGAAAAAACTCCATAGTGGTTATTTTTCTTTTCTGCTGTCAGTTATTTTATTTGTGTGTGCCCTAGTGAAAAAAAAATAGTATACTGAAGTACAATTTATTTGTATAAGTATAACTAAATGTATTTGTGGCACATTATACATAGTATACTTAAAGTCTGTTAAATTGGAACAACTAATTTTATACCTAATGCATTTTAGTTGTCCAAAAGCAGTGCTGAAGTTCAACTAAAGTTGTATTAAATTTCTTTGTTTGTGCAATAAAGTGGAACTATCTAAGTATACTTATGTGCACTTTAAATATCTACTTTTCTATTTAAGTTTTGAAATGCAGAATTCACTCAGCATACACTTCAATTGTATTTTGGTGACATTACAATTGCAATTACACTTAATGTTGAAAAAAAAAACAGGTCATACATAAAACATTGGGTAACACTTTATTTTACAGTGTCCGTGATACAGAGTAATTACTCAGTAGTAGACATTGTGATAACATGTAAAAAATGTAATTAACATATAACTAAGTTATGGAACAGCCTGTACTTACAGATTGTAATTACACTCTTGTAATCGGCAGCTATTGTTACACATATGTAACAGGCCGAGTCGGTTACATGTTACCGACTTGGTATGTAACAAGTACTTAAATATGTTACTAAGGTAAAAAGCCTGCAGTTACACATGGTCATTTTGTTCCTTCTAGAATAAAGTGTATCTAGGTTGTACTTATGTGCACTTCATGTGTATCTACATACCTTATCCATCTGAATTAACCCTCTAGTTTACAGCTTAAATACATGCAGTAGCTTCTTAATTGCATTAAATTTACAAAATATTACACAGGTACAAGCTGCGTAAAATAAAGTGAATGAAGATTGTACTTAAGTGTAATTAATGTGTTCCTACAAATCCATATGTACTTTGGTTTGAATTAGGCCTAACTCCCTCGTTCACAGCTTAAATGCATGCGGTAGCTTCCTAATTACATTGCAATTACATAATATTACACAGGGATAAGCTAAGTAAAATAAAGTGTATCAACATTGTACTTAAGTGTTCTACATGTATATCTACAAACCTTATACATATGTACTTTAGTTTGAATTAGGCCTAATTCCCTCGTTCAGAGCTTAAATGCATGCGGTAGCTTCCTAGTTACATTGCAATAACATAATATTACACAGGTATGAGCTACGTAGAATAAAGTGTATCAAGATTGTACTACATACCTTATACACATGAAATACACTTAAATAGAATCTTGGTACACTATTTTAGAATGTACAAAATGACCATGTGTAACTGCAGGCTTGTTTCATAGTTACATAGTACTTGTTACATTGAGTAGTACAAAGTACTTTCTTATATAATTACATTGTACCAAGTTGGAAACACGTATGTAACCTACTCGGCCTGTTACATATGTGTAACTGTATCTGCCTATTACATGAGTGTGATTACAATCTGTAGGTTGTTCCATAACTTAGTTACATGTTAATTACATTTTGTTACATGTTATTACAACGTCTACTACTATGTAATTAATTAATTACTCTCTATCACGGACACTGTAAAATATAGTGTTACTAATTATTGCAATGGCATTCAAGGTAAACTTGAAGTGCACCAATGGTACCAATATGGTGTGCTTCAAATACGAGTAATCTTTAAAGTAATCTTTATAAATAACAGCACAGTTTAAGAATTTGCCTTTTACTGACATTTTACAGACACAACCCTATCAGTAACTCACTTATCTAATGAACATTAGTGAGACTGTGGGAACAGATTAGTGGTGGAACGGATCACAAAATTCACGGTTCGGATCATTTACGGTTCCCCTTTGTCAGATCACTACAACGTGAGTCAGAAGTGATTCTGACGAATTGGGATTGCTTGCAAGATCACTTGCGAGAGAGATCTACTTCGGGTGAAATAAAATGAGCCAATGCACATTGGCATGCGATAATTGCACCAGCTGCTGTAAATCTTTCACTTCGGAGCCAGACGGCGAATGCTGTTCCTGTCTCCTGTAAGATTTCTATGCGGTATTCATCGAGTCTTTGCAAGGAATCCTCTGTTTGTGGTGCTGGTGTGACGGCGCAAACAGCGGTTTTCACAGCTTTGTTGGTTCGGTGGGCTTGACACAAAGGGAGTGCTCACACAGGATTGCACTATTCCCTGTGTAGCCGCGCCTGTCCCCCTGTTTGTTTCAGCACCTCAGAGCACCTCTGAAAGAGCTAACACGATCTGTCTGCGTCTTTGTCAAGATGTCATTCAGATTGTGTGTTTCTTAATGTGGTCAATGTTTGACTCCAGCTGACGGGCATGATCGCTGCATCACATGCTTGGGCTATGGTGAAATGGTGCTCATGGATGACTCATGTTCTCATTGCGGGAACATTACCATCGCGGTGTTGCGGTCGAGACTCCGTTACATCGAAAGAGGTGGAGCCCCTTCACTTATTCCCCGATCTAGAGCTGCTTCTGCCTACTTTGCTTAATAGCCTTGGTGATCTGAGGATCTCAATGATAGGTAACCCGCCGAGCCAGTCTCCTTCGACCCCCTCACTCCTCTATAATGCTTCCCCCGGAGCCTCCAAGAGAGCGTGCCATGGGCCGTCCTCGGCGGCCCTAGTCGTTTCTTTTGGGGCTCCACCGGTTGATCAAATGTGAGTTGCTGCATCAGAGGGTGAGCTAATGTCCTCTGAGGATGATGATTCAGTTGCGCTGCCTCTTTCGGGTGTGCCAGTGTTGTCCGAGTCAGACCAAGAGCTCACAGCTATGCTTTCTCGGGCCCCTGCAAGTGTCGGGCTCGGGTGAAACCCTCCACCATGTCCCGAACTTTCACGGCTAGATGCTGCTTCTGGCGAAGGACGTGATTGAGCCGGTTCCTCCAGCCGATATGAGGATAGGGTTCTACAGCCCCTACTGCATTGTACCCAAGAAAGGTGGTGGGTTACGGCCGATCTTGGACCTGTAAACCTTGAATCGGGCCCTGCACAAGCTCCCGTTCAAGATGCTCACGCAGAAACACATTTCCGAGTGTATCTGTCCCCAAGATTGTTTTGTAGTGATCGACCTGAAGGAGGCTTACTTTCATGTCTCGATTTTTCTTCGACGCAGACCGTTCCTGCGGTTTGCGTTCGAGGGACAGACATATCAGTGTAATGTCCCGCCCTTTGGGCTATCCCTGTCGCACCGCGTCTAACTATCTCAACGACTGGCTGATTCTGGCTCAGTCTCGGGATCAGTTTTGTGAACACAGAGACATGGTGCTCTGTCACATCAGCCTGTTGGGCCTTCAGCTCAACTGGGAAAAAAGCAAACTATCCCCTGTGCAGAGGATCTCTTATCTCAGTATGGAGTTTGACTTGGTCAACCAGACAGCACGACTCACAGAGGACTCAACTGCTTGACTACAATCAAGAGCAGGACAGCAGTCCCACTGAAACTTTTTCAGAGGCTCCTGGGGCATATGGCAGCCGCAGCCACAGTAACGCCGCTCCAGTTGCTTCATATGAGACCACTTCAACACTGGCTTCACGGTCGAGTCCCGAGATGGGTGCATGTCACCCCGCACTGCCTCCAAACCTTCAGTCCGTGGTCGGAACCCTTTGTTTCTACGGGCAGGTGTTCCTCGA
This sequence comes from Pimephales promelas, assembly GCF_016745375.1. Next base: position 5,058,875 of record NW_024121421.1, read on the forward strand.
GAACAAGTGTCCAGGCATGTTGTGGTCTTCACGGATGCCCTCTGCCACTGGCTTGGGGGCGACGTACAGTAGGTACTCAACCAGAATGCCTATTACGTAAAGGAACATTTAGCGAAAGCAAAATGTAATTATGTTAAAGTACAATGCATTCTCACCCCAAGGCGTCACCTTTGACCATGCTTCAATATTTGACGTTTTAGGCGCCCTTTAGCGTCACTTACATGACGCGATCCTACGGCGTCATCTAACTGACGCTAAAGGAAAGCGTCAGTTAGAGGACGCGGTTAGGTTTAGGTGTGGGGTGGGGGTAGGGTACACGCTATCCTAGGGCGTCATCCAACTGACGCTAAAGGGCGCCTAAAGCGTCAGAATTTGAAGCATGTCCAAATGCTTCCCAAGGCGGCAGTTAAGTGACGCCTTGGGGGTGAGAATGGGCTGTAAAGTAGCCTACATTTTAAATAGATTATAGCAAACTTTTAGAGCAGAACATTTTATTATTCAAATTAAAGTTAAAATAGGCCTATCTTACAGTCAGTATTGAGGAAACTACTGAGGAATGAGAAGATTGAAGAGCACTTCTCTTGCGTGTGCACGCACACTGACTGCTGAAAAACATAACTTCTGGGAATTTCTCAGTGAGAGAAGTTGTGGTCAAGTGGTAGAACTTAGGTTTCAATTATTTTGATGACACCGTTTCAAATCCTGAATAAACATGGTATTTATAAAATTACCATGCATTTCCATTGAACACTAAGGAATAAATCTCATCCAACAGACTGATTAAATGTATGTCTTCAAAAGCAGTTCTGTTAAAAAAAATAGAAAATAAAACTTAATGGGATTCCATATAAGCTGAAAGAATTTTTAAAAACATGGTTGTAACCTAAGCTAAGCAAGGTGTGGTTTCGAGATTTATTTGAATAATAATAATAATAATAATAAAAACTTAACTCACAAATTGCATGCACCCTGGTTGTAAGGATCCCTGTGGAATTTAATATTCAGCTAGACATTTTGTTCATGACAACAAATTAACATGTTTTTGAAGTTTATATTAAGTTTTTACATGCTTTATAAGTTTTGCTTGGAAAAAGCTCAAACCATTTTATTTCTTAAATGAATGAAATAAATATTTAGCAATAAACTTTTATGACAGAAACGCCACTACGTGTAGCTTAAATAATTTAATTTACTTCATAATCAACACTTAATGCTAATGTCTAGAATAGCGATTTAAGTGTGAATGTTAGAGAGCCTGTGGGGGGTTTGGAGGGACAGTTCAGTGCTGTATCGTGCATGCAGGACAATAGGTGTTAATGTTCCTCTTTCATATGGAGATGTTGGACTGTCAGTCTGATAAACAGGCAAAGGCCTAATTCTTTTAAGGATTAATCTCTCGATGTGTCCAAATGTAGGCCCTGTATCTTATTAAATTATATTGTAGTTTATCCATGTAGCCTGTTTACATTTTTTTTTCACACAAAAATTTAATTTGAAGTGTTCAATCCAGTTGTTTCAACTGGTTTTGTAGAGTTTTAGAATGTTTGAGCCATGTGCATGATTGTCAACAATCTGGCATTATCTAAACATGAACTGTTGACGGCTCGTTCATGCTAAGAAACGTATTGGAGTGATCGGCAGATACAAAGCTCTTTAATTCGCGATCAACATCGTTTTATTGTATGTGAATTCATCAAGGCATGTTGCTTCTTTGAAGCAACAAAGGCTAAATAATTTGTTAATAATGTGTGTGATTAATTTCGAGAGAGACCCGGCGTGCGCAGCGAGGGAGACTAAATATACGTGCTAAAAGAGATCCAGCGCGAGAGAGGCAAAGAAAAACGCATGTTTTTAAAGTTAAGTTGCTTTGGACTATTTTCGGTTTGTAGCCTAATGTTTTATTTCTTTAATTTAGCTGCAATTTCTTTGGAAATACAAATTTAAATGTCGCAAGAATAAGATTCTATGTTTCTCTTTTTGCATCGCAAAGGAAATAAACTCTAAACTCGATGCAACTCTGTTTTAAATTTAAAAAGAAAAAAACTGTCCCGACACTTTATTTTGCCTAAACCTTGAATTGTTCGATTAAGTCTTAATCTTAAGTAATTTTACTGTTTGTTGCACAGACACTGTGCAAAGTCAGGGAGGATGAGGAGCAGGTCTTGTTAGTTGCACCGTACTGGCCCAATCGGACCAGGTTTCCAGAACTCATGCTCCTCATGACAGCACCTCTTTGGCCCATTCCTCTGAGGAAGGACCTACTTTCTCAGAGATGGGGCACTCTATGCCACCCGTGTTCAGACCTCTGGAAACTCCATGTCTGGTCCCTGGATGAGACATGGAGGTTCTAGGTGACCTACCCCAAGCACTAGTAGACACCATCACTTCTGCTAGAGCCCCCTCAACGAAGCGAAGATGTCCGATCAGAGTCCCCCGAAGATGTCCGATCAGAGTCATGCTTTCCTTCCTAAAAGATGGGTTGAAGCGAAGGCTGTCTCCCTCCACCCTCAGTGTATGTTGCTTCTATCGCCGCACATCATGATCCAGTTGAAGGTAAATCATTGGGAAAGCATGACCTGATCGTCAGGTCCCTGAGGGGAGCAAGGAGATGAATCCGCCTCAACCCACCTCTATACCCTCTTGGGACCTGTCTCTGGTGCTCAGCGAACTCCAGAGACCTCCCTTTGAACCACTGCAGTCAGTTGAGTTAAAGATCAGATCACTAAAGACAGTGACCAGATTCCTGCTTAGAATTCAGGCCAGATATTGGACAATAATAATAATAGGGCTAAGATTATCACAAATAAACACTCGATTATGACCAATATCCAAGAGTGTGTGCGGAGTTTGGAGCACGCACTGGATAGCAGACAGGCGCGGGCGCGCCATGAACACTTTCATTTTCCAATCAACAGTGGAATCAACTTAAAATACTCTATCATTTCTGGTGATACAGAAAATAATAATACATTCTTCGCAACTACTTTAATTTGCGTAATGTCACAATAAAAAGAAAACGTTGTGCTTTTGTAAAATAACATAAAACAACCAGGTGCGCTTTATGATCTAAGTGAACTGGAGCGTGAGAACTGAAACAATTAGGGCTATCCTTTTTAGACTAAAGCTTGAAATGTCCACTTTAAAAAGAACACATTCGAATCGTAAACTGATACCTTCTGATTATGTAATCCGTATGAAAGGTGCAGTTCTCTCTAAAGGTGCATCTGGAGATTAAGTTTTTAGCTCGTTATTTTTTCAGACGCATTTATAATAACTCGCCTATAGCCTACGGCACTGCGGGAAAAATATAATAAATATCCATGTTCCAATGGCCTTAGAAAACTAGTAAAATCTAAATTTTTTCCCATATTAATTTGTGAATATTTTAAATGTTTTAAAGAGGGCAAAAAGTCATGAACAAATATCTAAAATTTCGTAGAGAAGTATATAGCACAGCATTGGTCTGGTCAAACTAAAATGTTGGTGTTCAACTTTGCGTTTTAAAAATACAACAACCGTTCATTTTTCGTTTTGCAACGACCGTTTGGACATAATATGAGATTTCTTTATTCTTTAATAAAAAAAAATAAAAAAAGAAACAATAGTGACAGGAATAGCCCCTCTAAACCTCAAAGAAATGCCATCAAGACATTGAAGCAGAAACAAGGGAGAAACACCAGGAACTCCGTGTCTTTCCCAGCCATTAATGCTTGGATAACACACCTCGTCTCCTTCCATTAATAATAATAATAATGTCTAGTGCGGTGCATGGCTGTGAAATAGGTTGTGAACCTACCAAAGTCCGTTGCCATGATTTTTGGAATGACTTATCGCCAGAGGAAAAAAAAAGACGTTTTAGTCGCATAGCATCGGTTAATGGATCATCAATAGTTTTTTATCGACATTTGGAAAATATCGCAAAAGTTTTGCGCAAATCTGTAATGGAAACGCGCCTAGTGATATAATTTTTTTAATGAACATGATTTCTTAATTCGGGCCATTTTATGATTATTTTAAATACATTTCTTATATACAGCTCCTTTAAGCATATAAATTGAATATACTGTACTAAAAGTATTTGCCATGTATTTATAGTGTAAATATGTAAATTTATATACTAATAAATATATTTCAAATACATATTAGTATATTTATTTTTCACTTGGATAATGCTGCTTTAAATTCATTTTTCAGCTCTTTGCAAATTTTGGCAGGTTTACCAGGTAACAGAGACAGTTTTCCATTATACTCTGCACACCCTAAAGGAGAAATGATCACGCTGCTTGCTGGTATCAGTGGTAATGAACATGCGGAACATACTTACATGGCTACTTTAGATGGCATTTGAGAGACAATCAGAACTGAATCAGAATTTAGATGAGTTCAAACTGTTTTGATACTGGAATGAAGGTGAAGGAGTTGTTACAATAATTTAAGAGACTAAAAAAAGGCCCTCTGAGTCCTTACTAGATTTAATCCTTTGTTTTGTCATCCTGTGTTTGTCGTCCAGCAATTTTCAGATTGATAAATTGGAGCAACACATTCACAATATTGAAAGTTAACAGCGATCCAGAGGAATGGAATATATATATATATATATATATATATATATATATTAAAGAAAGATACTACAAAACTGTACAATATTCACTTGCTTGTTTGTTTGTTTTCTAATGGCAATACTTGGGTCTTTCGAGACCACTTCATGCCATAAGCTTCAAATAGTATTATGGTGTGATCTCTTTAGGATTGGGGTCACAGTACAACAGTATTTGATCAAATCTCAATTCTATACACTCTATACAAAATGAACTAGGGAGGTTGTGCACTTTACATAATATATTTATACATAGTTTACTTATAATATTGTGTTTTTTGACTTTAAATGTTTTATTTCTATTATGTTATTGTGTCTCAACTTAACTGTACAAAATCCTAATGTGTTGTCTAAACACAAACCATTTATGTTTGTAAAAAACCATTTATATTAAGTAAAAAAAATGTGTAGATCCAGAGGATGGCAGTATAGTGCGAGCCGACTGCCATTTTGCCCGAACTTAATTTTATTTTGTTCAATCTGCTTAAATCTATGAACAATTTACGTTTACTTAATCAGTTTGTGTTGGATTACATGATTGATTTGTGTTGCCTTAACTGAAACTGGGCAGTGATTTTAGTTCCCAGCATGCTTTGCATATGGTTGAATTAAGAAAGAATAAATGTTAAAATTAAGTGTTATTTTATGTTGTTGTTTTTTTATTTTTTTTATTTTTTTGAGAAATTTAGAAAAGGGGAAGACTTGATAGTGTGTAATAGTGTTTAATGTTGAATTACATTGGAATTATTAAACCATTTAAATTGCAGTGGGTTACCATTGAGGAGAAGAGTGGAGCATTTTGTTTGGATGTCGACTGATTTCATTATTTTCAATTGCTTTGAATGAAGGAGCATGTAAATCTTAGCATTCAAGATGCTAATATGTGCTTCTGCTAGCAAATATCTAGCTAAAATCTATCAATTTAATTAAATGTCACTGAATCAAATAAAATATAAATTGATGAATGAATATAATAAAATGCCTTTGAATCATGTCAGGAAGCTTTTAAAAATTCACGTTGAGACTACTTAAATTGGGTAGTTTAAAATTACATAATTCTATTATGTTGAAGTTACATGAACAAATTATGTTTGTTTAATGTAATCCAATTATGTGGAACCTGTTGACAAATTAAAATTAATTAAAGCCAACATATATTTTTTTGAGTGTATATTATTTGCATTATATATCTGTGACCTCTCATTTACCTCTTTAAGCATGTGATTTAGAAAAGAAGATTTGTATCGGAAGTTTATCCTAATGGTAATATTGAAGAGAGAGAAACAGCAAAATGCAGCTAAATTCATGTATGTGTGTGTGTATTTGTGTACCTCTTCGCTCTCTTAATATGCGTTTAGTCTATTTGTTTGTGTGTTCCCTTCAGGGACCCAGTGTACGACTTGGTTTCACTGCGCACTAATCTGCTGTTTACAAACAAATTGATGAGTGTGTGTCCCCCTGGCCAACGTGATGTGGCTGCTAATCTGTGTGTTTGTGTAAGCATGTTTGTATGAGTGCATGTAAAAGAGAAAGCCAGGAGGGTCCCTCTAGGAGTCGGCTATGGCATATCTGAATGCCTGCTTCTAAAAGTGGGAAGCGCATGAGAATGTTATAACGAGCCACGATCTGACTCGCTAATGTTGCTCCTTAAGAGAAAACAGTTGTTGGGTCAGATTTACATAACATTACAATGTAGGCCGACATTGTTGTCTTAGTTGTTTAATGTGCTCTGAGCTTGCTGTCATCGCTAGCTTTCAAACGAATCGCCCCTGGTGGTGCACTCGCTTTAGAGGCCTGATTTTGTGGGTCCCTGGTTTCAACGAGAGATATGATGCAGAGTCAACCGAGCCCTAAAGAAGCCTCGCTAAAGAAAGGACAGCACTGGAGACGTGATTTCAGGGAGTAAAGCTTTTGAGGTATTTTTAAAGGTGAAATGTCATGTAAGTAACCAATTCACATCTTCATTCTCCTAAGCTTGCAAATACTGTGGCACCATCAAAACCTTATTCTGAGGATCTTGCTGAGATCAACAGCAACATAGTCACATTATATGAGATATAAAGTTACATTGCACAGTAAAAAGTAATTGTGGGGTATAGTGACGTGTTGATATATAAATTATAAAAGACATTAAAGCTGCAGGCAGCAATGAAAGGGCCCTCACACCGGTCTCACAGCCACCCAGGCTTGGGCCTAATCATCCTAAGAAAAAAATAGGGCCTTTGTGTCACTTGAGTCACAAGTACGTTATTGTACTCTTATGGTGGAAACAAACTTCCATACTATTGCCCTCCAGTCCATTCTGAATGAGAGCTGAGAGAAATGGAGACTGCAGGGTATGGAAGGAAAAGGAAGAGCGAAGTAAAGGGCACAAACTGTTTTCTGTGTAAATAACGTGCAAAGACACTCAGAGAACGTCAAAACATAGAGGCCAATGTTGGGGCAGCCTGTCAACGCAATTCACCATCACACATCGCCTAGAGGGGTTAGTCATGCTGTGATGCATTGTGTGTGTGTGTCTGTGTGTCTATTCAGATGAGGTTTTTTTTTTTTTTTTTTTTTTTTTTGCCATAGTTTCTTACCGCATGGCACCATCACATTCACAGCATAAATAGAAAGCTCTAGCCTTGGACTTCAAGCAATGTGAAACACTGACAGATTCCTGGTGTATCGTTAAGAAAAGTGATGTCTCCTGATAACATTAGAAAGCATGTGTTCAGGCCAGCAAAGAGATTAGCATACGTTTTCCAGCTGTTTGGTGGAGGCGAGATGAGGTCAGCTTGAGAATGTTTACAGTCTGTACTAGAATTCTTTGAGTTACAACGTGGAATTTTGTATACAGCCGTACATCTGTAAAGCTCTCCATATCAGTGGACATATCACAAACACATTTGGTTTTGTGATTCACTGAAGCATAGCGAGATGGAGCTGTACTTGCTTTAGACAACAGTGTCGCTCTAGGTAAAGAAAGATGTTGCCTCCACCAGTGACTAGGGAAGAATAATGCGTTATGTACTTTATGAACTGAATGTAATGAAAGTTTTTTTTTTTTTAAATGAATACACTCACTAAATGGAAACGGAATGTATATACTGGCAAAAACAAAAACTTGCAAAACAAAAACTTGCGAATGGAACAAACTGCCAATAATCAAAATAATGTCCCATATTTTAACAATACATTATAAACCTTTAAATACCTACTGCATATATATATATATATATATATATATATATATATATATATATATATATCAGTGGCAGGCAGGAGTGTTTTAAAATGAGGATAGCATTAGGGTGTGGGTAGAACAGGTGTAAGCAAACAATCAGTTCTCGCAATCACATCGCCTGTTCCGAAAAATCCCATTTTCTTTTACATCATCTGGACGATCGTATATGCACTGTTTACATGAGGAAGTGATGGCACCAGGATGCACTGTGGGACAACGACAAGCCAGTGCCATGATGATCAGACGGAAGCAAATGCAGTTAAACTCTAAACTTTTACAGATAGATAGTCCAAAGTCCAGACAGACAGGTTAGTGGCGCAGGGACTCCGATGGTCAGATGACAAGTGCAGCGTGCAGTGGTGGTGGTGGTGAAAATCCAAGGATAAACAGTAATCCAAAGAACAAGAACCGGAACAGGAGAAGGACATGACTGGATGACAACGGGAACACACACACCAGGAACCACAAACAACGATCTGACAAAGGAGATGAGAAGTTGATAAGAATATATACACTTGATAGACTGCAGCTGGTGATGGGTAATGGGTGATTGACGAGCGCTGATGAGCGGCCATGCCTCTCTAATCAGCGCACACACGTACAACAACAGAAACACGAGACAAGAAGCAGACATAGGATTTACCAACCGTGACAGGACAATGTTCTGCACGGGAAGTCCTGGGTCATTTGACACGTGCCACCTATCTAAATAAACATTGTTGCAGACCAGGTTCTTCCGTTAATGACATTGCTGTTCCATGGCGGCAGTGGCCTCTTTCAGTGGGATAATACAGCCTACCACACTGCACACATTGTTCAGAAATGATTTGAGGAATATGATGAAGACTTCAAAGTGTTGCCCTGGCTTATAAATTCCCAGAATCTATGCTCCAATTGAGTATATGTGGCATGTGCTGGACCAACAAGCTCGATACATGGAGACTCCACCTTGCAACCAGCAGAATTTTAAGGATCTGCTGCTAATGTCCATAGTATACCACAGGAAACCTACAGGGGTCTAGTAGAGTCCATGCCTTGGTCAGCGCTGTTTTGGCAGCACATGAAGGACCAACAGCATATTAGGTAGGTGATCATAATGTTTTGGCTCATTTCTTTATATATTTAAATTAGTTTTAAATTTCGCCATATTTTTCTTATTTGATTGGCATTCACAATGCCTTGTGGGATTATTTCCCTCATTAAAGATGTTAACTCTCGGTACGTTTGTCAGAGGGATGCATTTGGAGAACACTGGGGTGTCCAGCTTCAGGTGGAATATTTCAACCCCAGGGGTGGCAAAGTGGCTTGCCAAGGGAAAGACACGCTCAAAGAGGTTTACATTGGAAATACACATTTCCCAGAGGGGGGCTCCATGCACACGGATACACCTAGCCAACCTACAGGCAATAGATACTGGTGTCGACGTCAGCAGTGCTGGAGGAACTCTGGGCTTGCGGGATGCTAAAGAAATTATCGCACGTATCCAGTCTGTGTAGTGGATTGCGAGCAAGCGAAGACACCTGAGCGGGTCCAGTACTAGCTGATGAAGCGAGTACATGAGAGGATACAGGTTCCACTCGGAGATTGTTGAATCTGGCGAATGTGTTGGGTGTCGCCCAGCCTGCAGCTCTACAGATGTCTGTTAGCGCGGCGCCATGCTCTAGAGCCCAAGAGGACAAGAGGAGTCACACCAAGGGAGCACTAATGTTGCCTATCCAGTGACAGTAACTATCCAGTGCAACCCGGTCTCATCCCAAGACGTCATATAACTGACGTTTTGGGACGTCTTTTGACCATACGTCAATATTCGCCTTTTTAGGGCCCCCTTAAACGTTGGTAGATGAGGTTATGGGATCCTAACTCTACCCCAGACCTAAACCTACCCCGTCACCTAACTGACGTTAAAGGTAAAGCGTCAGTTGTATGACGGCCCGGGATCGCCATGTACCGACGTTTAAGGGGGCCCTAAAAAGGCGGATATTGACGTATGGTCAAAAGACGTCCCAAGACGTCAGTTATATGACTTTTTGGGATGAGACTGTGTTATCCAGTGAGACAACCTTTTCTTTTTGAGAGAGCCTTTCCCTTCAGTTTCCCACCATAACAGACAAAGTGCTGGTCGGAGGTTCTGAAACACTGCAATTCCCCTGGCTGGCCACTGTTTGTCACCATTTTGTCAGCGTTTGTTGCCCGCGTGACTGCAAAGTGTGAATACGGTGCTGTCCTGTCCCCTTTGCAGAAAAGCATCCTATATACTATTTCATATCAATAGTAACAAAGGACAAAGCTTAATGCAATTTTTTTTTGGATGCGCGCAGCCACAATACAATGTTCCATTCATTCAAATGAAACAGGATGACTAATCGATTCTTGAGAATTAAGAATCGATATCGGTCCGTAAAATTGAAAATCGATTAATATCGAGAAATCGTCAGATGCTAAATTCAGTCTAATATATACTTTCTCAGTTTATATACTTTTGTACTGGAACATATATTAAACATTTAATAAATTTGTAACACTACAATAGACAACCTCTATCATGCTGATTAGCACAGTTGGTTTTAAATTTATTTTAGTTCAGGACTCCATAGTCCAGGTGTAACTAATCTGTATTTATTCTGGGTTACAGAGATATGAAAGACATGTTTTAAGACAGAAATAACTATTCTAGATTAAGGCCAACTCCTGGCTTAATTTAAACCCTGTCTGGGAAACGGCCCCTATAAGTATAATACATTTATTATATTATACTGTAAATTAGAGCTGCACAATTAATCATTAAATTGATTGCGATCTTGATTCAAACACAGATGCATTCTTATACGTAAATGACAACGATTCACCTCTGTCTATCAAACATTTGACAAGTACAATCACAGCAAACATTCAGAAATGCAGTAAATACACAGTTAAAAAAGACAGCTCACCACTGAAAAAAAAAAAATGTTTTCAAATGAAAATCGAGTCCACATACTGCTCGAAACGCCACTCTGCCAATCAAATTTGAGGGCCATTGTTAGCTTGGAATCCAACTAATTTTTAAATAATTAAAGTTAACTTACTGTCTATAATGTACTGTTTTTATCTGTTTTTTTTTTTTTTCACTTTGTTGTGATAGTCAATGTGCAGTAAAACATGAGAAAAAGGTCAGTGATGTGGCAGAAATGATGATTTTCTGCCTGAGGGTTGATATTTCAATTCTGTTGTGGTCCTAATTTACCCTCTGCTGTTGGCTTTGATTTTCATCTGAGTGACTCTGTCCTCGAGAAATGGCAATTAGTTGTGCACAGCTAGCAGGCTGTTCAGTAGTCTGTTTAGAAAACAAAATAATGAGATTACGCTAGGTAATTAAACCCCCGGTTGTGCTGTGCACTGTGCTTATCTTTAGCGTAGGTGGACTGGGCTGCTGATTGGTAATGCAAGGTCATAAGGTTTCATGTGTCTGCATTTCTTCAAGCACCCTGCAAATTTACAAAAAGGTCATATAAAAGATGCTGTTTAGCCTAAAGGAATAGTTCACCCAAAATGTTTTAACGTTGTCTTCACGTTAACTTTACTTATCCTCATGTTGTTCCATCCAAACCTGACTTTCTTTTTTTTCTGTGGACAGAATATAGAATACTTATACTTATGAGTAATGCATCGGGCAATTTCTATGCAATTACGATGAATGTGCATTGAAAATTTCAACCTTCAAAATGCACCATAAAATTATTATAAATCCAGTCCATGCAGCATGTGTACTATATTCCAAATTAGTGTTAATTATTCCTTTGTAGAAGAGTGGAAAAGTGTTTAATGTGCTATTTTGTTCCAAATTTATTTATTTATTTGTTGATTTGTTGATTTGTTTGACAAATCAAAAATGACTCAAAACAGATGTACATGTTGCAGTGGAAGAACCCAGGTCACTGCATTGGCAACAAGGCCAATAAAACCAGAAGAAAACAACAACAACAACAAATGCTCTTGCTAGCTATTTTAGAAGTTCAGGCTGTCTGCTCTGCATTGACAACCATTAATCAATTATGAGCTCTTGCTATTGCCCCTCATAAAGATTTACTACCTCATGTTCATTTAATTCAGTCTGGCTGCAAACTCTAACGTAACCTTCCAATGAAAGCAAGAGCTCTCAGTTTTATGGTTTCTCAGTAACTTCCAACTATTTTCCCAAAACTCAGAACAAAGCAACAGAGAAGTACCCACTGAGTCAGAGATCATTAGAGGTTGAGATATGCTAAGATAATTTTGTTTTCCATGCTTTCATACAAACAGTTTGCCACCCTGTGAGAACCTCTATATTCACGTAACAATGTACTACAGTTCAGTTTAATGGCTGGTGTTCTGATTGGTATCTTAAAATAATTCTGAAGGCCTTATTTAGGTTTTCTTTGGTAGAACTTGAGGTCAATGGTGACAAGCACCTTGTCAGTTTTTCACCCTTGCCGTTTTAATCATGCAAGCCCTGACAACGTTCCTGAGTTCATGTTGGCTGTAATGTTCTATAGAATATCATACTATACTGGGAAAATCCAGGCCATTCAAGGTGGTCAGCACAAGCTGTTTTTTGTTTTGTTTTTTTGTTTTTTGTTTTGTTTTTTTTTTACATGGAAGCTGGTTTAACAACGTATGCTCTCGCGAACTCATCCGGGATTGGTGAGTTTTCTCTTCCGGCTCTTTTAGGTGCTTGCGCAGACCGAAGCCCAGACCCCCAGGTAACTTGGACGTGGCAGTGGTTACAAGAGGTAAAAACGATATAAATACTGTTTGTTTTCTCACACAAACCGGCAAAACCGCTTGTTTCGTGTCTTAGGCCATCAAAGTGTACTTACATTTACGAGTCATTAAATCATGTTTAATTTGGACTTCTCTTTGATTTCGAACTAGTATTTTTGAATCACCAAACAGTCCCAGAACACATGACAATGATGCGCCTCCTGACAACCACACTTTCTCTAACACTCAGCACTTTCCTGTGATTCATGAGTTCACACTTACAAATGATCAGAGAGTAAATGGTTATGCGTATTTGGCGTGCTGTCCGGGGGGAGGGCTCCGAGCTCGGAAATTGGGCCCGAACCCAGAGTACTCCCTTCGTATCTCTGTTTAGAGAGATAACTAGGCAAGTGTGAGGAGATGGGGTGGTGGAGGGATGCTGAAAACTGTGAAGGAATATGGGTGATTTGACTTACAGGCTTTACTCGTGCTGATTGAGTGGACCTGTTGATTACTGATTGCTGACAGCTGGCTGGAATGACTTAATTGTTTGAACCTTGTTAATAAAACATCAATTAATGAGTTCACACTTACAAAGGATCAGAGAGTAAATGGTTATGCGTATTTGGTGTGATGTCTGGGGGGAGGGCTCCGAGCTTGGATATTGGGCCCAAACCCAGAGTACTCCCCATAAAGCAAAGTGAGCAAAGGACAGCCGCCTGCTTAAAGACCCCCCGAAAAGAGCGCAGAGATTCGCAGGCTGGCATTTCAAGGAGAGCCTGGTTGTTTGGCTGGGAGATCTGTCCGATGAGAGTTCAATTCTTACAGTGTTGGACGGATAAGTATGTATGTTCAAACAGGAGGGCTCTTGTGGCAATGGTCACGGCATTGGAAAAGGTAAGCCTCGCCAGTCAGGAAAGCTTGACTGGGAGTGTTTGGTTACGTCCACTGGGAGATCAATTCTTGCTGGATGGAGGAGGAGATGAAGATGCTTGAAGAAGGCAGGTGCGCAGCCAACCCCCTGGGAGGTATAGGAAGGGACCATCCTGGTGGTGGTGGGGAGGATGGAAGGGAAGGAACCATCTTGGAGGTGGTGGGGGAGGATGGAGGTCAATGGAAGTGTCAGCATCTGCGAACTCAAACATGTGTAAGTACCGGTCTTATATACCGCAAGTATTAGACACAATTGGATAGTTGAGAAGGTAATTAGTGACGCAACAATTGAGTCTTCCTGGCAGAACTTACCGCTAAAGCTTCCATTTCAGAGCATCTGAGGAAACCGAAAAAAGCTAGAATAAACATGGCATCGACTGTGCGAGAGGTATTAAGGGATTGGTAGCCTGTGCGGAAGGTATCAGCACATTTGGTAAGAACAGTGGTGTAGTCTATTTTTTTGTAGAGTTTTTGTAGGGTATACTGTGATATACCAACCATGAAGACTTTAAAGTTTGTGAGTGTGTATATGATACAAATGAATGACGATAGTTTTATCAAATGAAATGGTAAAATTCTTGTGAAGTGACTCATAAAAGCTCTGCAATGATGTTCAAATGTGTACATGTCCTCATAGACACTGAAAACTCCACGAGTGTCACGCGCGTGTCAGTGTAGTAGAGCACACATTGAGCGCTCATTCACAGAAACGCGCAGAACAGAGTTAATTTAAATAGCAGTGTTTTTGAGCTTTAATATTCATAGACACTTGGCTACATATCGAGATTTGATTTATTGTATCATTACTTTTGATTTATTCATTCAAAAATAGCCAAATTGCGTGACACTCCGCTTTACATTAGGCTAAGTTACATTTGTTGCTGGATCCCGCGATTCAATCCATGTCACTGCGCAAACACAGACGTCACGGCAGGGCGGGGTGAATTTATGAATGAAAGTTCTTTCACAAAACGAATTTGTTACGAATCCTCATGCTTTTTTAAAGTGGGTATAAGGAGATCTTTGACATTTCCTAGTGGGCATACGGAAATCCTTGACATTTTCTAGTGGGTATATACAGCGTATACCTGTGTATCACATAGACTACACCACTGAGTAAAAATATCTAACGTCATGGGTTGTCTGGTGTCTAGGCGGGTGGGCTGGGATCATTGGATGCCTTTAATTAAGAGGGAGGTTTGTGAATTATTTATCTCCGGTGAGGGGGCGACGTGAATCAATTTGTGAAAAAATTGGACGCCGCTTAGGTAACTTTTGATGGACCCGACTTGGAGGCTCTTAACGCTGTTAAGGTAAGAGGTGAAGGAGGTGCTGCCTGGTGCACTTGCCAATGTTAAAATTGTTTCAAGGCTGTTTGCTGTCCGTAAGTGCTCTGGAGCTGAAATTAGCCTTGTGTGGATTTGGGATGATAGTCGCCGGTCTTGGTGGACCACAGGGTTTAACTTGAAGGCACGATGTTGTGGAATGTGCTACTGACCTGCACACCGTGCAAAAAATATTCCTGCAGCCAAGGAAAACACTGCTGTGTAGGTCAGTGTCGAGTGCTCCCCAGCAAGGGCATTGGTTCCACTGTGAAACCCCAACAGCGCATTTTTCTCAGAAGAGGTTGTGATATGTGTAAAAGTGCCCTCCCTATAGGACAACGCAAGCTTGGCTATCAGCGCTAAATAGTCGTTCAGTTTGCGCCACCTATGAGGGAAGGCTGCGCAAGTGATGTCTGTAAAGTGGCTGTAAGTGATTGAAAACTCAGAAAAAGACAGTAAATGTGATGAATGTGTGTTTTGTTTTTTAAGGTGACTGAAAAATCCCTGTAGTCTTATTGGCGGTTAGAATTGGATACAGGAAGCAGAGAAAGTAAATGTGAAAGGTTTACATCCACACCTGCCAGAATCTGTGCTCGGATGTTATGAGTCACTGGGGGATTCTCCAGAGCAACAGCGTTTGTTGGGACTGGCATCGGGGTAGCTGTGAAAAGAGAATACTGAGATTTGGCATTTTAAGGGAGAGAAGCCTTGGCTGTGACTATCGATGGAGGCAGCCTCATGCTTAGGTCAGCTTGTGGGGCTTGAAAAGGGAAATTGAGAAAAGTATGAGGGGGAAAAGGAGGAAATGGATGAGATGCATGACCCTGTGTTCAGATGCAACCCAGGCTCGCAGAAATCCTGGCGCCGCGGGCTGAAGTGCGCGGTAAACTGAAGCTTGTACGAGAAGGTGGCAGAGGCGAATTCGGGGCCTCTCAAGTTTTTCCCGGCCTGCTGGCCGCCTTGGAACCTGGGGTGGATTTAGGAGAGAGATTTGATGATTGCAAGGTAACTTACAAGTTGTATAATTGCACATTAGTCATCCTGTGTGTGGCCTAAATATCAGAGTTTATCAGCGCTTGTCTCAGACTCAAGACTGTCCACTTTCCAATAGGTTGAATCGTTGGTACGGCCGAACGATAGGAAGATGCCCGGGAGGAAGCTGGATGAAACGTGGGGCTCGGAGGTGGTATCAGGTTGAGAGGTTTTCCTGGGGCCAGTTGATGGCGGCGGAGGAACCGGAGCATGGTTGAGCTCGTTATCGGATGGTGAAAGTTGCATTTGGGACATCGTAGCAAAGCGGTAAACCAAATACTGAAAACTGTCGAGGAATATGGGTGAGTCAACTGTGTATTTTATAGGCTTAACTCGTGCTGATTGAGTGGACCTGTTGATTACTGATTGCTGACAGCTGGACGCAATGACTTGATTGTTTGATCATTAGAACGTGTTCCTCCCGAACCTTGTTAATAATGTATGGACTGTTTTTTGGCACTTTTGCATCCTTTTTAACAGCCCCAGTCCCCATTCACATTTAAAAAAAAACAAGTCACATGGGGTTGGAAAAACATGACGATGAGTAAATAATGACATAATTTCCATTTTGTGATGACCTATCCCTTTGGTTTTGAAATTTTTTTTTTTTTTCCAGAAGAGTAGATTCACTTTTTTATCTTCTTTGCATAATAAAGGATAGCAGACCATTTCTGTCAAGGCATTAATCCTTAGTCACTGCTGCTTTTTCGGTGAAATGTGTTTGACAGCTTTCTCTTCTAACCTGACCTGCTCAGAAAGGAATGGCTCTGCCCTTCAAAGCAGCTCGATGCGCTTTCCCGTGTCACTCAGTTATGTCCTTACCTTTGATCCTTAATCACATCATCCACTTTCAGCAGCGGTCTGCACTGCACTGTTAAAATATATTCTCATCCATTTACTTTATTTCACTTGATGAGATACAATCTGTAAAAAAAAAATCCCAGCCCTTTACAACGGCAGGAGTTCGTGAGCGGTTCCTCGTTCTCTTCCTGGATCAGCGCTGTCTTTGTGTAACCTTAACTAGTAAGCCGGTCTTGGACGCTGCCTGTTTTATATGCACCTCAAACCACCATTTAGATCCTGCTAAGTCCACTGACTTTACCCACCAAAGCACCAGGGGCCTCTGCTGCAGCCCCATCTAAAGCTAATAGAGTCTTCATAAGTTTAAAGAGATCCTTCACTCCATGACCTTCCAACCTTTAAAGACAGCTGCGTAGATCTGTGTATGTAGTGCTTCATATATTTCCCACCCCCCTCTTGAAAATCCACATTTATTAAAGCATATGAATATTGAATGACCACAGATAAATATGGTGAATAATTTAGCACGGCTGCATGGAACGCACGCTTGATTTAGATGAACTCAGTCACTCGCTGATGAGGTTCACGACACCCATGTGAGGATGCTGGATGCTGCTGAAATATTCATTCCTTTTATGAAGTGCAATTAAGTTTCTAGATACTTATATGTTTGTGTATAAGTAATGAGATCATAAAGCCTCTTTAGCTCTGAGCAGACATATTAATCATTATTCACCGTACCAGTGTACTGTTTTTCAAAACATCCAAAATGCATGTTGCATTTTATCACTCTGGTTAATTCAGTGTTTTTAAAATTACAGTGCCTTTCAATATGTATGTAATTCATGAACAAAGTGTGTGATTAAATCTAGGCCAGGTTCCTAGAGACCCTTTATCTAATAAACTTAAATAAATCACAGAGCGAGATTATTTTAGGCCGCGCCAGTGTAGTGCGGTCGGATGCATGCATTTATTGTTGGGAGAATGTTCGCTTTGATAATGTGAAATTCTAACAAAATAAATGTTTAACGCTATGAATAATTTAGGCCTTTCTTATGAAGAGCTAAGTTTTTAAACACCCAGGACATAGTTATATATTTGTAATTTTGAAATGAGGAAGGGATAAGGAGCTAGAAGATAGCATGCCCATGTGGCTTGCATAAGTTCTGACAGCTGAGAGTACTAAAACAAGAAGCCTTCTTTGAAAATCCCTGGACTGAGAATTATTTGATCACGCATAATAACTTCAGCCATAAATGGTATTAAAGCTTAAAATGCATATCCTTTGGATAGAGAACAAAGTGCATTGAAACACAGGCGTGATAAATTATTCAGATCAAACTTGTCGAACTTTTCTCCCACCACATGTTTGAAAGTGCATTGTGCAGAGATGGTTCAAACTCTCATTCTCCTCCCTTCTCTTTGTCTCATATACACACTGTCTGCCCAATTGCACTTAATTTAGGGTGATGCACATTGTAATCCCTAAAGAGATCTTTATTGTTAATACTGTGCATATGCAGAGACTTTTGAGAACAAAATGCAGAGGATCATGATTAATATTTTATGTTTATGTTTTATGTCTAAATTAAATGTATAAATTATAATCACTGTGTATATATATATATATATATATATATATATATATATACCGAGAGGCGTGTGTGTACGGAAATTGGACATCTGAATAATAATACTCAACCTAAATTGGATCAATAACAAAAATGTATGTCTTCCCTGTGCCTCTGGTTCCCTCCTACACTGAACAGTGACGGTCTTGCTAACAATTTTGTCAAGGATTAAGTGGTCCTGCTTAAGGGGATTGTGGGATTTGGCAGATTACTGCTCTGACATTTGTAAATAAACAGTGGAGTTTCAGTTCTTCAGATCCTGACTTGAAATCAGCGGGATGGATTAACCAAGATGCACCAATCAATTAATTAATAAAAACAGCTGACTGCTGGTACTTTCGTTGTCTTTTTTTTTTTTAAACACATATCCTGTTTTTAAGGCTTACGGAATAAAGGCTGTGGGAAAAGTGCTGTGTACAGTATATTGCCTTATCATTGCATCATGAAAGCACAAGGTACAGTTTCTGTATGGGTGGCCGCCCCAGTTTTAAAGAGTTTTAGGCAAAGGATATAAACAATCTCAGGAGATACAACACTGGCCAGTTTGACACCAAGTCCTAGACTGCTTTATCAGCTACAAGAATAGTGGCTCTTTCCTCTACACAAATGCCTAATTGAAGTGATAGTACAAGTGAACAAAGCTGGAATACTTTATAGATCAACAAGAACTCACAATGGAGACTATCAAGAGGGAGCTTGTTCTCTAAGAGTTTTTATGAGCATTTTGGTAACACTTTAATTTTACAGTGTCGTTGTTACACATCTTGTCAGGTGTATTAAAGTCACTTTCGTCGGAGCAAGATGGCGGTTCTCATAATTAACTACACAAAAATACCAGCCCATTCTCACCCCCAAGGCGTCACTTAACTGACGCCTTGGGAAGCATTTGGACATGCTTCAATATCTGACGCTTTAGGCGCCCTTTAGCGTCAGTAAGATGACGCCATAGGATCGCATGTACCCTACCCCCACCCCACACCTAAACCTAACCGCGTCCTCTAACTGACGCTTTCCTTTAGCGTCAGTTAGATGACGCCGTAGGATCGCGTCATGTAAGTGACGCTAAAGGGCGCCTAAAACGTCAAATATTGAAGCATGGTCAAAGGTGACGCCTTGGGGTGAGAATGTGTTGAAAATACAGCAAGGTTTTTTTTTTTCAAAGTCGATTTCAAGAAAATGAAAAACAATCAGGTTTGTTTTGCTTTATTATGTTTTTCATTAATTTAGTCACTTTAAAGGGGTCATGAACCGGCTTTTTTTTAAATTTTGCTATATTGTTGTCTGAGGTCAACTTATGACGTTCACTTGTTTTTTGCATTCAAAAACATCAAAATGAATAAGTAATAGGCTATTTTGTACCCTAGTTTTGAGCCTACCTGAAAAACGCTGGGTTTTTATGGGCGTCTCGCACTGAAGACTTGGAAGTAAACGCCCACTCCTGTGAGTGGATAACAGTTTTGCATATTATTATGAGTTTCAACTCACCCGTCAGTGCACTTGGGGGAAATTGTTTTGAAAACATCCAGTGTTGTAAAATGGCAACCAGAATGATTCGCCCACGTGTTCAACCCAGAGTCCGTGTGTTGCACAATTCCTGTCAGATCCAATATAGACACCGTTCGGCACCGTTCTTAATCGGTCTGCAAATCTAGTCTTGTTTACAAAACAATCCTCAGTGAAATGAAGTGAACAGACGGACAATGTTTTACCCTCATCAGCTGGAACGTCATTAAAAATAAAGTTTATCCATGCAGTCCTATTGGAATCCAGAGGAAGCTTATGCAGCGACTGTCTTCTTCAACAACCAGGCACCGCACAATATTTTGTATTGCTCGGTATCTCGATCCGGTCTGTCATCACGAGGTAGGCACCTATGTTATTTAGCTATGCGTGTAATGCGAGAATCGTGGGCGGGGCTAAACCAGCTGTGTTGAAGTAGGCGTTGATCTTCTTCTGGGGGGGTGGTGTTTTATCCTCTTTGACGTCATAGTTTCCCACTTTGAAAAACGAGTCGTTTGTAGAGGCTGGTGTCAATAAAAGCTTTTATTGGACTAACAAGAACGTTTTCCGTTCTGAAACTTACAGGATATTCTTATAATATGATGACCTCTTAGATGTCAAAAGCTCAAGGAAAATTTGATTTCTCAGTTCATCACCCCTTTAATCTTTATCTTATTTTTATATTACAATGCTATCATATTTTGTGCCGGCAATTAGCTTATTTTGGTGTAAATGTCACTGCGAAATAGCTTTGAATTTTGTGGTAATCCTCCATGCTACAAATCGAGGCTCAAAGAAAATCCTAAGCGTCCCACAGGTATTTACGGACTTCGTGGTGGCATTTATGTGTGTTCAACTCATAGATAAGATCTTTCCGATGCGACTTGAACGGATAATTTGAACATATTGATCATTAATATTACTCAATACTTAAATGTACTGTACACTGTAAAACAAAGACAGCATAAAATAAAGTGTAACCATTAAGTGAATCTTTTTGTACAGTTGTTTGGTGTAACCGTTATTCACTTGCTGTTTAGAGAAGATGTGAAACATGATGACTGTTCACAAGATGAACATCTGGTTATGCCAACCCACCAGCAATTTGTTCAAAGGTATTTTCAGCTGCAATTTTCATCAAAATCTTTCCCTCACCATGCATGCTATCTCTCAGTCTTTCATAAGACAGTTGTTATATATGCAAGACAGGATTATAAGATTGTCTGTTTCATGACCCTCTTCTGTTTGTGTGAGTGAGTTGCCTGTGGCTTTGTTGCAAAGGAATCTTTTCCTGAGGACATATAAATCAGCTGTATTTTACAAAGGCTTCATTCTTCAAAGTCTAGAGAGCATTGGGTTGTTTTCGCTCTTTTTCTTCATTCTTTCTATAAAATTTAGATGCATGCATGAAAGTCTTTCTGTTTATGATTGTGCTTTATTAATTTGCAATCTAATCCAAAGGCTTCCTGACACTAGCACCCAAATGCAATCACTAAATACCTAGCCGTAGAGGGGATGCTTTTTATAGTCTCACATTAATGTTTAACTCTCTAGCCTTATGAAACGCTCAAACTTGGCCCTTGTTTGCTTTCGGAAGTCTATTTTGAAAGCTGAATTTGCAGATGACCGGGCTGCTAGATTTTTTTTTCTTAATGTACAACATTTATGTTTGTATTTCATATGTTTGTTTTTTTTCTGATCTATTTTTTTTTTACTATGGTTCGTGAAAAAAGAACAGCCCCTTCATGCTCCTAGTCCATGTGTTTGTCAATCTTCTCTATACTATGACAGAGAATCCATCTACAATAATTAGCTGCACTCCGATTCACAGGGTCCCTATGCTGCTTACACTGCTCCCAACACACTAAGCAGGGGATATCTCTAGTTCACTTGACTTGACATTTTTTCATTGAAGGTATATATATATATACCTTCATATATATATATATATATATATATATATATATATATATATATATATATTTAATATTACAATGATGGCTGATGAATTCGACTTGTTATCCATTGTTTCAAAGCATGTTTATAAACTGTTTCTACTGACTGTAATGCAGTCCTTCATGTCTGCGTTCAGCTGGTCATACAGTAGTTCATATGTGACAATATCATGGCATCAATGTACAACTTTGAGGCCATTGTAGGTAAATTACTTTGAATCTACCTAAAATGTACCAAATTAAATTGAATTCTGTCCAACTTTTTTTAACTTGTCATTTTAATGTCAGTTGTGTGTCTAGTATTAAACGTCCGTTTCACACATTTGCAGTGCGTCTATGGTGCGTATTTTTTTACGTACCCATGTTAAAAGGTTAAAGCTTTCACAATGCCCCGGAATGCAGTCCGTCGATCTTTATACGGTGTGTAACTGCGAGTGCAGAGATCGTTTGGTGTCCCGCTTTGTCGCATGTCACGTTGGCTGCATTGACGGAAATAAGAGGGAGGGGGGAGAGCGAGGAAGCGGGAGCCGGTAAGAGGACTTTTCACAAGTGAAGGTATTATTGCGCCAAGTTGAAGTGCTCTAAAGCACTTTTTTATGGTATTCTGTCATACAATATAGTCATCAATTTTAAACGCTTAGAAAAACACAAGGTTTTATTTTGTGTCACCAGCCTAGGTCGAGTTACACTAATCGAGTAACTGTGTTTAAATAGGGAAAACGAGAAAGTGTTTGGTCGCTTCTCTTTTTGGCCCATATTTAATGCACTGGGCTAAGCTAAGTTGTGTCCCTCGCCCTCCATATCCAGGAGACACAACCAGGTGGCCAAGAAGGGATGTAACAACAGAGCACTCCAGGCAGTGCATGATAAAGTGCACCTGATGCTTGTTCTGCTTCATCACCACTGCCATAAATCCAGCATTGTGTCTTTCTTTTGCAGGTACTTGTTTCCCCACACATGTTGTTGAGATCCATAAAGCATCGAGGACACACAAAAAAATGATATCAGTATTTAAAGAAAAAAAAATACACATTTAATTTATTAATATTTTTAACATAAATATCTTTCTATCTTCAAAAATGCTTATTTTCATTTGCCCTGGAGCACCTGGAGCACAACCCAACATCAACATGCCAATCATTAATGCTAATTATTGGGAATAACTTAAGGATGGTATTTCGGTATCCACATACAGTACTTTTATAAATGTAGAGTTTATATCTGGTAAATGGGCTCACCGATCATTCAACAATTCTCCCCATTTCAGAGAATATTTGCATTTGAGTAATGCTATTTTTAACTTGAGATCAGCTGGTGCGCATAGACAGATGCCGAGTCCACATTACAATGTAATTAGTCTTGCTTGTTTTTTGCCACAGACACATTTACGCTCATTATTGGCCTTTTAATTTCATAAGTCCTTATGTGGCTGCAAATGATGGTCAGTAATTATGAGCACAAACTGTGCAAGCTAAAGCCCCCTCTATGTCGAACAGCAGTCAGGTGTTCTGGGGGAATGTGGTTATAAGCAAGAAAACATGTTCCTACAAGAAATCTCATCCGGACATGAATTGCCTTGACCTTTCAGTTGCTAGGGTGCACTGTTAATTCTAATATGTAACTATGACAACCCCGGCCTCTGCGAGCTGCTATGACGCACTGGCCAAATCGATAACACGTTGTTCGTAAATGTGCCCTGGCTTAACCTCTGGGTTCTTCAATTTATGTTCATTCACACTGCCTTACACACACACACAGACCCAGGCAAGTCATCACTTAGCAGTGACTTGCTTTTCTGCTTATCACACAGATTATCTGAAGGATGTTTTCTGCAGCAATCAGAGGCACAGCATGCAATTTGTTCAGTCGTATTATTCGGAGACACGAGTGCCTTCCTTTTATTTTTGTGAAATGTTCATAGAGCCAATCAATAAGCAGTTCAGGGGATCCATTCAGGAGCAGAAATTCCAGCCACAAATCTTGATTGTTCTTAGGTCTCATCCGACGCTTTGAAACCGAATGCACACCCATGATGGGGAGTTAAAAAAGATGAAAGGGTGTGAGTGTTTAATATTGGAATCTAGACTGAGCCCCTTCAGTGACACAGCCTTAAAAGATCCAAATCGCTTCATGCCTTGGGGGTCACGCTGTCAACATTTCATATAAGACATGCTTAAATATTCCTGACACCTTTTATCCTCCAGACTAGAGTTGATCTCTGTGTTCTAAAAGGCTAGCTTCAAATGCGTTACATCTGCTTTGTGGGAACACATCGGATCTTGTCAAGTCTTGTTAATTATTCAGCTGACGAGTGAAACGGCATCATCTTCATATCTTTCTGTCCTTTTTGGCTTTTTTTTTCAGTCACCTTCATCCCTGCATCACGTGAGCAAAGGTTTGTCACACAACTGTCTTGTTTGTAGTAAGATTACACAAAGTGGTTTTCTCGAGTGTGGATGGATCATTAGATGGGTTTAATTGGACGTTCACTGCTCAAAATTGACTTGGCAGCCATGAGCCCCCTGAACTCTGTGCCCTGTTAAAGTTTAATGGTGTCTCTGGGGGCGATTCTGATTTCCGTGTAGTGCTGGTTACTCGTATCCCATGCTGGCCAAGCATGTTTGGAATGCTCCTCATCTTCATGGTAAATCATTCAGAAGCTACATGATCAAAGACATCTGAAGATGTTGATAGCGGTTTAGGGTATGCGCAGTAAAGTGTTTCGTTCCTCCCTTTTCCCAACCGTGTGGCAGACTGCATACTTAAAAACTGATGGTGTGGATTAATCTCTACATTACAGCTTGGAAGTACTGTACATCTTTAACATTTCATTTTCTTACTGTAGTCTAGGGCAACCCTTGATATGTTTCCCCCAAAATTATTCGTGGCATATTTTCCTAAATAAAAAAATTATGCCACAAATTTAGCAAAATCGAATTCAATCTGGCACAATCCTGATATATAATGCCAGCTATTAAAGTTCTGTTCAGTATCAGTTCCCAAAGAATGAAGTAAAAGTCGATTTTTTTTCCTTTATTGTATATTGTGTTAGTGTTTCTTTCTCTTTAGGATGTTTAGGAAGTTATGACACTAATAATTTCCCAAGAAACATGTCATGGGTTGCACAAGTCTTCATTAATTAGACTCACCAAATAGTAATTCATCAGAAATAGCTGTTTTACAAAGTCAGACAAAAAATATTTTATAAATATGAATAATTCTCAGCTCATGCACATAGATGTATGGAATATCACATCTGTTCAATAGGAGAAGCAAAAATCATACATTCACAGCTGGTCGGAACTCCACTTAGACCCCTTTCCCCCCCTCATTGAATATTTTTAATGAATTTCACTCTGAATTTTAGAAGTATACTTAAATTCAAATTTAAAGATATACTAGTTTAGAAAATTGTAATTATGTCATCAATTTCTCATGCTCATGTTGTTCCAAAAAACTCTAATGACACAAAAAGATCTTTTTTTTTTTTTGGAGTGGAAGCTAATGTGCACCAGTAATTACCAACATTCTTAAATAATACCTCTTTTTATGTTCCACAAAGGAACAGGTTTGGAATGACATGAGGGGGAGTAAATAATGGCTATCCCTTTTAAGCGAGGTCAAGGTACCAACTACAAATGTGAAGAGGCGGAGCTAGAGGGGTGTCCATGGTGGACACTGGCCACCCCTGACATCTGATTGACCCCGGGTGCCACCCCAAAATGTAATTTTGCATGTTTGATGCTGATTAAAATTTAATTTCACCTTTTGTTAAAATAAGCATTTGGGCCCTGTTTAAACCTCGTATTAAGATGCATTTTGGTCAAGTGGACAACACTTAATAAAGATGTAAACAGGGTCTGAAACGTTTTGAGCTTGTGCACTTTCAAACACTTCCAGAGATAGTTAAAAAATGAAATGGAGCGGATTGCCTTCATAGTTTAAAAGCTTATTTAGTCAAAAGTGTTCGAACAGCCACAAAAGACTGCTTGCTCTCCACCTAGCTACTGCCTTAAATATTTGCTTAAAAAAATTATAAATTGTAAAAAAAAAGCTTTAAAATGAAAATTAGCCCATGATTTACTCACCCTCATGCCATCGTAGGTTTATTATTAATTTAAGTTTATTTAGATAAAAAACATAGATAAACTTAAGTCATCTGATGTATCATAGTGTTTTAGCTAAAGCTAATTCACAACCCTTGTCTCTAGTAGGGCTTTTAGTTAAAAATAAAAATACAGACTAAC
Source organism: Pimephales promelas (assembly GCF_016745375.1). The sequence goes on from NW_024121421.1 coordinate 5,084,844, forward strand.
ATTATTATAAATGAGACAGTTCAACGACCCCTCCTTGAACTGCCACCTTAACGTGGTGGAGGGGTTTATGGCCACTCATTGGCTACTGCAGGTTTCTGCTAACGTGATTTGCTCAGACGCATCACGTGGTGTAATCTGCCTATGTTAATTCATTGATTTACTGCAGTTGTAGGCCTTATATGACTGTCATGTTATTAAATAATCCGTTTTCATGAGATTGAAATATTATATATTATTATTATTATTATTAAGGGCCTGAGCATTTATTCTATTTTTTTGCAATTTTTCCAGTAGAAATGTATTAAAATCCCACTTGAATCCTTAAATGCCCTACTCAAAATTATTTTTTGTCCTTCTCCAAGTAGAAATATCTCAGCCTATGTAGTACATATGTACACCAAACTTAGTTTTCTGATATTCTGAAGAATTCTGAAGATATTTTCAGAGGGATTTGTTAACAAATCATTCCTGGCCTAATTTATGTGACATTTTAATCAAAAATAAATGGAGAAAATAGATTTTTTTTAAGGGTATGGACAATTTTAAGGAAATTTTGATTACCTAATGAAAGCATATGTATCTTGAAATCCCTCTGAACTTTTTTTTCACCTTGTGTGTAAACAAAATGAAAAAATAATGTTGCACCTGGCTTCAACATATGTTCAGATCTATCTACCGAAAATATATTCAAAATTGTGCATATTTAATGAAATAATGCCTAATTTGCATAATTAAACACACAAATTTCAAAAACGTATAATACGTTTTTATATATACGTATTTATATATATGTATATATACACCTCGGTTGTAACAATTGTTTATTTTAGTCAAAGTTGCTCTTCTATCAGCTTGAATCAGTCGGCCCATTCTCCTCTGACCTCTAGCATCAACAAGGCTTTCTGTAGATTGAAGTATGCTTTGAATAATAATAGACTAATACCGATACCTATAGACTAAACATGTAATATGCATGTGCACCCCATCAGCATTTTCACAGGTTGAGGTTTGCAGAGATTTTTTAAAATTATTTTTGAAGACTTGGAACCTATGGAACCTATTCACCACGGAACCTATTTATTATTATCCTTCATTTTTGTATACATTGTCAATGCAGTGCAGATTAGGCTGTCTTGCGTGCTCATTTACTTCCCTGCATCAACTGCAGCAGCCTACCACTGAGCCCGGTGCGACGCTCACGTCCTCATCGCGTCTTAGCCCTCCAGAATGGGCGTGGCTTAGCGTATATAAGCGGGGCTCGGTGGCTGTCTCCCTGATTTTCATCTCTTCAGTGAAGCTCTTCGCCGCTGCGGTTGAGGAAGCAACAAAGCCAGCTTAGGACAGTGCCTGAAGAAGCCGGTCATCTTCGCCGTCTTCAGCCATCCGTGCGAGCTACGCTATCTGGCGACGAGTATCCTTTTAAGCTCAATTCTGTGTGTGTTTGCCACCGCAACACCCCTTTTTAAAAGAGTACGAGAAGTGTCTTGCACTTCCTCTGGCTCGTGCAGAGCCCCGCCCAGCACCAGAGACCACCATATGATCTGCACTCTCTGCCTGGGCCTAGACGTCCAGCTCAGCTGCCGGACTGCCGTCGAAATATCTCACCCTGTCAGCCCCCTTAGAAATAGGTTACTGGTCGCTAGCACTCACGCTTACAAATAAACACTTCGCTCTTACTAATAAACACTAAGCGCTACTTGCGCATCACAAAGTGACAACAAAATGCTTCCCATTCAAAGCAATTAGGACGTCATATATGAAACAGCCTGCTACCTCTGACAGCAAGCTGCCCATTCCTCTGGTTCAGTTTCTCAAGCCCACAAAGTGCGTGATCAGAACCCGGAGGCCATTCTGCCCCTAGCTGTACATATAAAAGCATGGGAAGTGATTCCAGGGGTATCAGAATGGGTGCTGAGCACAATAAGACAGGGCTATTCGCTACAATTCGATGGCCGCCCCCGCGCTTTCGAGCACGATCCGCAATGACAGTGAATGTGAAAGTAGCACATTTATTCCATGCAGAAATAGTGAACCTGCTGTGCAAAGGAGCTATAGAACTGGTACTGCCTTCTCTGAGCGAATCAGGCTTTTACAGCCATTATTTTCTCTTACCAAAAAGGACAGAGCCCTCAGACCTATTTTAGATCTGAGACATTTGAACAAAATTCTTATGAAAAGAGTGATCAAAATGCTCATGACCAGAAAACTTCTCGCGCAAATTCACCCAAGGGACTGGATCATCTGCCTATTAAAGATGCCTATTTTCAAATTCAGATAATATCCCATCACAGGCTATTCTTGAGATTCGCCTGCGACGGTCAGGTATATCACACCGTCCTGGCGTTCAGCCTGACTTTAGCCGAAGTGCATGGACGCGGCTCTTGCCCCCTTGAAAAATCAGGGCTTGCAAATTATGAACTATCTGGATCATTGACTGATTCTGTTACAGTCAGAGATAGAACTTTTATCTCACAGAACAACGCTCCTCAGTCATCTGGAAAGCCTGGGTCTTATGATCGACTGGACCAAGAGCTCATTACTGCCCAGCCAGTCAGTTTCCTTTCAAGGAATATAACTGGACTCTGTGGCTATGACGGCTCGTTTATTGACACAGCGCACGTGCCCTGTTCAAAACCAGGCCATGTCTTTCCAGAAAGGCAGCATCGCTTCTCTGAAGACATTTCAGAGGAGGATGGTGGGCTGTATGGCCTCAGCTGCTGCAGTGTTCCAGCTGGGCTTACTGCGCATGCGCTCACTACAATTCTGGCTGAATGCTTGAGCGTCTTGCCGAGCTTGGGCCTCCAGTTGCGAATGAATCAGAGTGACTAAGAGCTGCATTACGGTTCTGCAGCCCTGGTTAGCGGCCGACTGGTATCAGCGGGGAGTGATGATGGGAACTGTCTTGTATTGAAAGGTCATCTCGACAGATGCGTCCAACTCAGGTTGGGGTGCTCTCTTCGACTGTCTGGAAATGATAGCGGTTGAGAACGCACTGAAGCGCTTCCTCCCATTTATACAGTACCACCATGTTCTAGTCCGTTGGGACAACTTTTCTGTAGTGTCCTACATGAACCATCGATGTTCAAGGCGATGTCAGATCCAGGAACCTCTGCGATTTAACAGAACACCTCCTCGTTTGGTCTCAGCACCATCTGCGCTCGCTGAGAGCTGCACATGTGCCAGGCCACCTGAACAACGGCCCAGACAAGCTGTCCAGGGACAATATTCCCCCGGGGGAATGGTCCCTGCATCCCCAGACAGTCCAGTCACTATGGCGCCTTTTCAGCAAAGCGGAAGTCGACCTTTTTTGTGTCAAAAGACATTGCCCAATGTCCTTTTCAAAGAACGAGGACAAGCTGGCCCAAATCTGTCCCAGCTGCCCGCAGTTTGCTTTCCTTCCGTTCTCACTGTTGCCACAGGTAACCAAGAGAATCAGGGAAACACGCCACTTGGTGCTCCTTATAGCCCGAACTTGGTTCCCGCAGCTGACGCGGCTATCACAAACAGCCCCATGGCTGATTCCGATGAGGACAGATCTCCTCTCTCAACCAAATGACTCTAAAGTCGTCCTCAAACCTAGACATGGCTATCTCCCTAAAGTGATTGGCACTCTGTTTAGAGCGCAGGTCTGTATTCCCTATGAGTGATTGTGCCAGCCCGCGTTGCTAGCTGCCGTACTCCCCACTTATCTGGGATCCCTGGGATTCCCTGCACTCATGAAGTGGATGCTTGACGCGCATGGCATTGACAAAGGGTTCCCGTAGCGTAAGCTAACTTACCCAATAAGAGAGAACCTCTCGTAAGGGAACGTATCGGTTACCTAACGTAACCTCGGTTCTCTCTAGAAGAGGGAACGAGTATTGCGTAACCTGCCGTGTTTACGCCACGAGCGACTTTCACTTCAGTCGATGAAAACCAGGAAGACAGCCTCCGAGCCCCGCTTATATACGTTAAGCCACGCCCATTCTGATGCGATGAGGGCATTAGTGCCCTTCGTTGGACGTGACATCATGCCGGGCTCAGTTGCTGCAGGGTAGCCAATGAGCACGCTAGATAGCCTGCTCTGTCTGCTAGCTGCTGCACTGCTTTGACAATGAATACAAAAATTAAGGATAAAATTTTGGCTTCAATATCTCGAAAAAGATGAATCTTTCCCGTAGTGTAAGCTAACTTTCGAAGGTGGTCTCGCCCTGGGTGTAATTCAAAGTAGAACCGCCACTGGTGCCCTGGCATCTTCATTTTTGGTCTCAGCATTTAGCAATCTGCACAAACATCTTAAAGTTTGTCAGCTAATTAAAGAAAGAGAGAAAAACTGCTGCTGTTGTAGACAAGGAATGAGCTGTTGAGTAATAGTCTAAAGGTTAAAGTAAATAAAGAAAAAATTGTACTTTCTTAATGACTAATTTTTGTGAATTGATTTCTATGCCAATGCATTTATATGTATGTACGTTTTGTAGGTTCTCTATACCTGCTGTTATTTTCAAAGTTCAATTCCTCCCAGTTGTCCCCTTTTCAGATTCCTGTGTTCAGTTCTGGCCTTGCTCCAGGGTACAACTTGTACTTGGCTTGAAGCGATGGCCAAACTATGACATCTATAAAACACACACACACACAGTCACAACACCACCATCACCCAGCCAAAATAAAATGAGAACAGTAAGTTAAAAGAATGCTTCATCAAAGAATGAAATTTCTGTCATCATTTATTGACCCTGATTCATCTCTTCCTCCTCCTTTCTTGCAACTGGCAAGTGCTGGAAGTTAGGGACATTTTTGCAAAAGTTTGCTTTAATAGCCAGAACTTCAACAGAATCAGATTTGCATGCGGGTCTATAACAGGGACAGCTAAGCGTCAATTTGTCTCAAAGTCTGTCTCAGGTTACAAAAATTCCTGAAATTCTTAAGAGCTCAAGTTCTTCCGTTTTATTTATTTTTTTACCATGTGAAGCTTTTGAGCAATTCTATCATTTCTGTAATTGATTTAAATATCTTTATGAGGTTTTATTGTGTAAATGTCAAATACAGAAAGCCCTCTTTCCTGTTCAATTCCTAGTCTATTTGCAGCAGACTTAATACAATTATTCCCCTGCCGTGACCTATTTAAGCCAAGACTGCTGCCAGCCATTAGTGTTGTGAGAATTCACTAAGTTGCCAAGTTGAGAGGTTCTGAGAGGTTGTATTTTTCAAGTACACACGTAGGTGGAGGTTCAGAGACCTACTGTTTGTCATCATTTAAACTGTATTTTTTCTGTTGCTATGGAAACATGCTTCCTTTTTTACCCTTTTATGAAATGGATTTGCTGCACCTCAAAGCATCCTTGTTGGTGGAAAAGAATACAGGTATGAATTGAGTCTGGTTCAGTACTTGTCCTGTGCTTTTATGCAATATTAACTGGTTAATAGCCAGTGTCCTAGTGGTAATTAAGATGAATTGCCTGTTTAAGGCTGAAATGATAAGCCATAAAATTTGAACCTTGATTTGAAAAATTTGCTAATTTCCAGAATGTATCTACTATAGATCCGCACACAATCCTAGGCCTTGATATGATATATGACCTACCTTTATGTGTAGTATTTTCTCTGTTAATATCTCATTAAATTCAACTATCTCTGTATTATATAGTGCCAGTTATCCATGGAAACGCAGACAGCTCACAATCGCATAATTTAAACTACTTAAATCATTTGATTGCTATTGCTAATTAAACAGAAATCAGGCTCTCCATTTTACTTTTAATGTCTCTTTATTTGTGTTTACAACTTAGCAAGATTGCTCTAATTTCACAGGGTGACATTCCTGGAACTCTCTGTAATCTTTGAATTAATAATGAATTATGCTTCAGGAATTTCCTAGTCCTTTATCTCCTCCCAAAGGGCAGAAACTGGTCAGCAGATGGTTTCAAATATAGCAATATGAGCAGATTCTTGATGTATAGCAGTCATACTTTGATTTAGGGTTTGCTTTGATATTATGACTCATATTGACTAAAATTCAGGATACAGATTGTATGACCTTCACTCCAAAAATAAAAAAAAGTTGTAAGTTGTAACTTAGCTACTGTATTTTCTGAATCAAGCAGACTTGAATATCACTGGCAAAATACAACATGGTCAGATGAGAATTTCTCCACTTTACTTTCTGTAGTCCTCTCAGACGAGAAACGTTCACCATTACCCATTTAATTAGCTAGTACTGTTGTACTTCCGAATCAATTAAAAATCATTAACATAGCCTACATGCGTGTCTGTGTGTGTGTGTGTGTGTGTGTGTGTGTGTGTGTGTTGTTTATCCCTTTTCTTGGGAATGATAATCATTGAATATCAGGAGGGTGTTGTTTGTTTTGTGCTCGTTCACAACGCCTGCACGCAAAGTCGGAGCTGAGGAATAAGCCGCTGTTTCTTCTGGACAGGTGAGTAGCTTCTAGTGCTGAATTCTTTGTATGTGAACTGTGTGAGAATATGTAATATATTTTTTTTAAAAAAATATGAGTGAAGCTCGACTGGATAGCTCTAGCGAATATCAGATTGTAGGGATTTAGTGTGTGAGTTGCGTTTGTTTACTGCATGTGTCTACTTTGATGTGTAACTTTAGCCGAATAATAATAATAATAATAAGCTGTTATAAAATTATTCCATATAGCTGTTGTTACCATGAGTTTTTCCCATAACATTAGATCTGTAGCTATATGACTGATTCTGGTAAGTTTTATCATACTGCTGCTTCCAGTAAAGCACCAGCAAAACTAGTTGTATGATATGACATGGCTCGACTGCAGATTTTATATACATCATTATACTTTGTAATGCAAAGCAGCCAAGTTCACATTTTACAGTTCACAGAATGAGCCTTTATTGAGGTAGACGTCAATTTGAAAATAGTGTTTTTTGTTGCTTTAAGAAATGCGCGTATGATCGTTTATTTTATTTTATTTTTTTTTCATGATGCACGAAATGGGAGGGAGGGGCGAGCTAACTTGGTTTGTTTGGGATCTCGCTTCAAACAAACCGAAATACCCTGAGAAGTCCACTTCGCAGTCCTCTTATGGTCCAATGGACTGTACCTTATACATGTACTTTGACTATCTATGGCTTAGATATAGTAGATAGTCAGACTTCAGATAGACATCTAAATCAGACCGTTGCACAAAACACTTAAGACTCTGACTATGGCTCTACACTGGGTAAAATAAGACTAAAAAAAAAAAATAAGACTAAAAAAATCGCCTGATGTTTTCTTTTGGCTGTTTGTAATGTACAGTAACTGATTGTTACTGCTGATTACCAAGGTAACAGAGTCTTAGACCTAAGTTAGACCTAAGGTGTCTAATTTTGATGGTCTAAATTAGGTCAGTCTTTATTTTTGTGACTAGTCTATGAACAAATTTTAGACCGAATTCAAATTTTTCAAATTTTAGAATTTTAACACTATAGACCGGTCTAAAATAGCTTTGTGAAACCAGCCCCAGAACACGGTAGCATAGACATTAAAGTTGTCGTGTCTTTTAAATAATGCCTCTAACACCATAGCTGTTACATTTGTGTCCAGCCCGTTCTCATCCCAAGACATCATCCGATGTTTTAGAGTAGCCTACCCTTGATAGATGACGCTATCTAATCCTAACCCTAACCCAGACCTAAAGCTACCCGTGTCATCTAACTGACGCTAAAGGTAAAGCGTCAGTTAGATGACGCCCTACACTCTAAAAAATGCTGGGTCGTTTTAACCCAATTTTGGGTCAAATATGGACAAACCCGAAATGTTGGGTTAAAAATGTAATGTAAAAATTTAACCCAACGGCTGGGTTAGTCCATATTTGACCCAAAGTTGGGTCAAAACAACCCAGCATTTTTTAGAGTGTAGGATCGTCATCTAACTGACGTTAAAGGGTACCCTAAAACGTCGGATGTTGACGTTTGGTCAAAAGCGTCAGTTAGATGACGTCTTGGGATGAGAATATTTTGGTGTGTCCTGTGTTTCTCCCTCCTTGGTGTTTTTGGTTCAGTCCTGTGTCCCAGTTTTCCCGCTCCTCATTAGTGTTTAGTTACAACACCTGTGTCTTGTCTTCATCAGTTCATTTACCTGTGTTCGGTCTATACGCTGATTTCACGCAGCCGCCATTTTGAAATCGAAAACGAGGCTCTGGTGGGAATAACCCCGGAAGTACATATAGACAACAATGCCTTGGACTACCAACCTGAAGCTGCTTCCGCGATTTACAGTACACTATTGGATGTTTCATCCAATATAGGCTATGTATATAGTTTGTTCCGGCTTCTTTTTTACCTTCTAAATTATATATATAAAATTTTATTTTATTTATATATGAATTTCACTGTATATAAAGTATGAAAGAAATGTGTGTAAATTTTTAGAATAACTAATTCATACATAAATACGGCATCGCATTTACGACTCTTCTATGATTCTTCCCACCGAAGCGATTTCAAAATGGCGGCTGCATGAAATCAGCATTTTACCTGATTATGTTCCTATTGTTCAGCCATGCATTTATTCCCTGTGTTCTCCCTCAGTCCTGGTCCATTATCGTGTATGTTAGGTGTGTGTAGTGTTGATGTTACCAGGTTTTGAGTGTCTGATTACCTTCTGCCCGTCATCCGTGTACCTGTTTGGATTTGATTCATTAGTAAATGTTTGAATCGGAGCCTTTTGACTCTGCCTCTCCTTCAGCCTGCAACACACCCATTACAATAGCAACAACCACATCACAAAAGTCACCATGAAATCAAAATGAAGTCTCTTTTTTAATTAAATATTGCAGTTTTTATTTAGAAGATTTAGCAGTTTATCTATGCACATCATGGACTCTTTTCACAGACTGTGATGACGCATTTAACAGTAATCAGCATCATGAATGCTGCAAAGTTTTTTTATATTTAATTTTTTTAATGTATATTTATAACACTGTACTTTGTATGTAATTACCTTTGCATCAAATTGAAAAAAAAAAACTTGTTAACGCTGCTGTGAGGGTGTTTCTAATACAGCGGCTGTGAGAGTGACGGTCAAGTTGACATCTTTCTCTCTTCTGACTGTCGTTATCAATCTCTCTCTATTTTTTCCTCTCTTTGAAGTTGTAAAAACACTATAGTGGAGTTTTTCTTTTTGGAAACACAATATATATATATATATATATATATATATATATATATATATAATGTGTAGGGGGGGTGTACAGTGTGTTTTCATTGAAAATGTTTTCTGATATATGTTCTTCACATAAAATGAGCCAAGGCCAATGAGTCTGAGTTTGAAAAAATAATTAATTGTATAATTTTTCTTTTGATAAAAAATGAAAGCGGGTACAACAGACCCGAACACCATACAAGGGTTAAATCAGCAAGGAATTCAGACACTGATGTATACCCAGCATCAGAGAGTTGGAGCTTTCACAGAAACAGCTTTTGTTTTTAGCTTACTTTAGCTTACTTTAGAAATAAATAACATCTGTGCCAGCTTTGTACCTTAATTGATATTACATAATGCAATAAATATAAATTTTGTTTTCCATGTTAACTTGTGTTCATGATGAGTAAACTAACCATAAATCATTAAATACTCACATAGTTAATAGACACATTAATAAGTGGACATTATTGAATGTATTTTTATTTATTATTTTTAGTACCTTTATCTTTCCTGTTCAGATTTTTGTGCCTAAACAAGTGATGATCATGGGTGTTGCGTAACGTATTTCCAGAGTTTGGCCAAAGTGTTCAAGTGGGCATTAAGACGGCAAGTGTTTTGCAGACTTTTGTTTAATTGGAGACACTTAAACAAGTGAGTGATTGTGGTGTGTCATCTGTACACATTTTACCAAACACATAATCTCTGTTGTCACTGCACCAATAATGGTTTACATATGTACCATTTAATTAATTTAACATACACTGGAAAGATTTGACATGATGCGAAAATGGGTCAACTCAGTTCCCGAACATGATGAATGATGTGATACACTTAGCCTCAAAGACTGCTCTGATGCAGAATATTAGATATTGTGGATTTAGTGTGCGTTAAGTGTACTTCGCTTTGTCATTTTTTGACAGACCTGGGACAGTCTCGTGCATGTCAAGTGGCCAAAACTGGGTATTTGGAGAGGCCATCTACTTTCTGTACTTTTCATTGTAGAACTTTTCATGTTTCTTGTGACCTCTGTAAAATTGCAGTATAGGCTACTTAACATTTCAAGGTTATGTCATCGTTAAATTTGACTAATTTGACACTAAAAGTGTAGGTAACACTTTATAATAACTGCACACTATTAATCATTAGTTAGGCATGAGTAAACAGTTAATTCATCATTTATAAAACATTAATAGACATTAATAAACAGTTTATAAATACAGCTATAAATTGATTTTTTCTTGATTTATAAGCATATCTATAATGCGTTTAATAATTGTATTTTCATACTTTGTTAATGATCAATTAATAATTTCTAAATGAAGTATAGCATTATTTATAAACCAGTTGTTTAAGAGTTGCCAGTCATAAGATCACTTAGAAAGTGTAAGTAAATCTAGTAAATACAGGTAGTTATAAAGTGTTTATTACTGGTCAGTTAACGGTGTTTGTGAACTCATCTAAAGTGAAGACTATTATGGCATTTATAAAGGCGATTTAAAGACTCGTCAATCTTCTAAACAGTAAAGTGCAACAAACACGACACAGTGATACAGAACATAGAAATATTTAACAGCCTTTAAATCTCCTTTATAAATGCTTTACATGGCATGAATAGTCCTCACTTTAGATGAGCTCACAAACATAGTGAACTGACCACTACTAAATGCTTTATAACTACCCGAATTAACCCTGAATTACAGCATAAATACATGTTAATAAAGCATTTATGAACACACTAAGTAACCATCACTATATGTCTGAATAATAAAATGTATGAATACATTTAAATAATTTATTAATCATTTACTTACACACTCGAAGTAATCTTATGAACCACTGAAAACTCTTAAATAGCTGGTTTATTAAAAAATGCAATTCTTCATTTAGAAATGATAAATTGATAATTAATAAAGGATGAAAATACAATTATTGAACAAATTATAGATATGCTTTTAAATCAAAAAGAAAGCATTTATAGCTGTATTTATAAACTGCTTATTAATGTCTATTAATGCTTTATGAATGATGAATTAATTGTTTACTCATGCCGAACTAATGATTATTACTGTGTAGTTATTATAAAGTGTTACCAAAGTGTATTGTGTTAATAAAAAATAACTTTACTGAGAAATAATGACTGCAGTCTTGTATTATTATAGACCCTTTTTTGATGTCGAGGAGTCGATTCCATGGACTCCTATATGGTGGGAGTTGAGTTCCAGGTTTTGACTCCCAGAGTCAAACACCCCAGTCACATGAGATCGCAAATCCAGCTCAACATTATTATTGTGGCCAGACACATTTGCGGAACTGTTCTAATGCTTCTTGAGTGTTTCAGCAAACTTCTATAATATAATGGTGTGCTTCATGTATGTTAAAACCTTTGGGCCTTATTCCTGAAATGCTTGAAACAATGTCTGTATGTATATGTTTGCCTTTATTTAAATGAGACAATTTATGAATGAAAAAGGATTTCCTAATATCCACAGAAATTCATTGTTTATGTTTCATGAATACGGCGGTACCTGCAAGTCCCAGCATACACTGCTGTTGTGTTACTGAGAGGCATAGAACCATACCCTTGGGGCTAAACACACACATGTCAGAGTATCGGATCCCAGAGGGGGAATGAGCCTCCCACTTTCCTGACCTGCTTGTTGAATTTACTGGTTTCACTATCAAATCACATGAGCGAGCAAGAGAAGGAAAACTACAACAGGAAACAGTCCATCTTCTTGGAGATTCCTCAGAAAAGAAGATCATTTCATGCTCAAGTCATTTAAAATCCAGGGTTACGTTACGTAAACCCAAGACTGATTGCTAATTTCTTGGTCCTTCTTCATCTCCACATCCCGAGTTGCTCAGGTTGACAGGTTGCATTTATTAACAACAGGACTAAGAAAGAGTGTGGAGGACGGAGGAGACTGCAGGAGGTGTCATTTTTCATCGCCCGTGGTAACCTCATCGGTCAGAACAGAATCCGACAAGCATGTCAGAGCAATCTCCTCAGTGCCGATATCTCCGACTTCCCTTTTACTGCTGCCCTGCTCTGCGTCTCACAGCGCATCATGTCCCAGAGGGCAAAAAGATGTGGAAACACAACAACAGTCAACAAACACAACCCTGGCTGGCTGATATACCCTCCTTACACCTGTCACAAAACCACTCTGCCTCCTGTGATTCTTCATCATGAGCAAAACAAGTTTTAGGTACCCAATCTGATTTCCCAAATAAAAGCTCTGAACAATTTTGAAGCTTTTCTCGCCTTTCTGTTTATTTCAAGCAAACAATACACATGAATCCTAAAGGAAAAGTAGGTCACTGCAAGGTTATTTTTAGAGCCTAACGCACACTCCTTATAAATGGGCAACTACAGATGCAGAGTTTCTGTACGAGACATCAGCCGAATGTATCAGGCGAACATACAGAGAGTCGAGATTTTCAATTTGCCGGCGAGTCGAGTTAGCTATTAATCCGGTTTCAAACTTTAATGCCCTCCTGCGGGGATGAGAGGCCATGTCAGAGCACGGTGCGCGTGCATGTGCGTGTGAGGGTAGAGCTGTGTGCGGATTGTCTTTGATGGTCGAGGGACGTGTAGGATTTCTTAAACCCTCTAAGTGGACCCCTGTTTCATCAGCCTCTCAGCTCTTTTCCTGCTGAGGTGTTGTACTTTCACTTTGCTTTAAAAGGAGACGCTTGCATGTTTGCTGTCAGGATTGTAGCTGACTGATTAAGGATGATGCAGAAATGAATTGGGGAGACATACCCTACAATTTGGCTGCCCAAATTCAGTTAGTTCAGTATATGTTTAAGTGAGAGGATCACTTTGTAATACAGTGCATTACCGCAACCTATCCAGTCATCCAACACACTGCAACCGCACACAGTTACATACTCCAGCGCTTCAAACGTATAAGGAGCCCAGGCCCAGTCGAGCGGAATGCAAGTGGGCAACCAGGCTGAAAATGTTCCGTAATCCTATAGGCATTGTGCAGCCTACAACACAAGCATCTGCCGGTATATCCAGAGATGCCGAATTAGCCTTATTCGAACCAGTTGGAGAATTTCTTGGACTGCTGAGCATTTTCATTTACATGTGTCTGTGTCGACTGAATATTTGACTTCAATAAAGGAGCACATTGTTCTTTTCACCATTATTTACGCACAGATCACCTCAGATTAAGCAGTGAGTGCGGAGAAAACTGGTTATTTGCATACATGCTCCACAAAGAGCAGATGCAGGTATGTTTGTAGTTTGCCACTGCTATCCAAAGGGCTGTGCGCACACATTTACATAGTTTAACAGCAAGACAAGCGCAGATGCGTATGGGACCATCTGGTCACGGAAAGAGGGTCAGTACAATTAGATAGCTCAAGGTAAGTACACATCTTGCTGGAGAAGTCATTTAAAAAGGAAACTTCCCTCAAAAATCACTGTTGTTAATTACTCTGCACCTAAATCTCACCAGTTTACACCACCTGACTAGCACTGACTTTTTTTTTTTTTTTGCTTTGTTTGTTTACCTCAGGCCAAAAAAGTCAAATGAAGTGGAGAGATACTATGTGGGCCAGTGCAATAAGGATGCAGCTGGAGTGAAATGAGCCAGAAATGCACAACCTTAGATCAGATCTGGAGTTCTTGAAAAGGGTCAAAAAGTTACTCAGCAATAACCTCAAAACAAGCAAGAGTCACAGCAGTGCTGTGCTTTAAACAAATCAGATGTGCCGTACAACATAGCTTCATTTTTTTGTGGACTTTTAGGACAGAAGCTGCCTGATGTTCAGCACAAGGTGCACAGAGGCAACCTTTTGAGGCTAAGATCAAAACAGGCCTATATGATATTTAATCAATTCATAACAGATCAGCATTTGGAGGATGAGATATTCTTTGTATTTTTCCTGCCTCATCAAAGCTTATTTTCATCATCGGATATTTTTTAAGGGCAGGGATTAATCATCATGAGAGATTTTCATTAGGAATGTAAAGATATCGTGGATAGATTATTTGACCCATGTCCCCCAAAGCAGAGTCCATTCCAAACTTCTAATAGTAATCAGACCAGATCATCTCAGCGGAGGCCTGATCCATTCAGGTCAATGAGAGTCAACAGTAGGCTTTTAGAAGCAGCAGAGGCAGCCCGAGCGCTCCCTCCCCAGTTTCTGGGTGGTGTGTATGAATCAAACTTGAGAGAACACTGCCACCCTGTGCCCATTGCAGTAACAAATCTCAGATCTGCTTCTAATGTTTGTTAGAATTGAGCGCAGCTGCAGTTTTCTGACACTACACGTATTTTGTTTACTGGGGCTTACTGGGGTTTTGGCTAGAAGTCAGTGTTTAGACAACAATAAATAACAAAAACCATGAAGCCTGGGTGTTATTCACTATTAATGTTTTTTTTTAGATTCTATCTATAGAAATGCTGGGAGAGAAAATGTATGTCAGGGTTTTCTATTCTTTAATGGTATAAATAGTACCAAATGGTTCTTTTAACAGCTTGATGCCTTCTAAGGAGGTTCAGTTCTGACAAGTAAAATTCATATGAATTCATATCCTCTCTATTAAGATAATTAAGATCTAATTCAAGAATATGGAATTATTCTGTTTAAGGAACAGCCATTAATTTTTTCTACAACACTACAATAAGGTTTGTTTATTTAACTTTAGTTAATGCATTAGGTAGCCTATTCTAGACCATAATTGATAAACAGCATTTATTAATCTGGATTAAAGCTAATGTCATTATCCAACTCAATTCACTTCAAATTTAGTTCTCTTCCGATCGTGTCAGGGCAGTGAAATCGATAATATTACAGAATAATGACAATAACCATTGAACAATAGAACGTGAAATAAATGACATAGCCTAACCAAAATTAATAAATAAAAATGGTGATTAATTGCTGTCTATTTTATATAAAATGTCACCAGTGATTCACATTTTAAAGATTTATTGTTCATTTGCAATCATTTGTCACAATCATTCTGTCACAGTGCAGCAGACTAAGTGCCGTCACATCAGCTTGTGCAACATTGTTTACCTTCCTGGACATTCAGCTGCTTTCAGGAGAGGTAGCTGTCAGCAGTCATTTGGAAGAGATCTCTCCGGTCAAATGTTGTTGCTCTTCACGTACAGGGATATACCACTGTGCTCGGTAGCTTGTCTGCCCCTTGCATGTCTTCCACTCTAGTTTTGATGTGATACATTCAAGTGGAATACAGATGGATGAGGTTGAAACTATACCCTCCAGACATATCAGGGCGAGACCACGGTGCTGAAGAGGCAGGTTACTGCATGGTCAGAACCCTGGAAGCATTGATGATATGGCTCAGAGTGCTAGCACAATAGCTCTGTGTAACAACATTTTTTAGAAAATTAATCCACATGCAGTTTTAGCCCTGTACACAATTCCATATTGTCTGTTTTTTGATGAATTGTCGTGCTTAGACAAAATTGGCACTCTTAATGATTTGAATAATAACATAATATGATAGGATATAATAGGCTACAATTTAAAAAAGCCTATACTATAATACTATATAATTGTCTATACTATAATTGTGATATCTGAGTTTTGTAATTAGTTTTCATTGTGTTCAGTTCATGTTTGCCTGTGTGCCCATTAATTTGATCTAGTTTCCCAATGTGTCTCATTGATTTATTCCTGTCACTTGTTCCTCAATTAACTTGTTAGTCTTGTCAGCTGTGTCTCGTTTACGTGATTAATTCCTTAAGCCTTGTGTTTGGTTCAGTTTAGTTTGGATGGTGGTTCTGTTCTCTGTTATCATGCGTTCATTGTTAATACATCTTTTTCTGCTGCACTTGGATCTACTACTTATCCTGCAACCACTGTTTGACAGAACAACAGACCGTTTAAATGGATCCAGCAGCTGCTAAAAGAATCCTTCTCGCAGGGGGACCAGTCCCTAGAGAGACACGCACAGGTATCTTTGGACCTTTGCCCATGTCCCTTATGATGACGACTGCCTGTGTGTGCTTTTTCGGACAAGACTCAATGCAAGAGATAAGAATGCACTTCCCCGGAAAGGTACTTTCATGAAGTATGTGGAGTGGGTACTCTTCAATAACGGTTACCCATTCACCATCTGTGAGTGAAGAGAAAATCAGTGTGCCAGTCTGTTCCTTTTAGAGAAATTCCGGAGTCTGTTCCTGTGAGTGAAATTGGAGCCCAACCCAGAGTGCATGGTATTTTCCATAATGGCTCATACATTTGTTTGTCTGGGCCACATGCTTACCTGCTCCAGCCCCTAACCAGAGTCCACTCCAGCCCAAGAGCCTTCTCCAGTTCTTAACTTCATACCTCCTGCCAAGAAAATTTGGGGGGAGGGGGTGCTATACTTCCTTGGTCATAGTGGCCAAGCTAGGTTCCTTGGTCAGGACTACGGAGGCTGACCCTTCCTGAACTGTCGGCATCACCCTGGCACCCTGTGCATGTTTTATGACTTCCAGGAGGGCGGGGTACTAACACATTTTGTTTTTCTGTTCATGAGTTTTGTGATTAGTTTCCATTGTGTTCAGTTAATGTTTGCCTGTGTGCCCGTTAATTTCATTAATATATACCTGTCACCTGTTTCTCGCATAACTCAGCTGTGTCTCGTTTCCTTGATCAGTCCCTGTGTATTTAAGCCCTGTGTTTGGTTTAGTTGTCTGTTAGCATTGTGTTTGGATGGTGGTTCTGTGTGAGTTATCCTGAGTTTATTATTAATAAACCTTTTACTGCTGCACTTGAATCTTGTTCCTACATGCCCTGCAACTATTGTGACTATAATATAATGGGCTATAATTTAATACCATAATGTGTTGAGAGGCGTATTATAAATCTATATGTGTATAAATCAACTTCTATAAAACTAATATCTAATATCAAGGTTATAAACTTTGGTAACACTTCAGTCCAATTCTAACTTTACTTAAAGGAATAGTTCACCCAAAAATGAAAATAATGTCAGTAATTACTCACCCTCTTGTTTTTCCAACCCCGTAAAGCTTTCGTTCATCTTTGGAACACAAATTAAGATATTTTTTATTAAATCTGACAGCTGGATCACTCCTCCATATCTTCTATGGGATTGAAACTTGCCAGCCCAGAAAACTTATTAGTGCCGCTTTCTTTTACAGTACAGTACTTGCAACGCATTCTCACCCCAAGGCGTCACCTTTGACCATGCTTCAATATTTGACGTTTTAGGCGCCCTTTAGCGTCACTTACATGACGCGATCCTACGGCGTCATCTAACTGACGCTAAAGGAAAGCGTCAGTTAGAGGACGCGGTTAGGTTTAGGTGTGGGGTGGGGGTAGGGTACACGCGATCCTAGAGCGTCATCTTACTAACCAACGCATTCTCACCCCAAGGCGTCACCTTTGACCATGCTTCAATATTTGACGTTTTAGGCGCCCTTTAGCGTCACTTACATGACGCGATCCTACAGCGTCATCTAACTGACGCTAAAGGAAAGCGTCTGCTAAAGGACGCGGTTAGGTTTAGGTGTGGGGTGGGGGTAGGGTACACGCGATCCTAGGGCGTCATCTAACTGACGCTAAAGGGCGCCTAAAGCGTCAGATATTGAAGCATGTCCAAATGCTTCCCAAGGCGTCAGTTAGGTGACGCCTTGGGAGTGAGAATGGGCTGTACTAACGCTAAAGGGCGCCTAAAGCGTCAGATATTGAAGCATGTCCAAATGCTTCCCAAGGCGTCAGTTAAGTGACGGCTTGGGGGTGAGAATGGGCTGGTACTTACTGTGTACTTACCTAGAAAGTACTGGCTAATATAAGGTAAGTACATGGAACAGGGGTAGGTTTAGGGATAGGTTCAGGGTTAGTACTAGTTATTACCCAGTAATTGTATTTACTAAAATAAGTGCAGTACATAGTATTTACATGGGTAACTGGACTGTAAAAGGAAGCGTTACTAAGTTATTAAAGGCATCATTGAAATGGTCAATCTTAAGTTTATCAAGCAATGAGAATACAGAAGAATAAAACACCATCTCCTAAATCATAAGAACAGGCAGAACAGGGGTTACAAGCGGAGATGCATCAGAGAGAAAAAAAAAAGTGACATATTCAGCTAAAGAGGGACTGATTACTGCATTGCGCATGGTGTTGCTGGATGACATCCAACTGAGTGATCAACTCCAAAGTTAATGAGGCCTCATAAACATGTTTTTATACCCCTGCACAACATAATCAGTGGCAAGGGTCACTCTGCATCAGAAACCCTGTTCACACACACTAAAGCTTAAAATCGTCATATCAAACAATAAATATATTCGCACAAATGCAAACATTGCACATTCGCACCACACTCATGCATGCCCATGAATACACACCGAGTTCAGCTCATTCTTGCTCAGTTAACACAGCTGTGGACACCCAGGGGCATTTAAGGTTGTACAGCATCTGCTGATCAGGCGCACTGTCCTAAACTTCATTTAAGCTTCACTGGCATTTGGCCCAACAAAGATAAACATGCAGTCGTATAATTGAATTACAGCGTCTCCACCCGTACAGGGAAGACAGTAGATCGCCACATGCTTAAACTGTGCAACGAGGCATTTGAGCAGCAAGTGAACACATGGCTTTTGCAAAGGTTTGCTATTGCCAAAAAAAGCAGTAGTGCACAGTGAACGAAACACAAAACACATGTGCAGTGTGCACACATATAAATGATTTCGCAGTACCTAAAGGGCACATAAAGGGGTCATGCGATCATGCGAATGTCTTTTTTGACAGGTAAAGAGGCATATGAGGTTTCATTGTTTTCTGCTCTGAAAATCCACAGCCTCATTTGTCTATATACAAACAGTTTTGATGTAAATAGTGATAGCTTCAATGGTGTAAAGTTAACAACCGTGTTGAGCAGATGGTAAAACATGGTCGAGTGTTTTTGTTAGAGATTATTATTCAGCTGAACTGAGCCTGTTAATTTTTTAAATTAAGCTGAATTTACAATGTCTGACATTCCAGAATGAGATGTCACATTTCCTCAAGTTCCCTCTTGCGTGCTGCCATTTACTTGAGCAAATAAGCATAATTTATAGTGTTTTTCCATGGTTAATATAGTTATTTTATTCCTTGCTCCTGGGGAAATTTCCTCGCTTTATGGGTCATCAAATCTTATCCTGTTTAACATCACGCATATGGAGGATGTGCATTGTGGATAAACAAAATACAGACGTTATACGTTCCCAAGCATCAGAGTTTAAATAACATAATATGATAAAGCAGGGGTAGATTTAATAGCCTAGTTCTCAGTGACCCATAAGATTTGTGTTTTAGGAATACAACAAGAGTTAGATATTAGTGACAATATATATTATGACAATATATCTTGTTTGAAGAATGCTCCATCAGTTTTCTTTCTAGAAAGCCATCTGCCTTGGAAGAGTCAGGATCTATTATGTTAGAGTAATGAGATAATTACTGACACAATATTTAGTTTGCAAGCTAATAAGTGTTTGTGACAAAGCAATTTGGACTTGAGCTGAATGCAAAAGCTGCTCTGTAGTGGCTGCTGAGTGTATTGCTTAGATAAAGCATTTGAAAAAAGAATCTTATTGTAGGCTATCACGCAGAAAAAAAAAAACATTACAAAGTGTCTCTCTCACATGCACACAGTTAATATGCTTTTGAAAGGGAATTGTTACTGCACATATTTCATTTTTTTAATTCCCATCCATCAAGCTTTCTCTAACAGGCCAGTTAAAGAGCGGCGTGTGGCCACAAAGCGTGTCACGTCAAAAGCGATTAGCAGGAATGGAAAATGACACCTGAATAGTAAAGCCTTTTGATGCATTATGGGAGGCTCTAATGCTCAAGAAAGCAAACCCCAAACATCCCACTCAAATAATTGTTAACTGAATATTTGAGGGCTTCGATCGGCTGTTTGAATTGGTATTTTTGGGAGGACACGTCTAAGGTGGAACATAAGCGTAAAATAAGAATAAACTGCGCAATGTACTATCTGAGGCCAGTGTGTGTGAAAAGCATGCAGGACAAATTATGCCCCTCTCTGCCAGAAGATTAAGTCTAAGTGTGAAATCCTAAATGCTGTCGAGAAAAATACAGTTGCCAGTAATGTCTTATTGTGTATCTGGAGAAATGTGGGTGGTTTGGGCTAGTTGAATTATTGATGTCAAAGATGGGAAAGTAAAAGCCTGTGTTCCCAGTCTGATTGGTTATTCATGGTGTCCAGAATTAGATATTGAGATGAAGAGATTTATGAACTAATTGGTTCAACATAAAAAAATCCTGTTGCTTGTGGTTGGAATCAATATGCTTTAGCCTACATAGCCTACTGCACAGTGAGGCAGCTACGACCACAGCAACTGCCTCTCTGAAGCAGTGCGGAGGTTTAGTTTTATGTTCAACACCCATGGCCGTTTCTCAATAGGCCTTTATCTCATTTCCTGGTTTCGGAATGTTCAAAATCGGCAAGCAGTGTACTCGCACTTCCAGTGGTTACTTAGTTACCAGAGAAACTATGACTGCCTCCTCTCGCTGGTGCTATTACAGTGTGCTTGGGGACACAAGAAGTGCAAAATACAAAATACAAAGTTCAAACATTGCTCAGAGTAGTATAAACCAGACAAGTAAGGATCTTTTATTAAGTGCTCACGGAAGAGATGAGATTTCCGTTGTCTTTTGAAGGCTGTCAGGGATTCTGCATTCCGGATGATGATGAGCAGATCATTCCACCAGCATGGAACCGTGAATGAGAATATTCTAGAGAGTGATTTTGTGGCTCTTTGTGATGGTACCACGAGCAATCGCTCATTGACTGATCGTATAGGCTTCTGGTAGAGATGTAGAGCTTCTCGAAGGAGCGAGTGAAAGTAAGAGGGAGCTGAGCCAGTGGTCAATCTGTAAGCAAGTGTCAACGCCTTGAACTTGATGCAAGCAGTGAATGGCAGCCAGTGCAAAGATTTGAACAGAGGAGTGATGTGGGCCCTTTTGGGCTCGTTGAAAACAAGACGAGCAGCAGTATTCTGGATCATTTGTAGAGGTTTAGTTGCTCATGATGGAAGTCCAGCCAGAAGAGCATTGCAGTCATCAAGCCTAGAAATAACCAGGGCCTGGACAAGAAGCTGTGTCGCCTGCTCAGTTAGGAAAGGCCTGATCTTCCCAATGTTGTGCAATGCAAACCTGCATGATCGAGCTGTCTTTGTAATATGGTCTGAGAAGGTCAGCTGGTCATCAAAGATTACTCCAAGATTTCTGACTGACCTTGATGGGGTGATTGAGGAAGAATCTAGCTGGATAGTGAAGTTGTGCTGTAGAGACGGATTGGCAGGGAGGACGAGAAGCTCAGTCTTAGCCAGGTTGAGCTGCAGGTGATGTTCCTTCATCCATGCCGAGATGTCCGCCAGACAGCTTGAGATATGTGCAGCTGCTGTGGGATCATTTGGTTGAAATGAGAGGTAGATCTGGGTGACATCAGCATAGCAATGGTAAGAGAAACCATGTGCCTGTATGATTGGTCCCAGTGATGTGGTGTAAATGGAGAAGAAGAGGGGTCCACGCACTGAACCCTCGGGAACCCCTGTGGTCAGTTGATGTGCTTTGGATAGCTCACCTCTCCATGCGACCCTGAAGGACCTACCTGTGAGATAGGACTCAAACCAGTGGAGGGAAGTAATCTGTTTCCCAGGCTGTCTCAGTCGAACAATTAACACAGCACCCTCAAATAATCCGACAATCGGTGACAAATCGAAACTAGGCCTTGGCCAGTGACTTGTTGTATTGTCGTGTGATTTATACGCTAAAGTGAGTTTTTACGTGCATATGATAGCCTACGCATTGGTTGGTTCTGGTATGTTTAGGTGTGGGGTGTTGTGTGTGTGTATTATACGTTTGGGTAGAATTAGTATCAAGTGCAAGCGGAAAACTGCGTCTCATATGCACGTAAAAACAAATCGGTTACCTAACGTAACATCAGTTCTCTCTAGATGAGGGAACGAGTATTGTGTAAGCTAGCTTGCGCTACGGGAAAGATTAATCTTTTCTGAGATATTGAAGCCATAAAAATTTTCCTAATTTTTGTATCCATTGTCAACGCAGTGGAGCAGCTGCAGACCAGGAGCGGATAGCTAGTGAGCTCATTGGTTGCTCTGCGGCAAACTGCTGCAGCCTATAGATGAACTCGCGTGAACTCATGTCCAATGAAAGGCGCTTGTATTTAATGGCCTTTAATGGGGGACCCCGGGGAGCCCTTATAAGTGGGGAATAATGTATATATGTGGCCGGCAAGAGTGCAGGCCAGTGTGTGTGTGTAATACATAAGCACATAGTGGGAGGGAAACACAGAGCGGCGGTGCTAGTCTGTGTGGAATGTGTCCCATCAGTGCACCTCACCAGGAGAGCTGTAGCGTATTAGACCACTAGTAATTTCGCCTGCATGGCGGGCACTTCCAGATTGTAAAATCTTACGAAGGTGGAGGGGGAAGCCCATCCCACTGCCACACGTATGTCGTGAATGGAAATCCCGCTGGACCATGCCCACGATGAGGCCATGCCTCTAGTGGAGTGAGCCCTAATGCCCAGGGGGCATAGCAGGTCTTTTCACGCGTATGCAGCAGGAATTGCGTCCACTATCCAGTGTCTGTTTCGAGGCGGCGAGACCTTTAGTGCGCCCTCCAAACGAAACAAAAAACTGCTCTGAAAAGACGCAGTGCTCGTATTATACAATCTCAGTGCTCTAACTGGGCAGAGGAGATTGGCGTCGCATTCACTATCGGATGCTAGCAGAGCCGATAGGGAAATGACCTGAGCCCTGAACGGGGTACCGATCACTTTGGGGACATAGTCGTGTCTAGGCATTAAAATGACCTTGGAGTCGTTTGGTCCGAACTCGAGACACGCAGCGCTGACAGAAGGTTGGCTCCCCCTGGCTACTATCTCGCCTAGGAGGCTCATGTTATAGGCCCATGGGCCATCATAGGCATGTTTGTCAAAATCTGAGAACTTGCGGTTTCTTCATTCGCATCCATTGTAATCTGAGCTTGAATTTGACCAGACTCCCCTGCCGATCGTCACTTCTGGTTAGTTCTTCATAGACGTGGGTAGCCTGGATGCCAGCCCGAACTCCGCCCACAACATTTTTTGGTCGGGAAGTTCGGTCTGGACTCGATCCATTGAGGAGTAATTATGATCAGACAAGAAAAGTTCGGGCCAATCAAATTGCCAGGGCGGGCTTTATACGATGATGGACAGATGATCTGCAAGGACGTAATCATCACGTGATCAAAGAGCGCTTAACTGATTTCCCTCAGAGATGACTGCAGCTGGAGAGATGTATAGATTCCGTTGTCACGTCTGTTGTAAAATAAATCGATAGCGCAAGATATTTTTGGCGTCCTTCCTACATGATTCGGGAAAAGTGTAACTTCTCAGCTGGCTCTGACAGTCGCTAAGAAGATGGGACGTAATGAAAAGCCTGTGGTTGTTGTGGTTTTGTTCTTTGGTCGCACTCACTTCTAAAATAAGTAAGTTCTGTAAAGTAGTTGACTTACTGCGTTGCTCTGATTGGTTGTAGGTCTACCGACTATCCAATTGAGTGCAGAGGGTTTTTTTTTTCCTGGTTCGGTTACGACACCAGGCCTCATAATCAAAGCCCTACGGAGCGGTTTCAGACTTATATTCTCACTCGAATATGAGTATGACGAAGTCAGGCTAAGACGTAGGAGTTATTTTATCACAATTTTTCTCAAAATATCGTTAATGGCTAAATATTACTCCAGTTCAGAAAATCTAGTTGTTTTATCATCAACATACACTATGCTACAGTATATAGGGGTGTCTAACCTGCATGTTGCTCTTAAAAGCCTCAAGTCAGTTGTGTATTTAGAAAGATTGTGCATGTTTAAAATTTTGATCTGCTGTTTTCGTAGTTGTGATATCCAGTCAATTGCGGGTGCTCCGCGCTCATGTAGGCCTATATATCCCACCGAAAACAGCTTTAGGCTACCTCGGCTAGTTCTTCTGATGTTTGTCGCTGGCTCTGATGTACCTTGGGGTTCTTATGCATCAAAACCATGGTCAAAACCATAGGTCAAAACCGCCGCCATCTTGGAACACGCTGCTATCTCTGCCTGTACTTTGAATTCATGGATTTTCAGACTTTTGTGCTGCGTGTGGATGGTCACACGAACAAAATCTGAACTTGGAAGATTGTTTAAAAAAATATATATATATATGTGTATTTTTATTTTCTCTGGACTCAATGAGAAATACATGTCTGATCATTGGAACGAACCAAAAAAACTAGAAAATCGCATTCATGACTATGGTGCATTTATTTCTTTTGAGAAAGAAGAGGCTTCCCTGTTTCATGATGGCGGCATTCATTCCAATGAACTGCCGTAGCCAAGGTGATCTAGTGTATATAAGTCTATGGCTGGGTCTGATGTCTCTGTATGTATGTAATGGTTAACCGGTACAGTAGCACTAGCCCCCCCGGAATATGAAAAAAAAAGCCATGCTGTGGTAAACAGTAAAATGTGAGAATGTTAACATGCAAGTTGCAACTCTGTGTAATTTATACTTTTGTTTATTTTTACACTGTAACAGGACATCCAAGGTTTCTTTAAGAAGAAACCATGTCAGAGACAGATTTCATGCGGAGAACGTTCGCCAACACACACACACTCAATGTTGGTGTTGAGAATAAAGCACGTTAAATTAATGTCTAGGAGATGTTTTTTATTACAGTTTTTTTCAATTGCTAAACGACAGTGAGCACAACTGGAGCTACATGTGCAAAACTCTAACTCCAGTCTGCACAGCAGCCGTTCATGTGGACCAAACTCTAGCTCGTTTTTCATTGATTGAACACAGTTTTCAAAACTGTACACACTTATCCCATGACTTTAACGACAACCTGCACAACACTATGGATTTACAGCACTTTGTTCAAATGCTAACACACTGCTGTCAAAACTGTGAACCACACATTCAAAACAGAATAAATTTCAGCCTTGTGCCTTTCACACACTGCTGATTTTCAAACAATTTCAGCTGAAAGGCTGAAAACTTGTGGCATAATGCTTGATAGAGGCAGGGGGTTACAGTATTACAGTATGTACTTTTAGTTTACAGTAAACCTTTTTTTCTCATTACTGTCATTCTGTAAATTACTACAGGCTATATAGACTATGGGCTATATGCACGCATAAATTCCGCATTTGACGCAAGGATACTCGTCCATTTCCAGTTGTAGAGATTAAAGCGGAGGAAAACCGAGGAAAACGGGATGGCAGTCTTCAAAATGTACTGTCCTCCAGTCTTTGAAATGAAACGTACATACTGTACGTTTAGATGTAATTTTATATATAGTTATATTTATTTAATATAATTTTAAAAAGAAGCATAAACACAACGAGGGGTGTCTGTTTTATCTGTTTTTGTGACTAACGTTTCTTTAGTATAACCATGGAGTATAAAATTCAATATAAATTCTCGGTATTGCATTGGACTCTACGATCGGCGGAAGTTATCGAGCATCCTTACACCTTCAACGGAAATACCGCCGTGCATAGAGCCCATTGAAACAAACTGCTAATTTTCAATTGTTATGTTCTATAAATGTATATAAATCAAATTACTGTAAAGAATGCCACTCCTTTCTTTGAATAAAATATTACTTTGTATGAAGTCACTGAAATTGTTGAAACTGGAAAGATGAAGAGTTTGTATTTTCTGTATTGGTGTTTGATGCTAGTGTTTTTCCTCTCAGTGTGTTCTGAGTGACAGTGTGTGTTATCTCAGTGAGGGTTGTGCATGTTGTGCACACTGAGCCTGTTTTGAGCCGTGTGTTACAGTAAGAGTTGTGCTCAGGTGACTGTTGGTAATGCAGACTAGTTAGAGTTTTGCACATTTAGCTCCAGTTGTGCTCACTGTCGTTTAGCAATCGGAAAAAAAAATGTAATTATAACAAAACAGTGTGGTCTAATCCATGTCAGGCTCTTGTTTAGTGTCACATTTAATAACATATTAGGACACTGGGCATTGCAAATATATATATATATATATATATATATATATATATATATTTATATATATATACTTGTATATATATATAAGTAGGCTATATGGGGTGTATTGTATATGCCTATATATATATATATATATATATATATATATATATACAATACACCCCATATAGCCTACTTTTAAAATGGCTATTATTGATCACTAAAACTGACGTTTAACAACAAGAGAAAGGGTTGTTAAGGTCGCATTTCATTTTATAATCAGAGTAGGCTATGCATATTAATGTTTTATATTTTTAAAATGTAAAGAGCAGGTTGTTTTATTATGTTTTGTTATATGCATGTAGGTAGATAGATGCTTTACGGGGTTTTTTAATGAAAAAAAAAAGAGAAAGAGTGCTGTTTTTCGTTTCCATATGGAATGGAAAAACATAATTCGTTTTATTGTTGACTAAAATATACTGAGAACCGGAGTAGCCAGAGCTGAGAGACCACTTAACGCTGCAGTTCCATTGCAGAAGTTCATTCTCCTCAGAGCCGTTCTCCGAGTCGAACCTGGCTGACAGGTCCAAACTTTGCGTATACTTTCAGAAACGCCCATCTCTTCAGATCACGGAAGCAGGAAATGCTGGTTTCTGGTGCACCTGACGCATTGTCAAACCATCTAGTTAAAACATAGCAGGGTGAAATAATTCGTTCAGCCATCGGTAAGATACAACATTTCTTGCCTACATTTTATAATAAATATATAAGTAACGTTAGGCCTATAGGCTACCTAACTTATGCGGTGCTATACTTCGATTAATAGATTGATGTTTCAGAATAGAGATGGAAATTGTAAGAATTAGGCTAGATTTGATATTCCATAACGATTAGCTATTTTAATACAATTGAGGGCGAAAAAATAACGTTTACGGAATATAACGTTAACGTTACAGCCTTCAGCAGGTGTTGCCAATGACATCATTTCAACAGACAGATAACAAAACATAAAAGTAGGCCTAATGCTGTTCTTGTAAAATATTTGTGTACCTAGAAGTTTATTTTTTTTAACAGCATGTTAATAACATCACAGAGTTCTTAGTTTATGTATATTTCAGACATGTCGAAATTGATTAATCAGTATGTGAGTCAAATATATCCAACTGATTCACAAGTGTTTTGATTAAAGAATCGGTTCAAAATAGTTTCGAAATTCATTTAAAAGAACCGACACAAAAGATTCGTTTGGGAATCGAACTATTGTCGAACTGCATATGGCGTTAAATAGCCTACGTTTTGCTTCTTAAACTTAATTAGGCTTATTAATTAGTTATAGTTTATGATTTATATATGTTTTTAATGACAGGTTAATTTTAATGATCTTTTCAAACGAACTTTTTAGGTCACCATGTCAGAGAGAGATGAGGAAACATTCAAGTCTGTGGACTTGAAGCAGCAAAATCAAAAGTCTCCAGTCTTGTCAGAGAAAGATGAGGAAACATTCGAGTCTGTGGACTTGAAGCAGCAAAATCAAAAGTCTCCAGTCACATCAGAGAAAGAAGTTGAAACATTCAAGTCTGTGGACTTGGAGCAGCAAAATCAAAAGTCACCGGTCACTATGTCCGAGAGAGAAGATGAAACATTCAAGTCTGTGGACTTGAAGCAGCAAAATCAAAAGTCTCCAGTCACTATGTCAGAGAAAGACGAGGAAACATTCAATTCTGTGGACTTGAAGCCGCAAACTCAAAAGTCTCCAGAACCAGACATCTATCCTCAACAATCTCCCAGTGAAACAGAAAAACCCAGCACACCTGCTTCAGAGGCCAAGGCAGAAACCACCCCCTCTCCACGTGTCTCAGCGGTCAAATCTAAATGGCAAACATCTACACAACAGTTTAAAGTCAAGAAATTTTTTGTCCTCAGGGTAATGTTTACTTTTTTTAATTCTCATCAAAGTCTCTGTTTTCTGTGTTGACTGCAAATCGATGTTCTACTGTGTTTGTAATCATTCTGACACATAATCTACACTTCTTTTGTATGTTGAGTGGTGTGGGGTAAACAAACCACGGTTGTTCTGCTGCAGTACAATAGAATGAGGATATTCATACAACAGGTGTGGTCAGCAGCACTTGCCTATTCAGCAAACAATGATAGTCTTAATACTCTTCACTCATCTAGTACTGACATGTCTGCCAATATTCAGTCATATATTCCTCGCCTGCAGAGATCACTGAAAGCTGTCTTCCTGTTTTCTGTTTCCTCAGTCGAGCTGAGGACATTTGAATAGCAAATAATGTCTGTTGGCCAGCTCAAAGACCACATTTTGTTTTGTGAAAGTGGTGAAATGGGATCACTCATCCCTCAAAACCATTTTCCCACTTACTCTAAAATAGAATTCCATTTTTTATGACTTTTAAAAAAGAACTATATTGTACTGTATTGTGTCTGGTATTGTAATCAGTGGCATCTTTGTCTCTGTATCCCTGGTGTGACACAACACTAACAAAATAATATAATTTTCATAGTAGTTAGAAATTAAATGTTATAATATTTCGAATTAAATAATTTCAAATAAATAAAACGGACTCGCCAAAGAATGTTGCCTCTAGGTTATTTGTAGGAACTTTTCAGTATACAGTACATCTGGCATACAAAGCACATCGAGGCTGACATTCTTTTAAAGTTTTTGTCCATTTCAGTGTTTCTTATATGGACACAATGTGCACAAGAACATGAAATGCTAACATTTGGTTTCAAACACACCCTTTTGTGAAACTTTTTTTATATGAACACTGGAAGAACATTGTGAACATGACGTTTTGCACTTCTTCAATGATTAACTGAAAAAAAAATGTGTACAGTTACAGTTTATGGCTTCAACATCACAGACATTGTTTAACAAATAGTTTGTCTAAATAAAATTGTCTTGTTAAAGGAACTCAGAACAAGTTTAGTTTGCAGAAAAGAATATTTTAAAATGCCCCACTGGCCCCTAATGCACAGATGTCACTGGTTGTGATATTACTTGATGAAGATTAATTGTTGTGTTATGTCACATTTTAGCCTGGAACATTGGACCATGGAATTGAAGATGTTAAATCTCTGGTGGATCCCACAGAAGATGGTGCTGTCCAGAGTGTTTGGCTCATGGCTGAGTAAGTGTCTTTCTTTTTCAAAAAACAAAACAAAAAAAAAAACAACAAATTGGAACACTCTTGTTTAAGAGCACTTTTGAAGTAACCAAATATCGACTGCTCTGCTAATGTGCAACATTCATGTGGAGTAAGAGAATCTCATTTAGTTCTTTCACATGGCACTCACTCCAGAACACAATCCATTATCTTGCTCTGTGTTCTGTAAATAAGTAAAATGTACAGGAAATAAAGTGAAATAAACAGGGAGCAGAATGGAGCTGCTAAAATACATTTTGATATATGTGTTGACAGATGACAACTTCTATCTGTCTGTGAGCAGGCTTTCAGGAAACAGTTTGAAGGCCTTGCTATGTGATAATTAATAATATATTATATTTCCCATGCTCCAGACTAGTACCCAGAAGTACACACACACACACACACACACACACACACTTATTTACAGATCTGTGGTTTGAGTTTAGGATTGAAACAAAAGTTGAAGTTCATGGAATTCATTCTTTTTGACTGATACATTTATTATGTTAGACATTGTAAGAAATAGCTTTAGCTGTACCTTGTCTTTTTGTGCTGTCAAAACAAAGACACTTGAAATGCATAATAGGTTAGTTGCATTAAATTACCTTTAAATAGTCTCGTATTCCACAGGTATGCATTATTAAAGGATTCCTATAATAATTAAATGCATTATATTGCCCTGTGCATGCCCTCACATTGGCCCTCATTTATCAAAAGTGCGTACACCAAATTTCCAGCGTACACCCAAAACCACGATGACTTTGAGATTTATCAATATGGACGTTGGCGTATGGCACGCTCAAATCCTACACCAGCCAGGAGGTGGTGTACGCACATTTTGAGTTAGTGAGGAAATGCGCAGAAAAATTCCTAACACCACAAACCGCACTGGCAAACTAAAAGATATGATATGTTATTATGACCCTCTGTAAAAAATAAAATAAACAAACAAAAAACAACAACATAGTAGGCTAATTAATTATAAACTTCAGTGTTTATTTTTGTGCAACATGGAATTCAATGTTTTATTTGTGTGACTTTACCAAAGCATTTGATTTGTTAGCATATGTATTCCTTCAGTTGCGAGCCTGTGGACTTTACCCTGCCGTTTCAGGATTGGCTATCCCCGGCAGGTGCGCACGGACTCGGTTCGGTAATGAAAGGCTTTCAATGACCAAAAATAATTCAGACTGACAAAATAATAAAAAATACATTCTTCTTCTTTTAAATGATAATAATAATACAAATCATAATGACATCTTTCTTCTAAATATCAATAAGCGTCATTAAATCATTATAAGAAGAATATTACAAATTGTCATGCAATTATTAATGTGAATGAATGGTACTTCACATCACATCATCATCATCACTATTATACGTGTGACGTGATTCGAAATTGAATGCTAATTTCAAAAGGCGTGCTGTAAAATAATGCATTGTGATAGGTCATTTCGGCTCCACATCGGAGAAGTTTCTCTTCTTTGCCGTCTTCCGTGTGTCCATGGCGTAAAATGAGGGCGTGGGGGGAGCGGAGACTTGAATATTTAGGGGCGTGTTATTTTAATGACGATCGTTTTCGGCCGTGGGATTTATCAAGGGCAGGCATTGCGTACACCTGGATTTCAGAGTGTTGTGTAAGCATAATCTTACACCAAAATATACGCCCGTTTCTACGCAAGAATGATAAATGAGGACCATTATGTGCATAATTAAAAATAAATGTAAAATGAGCTCATATAAAAATTTACAGTACCATGTGAAACTTTGATATACTGAATTGCTAAAAATGTTTTACTTTTACTTCCTCATACTAATTCATGAAGCATCACCATTTTATTACATTTTTAATAAAAAAAGATACAAAATTATCATTCGAAGCTTAATCACAAAGCCTTCTATGTGAACAGTCGTCCAACTCTTTGAAAACCTAGTAGTAATTTAGGGCTCCAGGCTAACATTTGGAGGTAGTAGCACTGATGCCACTAAGTTCTACAGATGGTGGCGCCAGCACCTGATTTGGTTTAGTAATTAGTTAATTTAATCTCAAAATGACTACTGTTTTGCATTGATAAGTACAGTTACTCATAATTATATTACATGTTTGTTTATTGGAAATTCAACAGTAAAGCACTGAGCTTGAATTGAGATGCAGATAAAATTAACTAGTAACCTAGTAAGACCCCTCTCCACAAGTCAATAGGTGCTGCTTTGCCACCATCTACTGGTTATAGTGGTAATTTCATGTCTTTTTTAATATAAACGCGTTTCTCTGTCACAAAATATTAGGGCCCTATTTTAACGATCTAATCACATGTTCTAAAGCGCTCTGTGCAAGCGCACTGAAATCCACTTTTGCTAGATGGGGAAAAATGGCCGGCACGCCAGGCGCATGGTCTAAAAGGGTTGTCCCTATTCTCTTAATGAGTAATGGGCGTGTTTTGGGCTTTACGTGCAATAAACCAATCATTCCCTTTAAATGCCAGTTGCGCTCGTGCCACGGTGGATTCGTGATTTACTTGAAAAAATTTGATAGGAAAGACTCAACGCGTCTCCAGAGAGCAAACGGATCTGCTCGTGCGCGAGATTAAAGCGTGCGAGCAGACCATCTACGGGACAAGCCGGATTCCATCACATATTTTTTTACACAATAATAAACGTGGCGCAGGACGTAAAAAAATGATAACTGCGTCGGGCTGGAAGTGAACTAGCAACTCGGGTCTCGTCTGGCGCTGCATTACGCCGAATGTATGATAGGGCCGACGATTTTCTTACATCTTTTAGTTTTAAAAATCATGACATTAATAATATTTAAATTGGATAATATTTAGAGCTTTGAAGTTCTTTAATAGTGTGAAGCACTTTAAAACTCTCAAGAGGTTTTAAGAACCATGAGATGCATAATGTAAAAAAAAAAATATAATAATAATAATTTCTGCCACAATACCATGGTTACAGTTAGCATTACTACATTAAATCTTTGGTGAATGTTGATTTGTGGACTGGAAAGCCTTCTATTACTTGTTCATTCATGGCACAATGTTTCTCCTGGTTTCCACGTCAGTGCTGTTTGTTCTGATATCTGTGAATTTGAATGCTTCCTACAAGATCTCCCTGTGATGCTGTGAATTCCCAAACTTTCTCGATGGATCCCCCAGCGCTATGTAATAATGGTGTCGCGTGTCTGCTAGTGCTACGAGCTGGTAAACGGTCCACACTACGTAGCTCAATCGAGTGACACAGGTTTCGTTCCACTTTTGTTTCATTTTCTGTTTGATTTGCTGTTGCTGGAACCAGTGCGACCTCTAACAAAATGTAGTCGCACTGGCAGGATTTTATTTTTTTCGCAAAATCCGACCATTCGGTCGTCTGGAGCACTGTTATTTAGTGGTAAAGGAAGACTGTAGAGTTTAACAAGTCTTGTGACATCGAGAGAAACTCTTACACCATGCTTGCAGTATTACATCCAAAGGCCCTGGGGCACTGCTGTGAGCCAGAGGTCCTGTTAGTGTGTGGTGTGTAAATGTTTGTGTTCTTTCATACCTATTGTACGTCCCCAGACCCACATATTCAGCCAAGGTGAAATTATTCCATTTGTCTTATCAGAAGTAAACAAGTAAAAAGTATACCTAAATAAGACACCAGGATGGATAAAAGCCCTGTATTTTAGTAAGATTCTCATGTGCTGTTTTTGTCACTGTCAAGATCTTGTGTTGTGATTAAGAGAAAATACATTCACATAGAAGTTTACACATCTGGATACAAGTCTTGTGTTTTTACCTTGTCATCACTGAGTAAGTTTCACAATTCCTTGCTGAGAGAAAGTTTTAAGAAATGAATAACATGCACTACATCTGTCTTTGTCTCATGGGCAGAAGCTTTCCATACACTTTTCACTCACTAATTGGGACGAAAGCTCTGACAAAAGAAATGAGATTTGGTGTTTTGAAAAAAAAAAAAAAAAGTAATTCATGAAATAAAAAGTAGCTTATGCATTTTCCAAAAGTAGCTTATGCATTTTCCAAAAGTAGCTTATGCATTTTTGACAGATGTTTCTGGGATCTAAAAATGTGGGCATACATATTTTAAGAAGAATGCCAAAGGCAATTGCAGATATTTTGTAGCTTTTAGAATATGTAGGCCTACATAATTGAAACCCACATGATTATAGAAAATTTTGGTGTGGATGAACTTAAAATAAAATAGTTTGGTCTCTTTTTCTTAGGCTGTAGGCCAAACAGACCTACTGCAGCTTACAAATGTGTAATGTTTCTAAAAAAAAAAAAAAGTATTAAGGGCTTCAATTGGTTTTTAAATTGAGGTCCAGGAAAATGCTAGGGGGTCTGTGAAAACTTTGAAATAAAAAAACGCATGATATTGGCAAAATAATCACATTTGCATATTTTTGTAAAAAAAAAAAAAAATCACATTACTTCTGACAGTAAATCAAGAATGCTTGAATGTTTCCAATTTTTTACAGACAGTATTCTGCCTTGAACTGTTCTCTTATATTGGGTAGAATAAAAGATACACTGTCAGTTTAATACAAAGTAAATATTTTCTACATAACAAGCTTGACATGGAAAAGTACGGAAGCCCTGAACCGCAAGCTGAGGAAAAAAAGAAAGAAAACTTATCTCGTTATTACAACATATCTCATTATTTCAACTTAAGTCGTTATTTCAATATCGTTATTACAACGTTATTTCGACTTAAGTATACGAAACTTACTGAACTTATAATAAAGTATACTACAAAAACCAGATAAGTCCAGAGAATGAATATTTTCTCTTTTCCTCCCATAGAAACTTATAAGAATGCTAAATGTAGCTTAATGTATTAGAATGCCCCTTATTATGTCGAAATAACAAGATATTTATGTCGTAATAACGAGATATTATGTCGAAATTCCAAGATATTATGTCGTAATCATGAGATATTTGGACGAAATACCGAGATATTATGACGAAATAACGTCTTAAATCCAAATAACGAGATATGTCGTAATAACGAGATATTATGTCATAATGACAAGATATTATGTTGAAATAACGACTTAAGTTGTAATAACGAGATATGTTAAAATAACAACTTAAGTTGAAATAACGAGATATGTTGAAATAACGACTTAAGTCGTAATAATGATATATGATGAAATAACGACTTATGTCGAAATAAAGAGATATGTTGAAATAACAACTTGAGTCGTAATAAAGAGATATTATGTTGAAATAACAAGATAAGTTTTCTTTCTTTTTTCTCACCTTGCGGTTTAGGGCTTCTGTAGAAAAGCCTGCTGTTGCCATTTAGAATAACTGGTATAGAAACAATACTGTGACAAGATTAATTCATCTACATGTGCCAAACTAATCTGTCAAACTCTAAATTAACATGTACAAGAACTTGTTTTAGAATCCTTCTGTGCTTGATTAAAGCTGTGGAAGGATTGTGAATGACAGATTTATGGGAATGTAGGCTGTTTGCTGGTGTAGTTACATTGATGTACTTTATGCAACACAGCAGAGGTCTGCAGTCGGGCCCAGTGGGGGACCCTTGCTAACATGTTTCAAATAATTAAACTCATGCTAATTAAAGATGCTGTAAACGATTAAGCACTGTGAAGTTCCTGCCAGACTGCCACAGACATACTGCTGAAGCATATTTCATGGCGAAGCAGCAGAACACTAGCACGTCATCTCAATGTTTTCAAAGTAGTCAAAAGCAGCTGTAGCAGAAAAGTAGCAACTGCTTATGAAGTTGAGTATTGTTCAAGGAGCTTCTGCATCATATATCAGAGCACTGCCAACGAGGCTTTGGTTCTGACATTGGCCAGAATTTTATTATTGTGCATTGTTACAAGTAATACCCATATGTTTAATGCTCTCTCCTTTTCCTGTGTAGGATCGATCATTGGAACAATGAGAAAGAGCGTTTGGTGCTCATCACAGAGAACACCCTTCTCGTCTGCAAGTATGACTTCATCATGCTTCACTGTGAGCAGATCCAGAAGATTCCACTCAACTTCATCGACCGTATCAGCCATGGTACCTTCTGCTTTCCACCAAATTCCCTCCTGAAGTGAGTAAAACCCTTTCTTTCATCAGTATCAGTTCATTCCTTGTTGAAGTTGTCCACATCTCCCTAATGCAACAAAAGGTTTCTGAACGTTCTTCATTTGCAAGCAGTTCCTTAACTTTTAACCATACATCTGATTTTAATAGTTTCAATCAACTGTAACCGTCAGAACCAAAAATACAAGCATGGAAAATGATCTATGCTCCACTGATTGTTATTGTGCCACCTGTTGTCATGTGTAATGAAGCCTTGTTCATTCGAGAACCCTCAGAAGGTCTTTTTCTTAGAAACATCTTCCACACTGGCTTATTGCCAGTTCTGTTAATCAGTTGTAAATTCCTCCCCACCTTTTGCATGTCATGCTTAATTGCATGATAAGAGGAAAGTCTGGGGAGAGATAGAGCACAAAGAGAGGTGCTCCATATGTAGATGACTAACTTGCAGGGCTTGTCGAGAATGAGAGATGGGCTCTTGTTCTGCTTCAGTAAAGGACATTGAGGATGTGATTGCAAGTAAAGAGAAGTCAGTGTTTCTTTAACTGCTTGGTGGTCTTAATAGTAGCTGGACACCTGGTTGAAAATAATTAGTTATCGAAAGGTTAAATGAATAGGACTGTTCAAAAGTTAAAAAAGTCAAAAGTTATTTTAAATTGTAATATCATTTCACAATATTGCTGTTTTTAAAATTGATTTATAAGTATCTTTTTGTTACTGTTATTGCACATCAAATACTGTTAATATATACTGTCAAATATACTGTTATTGCACATCAAAATTAATTAATTACTGAATAAGGTATTGGATTTATGTTAGTAACATATTTTTTTTCATAACTGAGTTGCCACTGGAGTACTCAGCTGTTCCAACTGTCATCAGTAACCTGTAATATTCTCACATTAAAGCACTTTGTATTTTTGTGAATATTTAAGCCAATGGCTTTTGACTCTCATTCATTTCTGTAGATTTCTCCATCCTCCATAAAGCCTTAAACAGACAAATGAGGAAAATCTGAGACCATTTTCCTTAACCGTATTAGCAGTTTTTACAGGGTGATAATACCCACAATGCAGCAGGATTTGACAAATGGTATCAGAGGGGAAGGAGGCCAGAGCCTCTTTTCTTCTCTTAATTTTTGTGTGGAGGGATTATGTGAATAGAAATGGGATGTAAGGAGGACTTTATAACGCAGGGAGGGGAGAGCTGTCAGTACAGCTCTTGTGTAACCGATTAGTGGTAGAAATTAATGTAGTCCTTTCATCCAAACCTTTTAAAGCTGGCTCAGGGGACACCAACCCAAGTAAAACTAATTTGATGAATAAAACGTAATGTGGCATGAAGTGCTTAGGAGAGGCAGGCCGTATTGGGCTGACTTTATCTCCCCACATTACATTCAATTATAAATAAAACGCCACTGAAAACCAGAAAGGCAAGCTTTAAAGCCACTCTCTTCCTTTTTCCTTTTCCTTCCATTTTTGCTTAATCATTTCTTTCCATCTCCCTCATTATTTTGTCTTTTCGCAAACTTAATCTCATGCTTAAGCTGTCAGTTGTTTATTTAAAAAAAACTGTGCATGCAGTTCTCCGCTCATGTTCTCCTATTTACTCACTTTTTACCACTTAAATATTATTCTTATTGATATACAGGCTGTCTTCAGCTTTAGTCACTGCTGTTGAGTCCTTCATTCTGTTATTGTCAGTCACCTGTTAGATGTTATTGTACAGAACCCCATTTACAGTACAGAAGTGGGACCGCAGAATGCTAAAAAAACTCAAAAAGGTAAACCTCAGTAAATACCTAACGCCACTGTCCTGCATCAGTCCGATGAATTAGTGAATATTGAGTGAATGGAATAAATCATACAGCAAATTGTGATGCCCCACATCACAATGTAGTTGCATGCATTTGTGCATTCAAAAGGAAAGTTAAGGTGTGTTCACACTTGTAGTTCAATTTTCTTGTTCTTTTGGTCAAAGAAAATTATACATTTAACGTTGGTTCACTTACGGCCGTTACATAGTCAACGCATCGGTACGCATACGCGTCCGCATGGCTATGCATCGCTACGCTTTGGCCGCCATTATGCGTCGATGCGTAGCCAAATGTGTCGTCCTAGTTTTTGATACGCGACGCACTGATGCTCGCAATACTATGCGTTATCGGTGGGGGCGACATTGCAAGAATTGTACATTAATTCAAATATATCATGTTAACAGAAGAAGAAGGTTTGAATACAATGGCGTGCGAGGAGGAATAATTATACGAGCTTATACCAGCATTTAATATCATCCGCATTTATACGACAGTTCACCACAATTAGTACACTCAAATAAAATTGTGTTGGAAAATGCCTGGAGAGAGGTTGCAATCGCGATGGGAAAGACAGAATCAGGTGAAAACGGACGGGAAAAGTGCCCGAGACAAATTTACCAGCCTGGTTATATGAATTAATGATTTATGGATATGAATTAATGAATTAAAATACCAAATTAGTAAAAATGTGTAATGGTTTTTACATAATTTAAATAATACCAAATAATAAAAAAATGTGTAATGGTTTTCACATAATACCAAATAAGTTAAAATGTGTAAAGTGTTAAATAAAAATAAAAAACTCATGCTTCAAATCGAACTTTTATCAATTTATTTGTCAGTGCTATCGTAGCACACTGTATTGGTGGGGAAACACGCCAGCATCTGATAAAAAGTAATCAGCCAGCTGCTCCCTGACAAGTGCCGCTCTCCGGGAGGGTCTGCTGCTGCCGACCGTAAACCGTGGTCCGTCGACCATGTTCTGGTCCCCCACAACGTGCTGCCTCCACTCCACTCTCCAGGCTGGACCTCTCCGGTGTCAGGCGTCGCATCCACAAAGGTGGCGGGCATGTGTCTGGCACGTTCAGTGGATGCCAGAAAGTTGTGGAGAGCCACGCACGCCTTCACGAGCTTCATCGCTTTTTCAGGTTTGCAGTGAAAAATCTACTACCCCCTGTTGCGTGACCAGTGTATTGCATTTTACGCATCGCCCGTGACGCTTGCGTCTGCTTTAAGGAAGCGCGTCGCTCGCGTCACTCGCGTTGCTTTCTCGCGTAGCTCGCGTTGACTATGTAACGGCCCTTAGCGTTCCCAGTGTAATTTTTAAAGGACACCTCTGGCACAAAATAAACCTTTGATCTAATAATACATTGGTACCCAGTCAACTGTTGTCTGAAATTTGTTTTCATGATAATCGAATGTAAAGAGTTTTATCTCTAAAAACTTTTTAGCTAGTATAGAGCATAGTATAGAGTTTATATAGTATAGTTTAGCTAGTATAGAGAAATGAAAAATAAAAATCGCTAGTTAATACCACTAACAAGGCTCAAAATAGCAACACAGTCTCATGAAGATGCGCATCTATAACATGAATGTCATTTCTCGTGGCATTAATACGCTAAAAATGTTTTTTTGCGTGCTTATGCTACACACTAAAAACCCTGGGATAGGTTTAGGGGGGAGAAGGTGGGGAGTTTGTGCGTATTATGTGCCAAAAAGTGCGTATCATATCCACGCGAAAAACGCGTACCATATACACGCAAAAACTGTTTTTGGCGTACAAATGCCACGAGAAATGACATTCGTGCTATAGATACGAACTTGATCGGGCTCCAGAATAGCCCCACACTAACACAGTAACATAATGAGGGTCTCCAAATGCAAACCGAAGCTTTGAGATTTTGTAAGTACAGGCAGTTTAATAAGAAGATATTTTATAAAGAGAGTCCTCTTCGCATATATAGGCAGGAGCCATCTTTAAAAAAAGTCTCTGCAAGTTTGAAACACGAACGCCGTGCCAAGTGACCTGTTCGATCGGAATTGCGTACAGTATGTGAAATCTAATTACATGGAAATGCATGAGTTATATTTGTTTAAGTTTGCACTGTTTTGGGAGAGGGAGGGCATGGGCAAGAGGTTTTTGTAGTGTAGAATGTAATTAATAACATGAAAATAATCAACTGTATCAGCCAGAATTTGAATGTGCATTCTTATATTCTCAGCTCTGTCAAACATTTAGTCATACATAAAACCTTCAAGCCATCAGATTTCCAACAATCAGTTCAGGACATGTGGGGAAAACGTGTGCTGATTATGTGTGGGCTTTTGCAATGAATCATTACAGTTATAAATGATGGCTAATGCCTTTACTGAGAATAAGAGAGACGAGCATTTTTTTTTGAGACTCTCTACCCTTTCGGTTTTTATTTTCTAAGCTTCTTAGACAGTACACCTCTTAAGAAAGAGCACTGGATTTTTTACATTTTGAAATTGATTTTTTTAATTAACTTTTTTTTTTTTTTTTTTTTTTTTTTTTTTTTATGATAATCAGATTTATTTACAGTGCAGCCCAAAAAAAATGCAGTGGCTCCACTATGACCAAGTTCTATCATGAGTAAGGTTTACTTCAGATGTCTGAAGGCCACTGATATCTTCCCTTAACTGCAGGGAGAATGGTTCATGGTGGTTTTGAATGAGTCTTAGCCCCAGTGTGGTGCAAAGAGAGTTCATTCACTGTGGCTGGATAAAGAAGTGTGCAGTGTTTTCAAAAAGTGCTTTTCACCCAGACTGTCTAGACAAGGTAATTACCCATCTACCCTGCACATCACTCATGTGTCCTCAGTAGCTCGTGCTGACAAGAGCCTTAACATTTTTACGGAATGTTGCTATAAAAATATAACTAGCATTTCAAGTGTAAAGAGGATGTTTATGAAACATCAAAATGTGTCAGACTTGGAGGCAATTTGTAGCTTTCTGTCAAATGAAAACATACTGATAACAAAAAGTGCAATTAAGCATGAAGATTGTCATTACAGTCAGAACTTGGATAGGCAAAGCGATAACCTTATATTTCCACAGAGAAGACATAGAAAACAACTAGTTTTCAATGTTAATATACTTTAAAATGTATCTTAGTATCTTATTCCAGTCATGGCAAAGCTGAATTTACAGCAGCCATTACTCCAGTCTTCAGTGTCGCATGAAATCTTTCTATAAACTTTGATGCTCAAGAAAGATTTCTTGTTGTTCAAGTAGTTCTTGTTGAGTAGAAAGTTCAAAATATTTATTTGAAATAAAAATCTTTTGCAACATTATAAATGTTACGTCCTTGCTGAATAAAAAGTATTAATTTCTTAAAAAAAAAATCATAACCAAACTTTTGAATGCATAATGTTCATATACACTACTATTTGTATATAGCTTTAAAATGAAATTAAATATTGAGTTGCTGTGTTTGTGTGTATGTGTGTGTGTGTGTGTATATATATATGTATATATATATATATGTGTGTATGTGTGTGTGTGTGTGTGTGTGTGTGTGTGTGTGTGTGTGTGTGTATAAATGTGTGTGTCTGTATGTGTATATATATATATATATATATATATATATATATATTCCACCCCATCACATTATTGGACACCAGATAATGAATCATTTTGTCAGCAGAGGGGGCAATTTCACACATTTAGACCAGCTGTGTACAGCGTCCTCATCTAGTTCATATCCTCCCACAACTGCACCGTAACCAAAACCACCTTGCGCACATTACCTGATTAAGAACAGCATTGCTGATATAACTTTTGAATTACTTTAAGCTTTTTAATTTTGCAGATTTCCTAGACCTTGCAATCAATCTGAGCTGTTTCCATTAAGTGCACTGGGTGGGGTAAAAACTGCACAAACAGAACTGTATTGAAGCATTCATTGTGATTGACTTCCTGGGATGGATTAGCTAAAGTTTACATAGGGATTTGTTAACCATTTCTTAACTATGTGTCAACATGCTAGTGCTTGCCAGGTCATTTACTGTATTGACTGTGTCCACTGCGCTCATGTATAATAATGTGTCAGCACTGTTTGGACCTGAGAAACTCTCTGATTTGTCATTGTCCGGAACTGGAAGCATAGCGCTAAATCTCTAAATCTTGTGGTGTTGTATGGAGAACACTGATTTATGCCTAATTGCAATAGGATATTGCCTATATAAAACAGAAGCGTTTTGATGCATAATTTCTTGGCATTTAGTTTCCTGGATCTTCACCTCTTGAAGGAAATTAGTCACTGGGATAAAGCCCCACCTATTTCTTCCTCTCGCCCTTTTTCTCTTGCTCTGAAATATTTTGCATGAATTTTGTTTTTCGATCATGTCAAGTAAAAGACTGGATCACGGATGTCCCACCACAGTGAGTGGCCGGGCTGCTCAATCGTGGGATCTATTGAGCAATCTGGGGATTTGTTTGTTGGCTCTGGCACTCCGTGAGCCACTTGCCCTGACAGCTGTAGCAGACCTCTGATATTCATCTAGTCTGTTGACTTACCAGTCCTCAGCCATGCATAAGTGCAGTCGACCGCTACAGGAATTTCAAGACGCTGCACCAGAGATTAACTAAGAATACATTTGAGTGTGTGTGTGTTTATTGTTGTGTTTATTTTTGAGTCATTCTACAATTGAGGTGACATTTCAATCTGGAAGTTGTTCAAAAACTAAACTCATCAATCCTAAATCAAACCAACTGTGATGTTTGCTGTGCTATTTGAATATTTTTATCTTCTTGTGTCATTCGAGGTTACAGTATGATGACTATAGTGAAAACAATTTACCATTGACTGCTATGTTCTTGTCAGTGAGATTGCTACTTATTAAAGCTTATAGCAATTAGTAACATTTGTGACTTCACCAAAATAACGAATTGGGCATTCAGTGGCACTGATGTAAGGAGGATTGAAGCTTTTTTCTATTAAGGTCATTTTTGGTGTTTCTGTATTGGACTAGATTCTAGCATTGAAGGATGACATGCCATTCGAAAATTTCTCCAATGATCCGAACGGGTATCCCGTAAGCCAACCATGATGTCACTGAATCACTTTCAGATTTACTTGTCACCATTTGCAGATGTCTTTGAAATCAGTTGTTGTATATAATCAAAACTGTTGCATAAGTGTCCAAAATCTCTAAATAAACCACAGTTGTTGTTTTTTCTAAGACTCCAAAACACTTAAAAACAAACATGTAAACATGATGAAAATGAATAGACAGGCAGTGAGAAGCCGTTTTCACACAAAAGCAGTTTAAGGAATTTAATTTGGAAGTCTTCCTCTGGGGGAAGGACTCTGACACTACTGACATTAAGAGTGACAGTTGCTTTTGTGTAAATATAAAAAATAAATAAATATTAGTGCTGTCAATCGATTAAAAATTAAGTAATTAATCACAATTTTTCCTGTAATTAATCGCACCTAACATTAAAGTTTTTCATATATTTTTATATTGTAATAATTTCACATGTAGAAACAACATAGACAGTAGCTATATTTTAAATATTTATTTGACGTCATCTTTTTTTGGAAAGTACACCGATACCAATACTGTCCACCACGGTTATGTAGATATAAATGTCTAATTCTAAGGTAATAAAAACATTACGGTTCAAGTAAGTTCTTTATACACCACTAAATACATCGATGTCATAATGCATTTCTGTCAATAGATACTCAAAATATTTGTGATAATTGTGAGGAGGAGAGAGATGAGATAGTTTAGAGGCTGCGCAGTAAGCAAAGCTACTTTCAACTATGTGATGACTCATGGGTGTAGGAACCCATTATCCAGTTACTCATTATTTCCACATAAGTATAGTTGATGGTTACTGCAATTTACGAAATTTAATGACACGTTTGTAAACCATGTTTTCCATCAAAATAAAAGCTTGATGCAGTTTTCGCCAAAATAAAAAAAATCATGTGCTAATCTCAAGTATATAAATTAGTACAAAACTTATTATGAAAGTTTCCTTTATTTTTCAGTGCATTTGTTTTTACAATATTGCTATTACTGTCATGGAATTCATATTATAACTATTATTATGTAGTAGTGTAATGTAGGTTTGAAACTTTTAATTTTGAACTCTCAAAGTCCACCAAAATGTTCTTACAGGGTAGCATGCC
Organism: Pimephales promelas; assembly: GCF_016745375.1. The sequence continues at coordinate 5,128,206 of NW_024121421.1, forward strand.
CACGGACCCCCCTAGAAGGCTAGAAGTCCACCCACCACAGTTTTACCAAAAATCCTGTGAGAGACACTGGTATTGCTATGCCAAGGCAGCTTATAGCTTGTTTTTTTTGGAAGCATCATTGTGGAATACTGTTCAGTTGTATTAATAAATGACAATTTTATACTTATTTTATGGTATTTATTTACTTATTTCTTATTTCATGTTAACTCTCAATCGTTCCTATACTCACTCATTACATGGCATTTGCGATTTAAGGAAAAGGAGTTGGCATACAGTACATATTTAAGGGCATGCAAAGATGGGTGGTGTTTATGATCATATGTTGTGGGCCAGTCTGGGCCAAAATGCCATGGCCGATTTTTTTTTTTTTTTTTTCCCATCCCAGCCCATTCCAGTGCTGATTAGCAGTATGGTTCTGTTCTGGGCAAGAACTCCCTGCACATCCCTGCTCAACCTTCCATGGATAAGAACAGTGTGAGCAATAACCCCCCTTGGGGTAAGCAGAACAAAAACAACATGAATGTTTAATTTAAATTAAGTTAAAACAATATTCACATAAACCCATTATTAAAAATGTCACACATACATGTGCCCTTCAATATATCAGGGCTCGTGATTTTGTAAAAATGTGTGATTTTGTGAACTTGTAAAAAGCATTCACGTTCTCGTAGAGCTCATAATTGCAGCTTGTAAGTTGGGAATTGTCTGAGAGTTCCTACTTGTACCATGCAACTACTGTACCACCTGACCACCACAGATTTAGTGGTGCCATAGAAACGCCAGTAATTCCCAGTCCGAGGAAGTGAACGGCTCTGAATATAACTTCACATGTTGTGGTATAGAGACTACGGTAATTAATACATGGCATTAAAGCAGCATAAGTCACACAGACAGGAGATTCACAGACGCGCCAGTACAGCACTACGTTGTCTTTTAAAACGTGGAAACGGATGCTGCATTAATTGAGTTAAATGTTTTAAACAAGTTAAACAGAAAAACATTATGGATGTAGTGTCTGTGACGTCGCCCATAGGTTTCAGAAGGCCATTTTTGAAGTGGGCGTAGCCTGCCGTCGACGTCTTGGCTGCACGTCACCGCATGTCACTCCCAGATAACTGAAAATGGGCAAAGAGGCAGAATTAGCTGAGGTGAGGCTAACGCCCGTTTCACACATACTCCGTTTGCAGTGCGTATGCGGTCCGTATTTTTTTCCGTACCCATGTTAACAGGTTAGAGCTTTCACACTGCACGCGGATGCAGTCCGTCGATCCGTTCCAGTTGCGGTGCGTATACAGCAGTGCAGAGATCGTTTCCGTACCGAGTCTATTTCTGCTGTGCTCAATCTGGTCAAAATGAACTCAGATTGACCTCGAAATGTAGTAGTTTCACTATAAATGCATTTAATTCAATAAAATGTAGTAATCTCTCCATAAAGGTATTTAATTGTTTCATATTTTTACTTTAAGACATCTTAATATATAAGTAATGCATGGAATTGTATGCATTCGTTGTTTAAATCGTGTTTAAACGATATGCGTCCATTAAGTTTGTAAAAGAGAATCGCAAAGCCATGGCAAAACTTTTATTTTAATAAAAGTTGCTGCATATGGAGAACATATTTTAATTACCAAAAACCAGGACACATGGCCCAGAAAACAAATGATACTCGAAGTTTACTCAAAGATGCCTTACCAATTTCAATACAATTAAAATAGGCTATGCCCCCTCTGTGGATAGAAAATTGTTGTATTAAGACACAAATTCTAGGCTTCTCAGAGGATACTCAACATGTTTTATTATGACAGGTTGGTTTAAAAAATAATGAATGAAATAATGATTTAAAAATAATGTCTCTTCTGTATTAGAAAAATAAATATATAAATATTAATTAACTAAAAGAAATACCTTCAAATTGAACAAAAATGCCTTTCACAAACGTGCAAAAACGAACTAGTTTTCTTCCTCTTTATCCTGTTTTTCTTCCTCATCCTCCTTGTTTGCTCATCTCCTATGCTGTAAAGCTGATCTTTTCCAGCGGTTTTTTATTTTATTTTTTTTGAAAACCAGGACATCACTTTATAAAAAACGGGCCAGGACAGGACGTGAAAACAGGAATGGGATAACAGGACTGTTGGTCACTGGTCACGCTATTGCCGCATAACAACTGATTTTGAAATAAAAATAGCGAGTGTTTGTGGTACAGCTCACGCACTGCAAACGCAGCATATGTGAAAGCACTTTAGCGTGTGCGGCTCCTGTACCGGATACGCACCGCAACACTCACCGCATACGCACTGCAAACGGAGTATGTGTGAAACGGGCGTAACACTAACAGACAGCAGACAAATGGCTAGTGATGACAGCAGTGGTAATCCACCTGTCACTCAAGTGGCCACACCGTAATTATGCAGAACTTTAAGGCTTAATATAATTTTTAAGGGGTGGTAATGCCCCTTTTCACAACATGCAAAATAAGTCTTTGATGTCTCCAGAGTGTGTATGTGAAGTTTTAGCTCAAAATACCCCATAAATTATTTTTTTACAGCATGTTAAAATTGTCCCTTTTTGAGAGTGAGCAAAAATGTGTCATTTTGTTTATCCCTTTAAATGCAAATGGACTGCTGCTCCCGGCACAGAGGGCGGAGTTTCAAGTACGTGTGTGTGTGTGTTAGCAGCTCCGATTAACCCACAGTTCTGAATGGTTAGTTGATGAATTTATGTTGCTGATTTGGAGTTAACTATCTTCAAGTCTTTGATTAGCATATTCTGTCATAATCTATTAAATCGCTCGTGTGGGAACTGTTGTAAGATGCCATCAGAGTGACATGCTATTGCATTTGTGTTACGTACTGTGTTGCATGTGAAAAGACGGATGAGTCAACTTGAGCAGACTCACAAATGTGCTCTACTGCAACAATTCTTCCTCTTCTCAACATGGAGGTGTTCACATGTTCCCGGGGGTGGGGTTTATGTACATTTTAAGGTTAGTGATGTCACTAACCCTGTAGGAATCTCATGTACTGTAGTCCCTACCAGCCGTTTGTTGTAGTCTTTAAAAAATGATTTCTTTAAAAGCAAATATCTTCCTTTGCTTTGAACTTTGAGCATTGTAACTTTACAGATGTTGTTAATGCAACATTAACAGCAGCATTACACACTAACTAAAGTTAGAAAAGTGAAATCATAATCAACCACTCCTTTAAAAGGAGTTGTAAAAAAATGCACCCCTCACAGTTGTCATGAAGGGCAAAATTTGCTATAAAGACCAAAACCAGTTTTTGTACCTGGCTGTAAACTTTTTTTCTTTTTTTTTCTGCTTTAAAGTTGGGCATATTAACACTGGGGATATATGGGATTGAATCTCTTTTGGAGCCTGTCTCCAGCAACCAGTTGATGAATTACATTTTAAGTACTTCCGTGTTGTATTCATTTTGACAGCCCTAATAAATATACATTTTAAAAATATATATTTTTAATTTGAATTTTATTTAACCTTTTTACAAAAAATAGATATGTTACAGCACATATTTGATTATTACTTTCCTTAAAATGTAGTACATCAGTACTGTACGCTAAATTGAATGTTTCCTGCTGGCCATTATTCCAAGTTTATGGCCAGCAGGAAACATCAAATTTAGTGTGACTTTATTTCTAGGAATGCACTCCTGTGTGTAACGTTTCTCGGGAAAGGTTCATGCATGACAAATCTTAGCATCCATTTTTCACCTTTTCTTTTCATCCTTCCCTTTCCCTCCCCTTCTCAATCTTTCTCAATCATGTAGAGTGATGGAATTAAAGTGTGTGTGTGTGTGTGTCTGAGACAGGGTTGCAATGATCAGTGAAAGCTCAAGCCTGTACCATGAACAGTGAATGTCCCAGCCCGCTGGCTGCTGCAGCCCAGCCCTCTGCCTGTCTCAACTGGCCCGCGCGTACTGATAGCTTACCTCTGGAATCATCTGGATCAACTCACATACACAGTAAAATACACAACTGCTTTGGCACAAACAATGTATGCGTGTGCACGTGCTCATGTACACACAAAAGCACACTTTACGCTTTTAAGCAAACATACAAAAACCTTACATGCTCAACAAAGTCAAATTTTCAGCCTTTTTTCTAAGTTGGGCTTTGTGCCACCCCATGATCACATTTCTTCTCTTTTTCTCTCAACACAACAGTTTATTCAGCAGGGTGTAGCCCGCAAGACCTCAGCAGCCATTGTCAAGGTCTGAGAGTGTTAGTGTAAACAGAGGCAGCATCGTGAGAGCTGGAGACACAGCCTTGCCCTGTAGTTATGTTTTTTGTTTTTTGTTTTTCTATCTAAAGAGTCACTCTTTCTCTGTAGCTTTAAGGTATGTGTGTTTGGCAGGAACTGGTCCTGCTTAAGGTGTGTTCTGGAGTCTGTTGGTTTTTGCCAAAATAAGACACACCTGGAAATGCAACAGGCACGTTTTAAGCATACGTTTGCACCGATTGTCTCGTGTTGAAGATATGCATCTGATTTCATAAAAGCCTTTATGCTTAAAGATTCCAATCACCGACACCTCTGTGTATTCTTTAAACAAAGGGTCATATGCTCTAATGAAAAATCATCAATTACACATACTCAAAGGAATGCAATTCCTTTATCCCCCCCCCCCCCCCCTTTACTCGATGTTTTATTCATGATTTCCATATCTTAAAGCCTTTCATTTTTTGTTTCTGTGGTACAACGTAGCAGGATATTGATGATAGTTCTTATGACCATGTTGTAGTCCATAATTGTGCTCTCTATTTTTCTTATAATAGGAATGCCTTTGGTTTGTGTCATAACCAATCACGACGTGCGAGTTTGAAGGAAAATGGCATGTAAGAGTTGCAGTGGAGTGGAAGATTTTCAGTCAATAATTAATTGTTTGGAATGTTAAAGGAATAATGAATCGTGTCGTTTCGGTATACTGTATTCATATGGGGTGGTGATGGCGCAGTGGATAAGACACGTGCCTTTGGTGTTAAAGACCCGGGTTCGAATCCACTGTGAGACACCAATGTGTCCCTGAGCAAGACATTTAACCCTTAGTTGCTCCAGAGGCGTGTGATATCTATATGTCGCTTTGGATAAAAGCGTCTGCTAAATTAATAAATGTAAATGTAATGTACTGTTAAAGTTAAATGAATTGACATATGACACACAATGTATTCAGAATATATCACTTAGAATAAAACGAAAAAAAGAGTCAGAGTTAAAAGTTTTGGCAAAAGCGTAATGCAAATTATTATAATATCTGACCATAATAATTGATTTATAAATGTCTAGAATGCATGCGGTCAGTAAATAAGGTTGTATTACATTCATTTCTCATGTATCCTCCCTTATTATACGTGCAACATATATTATGATATCATATCTTAAAATCATATGATTAAGACTGTGGTTACTAAATAAATTGCAATCAAATATAACCCCCAATTGTTTCCTCAAAGAGCCATTTCTACCTGATTTAGCACATAAACATTAGTTTTATTTAGATAAATTCTGCGATATATTAATCGATATTTTTAACTTCAATTAAATATTTACATTTAAATGATGTGACCTTTTTTTTTTTAGAATGCTATGTGCCATAAGTTTGAAATATTTCATTCAAGTGGAGGGGAGAGTGAATGTTGAGAAAAGTATGTATCCATCTATCAGCTAAAAAAAGAAGACCTCTCGAGGCTAAAGACTGAATGCTTTGTAGTGATTACAGTAGATTCTTGACCTTACCTGGAGCCTGTATGAGAATGAAGGAGGGCCGCTAGGTCAGTGGTTATGTGGTTACGTTTGTTTAATGGCTATGGTGTTGTGCTGAAGGGCACATCAATCTCAGCGAGACACACGAGAAGTGTTTTTTACAGGCCACACGTTTATCAAATGTCACTAGTGAAGCATAACTACTTTTACTTCCATTTCAAAAACTCTATTAAGGATAGGAAGTTCCTGAAATTGAATTTATACCAAGCTCATTCCATTAAAAGCTATCTTTCATGAAGATAAGAAAACTTCTCAGATTTCACAGATATCTTTGTTTACGAATCATTCTGTAAAGAAGGAAATGAAGGAAATGTGTTTCTATAATGCCTCATTTAGAATAGTATAACCAGGCATGATGTCAGATTTCTTTGTGAAAACGCAAAAACGCTGTGGGATGCAGCACAGTAACAGCCAATTAGAACATATTCAAAATTTAATATACATTTACGAGGAATGTGATTTTAAACCAATGACAATTTACTGTGGGCGGGGCTACCCGGAGCAATGGCACAGAAATGGAAACCAAATGGTCAACAAGCTTGACAAAAACTCAAATTAACAGGGTAAAAGCTATTTATTGCTTATTGATTTGTTTTGTTGCACCAATATGTGATGCAATACTTTCAAATTGGTGTTAAAAAAAGAGTGTGATTGCATGGACAGTTGGAGAAATCAAAGCTTTCCATTCCATGACTGATGGAGAAACGGTACATTGTCTGTTGTGAAAGATGCTTATAAAAAATGGAAGGGTGCCAACACATTACAAAGAGTGAATGTTTGGAGGTTTTAAAGCCCTGTGTTTGCTGCCAGGCACTCTCTTGTCTTATGAGGTTTCATCAGCCTGGAAAATAAAGACATCCCCTCTAGGCTTTTCATAAAAAAATATTTACTTAACATGGCAGAGGAGAAAGGCAGAGGGGATGAAAGAAAATCTGATGAGCGGAGGGAATTGCCTCTAAGCTAGCAAACATTACATTGGGCTGTATATAAAGGAGGCGACCTGAAGAGAAATGGTGACAGTTTTGGCAGGGAGGGAAGCTTGTGGGGGTGTCTGGGGTCAAGCTGACCTAATTGAAAGCATGAAATTGTGAATCCCTGAGCAGATAATACACTTGTTAGTATTAAGGGATTACAGATGTTGCAATAAAAAAAAAAGATATGTGCCACTTGTTCCTGTTTTTGTACAGTTGAGTTGAGTGCTTTTTGTGCATGATTCAGCAAACTCATGAAATGTGTTTGTGTAATTATATTTGTAAAATCTACATGTCTGCATTTTGATTGTGTTTTTCTCTGCTATCATCGGACTCTCCCACTAGTCTTGCAGTCAGGGGTTTTCAGGGACCCCCAAATGTGACTCTTCTCTTGTGATGTACCCACTTCCTAAAATAAGACAGGTTAATATTTTTTAGTTCTATTTATTTATTCATTTCTATAAGGATACATGAAATAAATAAATAGAAATAGAATAAATATAGATAAATAGAATAAATGCAAAAATTGAAATAATTGAGTAAATGAATGAGCATAAATAGAATAAACAAACAAAAAGTAATAGAAAAAAATAAATATAAATAGATAAACAGAACAAATAAATAGAACAAATAAATAATTAGAAATAAATCAATATTGTTTATTTGTTTATTTATCTTCTCTGAACTTATTTTTCTGAACTCAGTCCCCTGTTGAGTTTATTGTAAATGTAGATTTCTCTAGCAATGCTATTATTTATCTGTCATTGTTTTCCAGTATACAAGCCTTACGATGTGTGTGTTTTTCAGGAGAGAAGGTGAGGGTGTGCGGGTGTTTTGGGATAAACTCCGAGAGCCATCTTTCACGTCTCGTTGGAATCCTTTTTCTGTTGACTATCCTTTCTGTTCATTCACCTATCACCCTGTCCGCGGTGCTAATGAGCAGCTGGGTCACCTGTGTGAGGTCAGTATTACAATGCAACACACAGAACACGTTTATCACAGACAGGTCTCATTCCTTACCCCTTTACATATTCCTATAAGATCTTTAAACTATCAAGACTAAACCCAACCATTAAATTAGCTCAGTTAGCCACTCTCAAAACTTGGTAGCCTACTCACAAGTGTTACAGAAGCTGCCAGAGGACTTGCAGAGGTGGAGTAGGAATCCACAATTTCTTGGAAGTCGACTTAGGAAGAAATGACGTGTTCAGTTAACATTAGTGGTGCAATACTTATTTCACTACATGATTAAGATTTCAAAGAATGACAACTTAAGGATTGAGGCAAGGTTACTTAAGGCAGCGTTTCTCATTCGAAATCAAATGGGGTCATTGGAAATTTTCTGCAAATAAATTGACGTATGTTACTGAATATAAGTGTTAATTTATGAAAGGCTCACCAATTCCACCAGGACTCTTTTACAAATTGGCGTAGTTATGTATTGGTCTGCCAAATTCAAGTTTATAGCTTAAAAATATACTTGATTAAAAATCCACCTATTGCCAAAAAGAGTTTTTTTGTTTGTTTTGTTTTGTTTTTTACCATCTGCTTTATCATTTTTATTTTATGTGTATGTTGGTAGGTTTGTTTTTGTTTTGTTTGTTTTTTTGCTCGTTTTTAAATGCATATAAAACCTCTTTTGTTTAAATCTACTTTTCCCTTGCGAAAAAAAGTACACTTTTGCATACTTAAAAAAAAAAATTACCTAATAATACACTAATAGAATATACTGTAGTGCAAACAGAACATTATGTTTTCAGACACTTAATTGTGTTTATTGCAATAAATGAAAATATATTATTACTTTTATTAAGTGCAATTAGCTGAAATTAGCTGAAGTAGAGTGCCTGTTGACCCACTTAACTAGGACTTAAGTACATCTTTATATGTAATGTCACAATTTCTCTACTGACTTTGAAATATTATTAAAGTGTACTGCTAAATGTACTAACAAGTGTTTATGGGGAAACTAAAATATACTATAATGTCACTTGTATGTTAATGTATTTAGATATATTTATATTTAATTACACATTTTAATGATGAAATTGTTAATTTAGTACATTTTAAAATAAAGTAAACTTGAAATATAGGGTACAATGGGGCTGAAGGCGCACTAGGGTACTTTATTCTCTATTATTTTTTATGAATAATATGTGTCTATTTTCCCATTCTGTTTGGCCTTTTACCTTTTATGTTGGGTAAAAGGTCCACCCTGCCATCTCATACATTTATACAGTATGCCTTTTAAACAAACTAACCACTTTTATGATTTATTTTCACACACACTTTTTTCTTCAATCATACTCTATGGGAGTAGTGAAAAGCATTTTTTTTATACATAAGGCGGGCGTACACGGCGCGATTTTTATTTTATTTATTTATTTATTTTGCTGTTTTACGAGCTCGCAGATGATTTTTTTTCACTCGGGAGAAATCGCGCGGAAATTGGTTGTGCTCACATGTTGCGGCTCGTGTCGTGTGCTAGGAAGATACCTCACAATAATTTTCAAACATTTAAACATTTTAAACTCTAAAAAGTTTGGGAGCTGTCGGCTTGAATTTGTGAGTTGTGTGCAGTTGAATGAGCCGATTTGTCAGTCTATCTGAATTTGACCAATCAGGAACTGGAGAAATCCACTGAAGAAAGATGAAAATGGCACCGCCACAGCAAATTTGAAGTATTGAAAGGGAAGCCTACTACTTTATTATGATTTTAGTATCATACTGATTAATAAATGCATGCACAATTATTTGTGAACTTGATAAATGCTGCAAATATGTTTTATATGTACAAACAAACACCTTTCAAATTGTGTGCAAAATTCGGAATTGAATGAATTGAATGTGCAGCAATTTGAACAAATAGAGTCTATGTGTTGTAGCCATAATAAGCGCATTTAGTTTCATATTTATTATAATGTTTTTTTTTTTTTTTCATCTATGTTGATTATGAAAAGTATGATCTACGCAATATAGCAGGAGACATGGCTAGACATTATTTTGACCACTTCATTAAGTGTTGTTTTGTAGAAAGCCTTTCTTTCAAGTCAACTTCGTTTTGTACAAATTGTGTCTTAATTTTAATCATTTTTCATCAACCGATTGCCTGGATTTAATTAATAAGAAGCAAATATAGCTGGATTTACAAATGCATATCTTGATTGTTGCCTGCACACATATGTTGAAATAATGACATACAGTAACCACAACAACCATTGAATTGTCCTGGTTTGAGACTGTTAATAGTAAGTGATCATTGTCACCAATTTGATGAACACTGATTCCCCAGTCTGAGAGAGCAGTTTTTATCAGGGTTTTTGGCCCGGAACTTCGTGCGATTTCTTCGGAATTCAGCAGGTGGTAAAATCGTGTCATATATCACTGCCTCCGCACGATTTTCGGATAAAGTCTCTCGTAAAGTGTGCGTGGATGTACGATCTTCCGACCGTCAGAATTTGCACCGCCTTTAGGGGCCTTTAACCCTGTTTTACCTAACACCATGTCCTAACTGCACGCGATAAAATTCCAGCAACAGCAAGTGTGTCTGTCCACACTAGACGCGACGCGACTGTAAGACGCCACACGTCAATCAAAAATCACAGCCAGATCAGAACAGCATGAAAGCGCACTGCTGGCCCGCACTCGCATTGTAAATGGGTAAGGACATAATCAAATCAAGAAATAACATTATTTAAAATCAAAACATTAACAAAATATACTCATTGACTAATTTTGTTATGAAATACAGTTGTATGTTTGCATAGAATTCATTTTGAACGCTATATTATATGCTTTCAAAATCTGAGGTAAATTATCTGTTATCGCTTGTGGCACAGTGACCTATTTTTAACTAAAAATAAATGTGTACTCATAACCAGTGTAATTTCTTCATTCTGTCAGCCGCGTCATCGCAGAAATAGGAACCGTTTCTAAATTAGAAACTTTCGTGTGTCGCCATCGCCTCCAGTCAGCATGGAAAAGATACCTTTTATCGCATGTCGCGGCGTCGCATCGCGTGTAGTTAGGAGACGGTGTAATACTGAATAACACACTACAGTTACTTTAGTATGTGTAGTATGTTAGCCAACATAGAGTAAATACACTTCTTTAAGCCCCAATGCCCCTGTACCGGGGGTGTCCATTTTTAACAGGTTAAAGCATGACAAATCATTATTGAAATATAATGATTTAAAGCTACACTGTGTGATTTTTACCCCCATGTAGTGGTGAAAAGGTATATGACCATCCAGTGAATATTAGTTTCTGTTCCTCTCAATTCCGATTTCGTTTTAACTCCTACGGTGGCCAATGTAGTCCAAGATTAACATGGCTTCTAGTTCGACCTCGTCCATGAGTGTTAATTCAAACGTAAACGCGAAAGGCGAAGCTTGAATTAACGGGTTTGTCCCTCTTTGGCTAATGTACTTTCAAGATGGAGGGGCAACATGGCGACCGACATTAGAACCCCTTACCCGTATGTATTTTCAATGGCATATTATACACTCACGAGAATACTTTATTACTTGAATGAAGTAAATATACATTAATGAGCACATATATTTTTGAAAGAACTAAGTGTTTTAGCTAAGAATAAACTAAAAGAGTTACACAGTGTAGCTTTAAAATGATAATAATTTAAAAAATGCATTACTTTATCGGCGAGGATAGAAATAAATATGTAGGCTACTTGTAAGATTTGAAGTTCACTACAAGTGCACATTCAATACAATTGAGTTCTTTTTTTTTTTTTGCAAGGGATAAAGAGATAAACTGATATTTTATTTTGTTGTTGTTTTGCTAACTATCAGTAGACCTAACATAATGTCATGATCAATGTCGTGCGATGTCATGAAAAATCACTGAAATCAAAAATGTTGAAAATTAGATTTGTTTTGGTCCCTGGTTCACTTAGCTTCACTAAAGTATGTATGTAGTTCAAGGTGTGAGCGAAGGGTCTTATGCAGGTGACCTCACAGATCGCATAACCAGTCATTTGGACTACGGGGGTGTCTAATCCCACAGCCACAAATTCCCATTCCTCACATTCCACCCCGCCTACTGAGGTGAACAGCAGGTTCAACAAAAAAATGAAGAACGATTGATAAAAAAAGTGCTGACAAAAATGTTTTGACAAGCAGAAACCGCCAACCTCACGAACACCAGTTGAGTCAAATTGCCGTGTGTTTTAGTGCTGAATAAATGACGTCTCCATATTTTTCTTCATCATTTAGATTCAAAGCTTCAGGGAGGAGCTGACTTTAGCAGCGCAGAAAGCCCACAGCAAGAATCCTGTACCTGGAAAAGCCAACGGTGTTCTTGTGCTGAATCAACCCATTCTAATCGAAGCATATGTGGGTCTGATGTCTGTCATAGGCAACCAAAACAAGCTGGGCTATTGCTTAGCACGAGGCAATATTGGTTTCTGAGGGCACTTTGAGTCTTCCATTGATGGTTTACACTAAGTAATTCTCTTGCACCAGCTGAGCATGTGTAATTTATATTTGAATTTAGTATATTTTAAATATACGGAAGGATGTGTAATTTCTGTTGTTAAAGGAGTAGTTAACTTTTCAAAAAACGTTTGCTGATAATTTACTCACCCACATGTCATCCAAGATGTCTATGTCTTTCTTTCTTCAGTCGAAAAGAAATTTTCTCCATGTAATGCACTTTACTGGGAACCAAATGGTTCAAGGACCAAAAGACAGTTTCATTGCAAACTGTTCAAAGGGCTTTAAACGATTCGAGTCAATGAATAAGGGTCTTATCAAGCGAAACGATCGCTCATTTAAAAATAAAATAACAAAGTTTAAGTTTTATAAGCTCAAATGCTCGCCTTGCTCTGTTCTGTGACGCGCGTTCGTGACTCTGCTGTTCGAACTCGTTCATCAAAATGAACAAATCTTTTTCCAAGTCAATTTGTTCGTTTCGTTCATTGAATGAACCAAATGACTCGGATAAGATTTGTTCATTTTGATGAACGAGTTCGAACAGGAGAGTCACGAACGTGCGTCACAGAACAGAGCAAGGCGACTATGTGAGCTTATAAACTTAAACTTTGTTATTTATTTATTAAATGAGCGATCGTTTCGCTTGATAAGACCCTTATTCATCGTCTGGAATCGTTTAAAGCCCTTCGAACAGTTTGCAGTTTGTACTGAAAGTGTCTTTTGGACCTTGAACCGTTTGGTTACCAGTAAAGTGCATTATATGGAGAAAAATCCTGGAATGTTTCGACTGAGGAAAGAAAGACATGGACATCTTGGATGACATGGGGGTGAGTAAATTATCAGCAAAAGTTTTTTTCAAAAGTAAACTACTCCTTTAAAATACATTTATCTTTGCTCTTAATGTTCTTCAAACCTTTCAAGTTTCTTATAGTTACATTAGCACCAAAATGTCAATCAGATATTTCCTTTTTGGTTGTGGCATAGCATACAAAGTATGTTTTCCTTCCTCCTGTGTAGAAATATCTTGTATTTGGTAAGTTATCTCTCAGAAGAAACCTTGCTACGTGTTTTGTAATGTGCCATTCCTATCTTTCTGTTTCTATGCTGATATCCTACCTCATCACAAAGCTTCTAGTTCTTACAAGCCAGTTGATGCATAAAGGGTACACAAGTCATTTTTGTTGGTTTAGGGTTTTATTATTACAGCTAAATGCAGTTCTGGTTTTCCCCATATTGTGTAATTACTACATTCACGTAGTTATCTAGATATATTACTACAACAGAATGTCAAACAAACTGTAAAGCCTTTATAAAATAAATGCTAATACTGAAACATGCTTCATTAGTGCTGAAACTGACATTACCGTTCCTTAGCTTTGCTTCATTTATCTGACTAGTTTGCTCTGTTTTGATTTATTGAGCATTTCTATGGTGGGCCATAAGCTTGAAAGGTATAAAACGTGTATATTTTAAATTTAAGGTAATGTGAATTGTCCCCAAAAAACTGGCACCAGCATGGCCTACAAATTTTTGAAAACAGTTGAAACAATTCACCATTTTCTCACAACTATGAACAATTTCATAACTACACATCAATTTGTACAAACTTCAAACGTTCACGTCGATTTCAAATATTTCAGTCAAAAACAAATTTTCTTTGGTCAAAATCAAACCCTGGCCCCAGATATCACACAAAACCCTTGGATGACTTTAAAGCAAGACACCACAGCTAAATAGAGTAGTGTGTATGTATGTATATGTATATATATTACTCTATTTAGCTGTGGTGCCTTGCTTTAAAGTCATCATGAAACGTACTTCTTGTGATGTATGTCAATAAAATGGTTTCTCAAAAATAGAAAATAAAGCAGGAAGGGACTTAATTTTGTCTATTGTTGGATTGTTGCGGTTTGCTATTGCTGCGATCTCATTTAAGGGAGAAGAGAAGAGAAAAGGAGAAATTATTTTAATTAAAGATTATGGCACATTAATAAAAAATAATATGTGTACGGATAAATCATTTATACTGTAATCCACAAAAAAACAAAAAACAAGAACTGTCAATTTTGATTTAATGGTGACTTTAAATAATAAATATATACAAATAATTAAAAAAATTAAAAAACGCGTTGAGTTACATGAGTAGCTCAAAAGTAGCTTACACAGTGCACAATGGATTGTGCAAAATAACATGCAAACCTTTTTTTTGGAGTAAATGGAACAAATTATTTATACAGTAAAATAATAGATTTGAGTTTTGTTGTTTAGCTTTCTGCAGCTCCCTCTATAAAGTGGGATCTGCACTCATGACCGGTACGTGTGGAGAATGCAGACTTATAGAATGTGCACCATAACTCTGGTCTGGCAGATGTTACGTGTTAATCTCTTGTTTATCTGATTACATATCTGTAGGCTGCACAATGGCACAGTGAATGCTGCTACCAGATCCTAAACCAGGAGCTCTGCGAATATGTGAATTCTTTCCATTCATCAACCTCCCACAATATCCTTTTACAACTAAACAAGCTTTTATACACTTGCACATGACACCAACCTTTTCTAATGTAATGATGTAGAGTTCACAACATGATCGTTTATATGTTTGTCTTCGACGGCTCAAAGGGTTAATGCTTTTTTTCTACGAATGTGGGGACGTGTCTCTTAATCCAGGATCAGGTAGTGCTGTCCCCTCAGGCCATGGCTTCTCATGCATGGTATCTCCACCTCTGCTCGTAAAAGATCTACAGGATAAACCTTGCGTCATATTCCAAATAAACTAAGACTGTTTAAAAAGAAACCGAATAAAACAGGGTGATGACACTGTTCTGTGTGATTTGGATTTCACAAGAGGATAAGTGAAAGATAAATAATATTGCTCTTTTTGATGGGCGTGTCCATATTAGCAGTGAACCTTGTTATTAGTGTTGTCATGGTGGCAAGATATATCACCTAATCTTCAGTGTAGTGTGCAGAATCCAATTGGTTGATTCCACTTGGAAATGGTGAAATAAAGCAGAGAGACCAATATTGTATCACACTGCTTTTCACAGGTGCCATTTTCATATATTGACCAATAGGCAGTGAATTGAGCTCTTTTTCTTGCATTTTGCACTTTTATGTCATCCTTGTAATTGCGTTGTTGAGTTGTGAGCAGTGTTTCCATGGAGGCTGAACAATAATTGCCCTCTTTCAGTTGTCTTTTGTCAAAAATCAGCCAATAAACGAGAGCGGTGCATGTGCCACCTCCAAGAAATTATTTAAAATATTCATCTAGTCTGTTGCATAATCTAGGCTGATTTGAGAAAATGAATTGTTTTCTAAATGCATGACATAGAGTGGTTATATTTCTCACTCTGCAAATGAGTAATATTTGACCTTTCACGTCTATTAAAAACAACTGACAAATAAGTTACACATAATCTCTGTCTTGCGGCCATGGCCTTATATAACCTTATCAAAAAGTGATAAATGTGTGTAATAATACAGAATGGTAGTTTTGGAGGTGAATACTGTTCTGGATGTATAAACATCCACAGTAATCCCTGCGCTTAGGTGTCGGGTACTTTATGGGTAACGTAGCACACAGAGTTAATCATCATGAAGTTTCATAATGAGAGAGGTTCAAGCTGCATTCTTCTGTGAAAAGGTAAGACGTTGCCCATGGCAATAGAATCTTTTTTTTTTTTTTTTTTTACTGAAGCACAGCCTCTGAAAAACATACATCCTTTTGTTTTTTGTTTTTTTCATGCTTAGTAAATGGGTAAAAGTTGAAATGGAATGATTGTGCTTTCAGATCATACACATGACATGAGTCAAAAATATTAATTCTACAGATCATTTATGTGAAAATAAGGTAAGGCCAAAAGTAATAAAAAAAAACCCTCTAAATGAAAAGCATGTTACAGTATGGTCAAATGAGTTGTGTAACTGCAAAATCAAGGTCAATGAGAGATTAATTTTGTGTCTCAGCATCATGTCTTCGGGTTGTGTTTTAACTTTTTCCTGACTGTAACTTTTGCCTCCAGTGGTTTAGCATTTTGAAACATAAGTGCATCACAGTGCAAAATGTGTGTTTAGAGGTTTGCAAAGAGAGTGCATGCTTTCTGTAAACAGCGTTTTAACAACCTGAACTTGTTTAATGTTTTACAGAAAAAGTGATTTATTTGACAAATTGGTTTAGGTTATTGAGAATAGTGTTTTAGCAATTTAGAAAAACTGCTTAATATTTTAGTGGAAGAAATACGAAGGATAAGCAATACTTCTATTGAGCAAAGACATGAATTATGAATTTAATCCAAATGAAGGTTCTTTGATGAATTGAGAGTTCAAAAGAACAGCATTTATTTGAAAATGAAAAACTCTAATTTCACTTTTGATGAATTTAATGTGCAAGTATTCATTTTAAATCCCACTGACCCCAAACCTTTGAATGGTAGTTTGTATACATCATTTAGGAAGATAGACAGTGTGTTTGTGTGGCATATGTATTGCCTTGGAGGGTTTTGTGTCTTCTCATAGGTCAAGCGTCAGCGGAAAGGCAAATCGTGTCCTCTAGACAGCCGCTTTAGCTTTTTGTTGTCATATGAAAAGAGACTCCCCATTGCCCTTGAGTGGAATTTGATTGGCAAAGTGGCCGAGGGTGGAGAAGAGTTGAGAAACTTTCTAGACACCCATGACCCCACATGACCCGTCTAACACCAGCGCAACATGCCTGGAGCGAGTAATACTATACAAACAGTCAATCGCCAGCTGACGTTGCACATTGCCGGTAGCTTCCCAATCTCCAACAAACACTTACTGAGATCCCATCTGAGGTTCTAGAGAAGAGATGATATGTTGTATGTAAAGTTCTGTATGCTCACAGAAAACTAGTTGCGAAAGTCTTTTCTGATGTATATCGGAGTGTAATGGCTACTTGAAGAAAAAATGTTGGGTGTGACTTGATTTTATCCATTGGGAATTGATTGGATCATTGTGGTTTACTGCTTGTGGTTTGGTCTCATGTGAGTGACATGCTGTCCCCCATTTGTGCCAGTAAACAGGCATCAGAGAATGTCACTGCAGAGAGGAGGGGGATTTATTTTGATTCGAGATTACAAGTGCAAAGTAATTAAAAAAATATGTGCCTTGATATATAATCTACAAGAAATACTGCAATATTCAATTAAAAAAGAATTGTCCATTTTGTGGGTAATTTGAAGTTACAGTGTTAATTACTTTAAGAAGAAGTGCCTAAGGTCAGACTAGTGTCACTCTGTCTCAGTATCTCTGAACATTGCTTGTTTGTTCAGTAAACACAAGGCACCTGTTTGCGGAATTCGGGTTGCCAACTAGACCAGTCCAGTGGCATTTATTATGCCTAATGACCCCAGCCACCTTTTCCTTTTCGCTTTCTACTCGTTCCATCTGTCAGCCATACAGCTGTGTGTTAGCATGTACCGGGGAAGGCGACACAGATAGGGATACTTTGTTTTTATTTATCTCGTCCTCACCCCCCCGTTTCTGCGTCAGCTGTCAGTGTTGTGTCTGGAGTGTGGTGTCAAACGTGGCAGGGAATGGGACCCTTGGAAAAGACTCAACTTTGCTAGCCCTCTCAGCTATGCAGAATGTAGAGGGGAGAGAGGAGCACGCCCTGGATTCAGATCCTGGAAAACAATAGCTATGGCAAAAATGTCAGGACACCATTGCTGAGTTGCTGGTTTGGCGTCATCACTCCAAAATAACAGCCCCTGTCATTTCGTTTACAACCATGAATTGTTTTGATTAATCTCTAAATGTTAAAATATGATTTAAGATTG
The DNA here is from genome assembly GCF_016745375.1 of Pimephales promelas. The sequence goes on from NW_024121421.1 coordinate 5,146,201, forward strand.
CATGCATACCTTTTTTTTTTTTAGTTTGGATTTTTCTGTTGGAGACTTATAACCTCTTGACACGCAAAGATCGCCGACAGCCCAACATTCTATTAATTGAAACTTTAAGATCTACTGATCTGATTTTTTTTTTTAAATAAAGAAAAGCTGTTTTTTATATAATAATATATTATATTTTTTTCCCCTCAGTTTTATAAAAGTGAACAAGAACTGGGGCTGTCAAGGTCCAAAATGGCATAGAAACATTTTAAAACTTGGTCCACATTACCTATATTTGTATGGTAATATATTTATAATAAATTTCTAATCTAATATTTCTATATATTTCTAACTCTATTTCAAGACTTCTGAAGTCATACAATAGTTTTATGTGAGAAACCAGAAAGTATCGATGTCTGAAAATTATTTTGAGCAAGATAATTTTGAATGAATCGGATGATCCAGTTCACAAAACTACTGAATGATTATTTTCACACTGATATGTTTCTCACGTTAAACTCATAATTACTAAAATTTGGGTTTCTATATGACTTCAGCAGACTTGGAAAATAGTGCATGATTCCAGTAGAGTACTTTATTATGCTTTTTGCATCATTTGTGAAAGTTGAAATCTTCAGTTTTCTATTTCACGAGTACACACTTACATACAATTGGAGGAGGTAAAGTTTAATGCGTTTTTCGGGGGGAGGGCTTCAAGCTCAGAGTTCAGCCCGAACCCAGAGAACTCCCCGTAAGTAGTTAGGACCACAAGTGCTAAACTGCTAAACAGTCAATAAATTGAGGTGAGACTGCTGAGTCTCTTATCAGTGAATGTTGAGGGCTCTCCACCCATGTTAATTAAATGAACGCGCTCCTCCCGAACTTTGTTAATAAAACATTTAATGTAGTTGCATGAAAAAGAAAAAACACAATAGTATTCAAAAATTCTCTTTTTTGTGTTCCACAAAATAAAGTAATACTAGTTTGGAATGGCATGAAGATGAAGAAATTATGACAGAATTTTAGTTCTCTTACGAGAGGTTCTTTCGTACAGCGTAAGTTAGCTTACGCTACGGGAAAGATTAATCTTTTCGAGATATCGAAGCCAAAAGATTATCCTTAATTTTGTATTCATTGTCAACGCAGTGTAGCAGCTAGCTACCTAGCGTGCTCATAGGCTGCTTTCCGGGAACTGCAGCAGCCTACCACTGAGCCCGACGTGACGACATGTCCAATGAAAGGAGCTCGTGCCTTCACAGTGACATAGCCCGCTAGTGTAGGTGTGGCTTAGCATATTTAAGTGGGGATTGGAGGCCGTGTCTCTAATTTTCATCTCTTCAGCGAGGCTCTTTGCATCGCTGTATCTTGAGAGAAGCCACCGCCGCCGTTGAGGAAGCGACTAGCCAGCTTAGGACAACACCTGGAGAAGCCGGCCGTCTTCACCGAGCTCTGTGAAACACTTTCGTTGTTGACCCTGCAGGCTTGACTCGAAGCGTTCAACCGTGTTTTAGGACTGCACAAGAAAAAGCAGCGTTCTCAAAGGCCACTGGAGCCTGTGGTCACCACAACATGCTCGCCGGACTCCTTCCCTCAAGCCTCACTCTCACCTTCTCCGGCTCCCCTCAAAGATGCGCAGCTGCCGCCCATGAGCCGCACTGCCGTTATGCCTGACGACGAGGCCAAACGGACAGCGAGGAATGGTCGGGCTCTCATCGCTCTTCCTCCTCATCGATCCAGGAATCAGGCCTGACCCGGGCTGGTGTGGACGCAGAGCGGATGCACCTCCTCTCGAGTGGTCGCTGCCGAAGGAGCCCACCCCTAACAGGCTCGACGGCTGTTTCCTTTAAAGTCGCCGCCGTCAAGTGCCCCCAGCCAGGTCCGCCCCCTTTCTGCTGAACTTCACACAGACCTGGCTAAATCGTGGAATGCACCTTTCTCCACGAGGCTTCAATCCCAATTCTCCGCGTTGCTCTCGGTGGATGGCGCCGCCAAGAGAGGATACACAGCCATTTCCCCTGTGGTAGAGGCAGTCACAGCGCACCTTTGCCCGCCCTCTGCGAGATGGCGCTCAAAGTCTGCCCTCCCGTCTAGGGCCTGCAGAGCCACATCCGCCCTTGTCGGCCACGCGGCCACCAGACAGGCCACTTCCGCTCTGCACTCAATGACTGTACATCAAATTCTACAGGCCGACCTCTTCTGTGAATGGGACAAGAAGTGCCATGATCTAGAAGAAGGACAAGCATGACTGATCTCTCTTTTTGCGCTACCAAGACTGCAACTCAAGCCATCAGAAGATCTATGGCCGTGTTAACCATCACAGAGAGGCACTTATGGTTGACGCTTGCTGACATGAGGGAAACTGAGCGCGCCACTTTTCTCAACGCGCCTCTCTCCCCCACTGGTCTCTGGGCCAGAAGGATGACCGTTGCCAAAACTTATTTCCCTATCAGTCCCCTTCAAACAGGCTACTGCGGTGGTTCATTTAGCAGCCAAAGAGCCAGTAACTCAACCCTCTCGCCTGCACACTAGCGCCGTTTTCACAGCCACCCAGAGAAATCTAAAAAAGAGTATAATGTCTGGTTATCTGGCTCACGCCGATGGTGTTTTAAGTGTAGAGAAAGTGCCCACACCGCAGTGTTCACCCCTACACACAAGCACAACACTTCCCGTGTCACTCACAGAGCCCACTTTCATAAAGCAGGTAAAAGCTGCCTTGGTGTTGAATGTAAGAAATGTGTAGAGATGCATCCAACTCAGGTTGGGGCACTCTCTTTGAGGACAGACCGGTCTTTGGCCAGTGGTCAGACCAGGAGAAGCTCCATCACGTAAACTGTCTGGAAATAGTAGTGGTCGGTGACGCGTTGAAGCGCTTCCTCCCGTTCATTTAGGACCACCATGTTCTAGTTCGCTCAGACAACATGTCAGTGGTGTCCTACGTGAACCGTCAGGGCGGAGTCAGAACGACACCTCAGACAAATTATCCACGGACAACGTTCCCCCAGGGGAATAGTCCCTGCACCCCCAAAAAGTCCAGAAATGATGGTGCCTATTTGGCAAAGTGGAAGTCGACCTATTGGCGTCAAAAGACAGAGCTCACTCAAATCTGACCCAGCCGCCCGCTTTTTGCCTTCCCGCCGATCTCTCTGCTACCCGATCCCGGTAAGAACAGATCTCCTCTCTCAGGCTCGTGGCTCGATCTGGCATCCCCATCTAGAGCGCTGGTTTCTGCATGCATGGTTGACCAACGGGTACCCATTGCCCTGCCAGAAGGAGTGATGAACACAATTACGCAGTCTAGAGCTCCCTCTACCAGAAAGCTTTATGTGTCTAAATGGTCTGTGTTCTCCAAATGGTGCACCGACAGAAATATGTGGGGTCTCGCGGCTGCTCAGTTTCTTACAAGAGCTTTTGGATAAGGAAAGGTCCCCATCCACGCTCAAGATCTACGTGGCGACCGTTGCAGCCTTCACGGAGTTGACGCACGGCCGGTCACTAGGCAAAAATGAGCTTGTCATCCGCTTCCTTAGAGGAGCCAGAAGGATGAACCCTCTGCGCCCCCCGTCGATTCCTGTGGGATCTTTCGTTGGTCCTCGAGGCCCTGAAAGCTTTTCCCTTTGAACCACTAGATTCCGTGTCACTTAAAACCGTTTTTCTGACAGCTTTGTCATCAGTCAAACGTGTAGGGGACTTACACACGCTGTCCGTCAGCGTTGCGTATCTTGAGTTTGGGCCAAATGACTCGAAAGTCATCCTCAAACCTAGACAAGGCTATGTTCCTAAAGTGATTGGCACTCCTTTCAGAGTGCAGGTCATTTCTCTATCAGCTCTGCCATCATCTGATAACGAGAGCAATGTTAATCTCCTCTGCCCAATCAGGGCACTGAGGGTTTACAATGCGCTTACACTGCACTTACTGCGCGGTCTCACCGCCTCAAAGCAAAGCTTGTCCAGATGGATTGTGGACGCTATAGCTGCCGCTTATGCATCAAAATGTCTGCAATGCCCCCTGGGCATCAGGGCTCATTCCACTAGAAGCATGGCCTCATCGTGTGCATGGTCCAGTGGAATATCTATTCATGACGTGTGTGGTGGAGGCCTGGGCCTCCTCGTCCACCTTTTTCACATTTCACAACTAAGAATTTCCCACTCTGGAGGCAAATCTTCTATCAATAGGTGAGATGTACGTTCTGTCCAAATATGATTGTGCGCAGGCTACTCTCACGTGTCTTAGCTCTTCTGGTTAAGCTGCACTATTGGGTATATGTGCTATATGCTTATACAGACCAGTGGTGCCGCTCTGTATTCTCTATGAGTGCTTTTGTACAAGTGCTGGCCCACGCTGCCCGCCTTTAATTTCCCACTAAATCTGGGTTCTTCCGGAACCCCTGGGACTCATGAAAGAATGTTTGGTGCGCACGGCGTTGACAAAGGGTCCCCGTAGCGTAAGCTAACTTACGCAATATGGGAGAACCTCTCGTAAGAGAACATATCGGTAACCTAATGTAACCTCGGTTCTCGCTAGAAGAGGGAAAGAGTATTGCGTAATCTGCAGTGCTCACGCCATGGATGAAAACCAGAGAAAAAGCCTCTGAGCCCCACTTACTGTATATACTCTAAGCCACGCCCACACACACAAGCTATATCACTGTGAAGGCACAAGCGCCTTTCATTGGACGTGACGTCCTGAATGGCATGAACAGTGTATGGAACTCCAGTCTCTTCCGCCAAATCAAACTCAGCTTATTCTACACGACGGTAGAGTCTGTTCTCCTCTATGGCAGTGAATGCTAGACCCTGAATCCAACCTTAGAGAAGTCCCTGGATGGGTGCTATACCAGGATGCTGCGTGCAGGGTTTAATATCAGTAAGGGAGTGCATGTAACCAACAAAATCCTCTATGAGGGAGTATCAAGAGTGACCAAAAAGATTGCTGTTAGGAGAATGAGACTTGCAGGATATTGCCGAAGGCATCGAGAGCTGCCAGCCAGCAAGCTGGTGCTATGGGAACCAACACATGGCCATAGGTCAAGAGGACGCCCCACATACTCAAGAGGGATGCGGGAGCCCAGAGCACCAACGAACTGGCCGGATGCATGGAGAACCGGGATGCCTGGAGGCAACGATGGAAGGCTCGTCTGAGGACGACTTAGAGAGACGTCACATCGGGCTCAGTGGTAGGCTGCTGCAGTTCCCACAGAGCAGCCTATGAGCACACTAGATAGCCTGCTCTAGGTATGTTAGCTTCTGCACTATGTTGACAATGAATAGAAAATTAAGGATAATTTTTTGGCTTCAATATCTCAAAAAGATGAATCTTTCCTGTAGTGCAAGCTAACTTCTACAATACTCGTTCTCTCTTCTAGAGAGAACTGAGGTTACGTTAGGTAACCGATACGTTTTAAGGTGAACAAACCCTGTATCCAAAAGAAAAAAATATTATTTTGTATTGATAAATAATAATTTAAAAAGCCTTTTTTTTCTCATGAATAGTTTTTTTGATCAATTACATAATTATCAATTAAATAATAACTGTAATGTATACACATTATCAAATCCTACATGAAACTATATCACAAATCACCCTGCCAACTAAGAAAAGAAAAACTGGAAGTTGTACATCACAGTGTTAAAGTGTCCTATATTGTAAAGTGGCTGCACTTGATTTGTTTCATGTATTAATTCACTTTACCTATTCTGGACATATTTTTTAATAATTAAATTGTAACTTTAACTGGCTAGTAATGTTCAAAAATAATTACAAAGAAACAGCAAGTAACACAACAAGCAAGTTAAGCATGAGTTTCTAATGAAAAGTAACAACCTAAATACTATTTTCTTGTAATAATTAAGTAAGTAAGTAATAATCTAATAACAATAAGTAATAATCTAATGTTTTATTTAGCAATTCAAAACATACTTTTTACAGTGTGGGATTAAACGGGACTCTACAGAAATCATCTTGTAATCAATACCCATGAGGAGACAGCCCATAATGGCCACTTGCGCAACCTGTTATCTTGGTTGCTATCTGTTAAGAAAAGGAAAAGAAGAAAGAAAAACAACCAGGATATGATAAAGATCTTTGATCCAGAAAGACATTAGTCACTACGTTTATAAGATGACAAACGAGGGTTTTCTTCTGTCATTTTTCTCATGAAAATACCCACATAATTATATCCTCTTAAGCTCCCCTAAGTATTCTTGGGACAAGTAAAGCTTGTCGTTAGATGTATTTCTTTTAGCCCTGGAAATGATAAATCCCTGTTTGCTTAAAACTTCTGAATGAATTAATCTTAGTTTTGGCATTTTTATGCAGATTATCGCAAAAAAAAAAAAAAATCGAAGTAACCTCCAAACAGTCATTTCAGCATATTTATATAGTTGCATAGACCTTAGTGATATTTGCTCTGTATCAAAGCTGTTGCTATCGCTGACTGCAGGGGTCCGGCGTGAGGCCTGCTGACAGGCGTTTTAAGGGAGCATATCAATACGAGAAAGAGCAGACGCTGTTCTGGGGCCCACCCTAAGCCCTGAAGGTGCGTTAGTGCACACTCCATCCCTCATGTGACTCCAAGGAATCTCAATCTTTATGCCCCCCAGTGTAACCGAAGCCCCAAAAATGCACCCACAAAAAAAAACCTCTACATGCCTCGCTGGTTTGAACGTTTAGGATACCACAGCTAGCGGAGCAGGCTGAAATGCAAATGCATTCCACCACAATCTCTAACATTTTTGCTGAATTTCTGTGTGGGTAAATATAGTGTACGAATTGTAGAGTTGAACATATCAGATATTTAATTACCTCGTGTGCTGTCATGCAATGCACCTGCATGTTTGTTTGACATCCCTGCAGTTCATCATCTGTTTTTATCCCACTTGAAGTCAGCATGCCACATATTTGAATTTCATATACGTGATTGTTTGCCAACAGGGGGCAATGCATGCCTTTATCCAATGCAATGTAATGGGATCCAGTGCAATGCATTGTGGCAAGTTTGTAGTCACTGAAAACCAAACAAGCAGTTGGATCAATGACACTCACTCCATGACACCCCCAGACATAATTACATTCTTTGAACATAATACTAATAATGATAATAATATAAAAAATAAAGCAATTTGGCATTGTATTTTAAAATTTCTCATACAAAAATATTTTAACAAAATTGCTTAATTGCTAATAAATATTTTTATTTTGTTTTTATTTTATTTTATTATTTTTAACTGGTTTCCGCTAAATAAAATGCATGTGGTGCAATCATGGATAAAAAATACATTGCATTGTAAAATGATAAAATATAAAACAGGAACACTGTAAAAAGTAATTGGTTGTCTTAACTTAAAAAGTGAGGAAACCTGGTGCCTTAAAATTATTAAGTGAATAACCTCATGTGTTGTTGAAAAGTTGAATTAAGTAATGTGACCTTTTTATGACAAAGCAAGGATAGTTTGTTGTAAAATGTGGTGACTGTGATTTTTCCAAGTAACATATGTGTAAACATATTTTGTTGATTCTGGAACAACATTTCTGTCTGAAAAAGTAGTCCTAACCTTATCCCTACCCATACTTATTCTTAAAATCAGAGGGAAATGATAGGTGAATAACACTGATAACCAGCTAACCCTGGTTGTAAGCCAAACTTGACATAAACTGTAAACAAATTTGATTTGTTGATTGAAATGTTCCAGGATCAACAAAGATGTCGATCATCCAGGAACACATTGCACATGGTGAAATCCTTTCATGTAAAGAGTAATGGGCTTGAGTGATAGTTATGAATCAATCATTTATGATATTTGTAATGTACACATCATTGACCCAGTTATTGCATTTAATTTGTGGTTCTTCAGGTTAGTCCACCCTTATGCTGCCATACAACAACTGCTTCCTTCTGTCATGTCGTGTGTTTACTTTGCAATGATGCTTAGCACTTCAGCAAAAAAAGCATTTTCCTCCACCAGTCTTACATGCCTCATGGTCTGAGTATGCTCAATTAAAAAAATAGAAATAAATACCCATAAACTCATAAAACCTGAGCCAACTAAAGCTCAGGTATTTACATTCGGGCTGCATACTCGGTGACCTGAACTAGAGCATTGGCCATCTTTTCACCCCTCAGCCCCTGTGGCCCTTAAGCCTTAAACCCCTCTTGACAAGTGGGAGTTTATGAGCCAGGTTAAGATGTCAGTGGGTGCACGAGTTCAAGGAACGCTTACGCCCAAAGTGCACGCCACCATATCCCACACACACCCCAGCTCTCCATCCCCTGTGCCCTGGAGCTTTTTCCTCTTGACCTCTTGAAGCAGAGCATTGTGATTGGGATCTGTGTAAATGAGAATCACAACACATTTAATTTATTCCCTGTATTCCTTGTTTCTTTGGCCTTGTTTTGTGTACTTTCTCACTCTTGCTCTCTCTCTCGCTCTGATCTCTCAACTACTACTGGTTCTCTACTACTGTGTCCCAGACAACCCCTTGCAAATCATGCAAATATGTCCTCCTTGAAATGGTTGGCATGCCACTCGCAGATGTCCGTGCGGTGGGAGATAAATTGGAGTGAGTAGATGAGAGCGACAGCTGTGGGTTACAGTTTCACCAGATGTCCACTGGGTGCTAACCCTCGGTCAGACATGAGCCACTCTGGACACTCCTCCCTCTTGCACTCTGGATGCTTTTGGGATACACTGTATTTTTTATTTTTTTGCTGGAATGGATGGATGGGATGGATGGGAAGAGAAGTGAGCTGAATTCTCTCGGGCGAGACTTGCATGCTTGACACATTGCAGATTGAAATGATGAACAGTTAGTCTCATGATTTGCATTAATAACCTGTGTGGTGCTGAGAGACTGGGATGCCTTGTTTAAGTAGATTCACATCTGTAGCACTGCATATGGGGCATCACTGTAAGTCTTATTATAGCAATAGATTTATTAAAATCTGACTTAATGACATGACAATGATGTGTCAATAAAAAAAAACCTACAGCAGTGAATTATTTTAAGGAATTTTTATGTGTTTTTATATACTTTTTTAATGATATTAAAGGGTTAGTTCACCCAAAAATGAAAATTAAGTCATTAATTACTCACCCCCATGCTGTACCAACCCCGTAAGACCTTCGTTCGTCTTCGGAACACAAATGAAGATATTTTTGATTAAATTTGAGAGCTGTATAACTACCACATTGGCTCCTAAGGGAGGGCAGTCCTTTAGGAGCCAATGTGGTAGTTATACAGCTCTCAAATTTAATCAAAAATATCTTCATTTGTGTTCCGAAGACGAACGAAGGTCTTACGGGGTTGGTACAGCATGGGGGTGAGTAATTAATGACTTAATTTTCATTTATGGGTGAACTAACCCTTTAAAAGCGCCTGGAAGTAAAAAAAAAATAAATAAAAAAAAAAGTAACTGTGACTTTATATCAGATAATTATCAACGCATCCTCACCCCAAGGTGTCACCTTTTGACCTATGCATTTATTTCTAATAATTGTAACTTTATCTCCCAATCATATTGGACTTGGTCTTGTAATTGCAACATTTTAAGACACAATCTGACTTTATCAAACATGACTTTATCATAATTGGTATTTTATATCTCAAAATGTAGGCTAACATATCCCACTTAAACGTTGTTTCTCGTAATTGGGATTTTTATATATCAAAATCTGGGGTTATTTGTTGTAATTGTGGCTTTAATTTAAAAGTATAACAACAATTGTCTTGATTTTTTTTTTCATGAGATTAATTTTTACATTTTTCAGTTCCATACAACATTTCCATGTCATTAAGTTTTTTTGTTTTTTTGTTTTTTTTTACACATAACACCACTGGACAATATATTTAAAAAATGGAATGCTACCACTACCACTAAATATGAAAAAATAAATTCCTCTGACTGTCAGAGACACACCTGTGTTTTTGTTTTAATAGGCTACAAAATCAAGTCCAGGAATTACAACACAGTACAGCACATGCAGACCTTGATTCCTGGCTCTGGTGAATGTCATGTGAGTTTTGTTGATTAATGACTTGTTTTTAGTAAAAGACACAATGTGCAAACCGGATGCACTTCATGACTAAGAGTGCAAATGCAGTGCTGGATCCACATCCTCAGAATAAAATGCATTGTTCATTACTCATCTATTAATCATAGCTATAAATTGTCTATATAATGTAAAGGTGTTTTAGTCCAATTTAAATTTGTTTCAGTTCCGTTCAATTTTGATAAGATTTATAAGTTTAAATTAACATAGTTTGTCTAACAATAAACTAATACTATAATATTTCAATGCCACTTTACAAAATGCTGTGATTTACAAACTATTTAATATCATGTATTTATTATTTTTGTATGGTTTGAATTTTACTCATTATTTTTAGTATCAGTTCATTGTAAAATTTGACTTAATTTGTCCTTCAATTTAAAAGCAAGTTAAGATGATGTAATGTAAAATTTGGTATAACAAAAGGCATTTATTTGCTGTTTATAAAGTGATTATTGTACTTAATTCCCATACAACCTTTTTTCCAGTAAAGGTCCTGGCTGTGTGGAAAGTACGTAATGGGTAAACAGTTTTTCTGTATTCTGTAGGTTTGTCTCCAGTCAGCTGAATTTGCCCTGTGGGTGCACACTGCACAGCCCTTAAAGAAGAACCAGGAAGAAGCCAGGGAAACCTGTTTTGCAGCTCATACTGTATGTAAATGAACACATTAGTAAAGTTTAAACAAAAGGAGGAAACTTACTCGGTTACTTATAACCTC